>CM061918.1:26550383-26862140 GCA_031002005.1 Vandiemenella viatica
GTACTACGAATGGCAGTAAGTAAGGAAACACTCCAAGAAGGTTAAAACATTTCACAAAATTAGGTACAGAGAAGGCAAATTAAGTGATTATGTGCACTATTTATGAAGCTATGTTGAGAGCTATCACTACACTCTAATCACTCCAACAATTTCATTTCTGAATCCATATTTTCCAAAGCTGTAGCTCCTTTTCGAAATGAATGATATGAGATATCATAACCTTAACAGTTAAATATAATAACTGGGATGTTAACACAATTTAAAGAAAAATGCATTTACCCTTATACTGCTCTTAGGAAAACACCAAAGCAGGGTGGCCACGAGGTAATGATTTAAAAATTCCCTGATATTTCCAGGTTTTCCACAAAAATTGCCATATTCTTCCCTGATTTAGAAAGTTTATTTGCATGATTAAGATATTTAAAGTTTTAATTAGATTTTGATTGTAAATAATTAAATCTGGTATAAAAACTAAAAAAATTAGAAAAAGAAACATGTTTAAGAATGTTTATTTGAAAATTTTATAACTAATTTAGTAATCTTATGAAGCATAATTAAAAATGTGTAGCACAAAATAAGATAATGACTAATATGAACTAGAACCAAATTAGTAATCTTTCAATATTTGGTAGATAAAATAATTGATTTTTAAATTGTTCATCAGTAACTTGACTCAGTCAAAAGCTTAGCTTTTAGCCTTTTTTCATTTGCTACACTTTTCTTTTCAAATCTTCTGGTTCAGTTATTGTAGATTCTTTTGTTCCATCTACAATTTCTTCTGTTGTCCAGTTAACACTTTTGCGCAAGTTCCCGCGAGTCTATGCAAGATAGCATGAACATGAGTTTGTTGGTGCAAGTCAAAGGCACGAGTACAATGTTTAAACTGTTGCATCGATCCAGAGCTTGAAAGAGCTCTGAATCACGCAAAACTTTATAAATCCTACCTATTTAGACATCTGGTTTGTATTTACATGATCTTATGTATTATTTTGTTCCTGCTTTAATTCACCTTATATCATTAATACAAAAAAGTTATAGAGCTGTATAATTATCGCTATTCACATTTTTGCTGGCATTGGTATCTTGAATCTAGGATTTTGTTTTGATACTAAAGGTTCGATTTTTCTCAAAAGAAGTTCAAAACCAGCTTGCAACATTCTACAGGACTTCGAAGCCTCTCCACAAATTCAATTTTTTTGGAACATCTGTTTCACACTTAGCTTGAAATTGAAAAACTGTTTAGTGAAACATAAAACCTTTACAAACTTACTACTCTACGATTGCTGTTTTATCAGTAATACTGTAAATATAACTTCTGAGTTTACATGTAGTACTATAATTCTGACTTAGATGTCATCCACCTTTTTCTTAAATATAATTTCGAATGCTGAGTTCCAGAGAGAGTTCACGTCAGCGCTCGCATACTAATATCTCGTCGACATATCTCGATGAGGCGCAAGACGAGATGCAAGTTGCTAGTGTAATGTGGCATTTATTGGCTATTTTACGTCAAAAATATATATGCTGAATTATTTAAAGCAATAGTTCAATATTAAAATAAATTATCAAAAAAAATCCAAATTTGGGTTGTTGCAATTAAAATTCCCTGATAATTTTTGAAATTACTTGGATTCCCTGATATTTCAAGGTTGCTTTAAATTCCCTGATAATTCCAGATTTTCCAGGTTTTCCAGGTCTGTGGCCACCCTGCAAAGGCAGAACCTAGAATTGGCCATCAATCTCCCACTACCCACTCCCCCCCCCCCCCCCCTCTCTCTCTCTCTCTCTCTCACACACACACACTGTCCTGTTGCAGTGATAGTCATCTTTTCACACTTTTCTATTTTGAAAACTAAATTATTCTAAGCAGCCTCTCACCTGCCCAGATTTTGCAGACTCTGGAGAGCAGTTTGGGATGATTTTGCTCAGCTTGCCAATCCAGTTGTTGATCTTGTCCCTGCGCCGCCTCTCAACTTCATTGTGTGTCGCTCTCCTCCGGTCGTCACGCTGCAAGACCCAACAAAACACAGTCCACATGGAGTGATACAGTAAACATTATGACAAAATAATCTGATGAAGCATAAAATCAAGACTATATTTTGGCACTATACAAAATTACTAAAGCGATCAATTTTAGAAAATGATACAACAATTAAAGACTGCTGACAAAATATAGCTTCACAGATTGCAGTGACACATACATAGTTGATAACTTCTATAATATAAGTCTCTCATATTTTATAATGTCATAAACTACCCTTAGACCACAGCATTGGTTTGAAGCATTATGAATATGAAGAAATCAACTCAAGGATTCACCTGAACTGATTACCAGTAATCAGGGAAACCTAAAATCGTTGGCATTTAGATTGTGGTGGATTTTAAATACTAATCTACTGCGTAACTGAACTTGCTATTATTATGGAGTTAACTAATCTGTTCCCAAATTTGTATTGTTATTCAACAAAATTAATAGGAAAAGGGCCAAGGAAACTAGAAAGGTGCATGTCTTGAGACTGAATTTAGGCTAACACACAAAAAAGTGGTGTGACATTTAAAAGCTACAAATGCAAACATACCGTTGAACCACTGCCCCTCCCTGGACCAGATTCAGATTGCGACCCACCACGAGGTGCCAATGACCTGCCTGTCTGCGTCGCAAACACCTCCTGTGGATTTCCGATCACATATACTTGGCCTGCAACAGTTTAACAGTTTAACCATCAAAAATATGTTGATAGATGGCAGAAGTCTAAAACTTTTCTACTAACTTAATGTAACATTGTTTTATACATGTCTGTTGCTTCAGCTTTATGAGGAGGTTAGAATGCCGTTTCTATGTTCAGGAAAATAGCTGTTATGGAATGAGACCTGTTAAAAACTCCAGTGATGTCTTCGGCAAGGCACAGAAGTTGACAGACTAGACACTCATCTGATAAATCTAAACTGTTTTAGCCTAATGGTCTCCTAGCAGTCTAAAGTGTCATTTATTCTTTTTAGTGTCAGTTTCTCCAATATGTTTGCCTTCAAGCTCTGAAGGCTGATAGGTCCGTAGTTTGCTGGCATCTTTTCCTGGTTTTGGCAATGCAATGGTTTACTTGTTTTCCATTGATTTGGAAAATTTATTAGGTTTTTTTTTTAAATCATCATGCCCTTTCTTTGTTAGATTTTTTTTGAAGAAATTTGTATGTTGACAGAACCAGGTGATTTTTGATTTCCTAGTTTCCTGACTTTTGAACTTCTCTTGGTGTTATTAATTCAGGAAACTTGACAACTGGTTATACAAAGATAGTCCTCACAAAATCTCCCATTCTGCCTCTCTCTTTATGTTATTTAAGTTCAAGCTGTTTATCTACTAAAACTATTGGCATGAAGCAATGTCCTAGTGGCCCATTTAGTGGTTTATTACTCTGATGAGGCTCCTTCGATGCCTGACTAACTGCCACACAGCTTGGTGTTGTGGAATGAGTGGTGCCATACCCTCTTGCCTTTCCTCCCTCCCAGGTTCCTAGAGTGACAGATTGGTCTTGGTTTCCAGATGAGCATGGTGAACTATGTTTTATGCTAAAACTATGTCGAGAATGTATAGAAAATGGCGTCTCTTTGTTAACATGTATGGTGGTGTGATCATCAGAGCCAAAAGAGAATCTATATCTGCTCTAACAGTATTTGCCAGATGACTGGTAAGCTGCCACTACAACAATGTGCCTCCTTTATCTCATGTTTAGTTTTACAGCTGCAGTGCAGAAAGGTTTGATACTGGAAATCTGTTGATGTGGCAACAACTTTTTGATAATTGCAGTGCCACCTACTCTACTCCCGATTCTGTCTGACCTGTGCACTGTCATTTTGAACTTGCCATTAGGTTTTAAAAATGTTATATTCATATTACACGGTATGATGTCTTCTAGCTTGAGCCTTTTGTTCTTCACATTGTTGGGCATTCCGTGCTGTCAGTGTCTCCTGTGGGTGTCTTACACCATTATGTAAATATGCTTATTAACCCTTCTATTAGGGAGAACAATTTTTGCAAAATTCCTTTTGAATGACATTTTCATTGTTACTTTTAATTTTTTGTAGTATGGTGCTCAGAAATGAGACAAATAAGGAGGGAAGGACTTTGCTTGTAGATTAAATTTTGGTGTTAGCAAGTATAAACCACAGCCTATTTATTTTTTTACTTATGACTTTACGCCTCATCAACATCGAGGTCATTAGAGGCAGGATGAGACTGGGGACAAGGAACGGGAAGGAATTCGGCCTTGGCCTATTGAAGCATTTTCCTGGAGCGATTTGGAGAAACCATGGAAACCCAAATCTGGATGCCCGGTCGGGGATTCGTACCAACGTCCTCCTGAATGCAAGGCCAGAACGCTAACCGCTAACCCACCACACTCAGCTAGGAACTAAGCCTTAGCTACAAGTCAACATATAAACTTAATGTCAGTTTTTGGAATGACCTCAAAATATTGTCTGCATTTCACAGATAAGTTGCACAGCCGGTCTTAAAACACACATGGAACTAGAGTAAGGAAAAAGTTTCTGCTAGGTGCTTTAAATTTATATTTCAAGAGCAAAATCATATCAAAGCTCCAAATATTTGAACTCTTTGGGTTATTAGAAAGTAAATTAAAACAAGAAGCAATTTTAACTGCCTTTATATTACCACAAATATTGTAGTGCATTTCTTAGCAATGTCTGCTGACATAAATAAGACTGATGAACTTGCAACTTTTTGGAAATCATGCTGGAATCAACAAGGAATGCCAAAAATCAGAACAAAATTTAGATGAATTGACATACCAGCTTATGAAGTAAACAAGACTCAACAGCTTTAACAGATGATATAATTATAAAAGAAACTCAGTTCCTGTCAGATCTTTTTAATTAGGTCATACACCAAGATGAAGCTCCTTGTATTTGGCTCATTAGTGTTACAATACCCATTAGGAAAGGAAAGGGTAATGTGCTAGATTGCGCCAACTATCGACTGATTCACCTACTTTGCCATACAATACACATTGCAAATCCACACCTTTGAAACATAATTAAGATTGCCTCAAATCAGAAAGGTTTCATGTAAAGCACATGGATGATTGATGCTATTCATGCCACACTCTTCTGATGGGAAGGCACTATGAAAAGAGAAAATCACTGCATATAGCTTTTTTGGATCTTGAAAAGGCTTCCATAGTGTACCTCGTGATCTAATCTGGCACACACTGAGACAGCTGCTATATCAGAATGGCAACAGCTATGTTGTATGTGCTATAGGAAATTCTGACTTTTCCCAATCAGAGTTGGTGTTGCACTCCTGTTTATCCTGCCATTACTGTAATTGCTGCAGAACTAATCACCCCTGAACATTGCTCTATGTTGATGATACAATGGTCACCTGTAAGTCTCATCAAGAATTGGAACAACAAATCCAATGACGGAAAAGTTCCCTCGACAAACATGCATGCGACTAAATGTATGGAAGACCGAGTACATGGAGTGTGGAGTTTAAAGTGATGGGTCTGTTAATATTGACGGCGTTGAACTCTTGTAAGTCATCCCAGTTCAAATACTTGAGAAGACTAAACTGTTTGTATGGTTAGACTCTCCCAGACATCCGAAACATAGTCAATGCAGCCTGACTGAAGTGGTGTCAGAACACAGGAGTGCTTTTCGACCTGAAAGTGCCATTGTACCTTAACTCAACGATTTACGGAACCATCGTTTGATTGGTGGTACTGTAAGGAACCGAATGTTGGCATGAACAGATGCATGTCATAGAAACGGGGATGATTAGCTGGCCACAGGACTCCATTGATTGAACCGCATCAGGAATGAGAGCACTCTGGCAGCATTTGTGTAGCACAAATCCCTTAGAAAATGTGAGAGGGTTATAGTCGATGTTACAGCCATGTACTACACGGAAACAACAGTTCAGATGTGAAAACAGCACTCAATATAAGACCGTGAGGGAGACCAAGGAAGCACTGGCTGGATGCCTTGCAGGAGGACATGCAACTAGTCAATGCTACACCTGAAGATGCACAAGATCAGCATTAATGGAAGAAGTAGTCGAGTAAAGCAAATCCTGCAATGCGGGATTAATGCGAAGAAGAAGATGGCTAAAAGAAACTCAGTAAATCATGAAGATAAACTCAGAAACATAATGTTACCACATCAAACTACCTTAGCACTATACTTCAGGACGTCATAACCTGGAAGAGCTTGGTAGTTAGAAAACCAAACAGTATATTTCGTTTCATTGGAATGATTCTAAGGAAAAATACAATGGAAAGGGAAAATAATCCATCACTCACCAAAGCTGAAGGCTCCAACGAGTGAAAACAAATGAGACGTAGATATGTTTCTCACTCGTCAAAGCCTTCAACTTTGGAGAGTGATTGGTTATTTTCCTCATCCTTTGTTATTTATAGATGGGCAAGCTGAGCCTCATGCAATTAGAGAAATGGTGACAGTGAGGGGGATGGGAGGAGGGGCAAGAGGGGGAGATGACCGACAATTATGTGACGAATAAAATAAAGTGGATCAGTTTTAATAAAACAAAAAATATAGTTTTTATCTGTTTAAAAAGTAAATAAAAAATTGTATATTTATAACAAAAGGCTTACAGGTGGGCTGCAAACTGTGGTACAGCACAAGTTCAAATCCCAGTTATAACGTAACTGACATCCTGGTTATGATTTCTGACAAGTATCTATAATACTCTAGGTGACAGTTGACATGATCCCAACTCCCACCTCACTACCTAAAGTTCACAGATTCCAGCAATTCCCAAATGACTGGATCACACAACATCATAGCATGCTATTGAGTGTATACTAACAACCCAACTGGGACTCAATACAAATGCACAATACCTAACAGTGCTGTTTCCTATTTTACTATTCATCAATTCCTCATTAGGATCATTAGAGGTAGGTAAAGACTGTGGACAAGTAATAGGAAGGGAACAGGAAAGGCATTTTGAGGGACTTATCACAGTATTTAGCTGGAGCTATTCATGAAAACTGAAATCTGTACGGCTAGACAGGGATTTCTCCTGAAAGCCACGCCCAAGCATTCCTGCTCATGCTGGGCTAACAAAGATCTAATTAATGAAAGACTCCATTATCGTGGTTGTGCACCTTAAATCACCACCAAAATGGAACAATGAGGTGCAATGACCCCTGGTTTAAATTATGAGCCCCACATAATAGTCCTCCTGACTGTGGTTTTTAGGTGGTCTTCCCCAATCACCTAGGTGAATACCAGGATGGTCCCAAACTCCAGCACCATAAACCTCACATTTCACAAACCAAAAATACGTTATTATATAGAATATAAGATACACATTTCATAGACAAATAGCCCTAACGATTAGAATAGGGTACGTATCCATCATTAAAGCTTGACATCCTTAAAAATTAGAAAGATTTCCATGACTACTGAAATTGCCTACGGGGTGAGGGGAAATTAATGAAAGGGTTCGCTGAGAATGAAATTTCAAACATTTGCCCCTTTGGATACTTTCACTGTTGACTGTAAGCATTGCTCCGCTTACTAAGAGAAACCTTATTTATCGTTGCCTTTCGTTAGAAGTAGCCATTCTATAGGTTCCTGAATATTTATTAATACATAGTTTAGGTAGGTACAGTACACACCAATCAGAACAGAGCCAATAATGAACAGACTTACCATTGATAGGATTGGTTAGTACAGCTTGTATGCTGGCAGCTGTGGCAGAAGAGGCAGTAGCAAAGGTGGCAGAACCATCAGGACTAGCGGCCACAACTGCAGGAAGCTGCGGCTCAGGACTGTCGGCACCGCTCACCTGCACCACTCGGTATGTTACCGTACCTGTCAAAAGATAAGTTGCGACTGATCTGCCCCCAATAGAAACTTGATTTAAAGACTAACATGATTATATAATCCAAAAATTCAATTTTCGTTATCACTAATCATACAAAAAGTGATTTGATAAACGATGTATAGATAGAAATACATGTGGTTTATGTGACTTTTGGAACTAATTTTTCATTAAAAAATAACTAAACAACCCATTGGGCTCCTCTACATTAGCCATTTTCCATAAAATTATAAATGCAATAAAAATATTATATTACATTCATGCTACCCATCTTTTGTCTAATGAAAGTAATTTTAATTGGATAACAGAAACAAAGAAACAGCTGCGAGGCACTGAAAATAAAGACAGGATAGGGAAAATAAACAGATACCCGTCACTTACCACAGATGAATACAGGAGGGCGAGACGAACACGTAAAAACACAAAAACATAAACAAATTGCACAATATTTCGACATAAGTCAGTCATGTGGGAGCAAGACATATGGCAGGGGGAAAGATGTGGTCACATCCCAACCTGCCACATGAATGAGGCACAGGTGGAAAACGAGTGGTGGTTTTAGATTTACCGGGAAGGGGGGGGGGGGATAGGCTTGACCAGTGAAAAAAGTGAAACAAAACAAAATAATCTTTGTATAGCATAATTCAAAAAGTTATAATTTTATTTAGATTGGCTATAGATGAAAATAAGGGAAATATAAATATATCGATGAAATGTACATATATAAGTAACTGACTGTAAAATGAAATGAGAGATGGCAAGTGACAGGTTTAACATAGGTTTAGGCCAGGGGTGTGTCTGGTGTCAAGGATATGTTGGTAGGCTAGTTCCCATCTGCGAAGTTCTGAAGGGGTGGTGGTATTTGAAAAAACTCTAATAGTTCTAACTGTGAAACAGATGTTGAGGTTATTTGAATTATGGAAGTTCGCATGAATTGCCACTAGATGGTCTGGGTTGGAAGTATAAACTGTTTGCTTGTGGCCATTCATCCTGTAGGATAGTTGTTAAGTGGTGAGACCAATGTAAGAGGCAGTGCAGTGAAGGCAGGTGAGTTGGTAAATAAGGTGAGTGGTATCACACATAGCATGTCCAATTATAGGGATCAATTCGCCTGTGACAGGATTAGAGTAAATAGTGGTGGCAAGGTGCATGCTGCAAGTTTTGCAGCGGGGTCTATTACAAGGGAAAGATCCCTTTGGAGGTCTAGGAGAGTTGGCAGGTAAATTTTTTCCAAAAAAGGGTATATTTTAATTATTTACTGTATGTATGTTGAAAATGGGAGAAAATACTATATTTAAAGGAAAAGACCTTTTAATTTATTGAATGAAAAGGCAACACTTTTACTCGTTAAGCTTAGTTAAAAGTGCTGTACGATTGTTAGTACAGTATGTACCTACCATACTATAAATAAAAGTCATTGCTTGCTGAACATCTCTGTCAAAGTAAGCTGTTTGACCGTATTCATCTGTTTTCTAGCAGCAAAGTCGCTCATCCACTTGACAGTGAGAAGTTTCATGTGATATTTACGCACAATCATTATTTTTTTAACCGCAGTACGTTTTCGTTTTAATTAAAAAAGTGATTCGGATAATCAGCGATTCGGATAATCGGAGTTCTACTGTACTCATTCCTGTAATGGAAGAAAAGAACCTATCCAAAATATGGACCTGTATGCCAAATTCTCAAAATGCACACACAATACAAGCTTTGAACACACTGAAAAATACTTAGACCATAAAAACAACAAATCATATACAACATAATACACGAATGTCCTTATCATGCAAACACCTCCTCCTCAAATAACCAAAATATTGTACAAACAATATACCCAATGAATCAAACACTGCAGTATTATTAACAAGAAATAAAATCATTAAAACATACTAGGTCAGCAAAAAGTATAAAAAGTACAGTGTTATTATCCTGGACAGTTAACAGCCTCTGATCAGAAACACAATCCTGTCCTTTCACCATTCCCCCTCTCCCACTACCATCCAATTATTTCCTTTCTCTTGCCTTAATCCAACTACCTGCGCCCTTCATCAAGGCGATATTATTTAAGAATACTAGCTGGTACCCACGACTTCGTTCGTGATTGTAAAGAATTCATATTGACAGCTATAGACATCTAACCAACATAGTGCACGATGGGAGACTCGATACTATTACCACACACAAATACCAGTGTTCTGCGCTATGTAGTTCCGGCAGCAAAGTAAAATTTACTGATACACACAAGTCTTTGGATGAAATACGAAAATATTCATGATCGACCAAGTTCAAACACCATATCTCACACACTCCCACAGTTACCAAATTTCGGCCAACGTTGTGATCGATGGGAGACTCTGTGTTACTACCACACACAAACGCCAGTGATCTGCGATTGATAGTTTTCACTTAAAAGTGATACACCATGACAAATGCTTCTTTGGCAGAAATATGAAGTTGCCGCAGGTCGACCATTTTCATCCCCCATTTCTCCCACACCCCCATAGCTACCGACATCTAACAACCGTAGTGCACTACATGAGATATGATTCTACTACCAAACACAAACACCAATGCTCTATGCTATGTAGTTGTGGCAGAAAAGTGACATATGCGGAGACAGTCGAAATACGAAAATATCCTTGGTCGGCCACTTACAACCACCATATCTACCACAGTTTCTGAAATTCGGCCGCTGTTGTGATCGAAAGGTGACTCTGTGCTACTACTACACACAAACGCTGAAAGGTGATACACCATGACACTTTTGTCTTTGGCAGAAGTATGAAATTGCCACAGGTCGACCACTTTCAACCCCCATATCTCCCACACACCCATAGCTACCATCATCTAACAACCATAGTGCATGACAGGAAAGACGATTCTACTACCACACACAAACACCACAGGTCTATGTTATGTAGTTGTGGCAGGAAAGAGAAGTATAAGGAGATACGAATTTTTGGTTGAAATATGAAAAACGCCCTGCACTGACCAACTTCAATCATTATATCTCCCACATCCCCACAGCTATCGGCATTCGGCCAACGTGGTGCACGACAGGAAACTCCATGCTACTTCCACCCACAAACATCAGTGATCTGTGCTAGGTAGTGGTGGCTGAAAAGTGAAATATAGGAAAAAACATGGCTATTTTTATATATAAGATATATATATATATATATATATATATATATATATATATATATTAGGGTGTCCCTTATTTTTTCAAGGTAAAAATTTTGTAACTCATAAGTCCTATTTTTTTTCTTCATTTTACCCTAAAACACTCACAAATAAATTTTATGCCATTTGGAGAACTATAACCTGTGCTGACTTGTGCTGACGTTAAATGTTACTGTCAATACAGTTATTGAATAGATATCATGTAATGTTTTGTTCTAATAGATGGTTTTAGGATTACAAAGTGCTAGAGAGAGAATATTTTTATTAGGAGAGGCAAATTAACAAATTGCAAGATTTCTATCAGTTTTATTTTTTAATATCCATGAAGGCAAACTGACTAAGTGAAAACCCTTATGTCGCTGTACACAAATGCATTATAGTCTGGAGACAGTTGAAAAAAGAATGCAAGAAAATCTCTGGTTGTTTGTCAGTGAAGGGAAAAGGATTTCAAGTTAACTGGATAATGTTTATGGTACTGCACACACTTACAACCCCGAAAGGATGCAAACAAAGGAGGGTAAAATCTTCTTACAGTGACAAAGAGATTCAGGGAGACCAGGATGCTTGGTATGAATGGAAAACTAGCTGAAAAAGAAGGCAAAAACAATTGAAAATAAATGAACAAAAAAATCTTAAATATATGTAATCCAGTGAATAGTCAAGCTGTTCAGTGTCCTACGATTTGTTTCTGCTATCTGAAGAACTCGGCGACACATGTTCTAGTTCTGGAGAACATCAGGAAGGGCATTTAACAAACCCACCTGAAATAATTCAATCAGGAACTACTGAAAAGCGCAGCAAAAGAAAATATCACTACTCTTAAATTAATAGCTGCCTTGGATAGATGCCAGCTAAGCATAAGAGGTTCAGTTTACATTCTTCAAGTTATCGTGGAGGCACTTGGATTTAGTAGTGACGATTTTTCTTTAAACAAGTCTTCTATTCGACGAATCAGGACACAAACGATGAAAGGATGAGGAGAAGCTATAATAACCGATTTTAAAATGACATGTCCCAAATTGTGACCATTCAGTGAGATGGCCAGTTGTTGCCTGAGCTGGGTGTAAGAAGTTCAAAAGACAAATGAGTGCAAATCTATCTCAATTTCATTTCATAATAGGGAACTACTACTTGTGAAAAACACCAAGGTGAAGTTGTTTTGAATGATCTGAGTAAGTGATAAAATGCAGATAATCAGCTGTGACACAACTGCATCTAATATAGGTACTCTGAATGCTCACTTTTGGAGCAAATGTTAGAAAGAGAGTTGACACTTTTTGCATGACGGCATCAAACTGATATAGGCCTAAGCACTCTGAAAAAATATTTCAATGACACACAAGTTGAGTAGTTGTTACATTTCTATTGGCTGAATTAAAACAAAAATCCTTTGTGAGTGACGACTACAGAGAACTAATTGAGCTACAAGTTATATTTTTGGATGGAGATGGTGTCAAAGAACGGAAAATAAGGCATCCTGATGCAGTGCATCAAGCGTGATGTTTCGCAAATCTTTTACTCACTCAAGATATGTTTCCTAAATTTTCAACCTAAACTGAGCGCAAAATGGTAAGTAATTTAGAAGGGGAGAGTAAATCTGACTTTGTAGAAAGGTACACTCCTTTGATGGCAGAAATATCCGGTTCTATTTTGTATGGTATGTAAAATTAGGTCTTGTATGTACATTATTTTGCGTATTTTGCAACTTGATTAATGCTAATCTACATTTTGTCTTAGGAAAAACCACGGTGAATTTGTTTCAGCAAAGAGCAAACATTTGTTTTCTAGGTTGAATATTTAAAGCAGTGTTCTTCGGAAAGAAACTGCGGTTTTTGTACAGGCTAAAAGACAGGTCTTTTATCTGAACCACACAGCTGAAAGAGCTTTCTAATTAATTCATGAATTTCATGGTAATTATTACAGCTGGCGAAGAACGAAAAAAAAATCCATGCAAAAACACCGAAAATTGTACCCGCACCGCAAAAAAGAGATTCTAAAAAGAAAATACCACTCATAATTTTACTTAAAAAATAATCATACTAAAAAATGAAGTATTATTTTTTGTTGTCTGGATTTCATTGTTAACCCAGAATTATACAAAATTTTAATGCTTTAGTCACGTATCAACTGATAGTCAAAATAAGCATTTTTGTAAACTTTCGGGTTTACTCATCACAGGTTGTCATCGTAGGAGGATAAAATTTCTTATGTAAAACATTCAATGTTATTTGTAATCATGTCTTTTTTGCAGGTTCATGCCATGCAACCATCATCTAAGATAGGTGGTGGTTCATTTATCTATCCTATTTTGTAATTCCTATTCGCTACAGAGCACCTACAGGGTGCGGCAAAAAGATCTGACGGTTTTAAAGTCAAAACAACAAGAAAAATAAAATTGATACAAAATATTTTATTGTTTACTAGCTGTTACCCGCGACTTCGTACGCGTGGACTTGGAGTTTCATTGCCAGAATTGGATATAGAAAACTGTTAGTAACGTAAGATTTGTCCCAAACAACACCGAGTCGACATAATATGATGGAAAGCCATCATTATATCATCCTATCGTCTAATCTGTCTCATGAAGAGAATCAATTTACAACATATTTAAAAACAGAAAAGTAAGCGAAGGTGCGGGGATGTGTGTGTGTGTGGGGGGGAGGGGGGGGGGGTTAACTGATGGCAGCTATATTTCAGCTTGGTTTTTTTCTTCTTTCTTCAACCTGAGCATCTGAATCTTATAATCTAATAGCAGCACATTGTCTTCTAGACCTGCACCTTAGGCCAGGTTTACGTCCGTAAGGCATGTCAAAAAGGAAGACAAATTGGTGCCAGAAACTTTTATACAGACACAAATGAATAGTACAGTGCAGAGCAAATTGACTTCTATACTAAATAATAAGTTTTGTTTCTTATCGAAATTTATTAACAAATCAAACACTAACAGACTGCGCTACTGAGCAACCAACGTAACATTACAGACTAACACACGAATCTGTCTGTCTTTCATCATTCGATAAGTTCTTAAAATTTCGTGACTAAAACTGTTATTCATATCGAAAAAATGTCCTGTGTCCTTCCTACACTATTTCATTGTTAAATTCCATCAATATTGATATAGCCATTTAGTCGTCAAAACGTAACAAAAAGACAGAAACTTACTTCCACAATTATAATATAGTAGCTGGTATCCACAACTTCGTTCGTGATTGTAATGTATTCATATTGACAGCTGTAGACATCTAACCACCATAGTGCACGATGGGAGACTGGATACTATTACCACACACAAATACCAGTCTTCTGCGCTATGTAGTTCCGGCAGCAAAGTAAAATTTACGGATACACACAAGTCTTTGGATGAAATACGAAAATATTCATGATCGACCAATTTCAAACACCATATCTCACACACTCCCACAGTTACCGAATTTCGGCCAACGTTGTGATCGATGGGTGACTCTGTGTTACTACCACACAAAAACGCCGGTAATCTGCGATTGATAGTTTTCACTCAAAAGTGATACACCGTGACACATGCGTCTTTGGCAGAAATATGAAATTGCCGCAGGTCGACCATTTTCATCCCCCATATCTTCCACACCCCCATAGCTACAGACATCTAACAACCATAGTGCACGACAACAGACACGATTCTACCACCACACATAAACACCAATGCTCTATGCTATGTAGTCGTGGCAGAAAACAGAAATCTGCGGAGACACATGCCTTTCGTCGAAATACGAAAATATCCTTGGTCGGCCACTTACAACCACCATATATCCCACACAACCACAGTTTCAGAAATTCGGGCGCTGTTGTGATCGAAAGGTGACTCTGTGATACTACCACACACAAACGCCAGAGATCTGTGATCGATAGTTTTCGCTGAAAAGTGATACACCATGACACTTTTGTCTTTGGCAGAAGTATGAAATTGCCACAGGTCGACCACTTTCAACCCCCATTTCTCCCACACCCCCATAGCTACCGACATCTAACAACCATAGTGCACTACATGAGATACGATTCTACTACCAAACACAAACACCAATGCTCTATGCTATGTAGTTGTGGCAGAAAAGTGACATATGCGGAGACAGTCGAAATACGAAAATATCCTTGGTCGGCCACTTACAACCACCATATCTACCACAGTACCACAGTTTCTGAAAATTCGGCCGCTGTTGTGATCGAAAGGTGACTCTGTGCTACTACTACACACAAACGCCAGTTATCTGTGATCTATAGTTTTCGCTGAAAAGTGATACACCATGACACTTTTGTCTTTGGCAGAAGTATGAAATTGCCACAGGTCGACCACTTTCAACCCCCATTTCTCCCACACCCCCATAGCTACCGACATCTAACAACCATAGTGCACTACATGAGATACGATTCTACTACCAAACACAAACACCAATGCTCTATGCTATGTAGTTGTGGCAGAAAAGTGACATATGCGGAGACAGTCGAAATACGAAAATATCCTTGGTCGGCCACTTACAACCACCATATCTACCACAGTACCACAGTTTCTGAAAATCGGCCGCTGTTGTGATCGAAAGGTGACTCTGTGCTACTACTACACACAAACGCCAGTTATCTGTGATCTATAGTTTTCGCTGAAAAGTGATACACCATGACACTTTTGTCTTTGGCAGAAGTATGAAATTGCCACAGGTCGACCACTTTCAACCCCCATATCTCCCACACCCCCATAGCTACCGACATCTAACAACCATAGTGCACTACATGAGATACGATTCTACTACCAAACACAAACACCAATGCTCTATGCTATGTAGTTGTGGCAGAAAAGTGACATATGCGGAGACAGTCGAAATACGAAAATATCCTTGGTCGGCCACTTACAACCACCATATCTACCACAGTACCACAGTTTCTGAAAATCGGCCGCTGTTGTGATCGAAAGGTGACTCTGTGCTACTACTACACACAAACGCCAGTTATCTGTGATCTATAGTTTTCGCTGAAAAGTGATACACCATGACACTTTTGTCTTTGGCAGAAGTATGAAATTGCCACAGGTCGATCCACTTTCAACCCCCATATCTCCCACACCCCCATAGCTACCGACATCTAACAACCATAGTGCACTACATGAGATACGATTCTACTACCAAACACAAACACCAATGCTCTATGCTATGTAGTTGTGGCAGAAAAGTGACATATGCGGAGACAGTCGAAATACGAAAATATCCTTGGTCGGCCACTTACAACCACCATATCTACCACAGTACCACAGTTTCTGAAAATCGGCCGCTGTTGTGATCGAAAGGTGACTCTGTGCTACTACTACACACAAACGCCAGTTATCTGTGATCTATAGTTTTCGCTGAAAAGTGATACACCATGACACTTTTGTCTTTGGCAGAAGTATGAAATTGCCACAGGTCGATCCACTTTCAACCCCCATATCTCCCACACCCCCATAGCTACCGACATCTAACAACCATAGTGCACTACATGAGATACGATTCTACTACCAAACACAAACACCAATGCTCTATGCTATGTAGTTGTGGCAGAAAAGTGACATATGCGGAGACAGTCGAAATACGAAAATATCCTTGGTCGGCCACTTACAACCACCATATCTACCACAGTACCACAGTTTCTGAAAATCGGCCGCTGTTGTGATCGAAAGGTGACTCTGTGCTACTACTACACACAAACGCCAGTTATCTGTGATCTATAGTTTTCGCTGAAAAGTGATACACCATGACACTTTTGTCTTTGGCAGAAGTATGAAATTGCCACAGGTCGACCACTTTCAACCCCCATATCTCCCACACCCCCATAGCTACCGACATCTAACAACCATAGTGCACTACATGAGATACGATTCTACTACCAAACACAAACACCAATGCTCTATGCTATGTAGTTGTGGCAGAAAAGTGACATATGCGGAGACAGTCGAAATACGAAAATATCCTTGGTCGGCCACTTACAACCACCATATCTACCACAGTACCACAGTTTCTGAAAATTCGGCCGCTGTTGTGATCGAAAGGTGACTCTGTGCTACTACTACACACAAACGCCAGTTATCTGTGATCTATAGTTTTCGCTGAAAAGTGATACACCATGACACTTTTGTCTTTGGCAGAAGTATGAAATTGCCACAGGTCGACCACTTTCAACCCCCATATCTCCCACACCCCCATAGCTACCGACATCTAACAACCATAGTGCACTACATGAGATACGATTCTACTACCAAACACAAACACCAATGCTCTATGCTATGTAGTTGTGGCAGAAAAGTGACATATGCGGAGACAGTCGAAATACGAAAATATCCTTGGTCGGCCACTTACAACCACCATATCTACCACAGTACCACAGTTTCTGAAATCGGCCGCTGTTGTGATCGAAAGGTGACTCTGTGCTACTACTACACACAAACGCCAGTTATCTGTGATCTATAGTTTTCGCTGAAAAGTGATACACCATGACACTTTTGTCTTTGGCAGAAGTATGAAATTGCCACAGGTCGATCACTTTCAACCCCCATATCTCCCACACCCCCATAGCTACCGACATCTAACAACCATAGTGCACTACATGAGATACGATTCTACTACCAAACACAAACACCAATGCTCTATGCTATGTAGTTGTGGCAGAAAAGTGACATATGCGGAGACAGTCGAAATACGAAAATATCCTTGGTCGGCCACTTACAACCACCATATCTACCACAGTACCACAGTTTCTGAAAATCGGCCGCTGTTGTGATCGAAAGGTGACTCTGTGCTACTACTACACACAAACGCCAGTTATCTGTGATCTATAGTTTTCGCTGAAAAGTGATACACCATGACACTTTTGTCTTTGGCAGAAGTATGAAATTGCCACAGGTCGATCCACTTTCAACCCCCATATCTCCCACACCCCCATAGCTACCGACATCTAACAACCATAGTGCACTACATGAGATACGATTCTACTACCAAACACAAACACCAATGCTCTATGCTATGTAGTTGTGGCAGAAAAGTGACATATGCGGAGACAGTCGAAATACGAAAATATCCTTGGTCGGCCACTTACAACCACCATATCTACCACAGTACCACAGTTTCTGAAAATCGGCCGCTGTTGTGATCGAAAGGTGACTCTGTGCTACTACTACACACAAACGCCAGTTATCTGTGATCTATAGTTTTCGCTGAAAAGTGATACACCATGACACTTTTGTCTTTGGCAGAAGTATGAAATTGCCACAGGTCGACCACTTTCAACCCCCATATCTCCCACACCCCCATAGCTACCGACATCTAACAACCATAGTGCACTGACAGGAAAGACGATTCTACTACCACACACAAACACCAAAGGTCTATGTTATGTAGTTGTGGCAGGAAAGAGAAGTATACGGAGATACGAATTTTTGGTCGAAATATGAAAACGCCCTGCACTGACCAACTTTAATCATTATATCTCCCACATCCCCACAGCTATCGGCATTCGGCCAACGTTGTGCACGACAGGAAACTCCATGCTACTTCCACCAACAAACATCAGTGATCTGTGCTAGGTAGTGGTGGCTGAAAAGTGAAATATAGGAAAAAACACGTCTATTTTTATATATATATAAGATTACAGAAGGGTGTTCATGTAAATCAATGAAAATAACATCAGAACAACCAGTTTCATCCGTTTAAGTTGTGAAGATAACGTCCTTTAAATGAGGTCCATCTTTGACCAAGCATTCTTCCAGCCTTACAGTGAAGCTGTCAAACACCTGCTCTAACATTGCACGAGGCAGGCTGGCGATTTCTTGGCACATGGCTTCTTTAAGTTCGGCCAGTGTGCGGGATTTGCTTGTGTAAACTCTTGCTTTAAGGAGCCCCCACAAGAAAAAATCACAAACGCTAAGGTATGGAGAGCGAGCTGGCCATTCAATATCCCCAAAACGCGAGATCACTCGATCACGAAACTTGCTTCTCAATACGTCCATAATCTCATTGACTGCATGGGCGTTGCTCCATCCTGCTGGAACCATATCCTACTGCGCACTAAACGAGTTTTCTTAAGTTCAGGGATCAAGAAGTTTTTCAACTTCAACAAATAACATTACAAATTGGCCGTAACAGTTCGACCACCCTCTTCAAAGAAGTATGGCCCAATGACACGCCTTTTCGTTACACCACACCACACAGTAACCTTAGGACTATACAGAGGACGTTCATACAGTTGTTCCGGATTTGTAGCCGACCAATAATGAAAGTTCTGTTTGTTTACATAAACATCCAGATGGAAATGTGCCTCGTCATTCATAATTAAAAAATTTTCATCAGTCAACATAGCAATCATTTCTTCTGCAAATGTTTTACGCTTTGCATAGTCATTAGGCTTTAACTGCTGGACAATAGCCATTTTGTACTGGTGGAAGTGCAGATCAAAACACAAAATTTGTCTTACCGAGCGGTTAGACAGCAGCAGCTTGTTTACGGGCTGACCACCGAGGAGTGGCTTCCACAGTTTCTCTTACTCGATCGATATTCTCTGGCGTCCTGGATGACCTGTCGACTTCTTTTTTAACGCTGAACCGGTAGCACTGAAGGTGCTCACCCATAGCATAATTCTGTTACGAGTTGTGACTCTTCCTCTTGGACCCACAGTAAAACGTCTACGGAACTGCCACTGAACAGCACAGCAGGAATCGCCACTTTTAAAAAATGCCTTGACAACAAACACGGTGCTCACCCGACCACTTCTCCATGGCTATTACAAATGTCCACTTGTGTTCTCTGGAATGCGCCTATCCCCCCATCTCCCCACCATCTACTCGCTCGACAATATGGCGGCGAAAACAGTCAGATCATTTTGCCGCACCCTGTATTATTTCCTGGTTACGATGAGGTGGCCCAGAAACTAACGCACCACATTTTTATTACTTCAACAATTATTTATTGAACACAACGAAACTTATACACAAGAAAGAATGATGTTTCTTCTACATTCCTTATTTTTCCATGTAATCTCCTTTCCGTTCTATGGCCTTCCTCCAGCAAGACACAAGAGCATGTATGCCCTGGCGGTACCACTCCTTGTTCGGTATACAAAACCATTTCTTCACTGTGTGAATCACCTCTTCATCATCCTCAAAATGTCTCCCACGAACAAGTGAAAGTCTGAGGGAGCTGGGTCAGGACTATTGGGTGGATGGGGTAAGTCTGTCCAACCATGTTTGGTGATGTGTTCCAACGTCATCAAACTTGTGTGAGGGCATGCATTATCATGTTGAAGCAAACAATCACCTGGGTTGTTATGGCGTCCATGTCGCTGGAAGCGTTTGAGTTTGGTTAATGTGTTCACATATGCCTCAGAATTAATGGTGGTGCCTCTCGGCATCACATCAATGAGTGTGACACCATCACAGTCCCAAAACAGTGATCATGACCTTACCAGCGGAAGCAGTTGCTTTGAATTTTTTTTTTTCTGAGGAGAGTCAGGAATGTGCCATTCCATCAACTGCCATTTTGTTTCAGGTTCAAAATGGTGAACCCAGGTTTCATACCTGTCACAATCTGGGACAAAAAGGCTTCCACCTGCTTCAAAACATTGCAGCAACTCTGAAGAATTTTTTTTACGTAAGCAAGAACACTGACAATTGCACCCATATTTTCTTTGCTGATTGACAGCTCCTCTGCCAACTGCCGAGTCGTTATGCATCGGTCCTCGTGAATGAGCACATCAGCACACTGCATCTTGTCAGGTGTTACAGCCGTGGGCATCGTTCACAACTGCTGCAAATCTCGGAGCTCTGCAGAATCACTTTCAGATGGCCTCACCCTCTGTGTACAGCGACTAATCATACTTCTGTTGACTGCTAATGCTGCATAAACATCTGTGAATGTTTCCAAACATTTCTTCCTCTGCAGTGAAAAATTCAATGACACACTGCTTATAACATACATCATTAACAGGTGCCATGCTGAACGATTGCTACAAGTGTGCTATGTCGGAAGAAATGGAAACTTTGCACGTGCACTCTAAAAAAATCAAAGAATTCATATCTAATGTTTCGTATTCATACCATTGTTGAGATCTGAGAAAAAAATGTGGTGCTTTAGTTTCTGGGCCACCCTCGTATATACAGGGTGGTCAGAAATTCACTCATCGGCGGGTAAGGGCAGTGTTCGGGACATAGCACTAACGAAATAAATAAATAAATAAAAATCTAGTAAAAGTCGTACCGTTTTTAAGTTATACGCAGCTAAAGTTGGCCAATAAGAGCGCTGTGCGGGCGAATTCAAACAGCCTTCCACAGGTGGTATTGCCAAGCGTACTCGAGGCATGGGACCCCCAAAGAAAACGAAAAGAAAAACTCTCTTCGGAAGTGGGGATCGAACCCGCAACCTTCAGATTGAGAGTTTGCCGTCTTATTGACTACGCTGCCAAGGCACTAGAATTTCCTTGTTTTTAGAAAGCACTAGGGCCTTCTGTTCTACTTAGAAGACGTTCCTTTGGCAATTCGTAATGACATGTGGTTTCAACATGACGACACGCCGCCGCATTTTGCAGTACCGGTACGTCAACACTTGGATGCATTGTATCCTAACAGGTGATTGGTGGAGGAGGCCCAATTCACTGGCCAGCTCGGTCACCAGACTACAACCCATTGGATTTTTATCTCTGGGGAGCTATCAAGGCCATTGTTTATGAGACTGAAGTAGAAACGGGGGAAGAACTTTTGGCTAGGATAATTATAGCTTTTGACGAAATTAGAGAAAGTAACAATTTTGGAAGACTCTCAAATTCAGTAACTCAGCGTTGTCGTGCCGGTATTGCAGTTGAGGGAGGACATTTTGAGCAGTTGTTGTAAAATGTAAGGGACCGTATTTTTTTTGTTATTGTTGTTTATTGGGATACATTTTTACCAAAAACGAGATTTTTCAGAGATTATTTATTTTACGATTATTCTCGGGGGTTGACGCTTATTGTAAGTAATTCCGTGTTGGGTTTCAATGTTGCTACTGATAACGTCAAGTTGGAAATGAAACTATTGTACGGTAATTTTGTTTTGTATCAGTGACAAAAGGGCTTTCAATGAGTAACAGCTTGTTTACCTTTTGCGGCTTGCCGCGCGTTAGCGAGTTGATATACGTTACCAAAACGTTTACAACTTGTTTGAATAAGAACAGACTTTTTGCAGCAGAGAAAGTTACGTTACAAACGATAGAATGGGTTTATTGTTCTTTTTTCCAAAAGTTTATTGTTTTTTGTTTTATTGTTGCAAAATAGTAGCAAGGATATTCATGTTAATCAATAAAAATGAAATTGAGTGAAATATGATTACATGGAATAAAAGAAGCTTCTTTGCAGCAAATAAATTAAGTTCGAAGATTTTTTTTTTGTGCCAGTAACTAAACGATTTTTGTACAAAAATTAAGGATTAATCTAGCTAGCAGATCAACTAATTAAAAAACAATTCCCATAAAAAAAAATCCTTTAGCCCCACCACCGACTTCCCGAAAAATGTCTCGGATTACCGATCAATTCCGATTACGAACAAACAGTTCGCCCTAGTGGCTTCTAAAAACAAGGAAATTCTAGTGCCTTGGCAGCATAGTCGGTAAGATGGCATTGCGGGTTCGATCCCCACTTCCGAAGAGTTTTTCTTTTCGTTTTCTTTGGGGGTCCCATGCCTCGAGTGCGCTTGGCAACACCACCTGTGGAAGGCTGTTTGAATTCGCCCGCGCAGCGCTCTTATTGGCCAACTTTAGCTGCGTATAACTCAAAAACGGTACGACTTTTACTAGATTTTTTTTGTATTTATTTCGTCAGTGCAACGTCCCGAACACTGCCCTTACCCGCCGATGAGTGAATTTCTGACCACCCTGTATATTTATAAAGCTTAATCAATCCTTGTTTCAGTATGTAGCCTCTTTAAGCCAGATGAGCAATATTTTACAACTTAATGCTACATAATTTTGTTACAGTTCCTTCCAGGCTGTGCAATCTAAGCAATTCTTCCAGTTCACTCCTGTTACTCATCGTATGTGTCTATACCAATGGTCTGGGGGTCTTCCTCTTGCTCTTTTCAGGTTCCTTGGTATCCAATCCAGAACTTCCATAGTCCACCTGTCATCTTTTTCGAGCAATATGACCAGCCCATTGCCATTTTTTGGTCATGGCTCTTTCCAAGATGTCTGTGATTTCGGTTATCAAACGAATGTAGATGACCCGTTTCCCGTCTCTTCTTGTAAACCCTAGCATTGCTCTTTCCATACTTCACTTGGCAGTTCTTCTTCCAGTTCACTCCTGTTACTCATCGTATGTGTCTATACCAATGGTCTGGGGGTCTTCCTCTTGCTCTTTTCAGGTTCCTTGGTATCCAATCCAGAACTTCCATAGTCCACCTGTCATCTTTTTCGAGCAATATGACCAGCCCATTGCCATTTTTTGGTCATGGCTCTTTCCAAGATGTCTGTGATTTTAGTTATCAAACGAATGTAGATGACCCGTTTCCCGTCTCTTCTTGTAAACCCTAGCATTGCTCTTTCCATACTTCACTTGGCAGTTCTCAGTTTTTGCTTCATATGACTGTTTATAGTCCAAGTCTGGCAGGCATATGTGAGGACCGAACCTCTGGTGTATACTATATACCATGTGAATGTGGCCGTCATTACATCAGACAAACACAGCAGTGTATTGTGCAGCAATGTGATGAACATGCAAGAAATGAATCTGCTGTGGCCGAACACAGTATGCAAGAAGATCACCCATTTGATTTTGAAAAAACTATAATTTTAGCCCGGGTCAAAGATTTTTGGGCCAGTGTTATTACAGAAGCTGTAGAAATCAGAACAACTGATTCATTAGTTAACAGGGACACTGGTTATCAACTCAGTGCAGCCTGGAACCCAGCGATTAAATACTTTGCCTCGGTAACAAGCAGAAGAGTGGATGATGTCATCGAGCTGTGTTGGTTTTTGTTTTCCACTGTTTCCGCGGCAGTGGGTAAAAAACAGTTTATCATTGACATTTAGTTAAAAATGAGGGTTTAGATAGAGGTTCTCAAAACGTGTTACGAGTGTGGACATCTTAACACTGTTGAAAGCCCGAGAAGAGTTTATTTATTCCAAATAACTATTTGTATAAATTTGGGGGCTATAATGCACATATATTCTTAAATAATATCATTCAAGGAGCATATGTACAAATTTTCAGAATTTGAGTTATTCACATTGCAAAGGAACTTAAAAATCTTCAGCATACATGCAAGAATATAATTACACAATCGTGATATCAAAACTAAAAGCAGGGCTATTAATTCATGAATATTATGGGTGCAGGGATATTGTTATCCTAATATCTAGTCAATTAAATAGTGTAGCTTTTTGCAAGATTTAACTTTCAACTAGTAGACCTTCTGCTCATATCTATAACCGCAAATGGGGCCAACACAAGGGAGACTCAAGGACCAATTGTCCTTCTGGTCTGAAAATTTGTGCATCTTACTTTGATGATATTGTTAATATGTATATAGTATAACCATAAAATATATGGTAACAGTTTAAGAAGGGTGTACTGAGAAGCAATTGTCCCTTTGGTAAACAATTTTGTACACAGGTTCCTGAGGAGACCTCTCTCAAGAAAAAGTGTATAGTAAAGCAAAAAGAAATGAACCTTACACATAATGCCGGACAAAAGTTATCATAAGTGATGGCGTCAGTAGTCCAGTAAGCAACCATTCCTAAACACATACTTGATGCCAGTGAAGGTATCTGCAGCAATGAATGTAAAATTTCTGGCAAGTTTTTGTGATACCATTTCTATATATTCTGATGCCATTATAAAGAATGTAATGCAGTGTTCAATGAATTCAGTAGCAGCATATGTACTTTGAAACAATGGTAGCTAAGAGCATTTTTAATTCCAGCCAAGGCTCCATTCCAACCTAAAAGCCAGTATTCTGCCACCTGGAAGCAAGCAAATCTGAGTTACCAATGAAAAGCAATCGAGCCTTTAACTCTGTGCCACACAACCACCTTTTAGCGAACCTTCGAGCGTATAGTATATTGGATCAGCTTAGTGAATGGATAAAGGATTTTCTAATTGGTTGGTTGCAGTATGTCATCGCTGAAGGAGAAAGTTCTTCTAAACTAGATGTTACATCGGCTGTACCTCAAGGAAGTGTAATACGATCACATCTTTTCTTCATTTTTATAAACGATCTTGGAGAAAGTGAAAAGCATTTTTAGATTGTTTGCTAATGATACGGTTATTTATAGTGAAGTAAGGAATTTGGCCAATTGCTTAGAAATTCAGCGGGATCTGGATATTATTTCGGCATGGTGTGATGAATGGCAACTTACACTAAATTGTAAAAAGTGCAAGACAATGTGCACCACTAACAAAAAGAATCTGACTGTTCAGAAATACAGGGTAAACAGTTCAATTATTGATATGGTTGATTCTGTGAAATATTTGGGAGTAACAGTACAAAGGAACATGAAATGGCACATAAACATTCATTAGTAGGTAGAGCTAATTCTAGACTGTGATTCCTAGGTCGAATCTTGAAAAATTCTAATGAACAAAGGAGATATGGTACAAATCTCTTGTGCGTCCACATTTGGACTACTGTTGTGCCATTTGGGATCCGTTTCGTAAGGGGTTGATTGACAGTTTAGAGAAAGTACAGAGAAGAGCCGCTTGATTTGTGACCGCCTGCTACAGTCCTTCACAGAACTGATTAGTAGACAGGGCTGGGAGTCTCTGGTAGATAGACGACATGTGTCGTTTAAACTTATTGGTAAACATGAGTACTCCAACTTTCACTTACGAGTGTGATGAAATACTTCATCCACCAACCTACTTGAGTCGGAACGACAGAAAAGATAAGATTAGAGAAATATGGTGCCGCACAGATTCTTATATGAATTATTTTTTTCCCTCGAACCATTCAGGATTGGAATGCACAGCAAAGAGATTAGTTTTGGTGCTGAGCACCCTCTGCCACCCACAATTTTGTGAATTACAGAGTATATATATAGATGTAGATGAAAATTAAATTCCTTGTGTGTTATGCTGGAACAAAAAGTATCTAGTTCTTAGCATTAATCCTGCATTGCAGGATCTGCTTCACTGGACTTCTTCCATTTATGCCGATCTTGTGCGTCTTCCGGTGAGACATTCACTAGATGCATGTCCTCCCGCAAGGTAGCCAGCAAGCATTTTCCAGGTCTCCCTCATGGCCTTCGGCCATCTGGTCTTATGTCGAATGCTGTTCTCGCCACTGAGGTTTCATTGCTGCGTAGTACATGGCTGTACGATCGCAGACGACCATTTTCTCAGGGACTGGAACCAAAACAAATGCCACCCACACCTTCCCACTCCAGACATCCTCATTCCAATCTAGTAAATCCCAGAGGCCAGCGAGTCATCTTCATTTCCACTACATGCAGCTGTTGTTCATGTCTTTTTGTGACCGGACAACATTTGGTTCCATAAAACTTTGATTTAAGGAACAGTGGCACCTTCCAGGACTCCTGTGTCTTGATGCCAATTCATCCAGGCCACGTTGTCTCTGTTTCGGACCTCTGGGAGTGTCTGACCATCTGAACAGAGTACTTTTCCCAAGTATTTAAATTCAGGCGACTTAAAGAATTCAATGCCGTCAATATTAACAGACCCATCACTTGGAACTCCACACTCCATGTACTCAGTCTTCCATACATTAAGACGCATGCCGTACTTATGGATGGAACTCTTCCATCGTTGGATTTGTTGTTTCAATTCTTGTCGAAAGTCGCAGCTGACCATGATATCAGCATAGAGCAATGTCTAGGGGTGTGGAGTGAGTAGTTCTGCAAAAAATGGTTTCAAGACAGAGGATAAACAGGAGTGGGACAAAGCCAATCGCTGATGAACACTAACTCTGATGGGAAAAGTCAGAATTTCTTATAGCACACCGAACACAACTGGTGACATAACGATACATTGGATACATTTAACATACACCTCTGGTACCTCAAGCTGTTTCAGGGAGTACCAGATTAGATCTCGAGGTACCCTATCAAAGGCCTTTTCAAGATCTACATAAGCCATGTGCAGTGATTTTCCCTTTTCAAGGTGCCTTCCTATCAAAAGACATGTGGCATGAATAGCATCAATCATCCCTGTCCCTTTCATGAAACCTTGCTGATTTGGGGAAATTTTAAATATGTTTCGAAGGTGTGCATTCACAACGCACTAAAAAATCTTCATTGTGTGGTAAAGCAGGCGAATTGATTGATAGTTTGAGCAGTCTAGCACATTACCCTTTCCTTTCCAAAGTGGTATTGTAACACTAGCGAGCCATGTTCTGGCAATTTTAGTGAGCCCATAAGTGTTTTCAGTTGGATATGATGCTGCTTTAATTTCCACCATTTAATTCGCTCCGACGTAGACTTTAAGAGGTCGAAGCAAATCCTGAAACTGAGGGGAAGTGGATGATGTTGGGGTGCGATGTTGTCTATTGCTAAAACTTTTGCATCAGTTACAAACTTAAGGTCACTCCTTCAAATTAGCCAATAATAATCTGCATATTCCTTCCACCACTGCTAAAGGTAATGAGGTGCGATATTTTCTACTAAAGGTGTCAACCACAGCTAAGTCCAATGTCTCAGCACATTATAGGATTCTGTTCACATCCCCATTTCGCTCTCCAAAACCCTGCCCACAATGTACTCTAGCAAAACTGTTTCTATTATTTCCAATGTGTCGATTCAGGTCTCCACCAATGACGAGTAGTTCATTTTCTTCAACAGATTGCAGGTAGGTTTCAGTGTTGTACCCAGAACAAAGGGCATGATTTTTCATGTTGGTCCAACCTGCAAACCAACCTAACAACATCCAGCTGTGCTGTCCTGATGTGGGTATTTGGAAACGGTATTTAAAATGACCTGTATCAACCAACATTTATTGAAGTAAGTCAAGCTATTTTACTTTATCAGAGGTAGAGTGTGGTGGATGAGTGGTATCGCTCTGGCCTTACATCCTATAGGATGCATGTTTTAATCCCCATCCAGATTTCAGTTTCCCAAAATCACTCCAGGAGAATGCTGGGATGATTCCCTCAAAAGGCCATGCACAAATTCCTTCTTCCCAGTCCTTTTCCACCTCTAACAACCTCACATCAATGAGGCGTAAAGCCATAAGCAAAAAAATTACATCATCGGTATATGAACATTATCTTAAATATTGCCTAAGGAACATAAGTACTGAAATTTAAGACCACCAAGCTGCACTATTTTAAAAAATGTTCATATTAAAGCCACAAAATATGTATTAATGAAGTAAAATAACTCAAACATGGGCAGTTGCACACAAAATATTAAGCAATTAATAGTACACTTTATTACCTTCAGAATAGGAATATATTTATACGGTATTACAAAAACTTGCCAGTAATTTTACTTTCATTGCTGCAGATGCTATCATTAGCATCAAAATGCCTAGAAGTGGCCACTGACTGTACTGCTGATGTTACTGCATAGTGTAACTTTCGTGTAGCACTATGGCAAAGGTACATTTCATATAGTTTTTATTTTCACTGAAAGGTACGTCCTAAGGAACATTATTCCCGTAATTCACACTACTGGACAATTAATCCTGGTACACCCTTATTGGACCACTGGCAAATGTACACATACAGCACAAATTTCGGGTTTTATCTAACAGGCAATACCGCTGCCTCGCGACTGTTAACGTGTCATCATAGTGACGTCACGTTCACGTACAGTCAATTTTTGTGACTGATATGCTGAAGGTGGATCAGATGCAGGAGGCCGCTGGTAAAAGGTCGCAGATGTTCAGTTTTGATGTGTTATCGGACATCTGCGGCCGCCTGCATCTGATCCACCTTCAGCATATCAGTTTATGTTGATATTGTACAGCTTTAAATTATAGTGACCTTGCTACGCTCGGTCACAATAGTCACAAGAATAGACTGTACGTGAACGTGATGTCACGATGACGACACGTTAACAGTCGCGAGGCAGCGGTATTGCCTGTTAGGTAAAACCCCAAATTTCATACAAAAACTTCCATAAAGTTAAACAGTTAAGCGATTATTACCAGAAAACATAGTGTGACACCCAATGACAGTAAGTTCTATGTTGAAATTCAGCCTGGGCCAAAATTACAAATGATGCTTGTCATGATTCATAAATCAATTGTACGTTACAGTGTGTTTGTCCACTTAGTGTAATGTTTATCCATCATTGATGGTAATGGTCACATTCCATTGTACCCAATAGTAATACTATAGGAGGTTGCATATGTGCAAAATTAAATGACATGACTGTTCCTAGAGTACTGTCAATTTGAGTTGCCTACGAGTATGATACTCACAGGCGACCTAGTAACACACACTGAGGATTCTGTGAAGCGTTACAGTCTCTTCAGTTTGCCTCTAGCAATGGTGAGCGTTGTTCTAATAACTGTTCCTGTTGTGGCTTCTAACCCAGTTTTTTCATCAAGTGATGTCATTCATTGTAGCCTATTCTTCCTACAATTATTATAGAAAAAAAATCTGAAGAACGGGTTGTCATTCTTAAATCAAACATACAAGACAAAACAGGTGAAAATATAGTGTATAATGGGTAAATAAAGAAATTTAAGAAAAAAATGTCTATCACTTATGAAATTTTGAAGTTAAAGCTAGTGATAAGAACTAATGAAAAATAAATAAATATGCAAGGTTAATAATGTGGTTTAAATTAAATTACGGAAGAAAGCATCCTCTCACAACACAATTTTAACTTCCTGAATGTCTTGATCAAATGACAGGTTTCTACTGTATAAATAATGACTCAAAAAAAAAAATTTAACTTCTTTTATTAAAAATTTGGTCAGTTCCTCCACATACATCTGATTGATTACTACAAAAATGCTTGCAGTTGGTCAGTATTACTTGTTATCTGTTTAAACTAACTATATGATTAAGAGTGACTGTCCCATCCACACTTTGAACTGAATAATATTGCACTACCCCAACAACAACCACAAGTATAATATAGCATTTCAAAATCTTACACAAGTCTATTAAAGCCAAATTTTAATTAAAACCCATTTGAAAATGATTTTAAATGATAAAGAACATTACATCTACTCTTTCTTTCAACTTCACCCACAAACTTAATGTTGAAAGTGTGTTCATCCACCATGCATCACAAGACTCCCAAGAGAGACAACTAGTGGTTAACTTACTCACAGGTCGTTTAAGACTGGTGGGATACCCACAGAATATTTCGCTAAATGTTATGATGGTTTTTGTGATATGTGTGCAGTAGGCCTATGTTCTTAAATAACATCACTTAAGGAATGTGTGCACGAATTTTCAGATGTAAAGGGTAATTCCCACTCGAGTTTTGCTCATTGCATAGCTGCGCTTAATAAAGCAAGACAGTTAAAATAAACTAGGCAGCTGTAAGAACCTCCTCCCCCCCCCCCCCAATACCAATTTTAAACAAAACAATGTAAAGCAGGACTGAGAAGTATCACGCGATAGCTACAATACTCTGTTGGTCAATAACCCACAAGTTTAAATAGCTGTACATGATGTCAAATGAACTAAATTACTTCTGCATAATGCTGTATAAGGAAATTCCAGTTGCCAATCAAGTCTAGGCTGTACTTTAACCTAACTACAATCTACATCAATAATGCTGCTACAAAAGCAAAGCTTCAGTATCATGTGCATTGTTACTATCACTATATCGCACATTAGTTACCTCAAGTATCAATTATGCATCGAAAAAAAAAAAAAAAAAAAAGAATCAGATATACTAGAGAGTGATACTGCCGGAATAACTTTCTGATGAGTGAGATAACAATGCCATAATGCTGTCATGTTCAATTGCAAGGCATTTTATTTTCAAACAACAATTAGGTTAGAATACATCTTGTAGGCTATCAGTGTGACACTGCCTGTACTAATCTCCAAAATATTTCTGGTAATGTTGTAGAACATGTGTAATAAAGAAGGACCTGCTAAAACACAAGAAGATATGTTAAAATGAAGGGAATTTTGAGGAATAGTTTGAAAATGATTAGGCAAGTCAATCAATGAAGGAACATAGATAAAGCAAACAGCTGAATATCAATACATCTGCTTGAAACTTACCATCTGACGCTGATCTAAATTGATATTGCACATCATCGTCTCCAGGTTCCAGAAGTCCTTGTGACTGCGCTAATTCCGCCACTGCAGCTTGATCTTCGACTGAACCTAGGGATGCATCCTCTTCGACAATTGTCAAACTCTGCGTTGCAATTATGTCTTTCGTGTCAGTAATACACCCGTCTGTTCCATCAGCGTCCTTGTCGTGACTAGTCAAAAAAATCAAGGGAAATCTTTCAGATTCCATTGTATCAGCCATAAGGCCAAACTGCAGCACCTTTATACACTAAAGATTCATGTGAGCTAGGTAGAACGAAGTGATATACTGCTACCTTACCACAAATGCTCCATAACTTGCATAATATTCGAAAAAGACAAAAGAACAGATATATCCCTCAGCACACAAAATACGCCACTATATCAGAACTGACCAAATACTTGTTTACCAGATAAGTCTTTTTTAAACAAGGTGACCTTCAACAGATGATTAACGATGATTATGTCCGAGACACACTCTAAGTCTCTTTCAGCACACTGTATAAACAAACGTACCTGTTGTCCAAATCATCATCTAAAATATCCATGGAAAACACGTAACTGCGGTTTGAATTTGCCAGGAACCAGCCTACTTGATCACGAGGCCAAACAACAGGTCATGTGAGCACTAGTTAATGGCTGCCCGTCCTAAAGACATGAACAGTAATATGCAAAAAGTAGAGTTATCGCGAGTCCGACATTTTGTGATAGTCTAAGATTTTATGCGTGGTCAAATTCAGCTGCTAACTTTTCACAGATGTGGATAGCAGTGAAATTTTAACTTCAGGTTAAACAGTTCACCAGGCATCATTCTCTAACCAACGTCGATCGTTGAATCTACTTATACCTTAATAATATCCATGGCTACTAGAATCGCCCATACGTCAGGAAGCTAACAGAATAATTTAGATTATAATTAAATTTGTCAATGCAGATATATGTACAAGAACTGGAGCAAAATTAAATTTAACAAATATAGATCTCTCTGAAGACAGGTAACGTCATTATATGAACTGTACAATTTCGAATTGAAATATGTTCATAAGCTGGTGGCAATAGAGGTTGAAAAAGATACACTTAATTTCTTGTCCACATTAATTTCGAAAAAATCATCAGCACAAATATAGAATTTCCTTCAAATCTTATATCTCCATCTCCATGCTGTAACAATCCGAATATAAGTCTATTAGTTCCTAAAATTAGCTCTTTCTGGTCCGAATTTATTTTTATGGATAAAAAAATTCTTTAAATTTTTCTAATATGAAAAATTTCTACAAAATGCATTTCAGTATAGAAATGATTCCAATTGGCATCATTGGGTCCGGGTTATGCACGAAGAGAAGCAAAAGTTAAAGATTTTCATCTTTTTAAAAAATTTCCTTATTTTGGTTGATAAATAGGGCATTGTAGAATAAAATTCAATTGTATTCTATATTACTATTGCATTGTGTCCCAGCTTGATGCACAATGCACAATGCAACAGTTGAATTTAATTCAACAATGTTCTATTTAACGTAATATCCTTATATCTTTGTTTCTGTAATGTAAGTATGATTTTATCTAGCCTAGAAGAATTGATCGAGTGATGTGAAACATTACATTTCCAGCACTATGTTCTAGTGTAACTTTTGATAAGTAATCTGCATCTTGATTTGTCAGTTAGATACTCTGGCCTGGACCAATACCATCGTAATGTACATCAAGAATGTGACAAGCATGGAGGAAGGAATAATATGGAGACGACGCAAGAGACCTTTACCACGCATGGGAGTGAAGCAGGCCGGCGGAGGAGTGGGGGGGCATGGCCGGAGTGGTGGGGGCTTGACCGCTTCCCAACAAATACGGGGAATATGTACAAACACCTCAAGGGGACTCTAGGATAAACGTGACGCCGCAATCTGGTGATGGATTATTATGTAACTCGATGAGACAAATAAAAAATGAAGAATAAAATTTTTTGATATCCTGCTTAGTTTTCGAGATATTCTGTTTCAAATGTGAAATGGTTTTGGTTGAAATTCAGAAGAAAAAATTATTCAAAGTCAAATTTTATGATGAATTTTTATTTAAAAAGACGAGACAAATAAAAAATAAAGAGTAAAATTTTTCGATATTTCACCTAGTTCTCGAGATATACTGTCTCAAAAGTGAGGTGTCTTGAGTTGAAATGCAGAAGAAAAATTTCGCAAAAGTCAAATTTTATGATGGATTCTTATATAACACGACGAAAAAACTCGATAATAAGGAATAAATGTTTTCGATATCTTGCTTAGTTTGGGGGATACACAACATCCAAATTGAGGGGTTTAGGTTTGGATGCAGGCTGGACCAAAAATTAATTCTGTCAAAGCCACAATGATTACATGGTTGACATGCAGAATGGATATTTCAGTTTTATTACTACCACTTGTGGTTAGTCTGAAATGTGTCCTAGACCAGAAAAAAAGTAAGAGGACCCACTCTAGGGATGAGCAACCCAGACATTTTGTAGGCTGGTACCAGAAATAAAATGTTTATTCAGTCACCTTAATGAACATTCTCTTGATCAAGATGTGTTGTCTAATTTCACAGCCCTACTTATTAGGACAATTGTAAAAAAATTATCTCTCAGTTAGATTTAGATACGGGGGGGGGGGGGGGAGAGAATGTTGTACAAAAAAAAAAAGAGACTAAATTAGAAACACATTCCCCAATTGATTTTGTTCAAAGGCCAATAACTTCTTTATTTATGAAGCCCATTTTTATTTCTGCATGAACCTGTTTCGACATAAATAGATGAGAAAGATTTCAAAATCGGTAAAAATAGGTATAGACGTATTTACAAACAGAAACAAGTCTTATATGAAGCTTTAAAAATAACCTAAGTCAATGGCCTGAAATAGCTATTTAAAAAATTAATAAAACTCACAGCTTCTCACATAACAGTTAATTTCATCATCCATTGTCAGTATAATCAGCAACGTGACGAAAGAAATCGTAATAGTAAATTCACTGAATCGCGAAGTAAAACACGCCCCTTTAAATCTCATTTTAAACACTCGTTAAAAAATAATGCTAGTCTATTATGTGCAAAATAGCAAGGTTTGCTGATTTTCTACACTACACCAAGAAAAATTTGAGAACAAAGTCATCCCATTGAGAGCTATGACTAAATATTTATAGACGTGCTGCAAACTTTACGGTGTCTACCGCTCACTTCAACAACGATAATTACAATTCAACTTACTTATGAAATGATATTCCAGGTTCTTTCCTGTCTGGCCTATTTGTGCAACCGTACGCAACACAAGCTGGCATTTTTAAACACTTATACACAATACTAAATGAAATAATCACTGCATCTACCACAATGTGAACACCTTAATTGTTGGGAAGCGCCATATGGTCGCTGCCGGTGCTGCCACCATGCGGTAGAGTTTAGTGCTTGCTTCACCGATTTAACGTCACTTCTCCTCCATATAATTCCTTCCTCCATGGTGACAAGATGCTTTTACTACGAGCGTCTTTGGGTACACTCGATGCCGTGCACAAATCTACCCACTACCCTGGCACGCCGAAGTGACATCACAATGACGATACGTGTATACGGCATCGAGTTTATCCATCCGACCGATCAGTTGCCCTCTCCAGCTGGCGTGCAGGCCCCTAAGCTTAAATTCTGCCCTCCTGTGACAAGGTTTTTACCTCAAATTCAAATTTGTTAAGACATTGTCGTGACATCCATCTAGATCAGACTGAAAGTAGAGAGAAAGTACTTGTGTGTTGCTAGCCACTCAAGCCCTAATCATCACCAGAGAGAGGTACACAGAAACCCACAATCACAAACCCACAAAGTTAACAATTCAGTTGTTGACACTGTCGATTCCCTGAAGCATCTAGGCGTAACAGTACAAAGCAACATGAAATGGGACTTGCACATAACTTCAGTCGTAGGCAAAGCTAATTCAAAACTACGTTTTATAGGTCGTATATTGAGAAGCTGCAATGCCCATACAAAGGAAATAGCGTACAAAACACTAGTGCGTCCGCATTTTGAATACTGTTGTGCAATTTGGGATCCGTATCGCAAGGGATTGATTGACACGTTAGAGAAAGTACAGAGCAGAGCCGCTCGATTCGTGACCGCTAGTTACAGTCCTTATGTAAGTGTCACAGAGCTGATACGTGGGTTAGCCTGGGATTGTTTGGTGGACAGACGACGTCGTTTTAAATTTGTTGGAGAATATGCGAAAATCTCTAATTTACGAGTGCAACGAAATACTTCTTGCGCCAACTTATTAAGGTCGCAATGACAGGAGGGATAAGATTCGAGAGATAAGATGACGTACTGATACATTTATGTATTCTTTCTTTCCTCGTTCTGTTCGGTATTGGAATACTCTAAAATAGGATTGGTGCTCTGCACCCTCTGCCACCTACAGTAATTGTGAATTGCAGAGCATAGATGTAGATGTAGATGTAGAATCACATGTAACCAGTAAGTTTGCAATACATTTATTCTATATAGAACTAGATTCCTCCTTAGAATACACGACTCGAAGGCCCGATAAGACTAACTCGAGTCTTTACCTGTCACATGTGTACCTGGCTGGAAGCAGTTTATCATCCAATGAAATGATAGGTTCTTCGACTAACGAGATTAGAGTTTGAATGGAAAGATATTCGAGCTTTATTAGGATGAGAGAAATCACTTGATATGGCGACTGTAAATTTCGGATTATTTTGTAATTATAATTGCAGTAAAAGAGTGATGCACATATGCAGAAATCTTTATATGATTACATTTATTTAGGTATTTAAAATTCAGAATTGCAGTAAAAAGGTGACCCACATACGCAGGAACCTTTATATGTTTGCTTTTACATATTTAAAGCGGTGGATTGCAGTAAAAGTGTGATTCACATATGCATAAACCTTAATATGTTTGCCTTTACTTACTTAAAGTTCTGATTTGCAGTAAAAGAGTGACTCGCATACGCAAGCACTATTCCACAATATATAAAACATGTTTAGCTGCAAATTACAACGCTGCTTTACAATCCACAATAGTGTTAAAAGTAAGAATATAATTAATTCTATCAAATATCATTGTAACTAAGGAACCCGTGCGTTAAACATAATAACGTAATTATCGTAATTCCATCAAACATCTTTGTAAAAGTCCTCAAACCTAAACTTTAAATCGAATTGTACAAATGAGTCAAATGAAAACCTTAAATTTGTTATGAAAAAAACGAAATTTCACGCCATTATCCTGTAAGTTGGTAAGCTTGTTACAAGCAGCGTGCAGAATGGCCTATAGGTGGCAGCATAGTGCAGATGCACAAATACCATCGCAGTATCAGTATAAAGATAGCTGCCCCACTTGAGACTTGCACCAGGGATGAACAGCGTTCTGTTATTCGGTTTTTGATTAGTGAAGGTGTGAAACCTATTGGAATTCATCGAAAAATGAAGGTTCAGTACGGTGAAGCATGTTTGTCACAGCAGCAAGTCTACGAATGGAGTAGGAAGTTCGCAAATGGTGTGACTTCAGTGGAAGATGCTCCTCGTCCAGGTCAGGCACAACGAGTTGTGACTCCACAGAACATTGCAGCAGTTGAAGCCATAGTGATGGAAAACCGCCGAGTGACACTGAATGACATTTCAGCATGTTTATAGATTAGTCATGGTTCAGCACACCACATTGTGCATGATGTGCTCCAGTTTCACAAAGTGTCTGCAAGATAGGTGACACGGCAGCTGATCCTGAAATGAGAGAACGACATGCTGATGCTTGTGAAGAACTTCTTCGGCGCTTTGAACGATAAGGTGATGGCTTCCTTGCAAGAATCGTTACTGGGGACGAAACCAGGGTTCACTTCCACCAACCGGAAACGAAGAGAGCGAGCAAGGAATGGCGCCATTCCTCATCACCAAAGCCAAAGAAGTTTCTAACAGAACCATCAGCAGGGAAGGTTATGCTGACTCTCTTTTGGAACGAAAAAGGCATCATTTTGGAGCATTACATGCCTAGATGGACCACTGTCACCAGTGCATCATGCGCAGATCTCCTAAAAAATCATCTTCGGCCTGCAATCAAATCAAAGCGACGTGGATTGCTGTCATCAGGGGTCATTTTGCAACATGACAATGCAAGGCCCCACACTGCCCGTACAACAGTTGCAACAATCACACACCTGCAATTTGAGTGTCTTGCTCATCCACCATATTCACCATACCTTGCTCCAAGTGATTTCCATATGTTTGGACCACTCAAAGAAGCAATGGGAAGAAAGAAGTTCCGTTCTGATGAAGAGGTATGCCAAGATTTTTTTCTAAAGGAATTTATGCACTTTGTAAGCGCTGGAGGACTTGCGTTGAGCATGGTGGAGATTATGTTGAAAAGTGATACAGCTTTGTACCATTTCTGCACAATAAATAATATTTAAAAATATTTAAGGTTTTCATTTGACTCACCCTCGTATTTTATGAAGCATTTGTAGCAAGCTAGGGGTTGTGTGAATATGATTTTGTATGTTTGTTTTGGAATTTATTGTGAATCAGTGTAAATGGACTTAGTTTTATAAAAAGAAAGTATGTAAATACCATTTAATATGTTTAAGGACAGAACAATGCAAGAGAAATTGATTAAATGTTTGTATTCCAAGTATTAAGGTGATCTACGATGTTTAAAGTACATTTTACGACAGTTTAAAATTATTTATGTGGATAATTTTGTGTTTAAATATCATTAATTTTCATTTCTGAACATTTCGTAATGATTGTAAATGATTATTTGTTGATTTTGATTGTTTTTAATATTTTTTTTATGTTTTAAGTATTGTTAAAATTCGATAAATATCTGTTGGAAGAATTTGTAATCTTCTGGAACTTTCTATAAAACTTACATAAAGCGAGCAGCAGAGACTCAGAAAACAGTTTTGCACGATCAATTTTACGTCGGCGAAGGACACTCATTTGGAACAGTGTATGGCAGGATTGTCTCGATGCTTTACGAGAAATAAAAGCAAGTTAAATTTGAAAGTGTGTCATGGACTAGTTATTTCATATAGAATAAACCACAAGCACTTAATAACGTGTCAAAGTAAACCACAGAAATAACGAAATTTAGACTTATTTACTTTAATATCTTTCTCACAGAATACGAATATCCCATAAATTTTAATTTGTTAAGAAGTTCACCTATCTCTTTGACGGATTTACAAAAACCAAAGAATTGGCCATATTCTCTAAAACTGAAATCTTTCACGGTTCACGCATCTAATTCTCACATACACGTCTCGTCATTTTGCTGTCACTTCCGCGTTCCGGGTAGTGGGGTGATTTGTGCACGCCATCGAGTGTACCCACAGACGCTCCTGTTTTACTACACTCTTCTTCTCCAATGGTTCTAACTTTAGGAGCATCTGTGGGTACACTCGATGCCGTGCACCAATCTCCCCACTACCCCGGCACGCAGAAATTACGTCGGAATGGTGTATACGGCATCGAGTGTATTCACAGACGCTCGTCACTCGATGCCGTGCGCAAACCCCCTACCACACCTGCACAAGACGGAAGATGGAAGAAAGTATGAATATCTGCAACTACTGTGACGAAGTTTTTACCTCAAATTCAAATTTGTTAACACTGTCGTGACATCCATCAAGTTCATACTGAAAGTAGAGAGAAAGTGCTTGTGTGTGAGAAATGGGGTAAAGGAGTTGCTAACCAATCAAGCAATAACTGTGTTTAGATATCCCGCTCCTGTTCAAGAAAGCTGAAAATGAGAATTTTCCGAAGTGTATCGACAGAATAAATTCTACAAATTTTCAAATAAAAAATATGCGAAAAATGGGGTTTTCTGCTAGAACTAACAAAACTACCACAGACAGCGTCCTCTTGCAGCACCAGACAATGAGATCACTGTATTCTGTGACTTCTCACATATATCACGTTTTCTGTATTTCAGTTTTCTTAATTTTAAAAAAGCTACTTTATTCCACAATATAAAACACGTTTAGCTGCAAATGACAACGCTGCTTTGAAATACACAACAGTTTTAGATGTAAGAATATAATTAATTCAATCAAATATCATTCAACTAAGGAACCCATGTGCGTTAAACATAATAAAGGATTTTCTAACTGGTCGATCGCAGTATGTCGTTGTTGAAGGAGAAAGTTCTAATCTAGATGTCACATCGGGTGTACCTCAAGGAAGTGTAATAGGACCACTTCTTTTTTTAATTTTTATAAACGATCTCGGAGACAAAGTGAAAAGCCTTTTTAGATTGTTTGCTGATGATGCGGTTATTTACAGGGAAGTAAGGAATTTGGCCGATTGTTTAGCAATTCAGCGTGATCTGGATGTTATTTTGGCATGGTGCGCTGAGTGGCAACTCACACTAAATTGTAAAAAGTGTAAGACAATGAGCATAACTAACAAAAAGAATCCAATTGTTCAGAAATACGAGGTAAACAGTTCAGTTATTGATGTGGTCGATTCTATGAAATATTTGGGAGTAACAGTACAAAGGAACATGAAATGGGACTTACATATTAATACGTTGGTAGGTAGAGCTAATTCTAGGCTGTGGTTCCTAGGTCGAATTTTGAAAAATTGTAATGAACAAACAAAGGAGATAGCGTACAAATCTCTTGTGCGTCCACATTTGGACTATTGTTGTGCCATTTGGGATCCGTTTCGTAAGGGGCTGATTGAGAGTACAGAGAAAGTACAGAGAAGAGCCGCTCGATTCGTGACCGCTTGCTACAGTCCTTATGAAAGCGTTACAGAACTGATTAGTAAACTAGGCTGGGAGTCTCTGGTAGATAGACGACGCACGTTTCATATAAACTTATTGGTAAACATGCGTACTCCCACTTTCACTTACGAGTGTAGTGAAATACTATTTGGGTCGGCATGACAGGAAAGATAAAATTAGAGAAATAAGGTGCCGCACTGATTCTTATATGACTTCCTTTTTTCCTCGTACCATTAGGGATTGGAATGCACAACAAAGAGATTAGGTTTGGTGCTGAGCACCCTCTGCCACCCACAGTTTTGTGATTTGCAGAGTATATATGTAGATGTAGATGTAGATAACGTAATCACCGCAATTCCATCAAATAACTTGTTACAGTAAATCACAGAAATAACGAAATTAAGATAATTATTCACTTTTGTGCTCCCTCTCACAGAATACTAATATCCAATGAATTTTAATTTGTTGTGTTCATCTATCAATTTGACGGAATTACAAAAGCCACAGAACTGGCCATATTCTCCAAAACTGAAATGTTTCACGATTCGCGCATCTAATTCTCACATTCACGTCTCGTCATTTTGACGTCACTTACGCGTGGCGGATAGTGGGGAGATTTATGCACGGCATCGAGTGTACTCACAGAAGCTCGTTTAAGTTTGGTGAGTTTGATAAAAGCCCTCCTCTTTTTGATTCATTCTGTCCTTAAAATCCTGCTATAATATTCTATATAAATCAAGCAGTAATGGGTGTTACTAATTATTCTGGTTTCACTGTCCTCCATGGAGGAACCATGCGTTGGCAAATACCATATCGATCATATGAAATAGGTTCCCAGATAAAAATGATGTTAACTTGATATAGGTGAATAAACATGTCATGCATATCAACACCTTACATTAAAGTGTTTATTCCTTTACCATTGATGGCTTTGAAACATTCACATGTTGGTGAGCAGGTCTGATATTTTCAACTCGTTCTTGACCTTTGTAACAAGAGAGAATTTGTACTGCCTTATTGGCAAAACCATTTCAGTAATACAATATTCTCGTTGGTCTCTAATCTGTAATTATAGGAACCTTTAACTCTCTCTTTTCCCCAAAGAAGCTCTTATAAGCGAAGAGCAGCCTCTCAACCTGTTCTTTCTCAGCGTTCCAACAATATATATTCCACCACCAGGTTCTATGATTTGAACCAGTTATAAATGGTTATTTATGGTTCTGATACTTAGGCAAATCATCCACTATCCTCATAACTACATTGCCACTCAAAACTAAATGACTGTCTGTCATCTTTGTCCCCTTTTCTACATAAATTTCGTAAACCAAAAATATTAAATTTTATAACCCAAAATATAACCAAAATACATATTGTAGTAGGTACTGAAGTAAATATACTGAGATAATTCCATATTTTCACTAATATGTCAAAATATATAATTGTTATCAGAAGAAACTAAATATTTTATTGGATATCCCTCTGATCGCTGATGAAATATAAGGTTGTATTAGAAATGTACTGCATACTCATGGCTCAATGATTCCGAATGGAATCACTACTTTTTGACTTCAAATATTCAGCTTGTATTCTAAAAATTAATATACAGAGTTGGCTTTTATTCTCTAATTGCATAAGTAAAAGAAAACCATTTTGGAAAGATTATTGAACATCGTACAAACCTATTACAGCTTCCAAAAGGATCGAGTGCAGTCAACAATCAACGTAAAATTGCATTTCAACAAAATATTGTAATGAAACTACTAGCAGTTATAATCTATTGAAAAAGAAAGGAACTATGAACTAGGATAAGATTTGAATTTATTGGGCATACTGTATAGGCCATGAATGCCAAAAAGTGTATTGATACCAATTGTAATCACTGGGGCTTCATACTACTAATAATAGTTAATTTATGCAGGCTTATTCGGAAGAAACTGTACTAGTAGTAGATAGGCCTACACAAGTTCGCCAGCAGCATCAGTAAACTTATCTTGTCATCGTACATCAAAAGTCAGAAACTTAAATTAGACTTTCTACACTCGTTTAGAATAAGGCTAGACTATTATTTGCAAAATGTATAAAATGTAAAATGTAAAATATGCTGGTTGCCAACAAATTTTTGAAAATAAAGTCATCCTACTGAGAGGTATGAATTAACTTTTTTAACAGGCATTCTATATCTATAAGGATAGACTCTACTCTTGCAGATATCGTATTAATCACTTCAAAAACATTAATTACAATGTGACTAACTTATGAAATGATATTCGAGGTTTTTTCGTATCACATCAGTATGTGCAACCATATGCAACACGAATTTGGTATTACAAAAACTCTGAAATATTAGTGAATAAATTATTGAAAGCAGCAAACTCAATGCTAAAAGCCCGACGTTTTTGGAAAAGCAATATGGCCGCCGCGTATGCGCAGTTGGTTCCAGAGTTTAGAGGAGGTTTCACAGTTTTAGTGGTACGTTGTCTTCTCTCTTTCCCTCCATGATCCAGGCCGTATATTAATTTAACTACAACCGCTAGGAAGTAAACAGAACAACCACTGTCCATGTCCAGCGTTTATTTCCCCGTGGCATTGGCGATATTTTTCTAGTCCAGGCCCCATTTTAACTTAGGTACCTCAATTTTGAGATACTATTTCTTAGAAATAAAAATGTTATCAATTTGTCTCACCAAGTTATATAACACCCCATCATCAAATTGAGGTGCCACGTTTATCGTAGAATACTCACAACTACAATAAAATGTAATGTAACTAAGTGTTATGGAAATGATATTTTTCGCTGTGACAACAGCTGTAATACTTATGAAATATAACACAATACATTAATTTTCCAATGATCCCAATAGAAGAGACTGGCTCTGTGGGATGTGGAAAGTTGTCAATTTACAAATAACAAAATAATACATGCACCAGAAAATGTATAGCCATAGCTACATGGTACATTAAACGATTGCATAGCAAAATAATTAATACATCAGGAGATGTACAGTTATAGAATACATAGTAAATTAATTATGTCAATTACATTTACACAAACTACTAGCAGTTTATTTTGCAGATACCCTAGAAATAAATTCTTCATCAGACTAGAAGGAGTTGTCGATTAAAAATTCTTTCAATTTTTTTCCTGAATTAATTCTTATCATCTGCTAGACATTTAATATGTGTTGGGAGCTTGTTGAAGATATGTATTCCTAAACATCGGACCGCTTTTTGAACAAATGACAACGACTTGTAATCCTTGTGAAGATTATTTTTACTTCTAGTGAATTTACTATTTGTTTCAAACAAAGTATAATTTGTGACTACAAAGGACCTAAATGTGTATATATACCAATATTAAAATCCCTAACTTCTTGAACAGCACTATACATGAAGTTCTAGTGATAACCCCAACATAATTCTTATTACTCCCTTTTGGGCTCTGAACACTTTCTCTCTATGGGTAGAATTGCACCAGAATATTATTCCATATGACATTAAGGCGTAAAAATAAGCAAAATAAACTAGCTGCGTCATACGGAGATCACCTATTGCTGAAGTTGTACGAATTGCAAATGTAGCTGCACCTAGTCGCTTTAGTAAATCACAAACATGTAACTTCCAATTCAAATTACGATCAATATGCAAACCTAGACATTTCTCACACCTTATCTCTTGAATGGACTGGCCTGCAAATTTTATGTCTTTATCTGGTGTTAATCTGTGTGATGTAATGAATTGCATATATTGAGTTTTATCAAAGTTTAAAGACATTCCATTAACTGTAAACCATTTACTAATAAGTTCAAAGACATTATTTGAAATATATTCTGTAGATAAATCTGGAGTATTTTTAATTTCTGTATTTGTGTCATCTGCAAATTGGACAAATTTTTAGTTTTAGGATGCAACACAGGGCAGATCATTTATATATATTAAAAACAATAGTTGTCACAATATAGAACACTGAGGTATTCCACATCTAATAAATTCCCACTCAGAAAACAGTGGATCACATAAGGCAAAGTTGAAATTATCTAGTTACACTGCCTGTTTTCTATTCAGAAGGTAAGAACTAAGCCATTTATTAACAATTTCATTTATACCATAATACTGTAGTTTCTGTATCAGAATTTTATGATCTACCCAGTCTAATGCCTTAGATAAGTCACAAAAAATTCCTACAGGAATTAATTTATCATTTATTCCTTCTAAAATATTGTCAGTGAATGAAAATATAGCTTGTTCTTTGAGTGACCCTTTTGAAATCCAAATTGTGATTTAGTTAGAATATTATGATTTTTAAGGTGTTCATAAACTCTATTGTACATTGCTTTCTCATACCCTTTGGAGAAGGTTGTTAGACGGTAATTCGATAACGCTGACTTATCTCCCTTTTTATAGTGGTTTAACTACAGCATACTTAAACGTTTCTGCAAAAGTTCCCTCAAGTAAAGATATATTAAACAGATAACTTAGTACATTACTTAATTCTGTGGAGCACAGTTTAATTAATCTGTTGGAAATCCCATCATAACCACCTGAATATTTGCTCTTAAGGTACCTGATAATTTTTCTTATTTCTTCTGGAGTAGCTCAATTTAAATTTTTTATTCGAAGCCTGTTTTGACAAAATCCATACTGTTTGTCACTGAGTTATTGACAGTCAATTTATCAGCAACATATAAAAAATTTTTAAGTATATCAACAATTGAAAAATTAGATTGTACTGAATTTTCTTTGATAAAAATGTCATTACTTGTTTGATTATTTTTTCCTATTTATTTTTTTACAATGTCCCATATTGTCTTAATTTTATTTTTATGTTTATTGATATAATTCTATACTTCTTCGTGAGTTAGGATAATACTAAAATTCATCTCTGCATATAAATATCGATAATTTAATAGAGGTCCAGTTAGGTCGAACCGAGAATTAATGGTGCATTGGTATAAAATTTGGCACACGCGTTCCCTAGGCAGTAATGTTTTAGGAAATGTGCATATCACAGCTGCGAAATATATAATAATGATGTGAAATAGCTAGAAATGTAATTACTCGCATAGAATTTAGTAAGGAAGAAATACCTGTTATTGCTTAGCGTGAAGGAATATATTCATAAGGTATTGCCAGCGATTTTATATTCGCTGCTGCAGATACTAAAGTTGGCGGGAAAGGTGTGCTTAGAAATAGCTGCAGATTATACTGCCAACGCTATCCTTATGGTAACTTTCGAGTTGCATTTTGTCTGAGGTACATATTTTTTTTTTTTTTTTTTTTTGCTTTCCTCAAGAAAGTGTGTACCAAATTTAGGATCAAAGAGGTAATTGATTCTCGGTACGTCCTTATTAGACTGTAACCATTTCTTAAGATTTATACATTGCGTTAAAATATAAGTTAAAAAAAATTCAGACTTCAGTATAAAAGCCTAATCTTATGTAAACGAAAGGAAATTTTTTAGATGAAATTGACATTTCTTCCTTCCACTGGATAATATTTGGTATTAGAATAAAAATGGTAAAGCATTTCTACACATTCAAGGATCCGTGCGTGCGAAGCAATGGGAAAATGCTAATATAAGCAACTAGCTGACTCAACAATGCTTCACTATTGCTGGACTTGAGTAGGCACATAGATTAAATGAAAAAATATTTACATATAAATTTTAAACTGCTGTTTCATTCATTTTCAGTTGGAAAGGGTGAGAGGGGATGCGCTTTGGAAAACATATGCAGGCAGTATTTTTCTGTTTGTTTTAAAGTACAAGTGTACAAATTCTTATCTAAATCGGATAAAAAATGTGGTTTGCCTAAATTATGGGGTAAAAACGTAATGGGGTTGGATAGGGGGAGAGGGGATGAATATTCTGAAACCATACGTAGGTAGTATTTTTCTGTTTGTTTTAAAGTATAAGTGTACAAATTCCTATCTAAATCGAATAAAAACGTTGTTTTGCCTAAATTATGGGGTGTTATGGGGAATAGGGGGTGATTTTTTGGAAATTTTTTCACAGGAACCTTCGTAGACGTACACTCGTAAACTATCCAAAGTTTCATTGCTATCTGATAAATGGTATAGGAATGCATAGAACACGAACAAACCCACAAACAAACATTGATTTTTATATATAAGATAAAGTAAATATTTCCGGTTCGGACCAGTTAAATAATCTCGGTTGCTTATCCAAATGTATGAAAATGTTTCAATAAAATAACTACGAAAAAATTCAGTGTAGGGAAAAATAACTTTTCGTTGGGAATATCCGCATTCAAAATGCGACACTTGGACCGAGTAGTCAGAAAAATATATACTCCATTATCTGTCCTAAAACAGTAGATATATTCTCAAAATTTAAATACTGCCAGTACTAGTAAGCTATGACTTAACAATGTTTGGAAAATGGATTATAAAGAATATTATGAAAGAATATTGACCACCTACTCTCCTCCCCGGCTCCACAGCGGATAAATGTACTGTCGTGGATATCTGAGAAGTTGGCAGGCCTACTCAAGAGGCAAGGTCCTCTTTCTGGCTCTCGGACGTCCGTTGTTTACTTGAGACCCTATTTACCTCTCGCGTCGAGCAAGTTTCCTCCAATCCGGTGATGTCTTCCTCACTCAAATCTATCGGATAGACCCCGTCATATAACAAAAAATTATATGCAAATAGCATCTTCTATAACTTAATACACTAGCGAAAATTAAATGTGCAACATCCAGACGGAGTATGGTTAAAAGAATGAAATTTGGCCTCAAGTATCACAGTATGAAGAATATTAAATGATTAAAAACTGAGTTTTACATGTAATAGTATGAGAATTACAGGACTATCACCATGAAAAATTCCTATGTTTTTTAGTGTATAACTAGTGAACAGTAGGTGCAACATAAAACTTTTTTGTCCGCAAGTTCTTATTGATCAAGTATGCCAACGCAAAGAGTGACGACCCTCTACACGCAATTGTGTAACAAGATCGGAGAATAGGCGTGTTTGAATTTGATTCATTATAACGTGAAAACTCCCGAAGGATTGGTCATAATACAATGTAAGTATACAGAATTGTTACACAGTGAATGAAAGTAGGCTCTAATACTCTTCTCGTAGGCACAGGTCCATACAGAAGGGCAACAGCACATGAAGACCATCAAATTGTATGGATGGCTGTTGCTAGACGATGGGTGACTGCAAGTCAGATCCAAGCAGTGGTTACAGAGAGAATCACACTACGGACAATTGTAAACGGATTGCTTGAAGCTGGGTTCCACTCTCTGACTCCTGTGTAATATGTTCCATTAACCTGATTTCATTGTCAATATCGTCTAACCCGACGTAATTCAAAAAGGCAAATGGACTCATGAATGGCGTACATTTGTGTTTTGAGACAAGTCTCGATTCTGTCTGTGGCAAAGTAATAATCGACAACATATACGCAGGGATAGTGGAGAAACCGCTTGGTCCGCTGTGATTTCAGAGCGTCACACAAGTCCAGTCACTGGTGTCATGGTCAGGGGGGAATCAGTTTCGACGGCAGGAATGTGTTGGTTGTTGTTAAGGCACAATGGCAGCCCACGACTATGTGGACGGGGTGCTATTACATATTGTTATACCATTCATATCCACCATCAATATCGCATCTGCCAACAAGATAATGCCCGTCATCAAAACGCAAGCCTTACAAGGGGTTATGATCACAAATTGTACCGCATGGTCCCCAGATGTGTCACCAATAGAGCATGTCCGCTTATCAGGAGTTCACACATTAGATCGCATGGTCATCCAGCACAAACTGTACGAGACATGCAGGTGCAGAGAGACCTATCCCACAAAGTCATTCGAACACTTATTGACTCAATGCCGGCAAGGATCCACGAATGTATATATTGTAGTACGCCTAATGGCTCTAAAACTTTAATTAAATCAATTCCCTGAATTGAAAGATTTTTCACGTATCATTTAATTTATTTCACATAAAGAAAACTTGTTAATCAAACCCTGAACTTTAGTTACTAACGTTGTAGATCAAATAACCAAATGAATTAATAAAATATGCATACAATATAATCCGATACTTGGCTGGAAAAAATAAAATTTGTCTGGAACTAAATATATCCTGGCTGAACATGGATCGTGAAATTATTCTTAATCTTGAGGCGCGTACAGGTCATGTTAATACTGATCAGTCCATGCGAAATGAAGTGTACTTGCACTGTGGATAGCTGACATCAACATAATTCTAGGGCGTCTCGTTATTTCACTATGTGCACACGGTTTTGTTTATGATAATCATTTGTCGTGGCACAGTGACATCCATTATCTGGCAGGCGTCTCGTTGATTCATAGGCAGTGACCAAATACTAGTCACTCTGATGTACGACATTCACTTAAACCTTTGCTCCACTCTGCTCCGCATAGAGCACTCTTCACCCCTACACTGTCCTAGTGAGAAAAAAACTTGCCCTTGCGTGCCTGGCCGGCACCCCTACCCTGCATGAATTCCACAGGGGTGTCCAGGGGCTGTCCTTGCAAGGTCGGACTGGCAACAACACTAACTGGATCATTACAATACACGTGCTTGAGGTGGGCGCACAGCTTTACCTAAAGGTATAAAAATTAGCCTGATCCATTTCAATTTGTTATCATTTCTTCTTGATATGACCCTCGATGAATCTACTGTAACCGACCATTTTATGGATCTAGTCGGTTAATTGTCAGAAAGGTTCGAGTGGAGTACAACTCTTTCTGCTATTGCACTTGGCAAAATTATATCTTCTTTAGCACTCGTTCCAGCCTGTCCTCCAGCGTCTGAGACAGATGGCTGTGATTGTTTTGCCAGGTTAATAAATAAGTAAAAGTCGTCAAATGCCTTTTCCTATTTATTTTACCCGTGGGAGAGAGGTTACAATGCTTGAGGACCCCACAAGCAACTATCCATGTACACTTAGAGTTCACTAGCATTTGCCCGCTGCTTCACGCGCGCGTGCCTTGGCAGGTGTAGAAATTATTTACCGATTTAATTCTCTTATCAGACATTAAAGTGGAAAGGCATGAACTGTTAATGTATTCTAAATAGTTTCGTTTGTTTCGGTTAATACGTTAGGTTCGGTTTTCATACTGATGTCAGAGAGTTGTTTTATTCATATTTTAACGTGATGCAATTGATTCAATAGTAGAAAAGGTTCCTGAAAAATTAACAGTAGTAATTCGTGGTTGTAATTATTGGGCGAAGTATAAACATTTATTGTTTAGAAAGGCTTTTATTTTTGCGTTATAAGTAAATAAAGCAATGCTTAAGAGAAATAATATACTATCTTCAGCATACTTCGTAGGTCACTCATTGCCTCTGTGTAGACCACGTTTCTGGTCTGATTGTTCATTGTACATATGTACAGGCGTGATCTGCCACTCACCCTGGAGCAAGCAACGTATAGCTGGCCGTGCGGGAAACATGGTGTCCGAAGATCAATGCCTACGGTTCCTAGTGTCTGTCCCTGAGACTTGTTAATTGTCATGGCAAAACATAACGTTACGGGAAATTGTAGGCGCTTAAATTTGAACGGAAAGTTTGAAGGAACCAATGGTATTCGTGGAATGAATACTTCCTCTCCTCGTCCACATCCTGTTAAAATAACGGCCTCAATGATGTTTTTGTGCAATGATTTCACCAGAAGTCTAGTCCCATTGCACAGCTGTGGTGGTGATATGTTTCTCATTAGCATAATTGGAGTACCAACTTTTATATTCAGTTCATGCGCGGGAAGACCAGATGCGCTGAGGGAATTTAAGAACTCGGTTGGGTAAGTAGTCTCGTCGGGTTGATCTTCAACCGTGTTTATAGCGACGTAAGTCATCGACGTTGTTTTGATCATATCCAGGATATACTTATTGATGACATTCACGTCTTCATTCCTGGGTGCCAGTATCGCACGTTCAAAAAACCAAGATTTTTCTTTGTTGGTAATATTTACTATGTCAGGATACACACTCGAAATTAGATCATCGATGTTTGGCACCATAATACAAAGTGACGAAGTCAATTTTATTTTTCCGTTTATTTCTGGCATGGTTCCTTCGCCAATTGCTAACAGAATTTTGGAAAATTGTTGAGACTCTGGATCTGCTCGGAGATATGTTCTCATGTTCGTTTTTAAAGAATACTTTTGTATGCTGAACCATAAAGATGACTGTTTTATACATGCATTCACTTCATCCGCCCTTGTACCTCTTGGCACTACAGATAGCGTTTGGCGGAAATCTCCAGAAAAAAGAAATGTAATGCCACCCATTATTCTGTTATTATTACGAATGTCTCGTAACGAACGATCAACAGCCTCAATTGCATTTTTGTGTGCCATAGTGCATTCGTCCCATATAATAAGTTCACATGTTCTGATATCTTCGGCTTTGTTACCTTGTTTGGATATGTCACATACTGCACTGTCATTGAACTCGATGTTCAGTGGAATATTGAAGCAGGAATGCGCGGTCTTCCCTCTTGGTAGCAACGTTGCTGCAATACCTGATGATGCTACAGCTAACGCATTTTTATGATCGCTACGCACTTTATTTTGTAACGTTAAGAAAGCTGATATTATAATCATTATGTGTAATTTTTTTGGCGATTTTATGTGTAAAATTTGCCTGGGATTATATAGCTAGGTATAAGCTTTGTTAAGGATGTATCTGTGGATATAATGAAAAATATTGTTTCCTTGATACTTAACTAAAAAAAGTTTATTTTTTAAATATGGATACCGAGGATTGCAACATAACCGCGGTGCCATAAATTTATGTAAATCTACTACTTAGTCCTCTTGGAAGTGTGCTGAAATATAAAAATTCGTTACCAATAATCACAGCATCTCAATTTTTCTGATTTATTTATTTTTTGTTGTTTTTTATTTTTTGTTGTTTGGATATTGGTTTTATTTTATGTTGATACACCATCAATTATTCCTGCTTTAAAATAGAAATTTACGTGAATTGGAGCTACTCTTGATTTCAAATCGTCGTATCATTACTGTCATTATTTCAGTCAGATAGAATTAATCAAAAAATGTCGAGATGTGATCATGGTACAGTTTATGTAGTAACGTGCATGTAACTGAAACAATTATTTCTGAGTGGCAACATTATGGCAAGTTGTGAATCGCTTGAAATGCAACCTGACAGCTGATATGATGCTTTGTTATAGGCCTAAGAGACGATGCCTGCAGCTTTATAATCTACGCGGTGTACCATTAGGATATGAAACATTTTTAATTTAAGTTTCTTTCAATATAGCCGTATTTTCTATGTAATTATTTCAGTCGCATGTAAGTACCTGGCGAAACAACAGCCTGGACCAGATGACAATTGACTCGTTTTGTTTAGCATCAGGCATAACGGGTTTAGTTTTAAAATTTACGCGGTGTAGAATAGAATTTTAGGATGCCTAGTTATATTTGAAATAAAAATTCGTTACCAATAATCACAGCATCTAAATTTTTTCTGATTTATTTATTTTTTGCTGTTTGGATATTGGTTTTTATTTTATGTTGATACACCATCAATTATTCCTGCTTTAAAATAGAAATTTACGTGAATTGGAGTTAATCTTGGTTTCAAATCGTCGTATCATTATTGTCATTATTTCAGTCAGATATAATTAATTCAAAAATGTCAAAATGGATCACGGTACAGTATATGTACTAATGTGCATGTAACTCAGGCAATTATTTCTGAGTGGCAAAATTATCGCAAGTTGTAAATCGATTGAAATGCAACCTGGACAGTGATGACAGCTGATATGCTTTGTTATAGGCCAAAGAGACGATGCTTTTAGCTTTATAATTTACGCGGTGTAGCATTAGGATATGAAATTTTTTTTATTTGAGTTTCTTTCAATATATCCGTATTTTCTATGTAATTATTTGAGTCGCATGTACCTGAATTTTCGGATGCCTAGTTATATTTGCACGTTATAGCCACGAGACATATTAATCGAATACAGTACTTCCAAATATGTGCAATTCCGCACAAGTCATTATGAAAGAAGTATGTTTTATTACTTGCTGATATTTATAATAGCTGTTTTTCAGACATCGCTCTTCGAGAAAAAACTGAATTTCGTATTAAGTATTGGCTTATTGTGGCTGAATTGTACAGCGTTCACGGAGCAATTTTGTTCCAGAGACAAACTGTATAACAGTCTACCAGAGACAATACATGTCTTCAATAATAGTAATATAACTTTTTCGTAATTCAACAGACCTGTTACGATTCAAGTAAATGCTGATTATACTTGATTCACGTATTCTTTTTATTTTGAAGTACTGCGGTCCAGAAAAATGAATCGCAGAAGTAAAATTAAAAAAAAGAAGAAAAAAGAGAAATCCTAAATTTTGTCAGGTCTCTTTATGAAAGGAGTGACCGTCTGAATGTTTATAATTATCTGTGGTCTACAGTTTCACATTTCTGAAGTTTTTTACTGACTTGCTTCTTCCCATGGTACATATTAGTCATTAGCTACTTCTGCAGATGTTGATCAGCAACATTAGCTTTAAAAATTTGGAAACACCATGCAAATTGATGCGGTAGTTTTTGCGTTATTAGAGATCAAGCCTCACTACAAACGCAGCTTGCTTACAGATTTATAATAGTATAGATTACACTGAATAAGTCCACTTACAGTTCAACAGTGGCTCGGAGGGTCCCGGCTGGCTTTCGTAAGAGCATCATGGCAGCGTAGTCTTGGTTCCACACTGTGGGGGCGAGGCATTCTGCTGCCCCCATTTTTATAACCCTTCTTACACGCTTGTGCTCGTAACTTAGGTCCAGACTAAGGATATTCACTAAACATCGATGCATCGTATCAATTCGATGTTCACCGTACGATACATCGGATTGATTCGATGTTTTGACAAAGAATTTGTCCATTCGATGCATCGATTTTTTTATAAAAACATCGAATCATTAAAAAAAATGATAATGATGGAAATAAATGCTAAGCTTACTAAATTTATTCTAGATTAAATTAAATTATTTCAGTTTGAAATAACTGTCATTAACAGGTGGTGATACCTGTGAGCAACTAACGGGACATAACAACGGTGAAGATGAATTTTTCTTGCGGTTGGCTATCCTCTCCATATGAGTGGATGAATAAAATCAATTTCATAGGTTCACTCCTATTGGTTTTATATTGTAATGGTCAGGTGTCGAAATAAAATATTTCTGTTAATCTGTATTTTCTGTTTCACTCACAAAGCTGTACCTCACGCATACAACAGTACTTGAGCAACACACAGTATCATAAAATTAATTTTTTAATGTTTGGTGAACGGTAACGCTCAGGTTTCGCATTCGGGAGGACGCGAGTTCGAATTCCCGTCCAGGTATCCAGATTTGGGTATTCCTTTGTTTTCCTAAACCACACTAGCTGAATGCCTGAATGCTTCCTTCAAAAGGCCTTGAGCGAATTCCTTCCTGTTCCTTTCTCCCAGTATTTTCCACCCCTAATGACTTCAACGTCGACGAGGCGTAAAGTTATTAACAAAACAAAGCATAAAATTAAACACATCATTACAGCTACAGTACTACACTCTTGTTATAGTGTTAATTTAGGTTCACACAGACCAAATGAAAGACAGTGAACTCTTTGCGTTCAAATGGAAATGGTGAATATCAAACTATTGTCACATTTTATCTTGGCGATTTTAAAGGAAGAAGTAAGAGATAAATGAAACGACATTTGCCGAACAATATTGTTGGCTCGTATTTGTTGAGGTAAGAAAAATACAAAAGTATTCGATGTTGAAAAAAACATCGATGTTTCTAAGCAATGCATCGAAAAACATTGATGTAGGTTTCCGATGATTTACGTCGAATAAAAACATCGATGAACTTTCTAAGTGGACACCCCTAGTCCAGACCTGTAATCTGCGGAATGCCAGTCGTTGCCCCTCGCATGTTCTCGAAAATAGCCGCGTGACTTCAGTCGTTGTCCCCCGGATGTTCTCGAAAGTGGCCGCGTTACTTTAGACCTCTTTTCCATCTGGTCACGTTTAAGTTCGGCCGTTCCTCTTTGTTCCCCGCGTGACTGGCGCCCACTTTTGCTGAACTAGCTCCCGTCAGTGTTCTACTTCAGCCGCTACGGCCCCGCTGTACCTCTAACAGCTGCCTTCAATTTTAGCACTTTTCAAAATATTTACGTATTTATACCTTTTTAATTATTTGTTTAATAAAATTGCCTATTACACTTCAAAGTCTCCTAAAATTCCATCATTCGATTCAGGGTGTTGCACTTTTAATTTCGGCCAGTGTATTTCATAGGCTAACAGGTTTTTTCTCTCTCATACATTTTAAAATTTTAAGTGTTCAACTGTCTTGATTTGCCCCGTTCGTCATGTGGTTTCGTTGGACATCGTGAATTTTCGGGTCATCTTCCTCCTCTTTCCCATAACATATCGCGTCTCACTCCCGGAAGACGCGGGGTAAATTTTCACTTTTCGTTATTTCAGTGTGATTGTTGGCTTCTCATAAATAACAGTTTAGTGTCAATCGCCTCTTTGCAAATAGGCTATTTGACAGTATTCAAAATATATTACAAATTCTAGTCATTCCCGTAGATTAATGTTTAAGGAAGCTATTTTTTAAAAATTTGAAAATAAAGAGGGATTGTTTTTAATTAAAAAATTGAAATAAAAATAACAATTTTCTTGCCTCTTGTCACGTGACAGAAAACGCTCTTGGATTGGAGATCGCTTTAGTGACGTCACCTGCCTGAAGGTGCTGCGACTGTGTGTGGAGTGTTTCCCGCTATTCAAGTTTTCAACTATTTCTTGCTGGTTATCTCTTGTTACTAATGAGATTTTGTGTTGAATATAAATGAAGAACAATTTGTAGAAGCTTACAGCGGAAAAATACCGAAAATTATTTGTCGGACTATCTACAGAAACAACCACTGTCTTTTATTCTATGAAGCTTAAGAATGTAACAACTTCAATTCAAGAATCATTTATATTTAAATATGAAGTTAGAGGTTAACAGAAATCCTTCATAAGAATGACTAAAATTTTAAATTAAGTTAGTTGTTTTAGGAGATATTTACGAGAAAAATGTAAGTGTAGTATAAGGTAAGCACAACAGTTAAATAACTGGAAATTATATTCAATTTTTCTTAAGTGCGGATAAATAATTATAGATAAATAATATTTTTTTCCAACGAAACTGAATTTATTGTTTATTTATTTACCGACCGCGTTCACTTCACCGCACGTAGAAACTGTGATGTTGAAGTGATCACTATTAATGAGAAGAAAAGTAACGATGCCATGATGTCCAGGTAGCTGCATGATTAAAGAGTGCTATAGGAATTTGAATATCATATATTCGAACCTTGATTTTATTCGTGTGTACATTTTTTTCGTTTCTGTTTGCCGTTTACAGAATCATGTTTTTATTCGAAGAAGTCATAAAACGTCATGCAAACGTAAATTGATTTCATACAAGTAAACTTTTATAAAAAGATAACCTCCTGCTTTCAATTTTGAAACATACCAGAGAAACATCATCATTGCAACAAAACCCAAGTACTCGTCGGTGAACAATAGGATTTATTTTAACAATAACATTGCTCGCTAATCTCGCAACAATTCCGGAACGCTTTGAATAGTTTTTGTTGGAATTTTTACGTGACGATATAACTGTATGTTGCCTTTCTGGCATAAATGCATCTATTTAGGCGGTATTTACTTTTAATGCGCAAGAAATTTTCGGTTTTTTAAAACTTTTTATCGGTGTGCAAGTAGCGTCCAGTTTCAGTTTTGAAGTCTTTTTTTGTTGTGTCTCAAATGTTATCCAAAAATTTGTGAAACATTCTGAAAAAAAGTTAATGTTTTGGTGGATTTTAGAAAAAGAATATGCGGCGCTAACAACAGCAACTAGTATCTGAAGAAAACGCTCACAAATTACAAAACATATTCCAAAGCGAGGATGGAACATAAGAACCCTAACTTTACTGATACTCGCCTTAAACAGCGTACTACATTATCTCAAAGAAATTATGGTGCAAATTATATTTACAGTAAATGATATGCAACTTAGTCGCAATGTCGTCTGGGTTTCTACGAGCAAGTTGCAGCGCCTTTTTTTCCTATTTCAGCTAATGCGGGAACACTTATGTTTATTTGGAGAGTTTTTATTGTTGTGGTTGTAGATTGATGAACTATACACTATTTATAAACCATGTTTCCAACAATTTATACACAAATTCAGAGAAACAAACCAAACATTACTTACATAGAGTGAACGCGTGCTGGAACGTGACGTCACGAGTGTCGTTGGCCACGCCAGGAAGTAAAGGAGCGTTTTGGCGGGCTTTCAAATACTCTAAATTTTAACGATCAATTTTACGTAAAATAAGCACTTTTGTCAAAAAATAAATAGTACCAGATAAATAACGTCTATCAGTAAACTATTTTCAAAAAATAGTCAAATAGCCTATTGGCCGCTCGGGCTTCTCATAAATAACAGATTAGTGTTAACCACTTTTTTGGAAATTGGCCGCTCGAACATCGCGTCCCTCTGATCTAGCAAGGTTCAGATTACGACTCCCCCCCTGAGGGTTGAGAGACAGCCACTTTCAGAGAGCCCCTAGTTGTTACCGAGACAATACTGGCTGACCCTTCTATTTGGTGTCGATCCAAGGCCTTTCACTCTCCGATCAGTGGCTTATCGTCTGTCTTAGATTGACAAGTGCAGAAATTTTCGACTCCCTTCTTTATTTTTAGGACCCAATAATTCACCCTTTTTAAATCAATGTGCCGTTATAACGCCCACCTGTATCAATGGAGTGGCACTTATTTAAAGTGACAACACTCATGCAGCAACTTACTGATCATTTAATTTCTTTACAAATTTGCTTTAGGTTTTAGTATATATTTTTCTCGCCTTAACGGAATTAAAATGTTTGATGATTTGATGTTTAGACATCAACAACATAAAAACCGATGAATTGACAAGGCTGGAGATAATTTCCCTATATCTGAACGGTGTAATTCACAACATAAAAACCAAAGAATTGATAAGGCTAGAGATAATTTTCCTACAACTGAAGGGTGTAATTCACAAAAATTTGCAGTATTGGGCTGTACCAACGGGTTAATAACCGCATACATAAACTCTTATTGTTGTATAGAAAACACACTGAGGGCAGTTACATGTTTCCTAATCAATAATGTAATGAAGCTTAGTATATATTATACCAAAAAAGAAGACATATACATACTGAAGACAACAACTGCTGTGATAAAATGTTCTAAATATATAGATACTAATATTCTTGAGTCCAAGATACAAAGAAGGGACGCACACACTGCTTACAATTTCAGGAGAAATGGCATAAGAACTAAACAATTTATAACAATAAACAGAAATGATAGCAAGAATAATAACAACAAACTACATACAACTTGGTAGTTACTATCGAAACAAAAAACCTCTACGAATAACACTGATATAATTGCTGGAAGAATTCTTAAACCATATGAAGCAAACAGGAAAAAAATTATCAAAACAGACGGAAATGTAATCGGCAGTGCCACAGGTTAATTTATTGGATCCATTAGTTGTTTTTATTGTCAATTGGAATTCATGACCTTTCAGTCATTCTCATTACGGTACTATGTGCTCTTATACTAAGAAGTATATGACATACATCATACAACATGCTGCATATGGAAATGCTTTGTAGAAATGTACATTTAAATGAAGCGCATGACTTTCTCGAGTTTACATCAGTACTTCCCTAAACTACAAAAGGGTATTGATGATTAATACTTACCATCTTAGGGTGAAAACATGCCGAGCAGGTCGGGGTGAAGATGAAGGTCGCGGTGGTGGTAGATGTTTCATCCATGTCAAACAAAAGCATTGTTAGTAACGAGTCAGCGCAAGCCGAGGTGGTCGCGCGTGCCGTTAACCACGCCTCTGCCATTGATGCTCACAGCGATGTCGATGAGAGAACAAAGTATTTTGTTTTTCACATCGCGGCTTAACGCGCTGCTGGAGGTCTGATTGGTTGAGCTATGTCAAGGTCACGCGATCCAACTTCTACACTTGGTGACCCAGGTCGGCTTTCGTATTGTATAGAGTGGTGATGTTTATTTTTGTCTTGTTCTAAATATTGATTTATTTAATGGATGTCATTTTATTTTACACAACTGAAGATACAAATTTGTACTCACATTGACAATGTTACCTTTTGTTTTAAATAAATTATTGTATGAAATAATAAATACAGATTTTTATAAATTTGACAACTGGGGAAAGTTAATGTTTCAAGCAATTAGTCAGCGGTAGATAAACTTTACACATTAATTAAAATAATTACCAATTGTTAGTAACTTGATTGACTAATCAGAAATTATTATACATCATATACCGACGGAAATGGAACATCATACAGACAATTCAGTCCAACAATCATTATAAATTTAAAAAAGTAAAAAAAAATATCGTGTTAATTATTATTTAAAATAAAAGGTTGACCGAATCTGAAATATAAAATTCTGATCTTTAAATAGAAATTCTGATTTTGGATTGAACAATCTTAAATTTGACTTGAAATGCTTTGGTAAACGGGTACATTACTTTACTTACAATAATTATTATTAATTTATAGTCACGACAAGTTGTTCTTCAGCATGTATTGGACTGGTGTGGTAACTGTTATATAAATTTGACTTCTCCTGTTTGTCCAGGATTTTACTGTAAATATATTGAAAAGTTTGTGGTGTCTTTAGTAGGTGGGCATGGAATCAGTCTGTATGATTTTTGAGATCCTGATTTAGATGGTGACATTCACCAAGCGTTTGTCTTTGTTCATTTACTTGCTGTTACCTGAACTCTCCGTTACCAGCCATAGAAAGTAGCTACCACATTATGGCTACTGACAGACCATCATCATCCCCATTGTTATCACTTCCATAAATCATTGCATGTTAAATAAAGTTAATGATATTCGCGTTAAACACAAAATATAAACAATGTACAACTTTTCACATCCTTTGGCTGTTGCAATGGACGTCGTATTTTCAGGCTGCTCTGTTCCTTCTATGTCAGTAACCAGTTGGGGAGGCCCGCTGGTAATGGTTGCCGAGGCAGTAAGAAGCGAGCACGGCCCGCACGACGTGGCAGCAATGTGGCTCATCTTAGTCTAGCAGAGGTATTGTTCTGGACCTTTGTTGTCACCATAAGGTTAACCCAGGCCAGAAGCAACCCTAAAACTGACGCCAGTGGGTTCCTCTCCCAGCGGGAGAGGGCCGTTTGGTGGGAAAACCCTACTATCTTGGGCAGGGAGGGGCCCTACAGCGGGAAATGCAGACTGCAGTACACCACTAGGAGATAACAAAAGCTGCGAACAGCGCACACAAACTCAAAGCAAAAATCACATGGGTCGTTCACAAGCAAACTCATAGATCATACTTCTGTGTTTGCCTATTAAGGTGATTGGACCTATAAACTATTCTGTACTTCCAGATTCGATGTAAAAATTCTCGGCTACATCGCGTACACAAGCCTATCAGTTTGTTGAAAGCGTTACATGGGGGGTGTCAATGAATCTCTGTCTGTAAATTTGTCGAGGAACGCAAATAGAAGATTTTGTTTCTTTGGCTGATTTCATTTAGCAAGTGCAGAATTTCATAACGGTGTGTACACTCCGAATTACTGACTAAAATATTGCTGATTTTTGCTCCCTCATGTGATCGCTTTGCTCATACCCGTATGAGAAAACTGAGCTACATTTTACAAGAAAATAAAACATTTGGAATTACAATGTCTTAGTGCGCCTCCTTCGGGAGGATCCTATCAACTTTCGGCAATGACTTATATGCCTCCTTCAGGTTGTGGACTAAGTTTAGTAAAATGAGACAAGGTTAATAAGATTCCGTATTGATACTTATATGAATTATTTCTTCCTTGTGTTCCATTCGAGTTTGAGGCACTTGTAAAAAGTTAGAGAAAATAATCAGCTTCTTCTTCTTCAGCACATTTTACCAACATTTTGGGGGTCGGTGGCTTCTTCATGAGATTTGCTCATCGTTGCCATTCTCCAAATGAAAACATTGACTTTACAGCCTAATACCAAGTATGTAGTTGATTAGCTGACGAGTACCGCAAAACACTTCATCAAATGCCTGCCATCTGTTAGAGAACGGCTAAAAATCGTATTAGTCTTTTGAAACATACAGAATTTTTGCAGTAATACATGGAAAAGATTACTATAACCATAAGCTCGCATTTTATTTCAAGCGTAAGGGAGTGTAAAAATGTTCCCTTCTCTGAAAGGGAATCAGGGTGGTTGAAATGCAATGACACGAAAATCTGAACAATTTAGCACTGAAATAGATCAAAAATTAGGGAATAAGTGTGGGTGCGAAATGCTTTCTTGTGACCACAATCACGCCTTTTTGAAAACATGATATGTGATGGTGAAAAACGAATCAATTGAATGGTATGCAATACAAAACAAAAGCATGAGAGTTTCTCTTCCCATTCGTGAAACAATGATAGCGCCTATATTTAATAATTCGAGTGAAATAAATTCACAAAAAAAACGCCAGTTGCTGCTGGTGCAAGAACGACTTTTTCACAAATATTTTTGGTGTTGGTTCTTTTCCATCTGGAGGGATGGCAAATAGGCTTGAAAAAATTATAGGTTTGACATCAGTGGAAGGTAAATTGATGGAGAGATTGCTATGTAATCACATCAGAAATTTCTGCAAGGAAAGGAACTTGATTTCATAACTGCAACTTCGATTGTAATCCACAGAGCATAGATTACTTTTGATGGGAGGGGTCAGTTGATTAGCTTATGATTAGTAACTCTTAATTCATCGTGGTTACACACCGGGAAGGCCTCTTTGAGGTAATTGGTGAAATTGGGGTTTCGCTGTACATCTTGTCTGTTTGAGCTTCAGAAACTTGATACTAATTTAATAAATCCTTTAAAATATTCGAAATTTAGCTGAAACTCGTTAGCTATCATTAATGCTGTTAACTATTAATTATATTGGTTCATAACGAAACCATTCTAACTCAAAACGATGTGGTGAACTATGTTTTCCGTATCTTCGTCGGTGAAGGAATATTTAGTGTCTGTCTGTTTGGATGAACGAAATTCACGCATAAACTACGGTATGGTGTTGCATGCCTTTAAATAATGTTCAGCGAATGGTTCCGGGGTGAAATAGCGTAAGTTCTTTTTGATGTGAATTCGGAAAGTTGAGACGTTTCAGATAAATTAACAGCTTTCTCAAATACCTCTTCCTTGATTTTAATCCATTTCAAATTCCCGAGTTATACACATTTTTCCATGTAGGTCCTCCTTTACGTATTTTAAAAGAAAAAGTTATGTTTTAGAATCTTCTGTATCTAAGTTTTAATTCAGTCAGAAAGTCTCCAGCTGGTTTTATACTTTCTCAGCATTGAAACTAAAATTTTGATTTTCGTTTTGAAACTGCGCAATACAACACATTTCAGACGATGTATGTGACTACCTCAAGTGTTTCTGCCTACAAAATAGGCACATAATAAATATGCTCACCTCATCATAAGTACTGCTCTTTCTGTGTTTTTTATTATTATTCTTTCAGACAATGATATTAGAGGAGGTTATGATGAATCCTGGGTCAAGCTGAAAACCCACAATAAAGAGCCAAGTATATCTACGGAATAGTAACTAATACCTGTATCCCCTAATTTCTGAGTGTTTTAGGAACACTTTGGTAATCGGATATTCTACCTTGCTCGTAAAGCATCATTATTTATTATACTTCGGTCAATCTCTTCTTAAACAAAAGACAACATTTTAGTGTGCTTCGTTGGGGTTTGAAATATTTCAGTATACCTGCAATGAGCCTCGCATTCCACACCTGTGCTGCGAATAACTCTAGGCTTTTGCGACACCTAATGGCTGGGCAAACTCAGACGGAAATATTTCTGTATGCTCGGAAAAACCCCACGCTTTTGCAACAATTAATGGCTGGGCAAATACTTGTCGACGACCCAGCGACCCCATTCCAGAGTGCTGACGTCACGCGCTCGTTGAGACATCAGAAAGTATTTGGACATCGCTAGTTCATTTACAAAAGGCGAGCACTTAATCGATTCATGTAGCAATACAATACCTTTCACAAATGGCGCAGAGTGCTGATGTTAGGGCAAACATGTCAAAAATAGTTGAGTGAGACGTCATTGGGTATCCCAGATGCCTCGGGGTATATATGTGAAAGAGAGAGCTTTCTCTGGCGTGCTGGATTAGAATATCGTTGGCCGGCGCATGCGCAGATAAATTTACTAGTGGCAAGCAGCGGACGGTGCTGCCACCTAGCGACAGTGACGTCATAAATCCTTGGTCGCTATTTGCCCACTTTGAATCCCCCGCCATGCAAAGGTCTTAAAACTGTTACATAACACAATGGAGTGGAATCTCTTTGGCTTGTCCAAAGAGCATAAAATATCAATTCCCATGACCCCCACTACTCACATAAATTCATATTTTAAAGCAGAAATAATTGATTGTATCAAAAATTCATCAAAATAAAATAAATAACCTAATAGCAAAAATATAATTTTTAAAATTAAATATTATTTTAATTTTTTGTTATAGAACTTTAATAAATTTTTATTGTTACATTCAAGTATATATTACTTCTAGCTGATAGCCGCGACTTCGTACGCGTGGATTAAGAATTTCGTTGCCAGAATTGAATATAGAAAGCAGTTGGTAGCTTAGGATTAGTCCCAAACAACACCTAGTAGGCATAATATGACAGGAATGCCATCACTATATCATTCTACCATCGAACCTGTCTGATGAAGAGAGTCAATTGCAAACATATACAGCTCTGCTGGAGCTACACCTTAGGCCAGTTTACGCCCAAAGGGAATGTCAAAAAATAAGACAAAATAAACTGGTGCCAGAAACATTTAAGCAGACACAAAGTAAAAGTACAGAGAAAATTTATAAAAATGATAATACACGAAAAATTCAAGAAACTCGGTTATGTAGTAAATATAAACACAAATGGCGTGGAAGAGACTGTAGCATAAAGAAACCGAAACACAACGCCATCTACTGGATAGTTACCCAACCTAGGTAACCAAGTGTTGTGTGGATAAATTAACACATCGCCATCTGTTAGAAACTTATGGAACTATAACAATAATTGAATGTGGTTGTAATGACCTGGTTTCTATTGGCTGCACATTCCATCTCTGTCTAAGCCGCCTTATACTTGCACGCCAATCCTGCCGGGTAGAGAAGACCTACAGTTTAACGTGTAATCCGAACCCGGTACCATCCTGGCGTACTTCACACACACAGCGAGCTGCACAAGAGGTGAAGACTGGGTTAATTGCCTATAAAAACCCCTAACGAGACAGAGATTCGAACTGGGGACCTTTAGATCTCCAGGCAGACGCCTTAACCACTGAGCCACCAGACCACTCAAATATATGGAACTTACAAATAACTACAAACATTTAATGAACATTTAATTCGCAATAATAAATATTGAGGTCAATCCAATCTTTTAAGTTGGAGCCAAATTTCATCAAAATCGGTTAAGTATTTTCGGAGTTTATCTCGGACAAACATCGTGACACGAGATTTATATATACATATAAACATAAAGATTATTAATAAAGAAAACTCCTCGGTAAATTATTCATCATTTCTGTTGGTAACTCATTCCAATCCCTGACACCCTTTCCTAAAAAAGAGAATCTTCCTACACCCTTGTGCCTGAAATGGAGTGCCAGCTTGTGGTCATGGTCATCTTTTCCCTTCCATGCACTACTTTTCATACCTATTCCAATATCCTTCCATGCCTCATCGCCAGTATATGCCCTGTACACTCCCATGACCCTCCTCAACCTCCTCCTGTCTTTCAATGAATCCCATTTCAGCTCCTTTATCATATCCGTCACTGATTGCATACTGCGATAATTTCCAGAAACAAATCTAGCAGCCCTTCTTTGCACCCTCTCCAACTCCTGTATTTGATACGTAAAATGAGGGTCCCATACTACACTACCATATTCGAGCAATGGTCTGACCAAAGTTTTGTAATTTTCTAACTACTATAGCAATAAAAAAAATTTTGTGTCTCTGATATGCTTAATCACCCAACACAATATCCTTTCTAAATCCATCTGTAATTGTTCAGCACCAAAACCTTTTAAGAGCTTAAGATTTATGACTTTACTCCTCGTTTAAATCGAGGTCATTAGAGGCGGGAAAGGACTGGGTGCAAGAAACGGGAAGGATTTCGGCCATAATGTTTTAAAGTAACCATCCCGGAATTCACCTTAAGTGATTTGGGGAAACCTTGGAAAACCCAAATTTGGATGTTTGGAGGGAGATTCGAGCGTGATGCCAATGCGTTACCGCTCACACATCACGCTTTTAAGTAATGTTTTACAGTTGAATATTACAACAACGGCACCTTATCGTGAAAAAACATTTCTAGGAAAGAGAGATAGTTTCGCAACTGTTATGGCCAACCGTGTGTAAGACTAAAAATAATATCAAGTTTGAATTTGAGCACTGAACCGTATTTTACAAGACTGCAAGTAATGCGGGTTCTTGTAGCCATGCAAGGCTTTCTTAGCTAGCCTCGTCGTCTTCTGAGACTTTTGAAGTGCGTTACCATATGAAGTCTTGCTCACAGCTACGCAAGCCGCCGAAGCGGGTAGTTAAGAAGGTCACTTCAAGTTTAGTTGAGTTACATAGGAGCTCTGACGTTAGCTACAGTTAACCCGGCGGGGAGACCAGGGTCGAACCAGGACTTAGACAACTTCCACTCTCCATACCGTCTCCAGTGTAAGCAAACTATCTAGTTCCAATGGGTTGTAGTCTGTTGTAAGGATCTAGTAAGGAAACTTTCAATTCATTTATGATTGCTCAGTGAGAATCTTTGTACTTCCTTAGGCCAAACAACTGTGTCAGTACTAGTTCTAGCGCAAGCTCCACAGAAGCCCTAAACCTTAATTACGTGTTACTCCTCTCGAATAGCAGTATTACAGCAAGCCAACTTGATCTGTCTACCATTATCCAATCGGCTAGGGCCTAGGATCATCCAATAACTGTCTGGCTTCTGGCATCTGGACGTTAGAAAGGTGTGTCTTATGGGACTAGATCTCTACTGTTACTAAACCTCCAGCGGGTGTTTGCCAAGGAAAATCCTTTGATAACAGTCTGTCAATGTGACCTGAGCTCTGTATAGTACAGGAACACCAACCACAACAGAGACTAAATGCATGTCATAACGATTCTCGGTCACCAGGACGGAAAACCATACGAATTTACTTCATAACTGTGTAGAGCGAAGTGTTTATAATTCCACCGCTTAAAAAAATTACAACATGGAGTTAACATCTTATCGACATCTGAAATTACTGAATACAATCTCTTGCAAAAGAGAAAATTGGGGTAAATTGTAAATCATCTCCTTCCTTAATGCAAATTTATTAGTTAGACCAATTGCAGGGTGACTTCTGATATCCTAGAGCAGCGATTCTCAAACTATGGCCCGCAGACATAACATTATTATTCATCTTTTCAGTATTATATATCTGTAAGCAAGCTGCGTATGTCTGAGAGGTATGAAACTGTATCACGCTAAAGCTAAAGCATCAATTTGGAATGCTGTTTTTAATTTTTTAGTGATAATGGTCCGGATCAACATCTGAGGAAACAACTAATGGCTCCGAGGGACGAAGAAAGTAAATGATTTACTTTCTAGACGGAAAATTATGAGCCACGGATCACACTATATCTGAGATGTTCACTCCTTTCACCAAAAACTTGACAAAAGATCACGCAACTTAAATTAGGATTCTTCTTAATATTTTGACATTGAATATTTAGTTTTTTGAAATGTAGGAATCAAAGGGAATACCTGACTTAAATGTAATAAGCATTACTAATATTTAACTTGATGTTAACATCATGCGCTCGAAGAGGTAGACCTAAGATGACTTACACTAATCATGGATGAAGGAATATATGGAGACGAAATAACGCTAAATCAGTGAAACCTCATATAAAAACTCGTCTTATACTGCGCATGCGCGGCGGCCATAGGAATCACCCCAAAACATTGTGTTGTTTGCACTGTGTTTGCTGCTGTGAACATTTCATTTTCTAATATTTCAAAGTTTTTTTAATGCCAAATTGTGTTGCATACAGTTGCACTAACAGACGAGGTAGGAAACAACCTGGAATAACATTTCGTAACTAAATCATAATGAAATTATTGTTCTTGCAATGTTTGATAGATAACTGCAAGATTAGAGCCTATCGCTATAAATTTATTCATTGCTCTCAATAGGATGATATCGTTCTCAAATGTTTGTTGGTGTAGCATAGACAATTAGCATATGTTGCTACTTTACACCTTAAAGGCTAGCCTTATTGTAAACAAGTGTTGAAAGTCTAATTTAAGTGGGTAAAATTTACATCGCGATACAGTGAATATGCATGCTTTAGTCCAGTTTCAGTTTACACTGAAAGTGTCCAATGAAATTAATTGTGATAATTTGTGCTGTGTGAATTACTAAACTTGTTGAAGAAAACGTTGTTGTTACCCGAAATATAGTTCGCGATGTATTTCATGTCTTTAGATCTGTCCACGTAGTTTGATTCTGTAGCTGCTATATTAATTTAAAAGTGGGCAGGTTTAAATGCAGTGTGTACCAGAAGGGTACAAACAATTTATTTATTGTTAGTTGTTAGATGTTACTGACACAGCGTGTATCGCGATGTAAACTACTCCCATCTAAGCTTCTCACATTTTATGTTTAAAAAATAAAAAAAGTTCTAAACATTGACTTAACCTAATCTAAACACCCCAATTTTGAGACAGCATATCTCGAGAACTATTTATAGTGTATACAACAAAAAATAAACAGATGCACCTCCTTTAAAGTAATCTTCCCGGTGCCCATGACTGAGGATGGTTTCCTTAGTCGTGTTCTCTTCTCAGATGAGGCCACATTTCACGCGTCTGGGTTACTTAACAGGCACAACGTTCGAATTTGGGTTTCTGAACCTCCGCATGCATTTAGAGAGGTTAATGTGTGGTGCGGTGTTATGCACAACCAAATCACTGTCCCCTTCTTCTTTACTGAAAAGACAATCACAGGCCCAGTTTACTTGGATATGCTAACAGAATTTGTTGTTCTCCAACTGCAAGTCCTTCAACAGGATGGTGAACCTCAGCATTGGGCCCATGATGTCCGTGATTATCTAGATAAACAATTTTCTGGTCGGTGGATAGGACGAGGTGGTCCAATTGACTGGCCGCCTCGTTCACCTGACATAACGCCCTTGGATTTTTTTCTTTGGCGATATGTAAAAGACATCGTGTATCAAACCCTGGTTAGAAATTTGGCAGAGAATTTCTGTAGCAATTACGACAATTGATCAAGGGTGCTCCAAAGAACTTGGCAAGAATTTGAATATCGCTTTGATATTTTACGTGCAACTAATGGTGCACACGTTGAAGTGTTCTGGAGACAGAAACAAAACTTTGAGAGATGCTCTTCAAACTGCAAAAAACTGCATTGTGATATCTCGTTCCAAACATAATTTATTCAATGTCAAAGTTGTAAACATAATTCTGGGACACCCTGTAGTTTGTTAATATAAGTATAACAAAAAAGTTTCGATCATCTGTATGAAAACAAAATCTAAGGCAATAAGTAAAAGAAAGGAAAAATTGTAAATGAAATTTATATTTTTTGTTTATACACGTTAGTATACACTAGTAATAAAATAATTGGATAAAGCATTTCCAGATGCTCCAAGATCCGCGCGCGCGAAGTAGCGGGTAAATGCTAGTATTTAATAAATACTTAGTACCTGTTCAATACATTTCATAATTGTGCTTCAGAAAGAAATCACACTTTTAAATTTATCATGGTATAAAACAATACATTCCAAATGCTAAAAAAAAAAAAAAAGAGATAGTTAGTGGTCTGAAGAATTATTTTTAACATTTTACTACTCCTCAGATTGAAAAGGTTGAGAAACGATGTCCTATGCTATTTACGAGTTCTGAATTTACCGAGCATATTGGTTGAGCGGTAACGTTTTGGCTTCGCATTCAGGGGGACATGGGTTCGAACCCGCCCGTCACCCTGATTTAGGTTTTCCTTGTTTACTCCAGATCACTCCAGGCGAATTCCGGGATGGTTTCTTCTAAAGACCGTTGCCGAAATCTTTTACATTCCTTGCTCACCAGTTCAATCCCGCCTCTAGTGACCTCGCCAAGACGTAAAGTAAAAAAAGAAAAGCTCTTAATTTTTTCGTTCAGAATTGCATCATAACGTCAGGTTATTTTTTTATGTACTATCCTAGCAATAAATATCAATATTTTGCGTTTTTAGCACGTTTTGGAGATAGCGTGAAATCATTTGGAGCATTATCAACCACAGTGGACTCGGATCCAATGAAAGATTTTTGGCAAAGAAACAGAACGAAGTTGGTTATTATCTGTGCCAAAGAATCAAATCGACATAATTATCTCTGTTTATTGATTATATCCATGTTGCTTGACCGAAACGTGATTAATTATTTGTCTTTTTAAAGACATTAATAATATTTTCCAGTGGTGCGTAATTGGCAGTTTGTTTGTGATTGCTGATTTTTCTCAAGAACGTGAGGATTTATTATTAATTACCAAACTAATATCGAACGTCAGCCATGGATCTCGTAAGTAGTAAATATTTACTTTTTTAAGATGATTTCCTCTGTAGCGAAGAGCTGATAGCATTAAAAAACATGTGACACAATCAATAAAGGAGCTGTGTTGGGAGTCATTGGAATACAAGAAGAGGGTGAAGAGAGTGCTGGAGCGTTTAAGTCGTAGGGCCTACATTTCTGATGAGGCCTGGATAAATGTTGAAATATTTATCAGAAATAAGTGTAAGAGAAGATGCGACAATTACCACAAACTGACATTTGATTTCAATGTAAACGGGTGGAAATTTTTTTGTTTGTATGTAAATGAGTTAGAGACTGGAATAAATTACCGAAAAAAACGCCGAAAATTTTGCTTAACATTCAAATAATGTAACGCAAAAACGCGTAAAAAAAATAAAAAAATTAACTGCGTGAGTAGGTAACCTAAAAATAGAATTTTTACTGACTAGAGAAAAATCTGTTGACAGTCATCAACTGAAAACAAGAAATACCATGGCGCCTTAATTTGATGATAATCTCTCATGTAATTATTCTACGAGACAAATCGGAACAATAATTTATTTGACATCTCATTAGTTCTCGAGATATTGAACCTCAAAATTGAGGTGGTTAGGTTTAAATGCGGCATGGGCCAGTAGAAAAATTTCCTCAAAGCCAAATTTGATGACAGATTCTTATGAAACTCGATGAGACAAATAGAAAATATGGAATATATATATGTTATCTCACTTAGCTTTCAAGATATCATATTTCAAGAGTATAGTTGTTAGATTATGATGTGGCCTGGGCCAGAAAAAATCACAGAAACCACAGGTAACTACATAGTGGACATACACATAATGCATTTTTTTTTCTTCCTAGCGGTTGTGGTCAGGTTGAAATAGGGCTTGGACCAGAAGAAACGACAGAAAAAGCACAAGGAACTATACCTATGACTGATATTTGACATTCGATATCTCACGAACTACGCCATATTATATATATATATATATATTCTTTACTTTTGAGTTACATCAATTTGCGGTGCCACTATTAAGTGTGTGCTGTCCAAAGAATCATCGCTAATATTTTACATCACGATACATGCCATTAAAGTGAAGCTCCTGAAAGCAACTTAAATTATTAATAAAAAATAAATTCTACATGCCTCATGACAAGAAGTTTCTATTGCCCATTTTACTCTAACTACCACCATTAGGAAAGAAAATAGAACAGCTTAGGTTGATATGATGGTATCTTTTTTAGTACTGACAGCTTTCCGCAGTTGCATAGTCATCTCATTTTTAGATTTTTTAATTTAGTTTGTGGTAACGTTACAGAAAATGTGAGCATCGAATGCGAAAACAATTATATCAATGCAGTCGTCCAAATTTCAAGAGGCTAGTATAATTTTTTTATTGTTGGCGAATCTCTAGGAGGTCCAAGACGCTGATGAAAGAAACGTGAGTGTTTACTATAGACACTCGCAAATTACGACTTTATTATCGTAGCAATGGAAAGCTGACAACAAGGTTAGAAACAAATTTTTGTATAATATGAGAAACGTCTGTAAATGGAAACTGCAGCAGTAGTATCTACAGGAACTCTAAGGCGCGAAGCGGTTCTATTTTGCCGCTTGTAATTTAGCTATAGTAATTTATTTTCTGTGCGTTTTTTACGTTATCACCATTATTACTCCGCGATTCACGGAGGGTGTATTGCACCTATCCGAAAGGGTAATAGCTGGAAGGGATATGGCAGGAGGCGCACATGGCCTATTGTGAGGAACCATCAAGGCATTCGCCTGGAGTTATCCGGGAAAACCATGGCAAACACAGATCAGTATGGCCGGAGTGATTTATCGAGAACTACTCCTGTCGGATTTTAAGTTTACCCGCCTGGTAAATCCTTTCTATTCCATTCCCTAATCGCTCGTGGAAAAAAATTAGTACAAAAATGAATCGGTTCTGGCCCTGATTTCTCTTATCCTATTTTCGCGTTCATTACTAGATATGAATGTTGCTGGTAGCAATATGTGTTTCCTGTCATTCCGAAATACGTCAGTCGTGAATTTTTCAATTAGCTTCTGTCGAGAGCAACGTCTTCGGTGTTCCAGGTCTTCCCAACCTAACTCCAACATCGCACTTTCCCTCCAACTATATATACCTGTCACGAATCGGGCGGCTCTTCTTTGGACCTTCTCCAATGCTCCCATTAATCAACCCCTTTTAATGGGGATCCCATACTGAACAACAATATTGTAACTGAGGACGCAATAGTGACTTGTTTACAATTGATTTAACTTCCGGAGTGCATTGTTTTAAATTACGACCTCGAAATCGGAGCATGCGATTATCTTTCCCAATTACCTTCTCGATATGTTCATTCCATGACAAATTATTACGAATTGTTACCCCCAGGTATTTACCGAAATCTACCCTTCTAAGGACAGTACCATTATTTGTATATTCAGAGCTAAATGGTGTCACCTTTTTACTTAGACGCAGGACTTGGCAAATTTTTAGCGTATAATTCCAACTGTCAGTCTTTACACCACACAATTATTTTCATAATATCCTCTTGTAATAGAGCATAGTCATCATGGATTTTGATTTCACGATAAAAATAATAGCGTCATCGGCAAATAATCTTTTCATCCCCCTTTTTATTTCGCACAAATCATTAATGTATATTAAAAACACGCTTCCCTGGGGAACCCCGGACTTCACTACTGTAAGTGATGAACGCTCACCGTCGAGAACTACACACTTTGTTCTGCCCTTCAGAAAATCTGCAACGCAGTTGCATATTTGTATGTATGCCATAACCACGAAGTTTCCTAAGTGACCTAGTGTGAGGCACAGTATCGAAAGTTTTAAAAATCTAATAGAACTAAGTCAACCTCGGATTGCTCATCTATAATACGGCAAAAGTCGTGAATTTAAAGTGCAAGATGTGTTTCGTAGCATCGACCTTTTCTGAATCCATGTTGATTTGGGTTTAAAAGCCCATATTAATCTAAAAACTGCTTGACATTTGAAAATATGATGAGTTCTAAAATCCTGCAAAATATTGAAGTAAACGAGATCGGCCTATAATTTTGAGGGTCATTAACATTCCCGTTTTTAAACACTTAGGGTTACGATGGCGGTCTTCCATTCAGCTGGTATTTTTCCTTTATTCAAGGAGGTGGTATATAATTTCATCAAATACGGCGCAATTTCCTTTACGTACTTAGAGAAGAATCTTGTAGGAATACCGTCTGGTCCGGGAGCCTTATTGGTTTTTGCATTCATAAGCAGTTTAGTTATTCCATCGACATCAAGAACAATTTTGTTGGTACGATTGTTAAATATCGGAATCTCCACTAAATTTTCTGTCGTGAAAGCTTTTTTAAATATATTATTCAAAATTTCTACTTCATCTACGCTAGTATCTGATAATTACCCATTTTCCTTAATCAGTAACGGCATAACCTTAGTTATTACTTTGACATACGACCAGACCTATTTTGGATTAGTAATCAACTCTTCGGATAAATTCCTAACTGGGAATTCTTTAAATGCATCACCCATTGCATTACGCACTTCCGCTCTCAAATGGACTAATTTAGCACTATTAGTTGATTCCCCGATTTCTTCACCTCCTGAGGAAACGTTTCGCTTCCCTATTAAACCATGGAAAGTTTTTTCTAACCTTGATAAACTTCTTAGGAACAAATTGATTTAAACCGGTGCATATTATTTCTTTTAAATTAAGCCAAAGTTCCTCAACATTCGTATTTAGCGTGTATGTTTCAAAAGTTCTCGCCAAATAATCAACCATACCCGCATCTTTTGCCTTATCGAAGCAATATACGAGTTTGTCTTTTTGCTTCAAATTCAGACTAGATTTTAAAGTTACAACAACCGCCTTGTGACCACTTAGACCGCCTTCTATACAGACTCAGAATTGGTTATAAGAAAACGATCCAAAATGGACGAGTAATCTTTGTCGCACCGCGTTAGTTCTTCTACCATCTGCTCAAGAGCTCTTTCTGCAAATGATTCTAGGAATATTTCGGTTATTAACCTATCTCTTCCACACGACCTGAAATATTTTATAAATATTATTAAATGACTCTCTGAAGTATTCCGCGGTAGCCAAATCAGAATCCAGAGGTCGCTAAAATGACCTGATTATGAACTTTAAATTTTTACCTTGACCCATACTAACTCACAAAAAATTTACGTTTCAGTTACGACAGAGCAATTAACGGTTTTGCTAACGGCCACGAACACATCCCCGCCCAATGAGACAGTTCTGTCTTTCCGAAAAACATTGAAATAAGGGTCAAATACTTCGGTAGATTCAACCTCTGGCGTCAACCCGCTCTTGGTTTCTAGTATTATATTGACATCACTGGTTGCAACTACAGCGTGGAAATCAGCTAGTTTCCCTCTAATACTCTGACAATTTAGGACCATTACCCTTTGTTGCTTTGTATTGTTATTTTTGGAGTCTAAATTCAAATTTTTCATTTTCGAATTCTGATGGGAAAACTAGTAAAATATTTGGAGCTGTAATGTTTCTGTAATATTTAATTTATTCGTGCCATCACTACTAGAACCAAGATCTAGGTTATCAGCACATCCTCTTCGATGAACTGAAGCATCCTCGAGCCTCACGGTGTTCCTAAAAAATAATTCATATCAAGACGGTTCCATATTTTTGCAGCCACCTTGGTCGCCATTGTCGGTGTGTAGTGGTCGCCCGACCTGTCAAATGCGTCCCAGCTGGCAGCTATCATCGTTCGAAGGTCGACGAAGCCCCAGTTGTTTCTGCGACACAGCTCCTGCAAACTATAATTCAAATTAAAAATCTTCCACGATACGGCCTCCCACAATCGATGCGCGGCACAGCACTACAAATGGAGAACTGCAACGAGACCGAATTTTCCCGCGTGGGTTCATACGCCTTCTGGCCCAACTTCTCCATGGATTTAACTATATCTGCAACAGAAACACCACACGAGTCATTAGTACCAATGTGCGCAGCTACTCTTAACTGACAGCAGTTCGATTCTCTAATCGCTTTTGAAATGGCCTCCATGACAGGTGGTACGGTTGCTCCTGGAAGACAAACAGAATGAACTTTAGTATAAGGGTCTGCACCGTTCTTCATGGCTAGTTCTCGTAGTGGTTTCTCAAGACGTCGGACGTTACTCCGGAAATTCTTCGACGCGCTGCCGCTCCTCGTCTAGAATGTTCCGTACCCGTGCTTGAAGAGATGCCATAGTAGTAAGAATCTCTTCTAGAACCAGACGCCTACTGGAACCCATTGCAAAAGTCATGCCACCTGAAACAGCAAAAAACGGAACTATAAATCAAATACAAAAATCGGCGACTGCTGATAACGGCTGCTGAAGCTCAACTGGCTGATTCACTAGCTACACAGCAAATATACAAAAATTAAAACAAAAGCTACCTAGCACACTTTAAATTAAATACAAAAGTCAGTGATTGCTTCTAACGGCTGCTGAAGCTCAACTGATATGGAAAGAAAAAAAAAGAAAAACAAGTGGCACACATCCATTCGTCGGGACTTCATTTGAAGCCCATAACATCACTTTAATGCTAGTTTACGCGGCTTTTAACGCAGCAGAAGTGAAATTACAACATATTGAAATTTGCTGCAGAGAAAACAACAAACGCTAACAGTAATCAAATTTTGGGTCCATTACAACCTAGGCGCAGCCTGGTGTCGTAGTGATTGATAGATTTTTACTGCTTCTGAGTCACGCAGATGAAATTACAATCTCTAAAATGAATAAATAGCACTGTGGTCCTGAGTGTATCAAACCCTGCTCCTAAAACTGTTATTTGTGAAGTTGCGTTTTGTAACGCTGCTGAAAATGGACTCGCTAAAGTGCTAACTGCCACAAGTTAGTTTATTTAGTTTACTTACGGTGCAAATACACACCAACATTCACATTTCATGTTTTTCTTTTGTTGAAACAATCTTGAATTCTTTTAGCGTAATTTCACCTCCCACCTACTTTTATCATTTTAATTATAAATTCTTTCAGCAATTCTATATTGTTTAGCATTTCCGTTGGTAATGTTCCAGTCCCTAACTACCTTCAATAATCATCATCTAGGACAGCTCCCAGCCGCTGCTCGGGTCTGCTGGGAACGAAAGCTTCGCTAGCGCTAGCTGTCTAACCAACATCTCTCTTCTTCCACTGTCACCCAATTTCCTCCTTTCACACATTTCTTAACAGCTTTAACCCAGCCCTCGATCTTCCTGTGGGTCTCTTCCCTTTCTATCCGATGTCTAACATCCTCCTTGGTATCTTTTCCTCTTCTATTCTAATTATATATCAATACCACTGTAACCTAGATTTTTTCTATTCTCTATTGTAGTTGTTCTTCCTTGTCGTCTCCCCACTTATCTTATTCTTTATTCTGTCCATTCTTGTTACTCTTACTCTAATCCCCTAAAATTTCATTTCCACAGATTGTACTCTCCATTTGTCTCTTTCCTTCATCACCCAGGTTACGGACCCATATGTTAAAATTGGCATCAAGTACGTATTATAGATTGCTTCTTTGCTCTTTTGTGAAACATTCTTACTCCATACCAGACTTCTAATACTCTTAAAAAATCTATCTGCACATCTTCCTCTTTCATTTATATCCGTCATATTTCCTCCATTTTCTTCAATCAAGCTTCCCAAATATTTGAAACATTCCACTTTATTTAATTGTTCTCCTCCAAGTAATATACCTATATCTTTCCTGTTCTTCTTTCTTATTGTGATCGCCACTTGACTTTTTGTTTTAGAGAACTTCATATCATAAGCTGCAAATACTCTCTTCCACACATCGCGCTGCACCTCTCTTTTATCTTCTCAACAAATAAGTAGGTCACTCCCTTAAATACAAAAATATTTTCCTACACCCTTCCCCCTGAAATCAAATGCCAGCTTGCGGTTATAAATAATGTTTCATTCCATATACTACTCCTGATACTGCTAACAATATCCACACATGCCTCTTCACCAGTTTACGCCGGCACTCTCTACACTCGTCTGCTATCTTCCAATGACTCCCAAACCTGCTGTCAATATTCTGCAGTAATTTCCTCTAACAAATGTATATTCTTCATCCTCCCTGTCTTTGATACCTAAAATGTGGGTCCCTTATTTCATCACCATAATCAAGCAGTGGTCTGAACAAGGTTTTGCATACCAATTTCCACATCTCCCTCTCCAATAAATGAAAGATTTTAATAGGAATAGGAATTTAATAGCAAATTCAACCAACTGCTTACATATTTACACTTCACGTCTTCAACAATAAATTTCTGCTTCACCCTATTATCGTAAAAAAACTTTATTTTTTCTTTATTGTTTCTAATACGTGGATTCTTCTTGGCATCTAATTTCAATCCATGTTAATCTACTCAGCTAAATATCACGTCTAGATCTTGATGCAGCTGTTCACAGTTCTCTCCAGTTTTAATCCTTTTATGTAACAACATGTCATTCAGACAACTCAACTTCTAAAAAAAAGCTTCTCACGTTTCTAGTCGCATTGTCTGGCGATGTTTTTAGATCTGACAGTGATTCCATTGCCAATCTTTCACTTTCTGACTTTTTTTCTTACGAGGAAGCCCCCAAAACCGATTCCAAGCGTGGCGGCCTTCCTTTAACCTACTGCTCGCCTTAGCACAGACACGGGCATGGGGTTATTGAGATTGGGATGACAGACAGGGTTGCTAGTTCTAAATAAATTTTTATGCTAAATCTATGATGAGAAAATGCCAAAAATATGCTAAAATTTTCAAAAAAATTGCTGAAAAAATGCCAACTCAATTAAAGGGAACATTAACATGCCCATCAGAAAATCCCTGCCCAAAATAAACCCTGTCATGAGCAGGTCTACCATTAACATCACTACTATTCATCACTGCTTCTAGCACAATGAAACCCTACCCAAAACTAATCACACCAGTAAATAATTCTACTAAATGTCATTACCATCTACCAACATCCCTACCAATTATGAACTCTAGCACATAAAAAATCTACCATAAACATCTCTGACAAGGGAACCTCTGCCAAACATAACATTTGCTATAAATACGTGTACCAGTTTTACACTCTACCAATCACAAGCCTACCATGAACATATCAATAAAATCGTAAACCTTCCAAAATGACGACACTACCAGAATAATTTACTACAATAATTCTATAGCCCCAAATATTTTTACCAAAGAAAACCTATCTTGAGGGAACCTTACCGTTTACTAACACCAAAAAAAAATAGCTCTATCAGAATTCAACCCTACCAGGAAGACCTAACTTGTCCATGTATCATGCAATGAAAAGAGCAGAAACTGTTAATTAGCTTGCTGTGATTAAACATATTGAGGTGTGTGAATTTATCTTGAATCTGAAACAAAACTTCAATATATTTCTTGTCAAAAACAATAATCAACAATACCTGTTTAATGTCTTATAAGAACTGTATTATTTAAAACTATCAAAAATATTTTCATTGTTAAATCGCTTTATGGAGATTTTTGTTTTACACTTGTAAAATGTGTATATAATCAACCTAAAAAATATTAATAACAATTCGTCATCACAGATTATAAATAAATAAATGAACAATACTAAAATATTATCAATTATAAAAACCTTTATTGATGTACAAGAGATTTATATAATTTTAATTGGTATCAAAATTTAATAATTAAAATACAGTAAATTTATTTTCCATTTTAACATCTATTATCTTAGTCTTAAAAATTAAAATTAGTAATTTTGTAAGACAAATAAAATATTTAAATCCTCGTCTGTTTCTTCTTGAATAGCCATTGAGTCTGGCGCTGAAGATTTGGACGCATAAGTCTCGTTTCTTACTATCTTTCGTAAGACGAGTTCCGGGACGTCATAAGTGTGACAGCATTTGTTAACTCTTTTAAGTCCAAATCTTACACACAAAATTGCGTTTAAGGTTGAGGTTAACAATCTGTTCCTCAGTTTAGTTTTAACCAAGTTAACGTGGCTGAATACGCGTTCAATGTCCGCATTAGAATGTGGTAAAGTTAATAATTTAGTTGCAAATTCAGCCAGTTCCGAAAAGGGATTGTTTCCAGCAGCGTCTTTATAGTTCAGAACTTCACACCAAAATTCAGGAGTGGACGAAGTGCACTGCCATTGAATATGGACAATGTTTCGCCATTGACAAATAAGCTTATCAATTACTGTCACATCCATTTTAAATTCCTGAGCTATTTCTACGAGTGATGGTTTAATAACCTTAAGGGTTTCTTTACAGAAAACATTGACATTTTCTGTAGAACTGCAAAGTTCGTAGGCAATCTTGCTTGCAATTCATTGACAAGTTTCAGAGTAAAATTTACGCATCTTTGTTTAATTTCTTGCGTCACTTCACATGATACATTGTACTTAACCCCCCGAAAACAGAAATAACTTATTCCACCTAAGCACCAAAAAATGTGAACTAATGGCGAACTATAATAATCTGAGACCAGACACTGAAATGTATAAGTACCCTAAAGTAATTGAAAGTTGCATTAGACAGGTCCCTCACTCATAGAAGGCACCTTCAAATACAGCTTGTAAGGTTAAAAGTCGGAACTATCTACTTCAGGGGCTGGCTGGAACTTCATAGGAAGTGATGTGCAAATACATTAAAAACAACAGCCTATGACTCGGTTTATCACTCAACTGAATACTGCTCTAGTGTGTGGCTCAATAACTCTCACTTTCAGATAGTGGACATGCAACTTCACCAGATTATGCGCAGCATAATTGGCACTCTTCTATCTATACCTGTCCAGTGGCTGCAGATGCTTAGCAACATCCTACCATACCATATCAGAAGGAAAAGGTCCTTACCCAACTATGATCAAGAATCCTAAATAACCGGGCCCTTCAAATCTGCCGGAATAATAGGCAATATAAAATAGGTTGAAGTCCCACCGCTCTGCCTGGAAAACTGCTGTGAGTGTAACATCCAACTCCTTCAGCCCTACAGATAGTTGGATAGCAGAATAGACACCGTCAACACCGCAGAGAATTATGCGGAATGGTAATATCTGTTCCAAACGTCCAGGATTCAACCTGCCTCGATTTATTTAGAGTAAATTAAATTGTGTTAGATGTGGCACGGGAAGAACTCTCCAGACTTGGCAGATTCGTCGTACTGCGACTGTGGAGAGGTCACTCAAAATAAGTTGCGTATTGTGGAAGAATGCTCACTACATGCTTTCCCTGGAAGACTGGAAAATTTAAACTCCACAACGCAGAATGAGATTGCCTTTATTGGGCATATCGATGTCAACTTGTAGATGTTGTGGCTGTGATACTGACGTAGTGGCTTTTTCACCTGCCAGCTGAGGACATTGCCCGCTCAAATTTGTGTATATTCTTTAAATAGTTGCATAATTACATTGTAATTGTTGTTTGAGTTCCATTTTATAAGATTCCATAAATGAAATATAAGTATTAATCGCTAAATAAATAAATAATCTGTTAGAATTTCCAGTTGCAAAACTATCCCTCAGCCTGAGCCATTCCACGTCTGGGATATCATAATGTACCGTTGAATTCTGTGGTTCCATTGTTTCATATTCCTTCCGCCCTCTTGCCAGCTAAAACGTAATAACATTATGGCCACTGGTTGATAAGAAGTCCAGAATGTACCAATTTATTAATAAATTCTCACATCACAGTTTGCTTAGTTACATCGATGTTTCACTGAGTTACTCTCCAGTTGATATATGTTGAGAGTTTATAGGAAAGATTCCTTACTGCTATGTTTAATTCACTAATTGCTTCCACTAGAAATTCGCTTCTTATGTTTGTCTGCCCGCTATGCCAACGTTCGGATTTAGTATTGGCATCTGGAATTGCTATTATTAGTCTGTTGTAGTAGGAAAGTGCACAACCCTCTCTTTTTTATGTATGGTTCTATAGGATCGCTATATTGAAAATACATGTTGGATTTACACTATACTAGTCAGCTTTCAGTTCACCACGTATCAACTGTGCTGTCTTGATTACGATTGTCTGGATATCACAATTATTGCTGTCTAAGGGTTTCCGCCTGATGATATCATCTGTAACATCATCGGCACATGCAAAATGTTCCTGAAATGGTAACTGGGCTACTCCATAAAAATGACATCCAAATTAAGTTCCTTCATAAGCTTCCTCACTTCATGCAGAGCAGTACTACTTCTCCTGGGGTTTATTGTGGAATTCTTAGCTTATAACTTATGGATGGACGGACAATGCGGAAGATTTGAATCTAAAAATATGTGCACTCTGTACTGTTTATATCTCATATATCTGATCTAGTTAAAAAAAATCATTTCTTCTTTCGAAGATCTTGTGCACAAGAACGAGAAGCTGGGAGGTCCCTGTTGGTACATTTTTTTTATTTTATTTTATTTGAGATGATCAATGGCCTTCTGCAGGGGGAAGGTTACATACTAACTGTCTGACAGCGACGTCTGTAGCATCCTCGAATTAACCGAGTAGAAAATTTGTTAAAAATCGTTGTATATAGTTTTGGGGTTCTAAGGAAGTATGTATGTTTGACATGACTCCGGAAATAATAGGATATTACAGGCTGTGGATCACGTTCATGACTTTGATACTACATATAACACATCCCAGATCAACCCTCTTTGGGGCGTCCATTAATGACGTGAAGTGTTTTCCCGGGATTCCAGATCTCCTCCCCCCCCCCCCTTCCTCTGGTGAGACTTCGTGAGATTTGGTCGGACTCCTCCTCGTCTAAAATGACGTGAGATTTTGATGGTGATCCCCCCCACCCCCGTCCCCCAACTAATCGACCTCGCAACTTTTTGAGACCTTTTTTTTTTTAAATAAAAAACCCTCACGTGAGATTTCCGTTAACCCTCTCCGCCTTCTTGAGATTTCGTCAGACCCCTCCCCTCCCCTATGTCACATCACGTCATTAATGGACGCCCCCTATACAAATGGTTTGCGGTGATGGATCGTCGAAGTTGGAGAAATTTCGTACTCTAATAGTTTTAACCTTTTAATAACTTGTATGGCTCACTCTGTCAAAATACCTGAAAAAGACCAGTGCTCCATTATTCAGTTGAACTTGGTCCACCTTGTCCAATTTATCCGAAATATTTCACAAACTGATATTAACAATGGTATCCTAAAGACATATTTGCTAACCAGTTCCTTTTCTCGCAGATATTTCTGATGTAGTTGCATATTATTGTCTCCAACATTTTGCTCATCATTGATGCAAATTAATCGGTCTATAATTTGAAGCCAATCCTTTATGAACCGGCACTTCTATCGGTATTTTCTAGTCCTCTCGTAAACATCAAGACTTAATACTAAATAACATTTCAATATAAAATACAATACCATATCCCACTAAATATTTATCTACAGCGGCTTCTTTGTGCCTTTTTAGTGTTCTTAGTTCCTTCATAATTTCCTGAGGATCTGAAAAATCTTGTAGTTCGCTGATTTCTTTTTACCCGCACACGCTCCTCTGATTTACTCCCTTCCGCCTCAGGACGATAGTCCCTAATGGTCTCATTAACCAGTCTCTCATTATCTCTGCATTTTCAGTTCCTTAGCAACTTATCGAGAGTGGATGATGAGCGGTAATGCTCTGGCATCGCAATCGGGAGGAAGTGGGTTCGAATCTTCGTCCGCCATTGAGATTTGGGTAATCCTTGATTTTCCCTAAATCACTCCAGGCAAATGTAAGGATGGTTCTTTCAAAAGGCCATGGCCAAATTCCTTCCAGTTCCTTGCCCCAGTCCATTCCCGTATCTCTCATGGCCCCCCTGCACCAACAATATTCTTCATAAACACATCTTTAGCTTCCGTCTTTGTTTTCATTAATTGTTTACTTGTTTCAAGTATACGCAGCCGCCTTTCTGTAACATAGCTCTGTTATGTTCTCATCTCACTAACTCGTTTAACATCTTTATTTTTTGTTTTGGAATAAATATTTCCTTGAACTCTTCGCACTTCGCCTCCACTGTACACTGCCTTTTTATAATTGTACCTATTTCCCACTTCAATTTTGGGAATTGGTTTACTTAACCCTCTAATAGCCATCTAAATTATTTCATGATCACTTATTCCTTCAGTTACTTCACACTCCACAATTTATTATCAGACTTTATTAGTAATATATCCAACATGTTTGGTCCCGTGTGCAACTTACCATAAATCCTATCCCATAAATCATAAGGTAAAGGAGTTGGATTTGGAGTCAGCGGCAGATAGGAGTGATGAGATTGGTGGAAACGTACAAGGTCTAATTTGGTTATATAGCGTAGATTGATACTGTTGGATGAATTAGGAATGGTACATTAAAGGGAAGAGATCATGACCAGAAACTAGCAGTTAATTGTGGTATGGAATTCAGGAAATGGAATAAATTACCGGTGGAATTTCTGAATGATTTCCCTGAAACGGTGAAAGTTTAAAAATTCGTGAAGTTCGGATATATTTGTATAGGAAAATTGCCATAGAACTTGTTCACCATCGCAATTAAATTAATTAAAATTACTACCACTTATTTTCAAAGATGGAATAATTATTAAGGGAATAGATGAAGTGTTTTCTGGATGCGTGTGAACAACAAGCAGTAAACTAGAAATAACTCCATCATCAGCTAAGTTTTACTGCCTACATTAATTTAAAGGTTTGAATTAAACAGTTAGGATTATTGTTAGTGAGGCGAAATAGTAATATTTTCATTTTAAAAAATTGCCTGTTTTTAATGGTTAATCTTCATCTGTTTTAGCTAGTTTTATTAGTTTAGAATTACCTGAAAGCTTTGATAGTTAATTGAATATAGAAGATCGTTATTAAAGATTTTGGTATATTTTAAAAAAAATTAAATTCTTGTATAACTAAATAAATAAGTATTTTATATTAGGATTACTGTAGATTGTTACTAAAACATACTAATAACTATTTTATTTCTAAAATAAAACCGTTTTTTATTAGTATTAAAGCATAAAAATAACAACAATCTGCTAATTGGGAGATGGGCGAAACGATCATGGAGTTGCGTGAAAGGATCAGGGTTCTTGAGGCTCGTTCTGTGGAGGGTCAGCTTCAGGAGGCGTGACCTGTGGTGGTTCCGCCTGTTGATGTTCAGCCTGTGGGGGCTCAACCTGTGGAGGCTCACCCAATGGAGGCTCAGCCTATGGAGGCTAAGGCTGCACAGGCACAGCCTGTGGGAGCTGAGCTTGTCAAGGCTCAAGCTGTAGAGGCTGAAAGTAGAGATAGTGGGTTGGAGGAAGTTGAGAAGGATAGGTGGGAGCTGGTAACAGGCCATAGGAGAAATGTAGTTAACAGGATGAAGAAGCCAGACACTTCAGTAATTGTGGGGAAAAATAGATTTGACCTGTTGCCAGAGTCAGGAGGAGAAGAGCCTCATGCAAATGTAGGAGTAGGTAAGATGCAGCAGGCCTTTAGGAATAAGGGCGTGCAAGGCAAGAATAGGAACAAAAGGATTCTGCTGCTAGGTAGTAGCCAAGTGAGAGGTAGGCCCTCTTCTGCAGGATCAGTTATATACAGGTTACCAGGTTCACTTTGTAGTAGTTTCACTAAGGACGATAAAGTAGTGATAGTGGGAGGGGCGGGGTATTGATAGAAACGCGAGTTACAGTATAGAGAGTGACCTGAGGAAGGTGGTGAAGGATGCACAGCATACCAGAGTGGAGCTCATGCAGATCCTAAGTCGCCATGACCGGCCACAATTGAACTATGCTGTGAGGCGTGTAAATATGGAAACGGAAGTGAAACTTGGAAAAAAAAATAGTTCTGTGTTGGGGGTAATGCCTGTAAACACCATTGGTAGGTGGAGTTTTACTAGGCATGGCCTACACCTAAATAGAAGGGGGAAGGGAGTACTTTCTGAGTTGTTAGCTAAAGCAGTAAGGGAGCCCATTTCCAGTGATGATGGGGTCAGGACTGTGGCCTTTTTAGGTTAGGGGCTGCTGGTAAAGGGACGGAAATAGATGATCAAAGTGATACTGATTGCAGATCCACGATGAGAAAGATCATAGATATTAAAGAAATAGATGAAGTTGCTGAAACAATAACTGACTGCGGTAAAACTGGGAAGGAGGAGGTTAATGCTGAAAATATAAATCCAGTAATAAGGGTGTTACTGCTCAACTATAGAAGTATAATGAACAAAGTAATCGAATTTGCAAACTTAATAGAGATACACGAACCACAAGTAATAACTGGGGTAGAGAGTTGGTTAAAAGAAGACGTACTAGACAGTGAGGTTTTTCCTGATGGTTACAGAGTGTACCGCAGAGATAGAGGAGCAATTGGTGGAGTAGTCTTCATACTAGTTAGCAAAAACTAACACAGTTCACTGGCGTTCATAGATCAAGACCATGAGTTACTTGGGGTAGATTTCTGGGGTAATAAAAAAGAAAAATTCAAGGTATTGGCTGCTTACCGCAGTGGAAGAATGATAGATGAAGATGAGGCTCTTGGGGTGAAATTAAATTCATACTAAAATTTCAGAGGTGAGAATAGAATGATCATTATTGGTGGGGATTTAAAATTACCAGGTGTAAACTGGGAAGGATTTAAGATTAATAACACACGGGGGGGGGGGAGAAAGATTTGCAAATACCTTAAAAAGGGAAGGAGGATTTACACAAGTGGTAGAGCAAAACACTAGGGTACAAAATTTTTGGATATATTCCTAATAAAGCCCGATGATAACCTTACGGTGTGTCAAGTAATTGAAGGAATAAGTGATCATGAAGCAGTTCTGATGGATATTGGAGGATTCAGTGAATCAGCAGCCAAAATTGGAGGTGGAAATTGGTACGGTCATAAAAAGGCACAGATTTCAAATTTGAACAGATATTTCAGAGAACAATTCATCATATGGAAGTAGAGTCAAGGTGGGAAGAGTTCAAGGAGATAATAAGAAAGGCGGAAGAATAATTCATTCCAAAGCAGAATATAAAGAGAAGTAGAGAACCTGAGTACTATAATAGGGAAGTGAGGAGATTAAAGAGGTTGGTAAGAAGAGAATATAACGGAGTTAGGAGACAGCAGGTTAGTAGGGAATATTTAAAACTAAACAAGGACTTAATAACAGCAAAGAAAGTGGCTAAAGATGGGTTTATGAAGAGTATTGTCAGTGCAGGAGGACCACTAACTGATGCATGCCTCGCATTCGGGAGGAGGGCGGTTCGAATCCCCGTCCGGGCATCCAGATTTGGGTTTTCCATGGTTTCCCCAAATCACTCCAGGTTAATGCCGGGATGCTTCCTTCAAAAGGCCATGGCCGAATTCCTTCCCATTCCTTGCCCCCATCCTTTCCCGTCTCTAAAGACCACGTTGTTAAAAAGGGACGTTAAACTGTAAAAAAAAAAAAAAAAACCTGATGCATCTAGAAATTTCTGTAGCAATATCAGGAAACTGAGTGGAAGGGAGGAAATAGAGATGCTTATAGATAAGGATGGAGAAGAAGTTACTGACGATTTGAAAAAGGCAGAGATTTTAAGTAACTGGTTTAGTGAGAGCATTAGGGACAATGAATCAGAAACTGGAGGGTCTAATTCGGAGAACGAGCTTAACAATACGATTAGAAATGAAGATACTAAAAAATTTGAAATTCATCCTGAAGAAATCATGAAGGAAATGAGCAAGCTGAAAAAACATAAGGGGGCTGGTGTAGATAATATTATCACAGATATCTTAAAGATAGCCGGATGTGACATTGTACCTTATCTTGAAATATTATTTAAATTGAGTCTGGATACTTGCTGCTTACCACAGGACTGGAAAAGTGCGATAGTAGTACCGGTACATAAAGGAGGGGTGAGAAATAGAGTCGAAAATTACAAGCCAATCAGTTTGACTTCAGTGGTAGGTAAATTAATGGAAAGATTGATATGCAACCATATCATAAATGTTTGTGAGGAAAGTAAGTGGTTTTCAAGTAGGCAACACGGGTTCAGGCAAGGATATTACACGAATCTCAGTTTGTGGGATATATGCAAGATATTTCGGATGAAATGGGCAAGGGAGGTCAAATTGATAATGTAGCACTAGATTTTTCAAAGGCATTTGACGGAGTGAGCCATAAAAAGGTAGTAAATAAGGTAAAAACTATTGGAGTGGATGAGAAAGTGATTTGCTGGGTAGAAGAATTTTTAAAAGGTAGAAACAGAAAGTTAGGGCAGGAAATGCGTTATCAAAGGAATTAGAAGTAAAAATGGAAGTGCCGCAGGGTAGCGTATTGGGACCATTGCTATTCATTATTCTAATGAATAATTGTGTTGGTTGTTTACTATCTGAAATTAGATTGTTTGCAGATGACATAATGCTGTATAAAAGAATCAAAACGATAGAGGATTCTAAACAGTTGCAGGGTGATCTGGACAGGATATCTAGATGGGTTGGTAAACATGGGATGAAGATAAATGCAAAGAAGAGTCAGCTTATTAGATATACAAATAAAACACAAAAGGTTAATTATGAATATAAGGTGGGGAAAGAATTGCTTGCTGAAGACTTGAAATGTAAATATCTTGGCACTACATTTGATAACAGGCTTAACTGGGCAGGACACATTGGACAGGTGGTAGGAAGAGGGTTTCAAAATTCTGCACTTGTTGGAGAGAGTGATGTGTGGATGCACGAGAGAAGTAAAGGAATTGGGTTACAAAACTTTGGTCAGACCATTGCTCGAATACGGTAGTGTAGTATGGGACCCACATTTTGAGTATCAAATACAGGAGTTGGAGAAGGTGCAAAGAAGGGCTGCTAGATTTGTTTCTGGAAATTATCGCAGAATGCTATCAGTGACAGATATGATAAAGGAGCTGGAATGGGATTCATTGCAAGACAGGAGGATGGTGATGGGAATGTACAGGGCGTATACTTTCGAAGAGGCATGGAAAGATATTGCAGTAGGTATGAAAAGTGGTTCATGGAAGGGAAAAGCTGGCACTTGATTTCAGGCACAAGGGTGTGGAAGATTTTCTTTTTTAGGTCAAGGTGTCAGGGATTGGAATGATGAATAACTTACTGAAAACGTTAAAAGAATTTAAATTTAAAATCAGTAGAAGGCAAATGTAGGTGGGTGCAGGATAGGGGGTAGTTGGATGTGTAAGAAAATTGCCACCAGAGCTTGTGCTCCATTGCAATTAAATTAAATTAAATAAATTAATTCCGTGTGGTCGTAATGATCTGATGACAGAGTTTCTATTAGCTGCGGATTCCGCCCCTGCCGTAGCCACCTTAACCTAACCCAGAAATCCTACCGGGTATAGGGGACCTACAGTTTAACGTGGAATCCGAACCATGGAAGTTTTCTTGCATACTTCACATTACACAGGAAGCTGTGCTAGAGGTGAATGTCGGATTAAGTGCCTTTGAAATCTCTGCCGACATAGGGATTTGGACCGGAGACCTATCGATCTCAAGTCAAACGCGGTAACCACTGAGCCAACAGGCCGCTAACAATCTGCTAGTAAGAAATAAAAAAAGTGATAGTAAGTAACTGACTTCTGCTGCTCAATAGTATTGATTCTAAAAATTTTGGTTGCAGATTTAACTTTTTTATATCAAGATTTTGAGCAAAGTTTGATTAAAGTAAAACGTTTTTCTTGAAGTCTTCCACCGAGCGTGGTGGTGTAACGGATAGCGTTCTGGCCTCGCATTCGGGAGGACGGTGGTTCGAATCCCCGTCCGGGCATCCAGATTTGGGTTTTCCATGGTTTCCCCAAATCACTCCAGGTGAATGCCGGGATGCTTCCTTCAAAAGGCCATGGCCGAATTCCTTCCCATTCCTTGCCCCCATCCTTTCCCGTCTCTAAAGACCACGTTGTTAAAAAGGGACGTTAAACTGTTAAAAAAAAAAAAAAAAAAATTGAAGTCTTCCTTGGCATTTTGAGGTGCATAGTTCCTTGCTCCAATCAAAGAGAAGCTTACCTAACATCAGTAGGCTTACTGGTACCTGAAACTTCTACGAGATGAGGTTAGAGCCATTTCTATTGTAAGATACCAAATACAAGAATTTCTCTCCCTTTTTTTTTTTTTTTTTAATCATGTTACAAACTTGAAAAGCAAAACCATATGTACATACAATATTATGTCCGAATCGCTAGAGCCACCTCATAAATAGCTTTTAAAGAAAATCAACGAATGTTAATGCTGATCAGGAATTAATTAATGATGCAAGATTTGTGGTAATTCATTTAATGCTAAATTCATTCACTCCAATATGCCTCAAAGCGCAGGATCGTATTCATCAAAACCTGTTTCTTCGTATGGACACCTATACATGGCTGTGTCACGAGTTTGTAGATTCAGTAATATTTATGTTTGTGTTAAAGACAAATGTCGTCAAAATAAACGATTATCACAGTATAACTGCTAATATTGTTTTCAAAGAAATTTGAAAAAAAAAATCACATCTGACAAAGCCAATATCTATTTTTTAAATATCCACTTTTTAAATTTTTTATAATTAAACATGTAGTATTTAATGCTAAAGACTTTTTACAGTAAAAGTTATATTTATTACTACTCTTCAAAATAAAATACCTTTCATTAACAAATATTTGCGTTAACTTATTTCCACATTATTACCATTCGGTGATTAACTATGATACTGTTAGCATGGGTCAGCTAGTGTGCAAAAATTATTCCTTTAAAGATATATGAATTCCTTGCTGTAAGCAAAGAGAAGTTAACTAACATTAGCCAGCTTGCTGGTACCTGAAACGTCTACGAGATGGTGTTATAGCCGTTTCCGAGTTACTAAATACAATAATTGCTGATTTTTTGTAAAATCGCGTTTTTACAGGGAAGACACCTATTTAGATAAACTTAAAAAACAAACTGATATCCAAATACGAGATTTCATCCAAATCGTTAGAGCCGGCAGAGATGCCAAATATATATATATATATATATATATATATATATATATATATATATATATATATATATATATATATAATAATTGCTCTTTTAAAGGTATAAGGTGTGTTAAGCACATAGTGTATATTTTATTAGAGTAATTTATTAATTAAATCTATGGTTCATTTAGAAGATACTACAAGTATTTAGGAAAAGACGTGACTGGAAAGCGTGGCATCTGCCGCAGGTACGTGGCTAATCGTCTCGCTTGACTTAATGTAAGAAGTGGTTTTATTGGGCATGTAATGTAGAGGAACGGGAAGAAATGAGACTCTCCCATGGTTTTGTTCTCTATGAAATAGATATGAAATGGTCAAAGAGATGGCGAAACGATCAGGGAGTTGAGCGGAAAGTTCCGGGCCTTGAGAGCTTAGCCTGTGAGTCTCCTGCCTGTCGAGGCTCAGCCTGTGAGGTTCGCTTGTGGAGGCGAGGCCTGTGAGGACTGTTTCTGCGAAGGCTCAGTATGTGGGGGCTCAGCCTGCAGAGACTCAGCTTATAGAGTCAGAAATTAGAGATGGTGGGTTTAGTGAGGAGGGTGAGAAGGATGGTTAGGAACTCATAAGGAGTCATGAGGGGGATATGGTTAACAGGATGAAGAAGCCAAAAACTTCAGAAATTGTGGTGGAAGGTAGAGCTGACCTGTTACCAGAGTCAGGAAAGGAAGAGCCACATGTAGAGTAGGTAAGGTGCAGCAGGCTTTTAGGAATAGGGAAATGCAAGAAAAGAATAGGAAGAAAAGGGCTCTGCTGTTAGGTAATAGCCATGGGAGAGATATAGGCCCTCTTCTGCGGGATCAGTTAGGCACATGTTACGGGGTCTCATGTTTTTTTCAAATTCAGTTGAACATTATGTCAGTAATAGAGGATACAGTATCACTTTGTAGGAGTTTCACTAAGGACGATGGAGTTGTGATGGTGGGAGGTGTAGGGGATAATATAGATCGGAATACGAATTATTTTATAGAAAGTAATCTGAAGCGCAGCAAATGAAGGTTGTTAAGCCGCCAAGACTGGCTACAATACAACAATACAATACATTCATTTTCCATTGATCCCAATATAAGAGACTGGCTCTGTGGGATGTGGAAAGTTGTCAATTTACAGATAAACAGTTGCATAACAAAATAATAAGTACACCACTAGATGTACAGTCATAGTATACATGGTACATTAAACACTTCCATTACAAAATAATACATACACCAGAAGATGTACAGTCATAGGATATATGGTACATTTATAAAAAAATAAATAATAATTGACAAAATAATACATACACCACAAGATGTACAGTCATAACATATATGGTTCTATAAACAATTACATAACAAACTAAATACATACACCAAGAGATGTAGTCATAGCATACATGGTAAATTAATTATTTGAACTATATTTACACAAGATACTGGCAGTTATTTTTAAGAGACCTTAGAAATAAATTCTTCGACAGAGTAGAAGGAGTTGTCAATTAAAAATTCTTTCAATTTTTTTCTGAATTTATTCTTATCATCTACTAGAAATTTAATATGTGTTGGGAGCATATTGAAGATATGTATCCCTGAATATCGGACCCCTTTTTGAACAAATGACAATGACTTGTAAGTCTTGTGAAGATCATTTTTACTTCTAGTGCCGTAATTGTGTATTTTACTATTTGTTTCAAACAAAGTATAATTTGTGACTACAAAGGACATTAATGTGTATATATATTCAGATGCTAATGTTAAAATCCCTAACTTCTTGAACAGCTCTCTACATGAAGTTCTATTGCTAACCCCACACATTATTCTTATTACACGCTTTTGGGCTCTAAACACTTTATCTCTATGGGTAGAATTGCCCCAGAATATTATTCCATATGACAATAAGGAGTGAAAATAAGCAAAATAAACTAGCTGCCTCATACGGAGATCACCGAAAGCTGAAATTGTACGAATTGCAAACGTGGCTGCTCCCAATCGCTTTAGTAAGTCAGAAACATGTACTTTCCAATTTAAATTATGATCAATACACAAACCTAGAAATTTCACACTATCTACCTCTTGAATGGACTGGCCTGCAAATTTTATGTCTATGTCAGGTGTTACTCTGTGTGATGTACTGAATTGCATATACTGAGTTTTATCAAAGTTTAAAGACAAGCCATTAGCTGTAAACCATTTATTAATCAGTTCAAAGACATAATTTGAAATATATTCTGTAGATAAATCTGGAGTGTTTTTAATTCCTATGTTTGTGTCATCTGCAAATTGGACAAATTTTGAGTTTTTAGATGAAACACTGGGTAGATCATTTATATATATTAAAAACAATAGTGGCCCCAATATAGAACCCTGAGGTACTCCACATCTGATTAATTTCCACTCAGAAAACAGTGGACCTCTTAAGGCAGCCTTAAAATTCTCCATTGACACTTTCTGTTTTCTATTTAGAAGGTAAGAACTAAGCCATTTATTAACAATGCCATCTATACCATAATACTTAAGTTTCTGTATCAGAATTTTATGATCTACACAGTCAAATGCTTTAGATAAGTCACAAAAAATTCCCACGGGAATTAATTTATCATTTATTCCTTCTAAAATATTGTCAGTGAATGCAAATATAGCTTGTTCTGTTGAATGACCCTTTTGAAAACCAAATTGTGATTTAGTTAGAATATTATTATTTTTTAGATGTTCATAAACTCTATTGTACATTGCTTTCTCAAAAACTTTGGAGAAGGCTGTTAGTAATGAAATTGGTCGGTAATTCGATACGGCTGCCTTATCTCCCTTTTTATAGAGTGGTTTAACTACAGCATACTTAAGCCTTTCTGGAAAAGTCCCCTCAAGTAGAGATATATTGAATAGATAACTTAGTATATTACTTAATTCTGTGGAGCACAATTTAATTAATCTGCTGGAAATCCCATCATAACCACTTGAGTATTTGCTCTTAAGGGATTTGATAATTTTTCTTATTTCTTCTGGACTAGCTAATTTTATAGACATAGAGTTAAATTTTTCTTGGAAGCCTTTTTTGACAAAATCCATACTGTGTGTCACTGAGCTATTAGCAGTCAACTTATCAGCAACAGATAAAAAATGTTTATTAAAATTATCAGCAATTGAGAAATTAGATTCTACTGAATTTTCTTTGACAAAAATATCATTACTTGTTTGATTACTCTTTCCTGTTTCCTTTTTTACAATGTCCCATATTGTTTTAATTTTATTTTCAGAATCATGAATTTTATGTTTGTAGTACATACTTTTAGATTCTTTAATAACCTTTTTCAGTATTTTGCAGTACTGTTTGTAATGTGTTTTAACATTAGCATTCTCACTGTTCCTAGAGGCAATATACAACTTCCTTTTATTAATGCATGATGTTTTAATGCCAATAGTTATCCAAGGCTTTTGTTCTTTTTGAGAAGCATGACACTTTTTCAAGGGGAAGCAACTTTCAAAGAAATTTAATACAATGTCACTAAAAATGTTGCATTTTTCATCCATACCTTGAGCACTGTATACCTGTTCCCAGTTTGTGGCATTCAGGCACTTTCTACAGCTAAACCACGCTTTGAAGCGGATAAACGTGGAAACGGAGGTACATCTTGGGAAAGGAATTAGTTCTGTCTTGGCGGTTGTGCCTGTGGACACCATTGGTAGCAGGGGTTTCAATAGGCTTGACATGCACTCAAAGAGAAGGCTCAAGGGGATACTTACTGAGTTGTTAGCTTAAGCTATAAAGCAGCCCATTTTCAGTGATGATGAAATTAGGAGTGAGCCTTTGTTAGGTTAGAGGCTACTGTTGAAAGGATGGAGATGCTCGGAAGGAAAAATCACAAATGCAAGAAATAGATAAAGCTGCTAAAACATTAACTGACCGGGGCAGAACTGGGAATGCTAAAAAATTCGCAAAGTCATTAACAAGAGTGTCTCTGGTGAACTGCAGAAGCATAATGAAGAAAATAATAGAATTTGCATACTTAACAGAAAAAAAATAAAAAAAATAAAAAAATAAAAAACTTAACAGAAATACACGATCCACAAGTAATAAGAGGAATAGAGTCTTGGTTAAAAGAATCTACACAATTTCCCGATGGTTGCAGAGTGTATGGCATTGATAGGAGAGCAATTAGTAGAAGGATTTACACACTATTTAGCAAATAATACCACAGTTCACTGGTGTTCATTTAAGATAAGCATGAGTTACTTGGGCTAGATTTCTGGGGTAATAAAAACGAAAAATCAGGGTTTTGGCTGTTTACCATAGTGGAGGAATGAACGATGAAGTAAATTCATACTCAGAGTTCAGAAGAGAGAGTAGAATAGTCATTATTGGTGGGGATATAAATTTAAAACGTGTAAACTGAATAAGAAATAAGATTAATAACAGAAAATAAACTGAAGTATGTGCTGTAATAGGGAGGTGAGGAGTGAGTTGATTAAAGAGGTTGGTGAGAAGAGATACAGGTAGGTAAATTAATAAATTTAAAACATGTAAACTGAACAAGAAATAAGATTAATAAAAAAAGGGCGAAGAAATATAGATTCCATGATTAAAAATAAACAGAAGTATGAACTGTAATAGTGAGGCGAGGAGTGAGTTGGTTAAAGAGGTTGGTGAGAAGAGATACCGGCAGGTAAATTAATAAATTTAATGCATGGAAGGTAAAAGATTTCAGACACAAGGGTTTAGGAAGATTCTCTATTTTAGGTAAGGGTGTCAGGGATTGGAACAATTTACCAAGAGAAATGAAGAATAATTTACCAAAATGTTGAAAAAATTTAAAGTTAGAATGTGTAGAGGGAAAATTTAGGTGGATGCAGGAAAGGAGGAAGATGGGTGTGTAGGGAAATTGCCACCTGAGCGTGTACTCCATTGCAATTTTAATTAAATATTATTATAACATAATCAGTAACCAACATGATAAAAGAGTTGGAATGGGATTCATTGGAAGACAGATGGAGGGTGAACACAGTTATGGAAGTGTACAAGCCGTATATTGGTGATGAGACGTCAAAATATGCTGGTGTAAGAATTACAAGTTGTGTATGGAATGGAAAAGATGACCATGACCACAAGCTGGCACTCGATTTCAGGAACAAGGGTGTGGGAAGATTTTCTTTCGTAGCTAATGGAGATTTGAATAAGTTACTAAGAGAAACGATGAATATTTTACCAAAAACGCTGAAGAAATTTAAAGTTGAAATTTGTAGAAGGCAAAATTGCCGGGTACAGGAAAGAGAAAATTGGGTTTGTGCGGAAGTTGCCACAGGAGCGTGCGCTTCAAAGCAATTAAATTAAATATCATTTAAATAACAAATAAACAGATTATGAGCTAAGTGAAAAATATATTTTCAGATTATATGGTCACATATATTTCAACAAAGACAAATATCTACTATAAATATTAGATTCGTTATATTTTTCACAAGTATTTCAGCTGAGTAAATATCTGTTTTAAGACATTACATCTGATGAACTATAATTGTAATTTCTAGTCCAGTAAAAAACAGTGTCATTTTCGGGAATTATTATCGTAATTAAAACTGTGATAGTGTGTAACGATTTCGGAATCTTGGTCGACCGTCCGGAAATTTGTAGTCACTGGTCAGCTGACTGGTCTTGTGATTACTGGGCTGAAGGTGGTAGGTGAAAGAAGTTTAATTTCTTCCAGGAAACTTAATTTTCTCTTGAATTGTTAGTTAAAAACGCATTCTTGAATTTATATTATTTTAAGATATCCTCATGCACATTTTTAATTGTTTCCATCATTGAAACTTTTTTCATTTAAAGGAAAACTATGCTCTTAAATAGCGAATTTAATGTTTTCTTGGAAGTTTGTAGAGTTTGTAAAATACTTTTGTAATTTCATGGTAAATTTCTTCTTTATGATCATTTACCAAGGGAGGAGACAACGTTTTGCAATATTTATATTGCCTGAACTGTTATTCTACTTCTGTTTGATGTGCGGCGGTTACGCCTACTTTAGCTGTAGACGATGTAGGGCTATCCGTTGCTATTTTTTGTTTGGTAATGTGTTTTATTTGATAAATGTTGTAATGCCTTTTTATCTAATTGTTGATATGATATTGCATTTGAAAATAGACACACTATTAAATAACTGACCTACATATGAAGTAGCGCCTACAGGGCGACGAAAATATTGAAAAGACAAGACTTCAATGGCATGTATTTTTACAGGCACCTGCTACAAGACGTTTAAAAGTGTTTTATCTTTATTGTTAACATATAATATTCGTTATTGTGTTTAGTCACCTTTTACTAACGACTTTAAGCGGGCGCAAACATAATATTTTTCAGATTATTTGAGACATGAATTTTGAGCAGTGTCAAGTATACCCTGGGTCACTTGTTGAAGGTATATATGTTTGTCTCAAATCACTTTTGGGGAATATACAGGTTACGTAGGTATAATGTAACTCAGTACTGAATAATACACTGGTGATGAAACTATTTTCTTCCGTGCCATTAGCCTGTGGCAAAGCAGCCAACCAAGTAAATAAACCATCTACAAAAATAGCTGTTATTATCACCAATCTCTGAAATTATTTCATGAATATTGTGGGTCTACCCTCTGACTAAATATAGCTTTTTACATAATTTAATATAGTTGTTACCTTATTTGGTGAATGAATGTAGTACAGATTCTCATTATCAGTGTGGTAGAAACTAGAACTACCAATATCGTGACAGAATTACTGGAGATTGCGATTCTTCGAGGAACTGCAGTTGTGAAACGCAAGATACTGCTAGAAATACGTTCCATAGTACATTTAACAGTGTCATACTGTTGCATTACAACCAAATAATGGTTGAGGCTGTATTCCAACTGAATTACTGCTTGAAAATAATACATCTTGCAATTGACTACAGCAGTATTATGACATGATTAGTAAATGTCATTGTAGTGGATGCATGATCCATCAAATTAATCATGGTATTAGAAAGAACCACAAATTTTCCATAATACTTATCTTCTTTGCCTTTGGAAACCAACAATGTACCTGTATTTCTGTCATGATATGGTGTACCAGTGACTCAAAGGCCATGGTAGGCCATTTCAATGAGCACGCAGTAATTTTTGTTTCAAGTAACAATTTTTTTAGTTGAGTGATTGAGTTTATTAATCATTACATCCCTCATCAGATTGTAAACTTCTAATACTAGTATTTGATGTCATAGACTGCCAACTTACCCAAGGCTACTCTTTGTTACCTTACTAATTTCTGAACTGTCTTTTATAAGAAAGGTACAGTACAGAAGTTGTCTTGTACTAAATCGAGTGGATCAATCATGTATGAAATATAGTATAAAAGGTCAAGTGACCTTAAGTTTCAGGTTTTAGTGCCAAGTTTAAGTAGGGTGATTATTCCAGTCTTTTACTTTATCATTGGCATGTGACATTGCTCATACAGTTGGTACTTTACTGTAGTACCCATTGTTTCATTACAAATGCAAAATTCTTAATATGGTATGTAGGGATGTCATTCAAACCAGCTGGTTTGCTGACACCATTTCTTTCTTATGGGTTTTATGTTCATACTTTGGGTAATCTTTCATTTGAGCATAGCTGATTGCTATCATACTTTCATTGTTCTTAAAATAAAATGATACTAAATTCGTGTTTCATCATTCAAATATCCAATAATATTCATGATGACTCTTAGTATTAATCATGAATATTCATAATTTTAAACTATCCTTAACAGGTGGTAGAATTTTATGTGTGTACAGCAATCAATTATTTATTGGTGTAATGGTATAAAGTAGTACAAGATTTATTTTTTATGCTAACTGCACTAAGAGAATCTTGGAAAGCAGAAGAAAAAAAAAATCTCGGATCTAAATATCTGCAATTCTATTGATTAATAAAATACAAATAATTCCTCGCAATGTCCTGGCATGTGACTGCCAGGTACAGGTTTGGAAAACTTATGTTACTTGAGATGGAAATGTGTAAGCACCAAAAAAGTTTCCCACACTGTAAATTCTCTACAGGCATCAACAGCCACTGTATTGAATAACTCTTTCTTGACGAGCGGAGATCTTGCCTTAAAAACAATCCCTAATTTCAAGGTAATTTTGCTGAAGAGTTAAATGGATGGTTAGGAAAACCACTATCGAGCATACAACCTCTGATACACCTGCCCCACACCAGCTCTAATAGCGTTGGTAACATGATACGAGGGTTCTACACTGGTCTCGTGCAATCAAAACTCTCAACACAATAAATAATAATAATAATAATAAAGCCCTTGTGACTCTGGTACACCACAAGAGTTTCCTAACACTGAACTAGCAAAACAAAAAAAAAGCGCGAGGTAGGGGATATAAGCCTCTAGGTACTGAATCTGAGTGTAACAAAAATGTTGTTCAGAGTGGTAATGCTTTTTTAATAATATTCAGAGTATAGGGTACCCTCTTTTTATTGACGCTTGACCTATTGGCCATACAGTCAGGGAACATTATACTTATTGTTACCTCCTTATGTAGATATAAATACATACACACATTTATATAAAAGTTTACTTAATTACTTAATATGCATATACATAAGTCACTGTTCATATTACAATTTCACTTCATAGTTATTGGAGCATTAAAAGATCAAAAAATGTTACACAAGAATTGTCAGAGAGTTAACAGTTAAAATATTATAATCCAGTACTTTGAATAAATCATTTCAATTAAAATGTTAACAGAAATATAGTAAAAACCTAGTGTTATAACTATTTACAATATCGAGAAGTAGCATGGGTTCCTCCCACGTATATTTCTATGTAACAAAGTGCACCATCCTCTGATATTTTGAGACATTTCCCAGGGCAAGGAGATGACTCACATTGACTGGGTAGCTTATATCCCAATATTTTAAATATTTCCAGAGTGTGTCTGATTCATCTATGAATTTCCTAAGTCCAAAAAGAGGTGGTTCGTATCAGCTTTCGACTCACTGTGGGGAGTCTGCTAAATGTATTTTGTGCAAGTGGCTTCTGAATCCACTGTGATTGAATTTTAATCTCGATATTATGGATACAGCTTTTTTGTGGCATATTTTTTTAGATACCACTCTGTTGTTGATATTTGCAGATGTATCAGCCTACAGTGTCCTCCTTTTTGTTGGTCAGTGGATTGCCTTATGTTGTTCCAGGCCTCAATTGTTTTCGAGTGGATTGTTAGAATTATGTCACTTGCCATTAATAGTTCCTCTGAGTTATCTATTTGAGCAGCTAATTTAGCTAGAGAATCCACTCTCCCGTTTCTAGAAAGCCCAACACGTGCCTTTACCCAGATAAAGGAGATGTTCATTCCTTTTTCATTTATGGTGGTCATCAACTCCAATACATTGTACAGAAGTGGTGTCCTCCCTCTTATCTTTGACTGCGCTGCCCAACTTTTGGACTGCTGATCTGTGAGAACTACACTATTTGACATTATCTAGTACATATTCCAGTGCTTTAAGGATCACTACCAGCTCAGCCGTAAAAGAGGACTTTTATGTCCGTAGCTTAAACAACTTCACAAAATAGGCACTCCCAACCATGTTGCCAGTCTTCGACCCGTCTGTGTAGATATGAGCGACTCTTCCCATACTGCTTAGATAATCACTTAGAAGATTATTGTTACTAAAAGCATTTTCTGATTATTTCAGATTTTCTCTGATCTTGCGCCCCGTCATAAGGGTTTTATAGTATCAGAGCATGGTAACCTTGTGAGAGATAGCACTTGTGACTGATATTCACTAACGTCAGAGATTGTCGTAGTTAGGGGTGGTCTGTTCCTACGTGTCCAATGTATCCAGTAATTGGAGAATGTTGTTGCATCGCACGGATTTTTAATGTAAGTGCATTGCCAGTTTTCTGGAATTGTTTTACTACAAATTTTTTAATAAGATATTGGTTCTCGGTGTGAGAGGCATTTCCGTGGATTCAACCTATAATACATTAGTTGGAGTTGACTGAAATGTCCCTAAGCAAATCCGAAGACCCCCGGTACTGACATTATCCAGGCTGTTCAACAATTGATTAGATGTAGAGTCATAAAGTATACAGCCATAATGAAAGTGGGGTCAAACGATAGCTTTGTAAAGGGATATTGAAATTTTGGGGAACATTTATTGCTTTCTCACATTTTCCAACTGTATCTGACGTGTTAACCTTAGCTTGTTGGCTAAATATAATCCTACGTATTTGATACATTTCACTAATGGGAATGTATATGAGCCGAGTTTGGTGTCTTGAGCTACTGGTACCTTACGTCGGGTAAAGGTTATTACTGCCGATTTTCCTGATGATATCTGGCATCCGTTATCTGTTATCAATTTCTTAAGTTTATTTAATGTCTGTCTGAGTCAGTGGTAGGTACCATGGAAATTACTGCAGCTTTTGTAAATGCAGAGGTCATCCACATATTATATAAACCCAGTATCTAGTGACACTACAGTATATGATGAACAGGAGTGGTGCAAGGATAGAACCTTGTGAGAGAATAAAACTTGTATGCTGGGGCGTATTATACCAGTTGGTGTTGTAATTAACAGGGCTCTGTTTTGCAGGTTATTCCAAAGGATTAGTATGAATGTTTCAGGTAAATTCACTAAAGTTTTTCTACTAGAATTTCTGGGACTTCATTATCATAAGCACCAGTCAATTCGGTTAACACACAGGTTGTGTAGTGGTGGGCTGTAACATACGCTTCTTTTATCTCAATAACAAGATAAACGAGAGCATCAAGCGTTCAAGGCCTCTACAAAACTTGTACTGAAAATGTGGAAGAATTTCACAGTGTTCCACATGCCGCTCTTGTTTGAGCCTGATCATGTGCTCCAAGGTTGTGCCATTAGAGAAATTATGGATTGCATCGATAGGGAGTATTCTTATGGTCTTTATAGATTCAATGTGAATGTGTTTTAACCAAACGTCGTTCATTGCATTTAAAAGTGCTAACTTGCATTTTCTTGGTAGAGACTTGAGCATGGCATAATGGATGTTATCTGGTCCAGAAGAAGTGTTTGGGCAAGAACTAAAGCTGTTTCAAACTCTCAGGATGAATGGTTGTAGTATCTGTTTGTTAGGTGTTTTATCTCTTAGGCATATCTTATTGATTACTGAAGGTGGTATCATTTTCTCCAGTATCTTCTGTAGTACTTCTTGGGTACCCATATGAGTTGAATGATTACTCGAACCCTTATGGAATTATTTTATTCCATTCCAAATATCTCGGAGAGGTGTTTTGATTGAGGATTTCACAGAATTTTTGACATTTTACCCTTTTCAAGAAGTGTTTTAACTCTGACCTGAGTCTTATTTAATAGAGTAAAATTTTCCTCTGTTGCCTGTTGATGATAGGTTTTTAGCACTTGTTTACATTCTTGCATTGAAGCGGTACATTCTGCATCCCACCAAACTGTGTATCTTTGTCAATTTAATTTGAATTGGTGGTTTTCCAGAATCGTAGAATGAGCCACTTGTTTTATGCGATTTAGTATATTCTGGTAGACGTGCTGCTTATCAGCGGTTTCCTTGAAGATTGAGAAACTTAAAGTGCAACATGTCTCACAAACGGTAAATGGCAATCTTGAAAATATTGCCACCTTTGTACCAATACTTGACACTCCTACATTGTCCAAGACAATCAAAGCAGGTGTTATAGACCTGAATCTACAACCATATGTTCCGAATCTAGTGCCCTGTTTTCAGTGCCAGAGGTTTGGCATCCTGCAAGGGCAACCCCACTGGTGGTAACTGTAACATGAGTGCACATGAGCTGGGTAGAGTGTTCACTACCACAGACATGCACTAGTTCACGCTCTGTAACAAGGAGTGTCAGGTGCAATTTGAAGATCATGTGATACTTAAAGTTAAAAACCACAGAGCAAATTCCATACAACAAATCCAAAAACATTATAAAGCTATTGGCCCCACTTTTTTGCTATCAGCTGTTCTTTATTGGTTGAAAACTACTGTCAGTAAGAGTAATGTTGCTACACTCATGATGTGGGCACAAGCAATGCAAGTTTGCAAAAACATTAGTGGCGATAACAGCTAAGACCACAGATGTTGATAGCAACCATCTGTAACTGTGAGCACTACAGTACCAGACTCAAAGGAACCATCACCAGTAGCACCATTGTCTACTAAACAAATGCCTGCAACATGACGTGTCCGAGGTGGTGGGTGAGCGAGCCATTCACCCATCAGATTTGGTCCAAAGTTCCAATATTCAGGCCTTGCCAAATTTTGAGATGTCCTTCATCAACTTCCACTCCACCTAGCGGTAGGAAGAAGGCAAAGAGGCCTGTGTGGAAGTAGAACCCTTTACTGAGTTTCAGATGTCTATTACATCTTTGGACCCTGAAAATTTTGAAATTCTGGTGGACAAACATGGTCCCGTTTCTCAGTAAAGACCCACCCAGACAATTGTGGATGAAGTTAAGCAGATCAGATAGCTCCTATAATTTAGTGGAACTCAAATAGATTTCTAGCGCAAGAAGAATTAGAACGATTTAAACCCTAGTGTTTCTATCTAAAAATGAAGACACATTTTAGACAAAAACACACCACCCAGTCCGAAGAGGATATGACCTATATAGAAAGGGCAATATCAAATGTGATCTAGTGGAGTGGCTGTGTTTGCCTGAAACTGTTGCTTTCATCTCATGTTACAAGCATTAGTAGCGAAAATATGCAGTCCAATAGAATTAACCGTATACAGTACCGGATTAATCACATAGCAGGAGTTAGCAGATGCCATGAGCCCCACCAACATTTTTTTTTGTTAAAAAAAAAAAGCTCTACTACTGTCCCAGGCAGTGAAAACAAGGCTCCTTCACATTTGCGATGGGTCCCGCGCTGTCGTAATCCGGCCCCCTGACCATGTGCTTTGTATATCTACCATAACATGTAACAATGTAACTGACCAATATATTGTGATGCTTAACGAGGCCATTTCTCCTGTTGGGAGATGTCAACACTCGTAGTGTGTGTGTTGTGGGGTTTAACGACTGATGGAGTGGAGTAGTTTGCACATAATAGAGTAAGGGAAAATATTTTTCCTCCACTAATTGACACATTTTACTACTGCTTTAAATTTGTCCTTTCGTTGTGCTCTCTTCCTTTTGTGCACTCTGTACAATGGGAAATGGATCATGCTCTCCCATATGGGTGCACATTTAGTTCATATGTGGAGTAGGAAACATCTGACAATTGGCAGCTCTACCCTTGATCATTCTTTCTCCAGCAGTGCCATGACATTGAGGAGAACCCTGCTGATGTCCTGCTTCTTCATTGTCCCGTTTCAGCAGCATATGTCAAGATAGATACATAGTATGTGTGATAAATTACTCTCTAGCTTAACAATAATCATCGAGCAATATCATAATTGTTTTAGATTGATTTCAGCTATATAAAAAACAAAAGTTCGTTGCTGTTACTTTGCAGCCTAAGATAAGCATTTGAAATACTGCGTTCTTTGTAATACCCAAATTTCACTTGAAAATTCAATTGCTCAATACTTTCTGAGCACACATTTTAGGATTGAAATGTAATTCAGCCTATGTGTAACCATTTCCATTAGGTATTAAGTTACTGCTTTTAGTCCCACTATTGCAATTGGTTACGGTTCTTGTGCAGATGATATGTTGAAAATCAAACTGTTGTGATGGCTGGTCAAAAGTGAGTTTCATGAGCTGCGTCTCTTGATTTCTAGATGTCTCTCTGCCTGAGAACAAACATTTTTGTTTGATATACAATCAATATTGGAAAATTCTTGTTTTCCTTATTTCTGTTCCATAAATGTGAAAATATACCATGTGGGGTCTTATATACAGAAAAGAGCAGTATTGTTGATCGGTCTACCATCTATATTTTGATTTTACATTTTCCAGATATCACTCTAGAGAAATACCAGGTTGGTTCCTGGAAAAATAGCCATATCAGATTTCATTCTATTAAATCCAAATCCATTTTAATGATCTCATCATTGACAAACCAAAATGCTCCAGATAAAAATCACTAATAATGTCAAATGAGTACATATTTTTTGTTGCTTACTGGTTTCATTTGTTGTTACCCTTTATTACATATTTCCACTGGTATATTTTGATCAATTGCAGATGTTCTTTACTTACTTAAAAAAATCAGTGTTTATTGTTCATTTCAAAATTTCTTGTTGCAGAGACAGAACTTCCAGATGGCGAGCACATTGATAAAGGGGGCGGACGAAGAACGCGAATCCAAATATGGGTTTGTGTACGCTGTATCTGGCCCTGGTGAGTACAATATATTTATTCAGCTGCTAGCAATCATATATTTTTTCTTAAACCTATTCTTATCCTATTAATGGCTAACAACAGTTTTCCCCCATGCAACTAATCAGGGGTGATGTATGCCAAGGTGTGTATGGAGAAAGAAACATTATAGCCAGTTGTAAGTGATATTGGATCATAATCTTACAAACTACCCAAGAATTAAAAGTGATGATGAAGTGAACTGTGATGTGGTGTCACTGCTCAGAATGATTGAATGTTCAAACACAAGGACCTAGCAGCATATCACACATTGCTCTCAATATTGAGTTTGTTTTGATCAGAAAATTCAAACCGAGACCTGTTGTGATGCTGGAAAATAAATGTGTTTGTGAGTGTGTGTGAAAGTGGAACAAGCATCAACAGATACTAATCTTTGTGAACAATTATTTCATCTGTAATTGTTTTCAGCAGAAATTGGTTGTGCTGCAATTATCAGGGCCGTGCTAAGTGACTGCATGATTCTAAGTAGTCAGCTATACAGTGTGCAATAGATGCAGCATAAGTAATGAATGTTTTGCAATACTGTGGCTGAGAATACTTCAAGTGTAAATAAAAACAGTGATAACTCAATGTTAGCTGAAAGGTATGAAAGTCTTGTCAACTTGTTAAATGACAACTTGGGGATAAAGTTGAATGAAACGATATGGTGTGTTGTTACAGATAAGCTTGTCAGTTGGGCAGTTTGTTTCTTGCTTCGAAGGGAAAAACTTGAGGTTAGATAATGAAGTACAAGGTCTAGAGGAAATTATTAAGGAACTCGAATCCAATGGAAACAATGTCACAGGCAAGTTATGCTGCAGAAGGTCGCAAGGCTACAAATTTATCAAAATATAATATACCTGTGAAAACAATTTTTCTATTCTTTAATTTAAGATAACTGTGGGACAGATTACCAGAATAATCAGAACAGCAAAAGGAAAAATTAAAATTAATAAGATACAGAATACTAATAACTCTGTAATTGTTGAGCGTTCTGGCCTCACATTCGAGAGGATGGCGGTTCGAATCCCCATCCGGGCATCCAAATTTGGGTTTTCCATGGTTTCCCAAATCACTCCAGGCAAATGCCGGGATGCTTCCTTCAAAAGGCCATGGCCGAATTCCTTCCCATTCCTTGCCCCCCATCCTTTCCCGTCTCTAAAGACCTCGCTGTTAGAGAGACGTAAAGCAGATAAAAAGAAAGCAATTGAAATGGCAGTTGGGAGAGTGGGTGTTATGTCAAAAGATCAGAGGAAATCCTTCATCCCATACATGGATAAATGCTTCTACAGTATATACGAGGTTTGTTCAAAAAGTTAGGTGACTTTTTGAATTTCGCCGGACACGTACAGTCAATTTTTTTTTTCTTTCTAATTTTTGTACACTCATCCCGTACATATCACCACAGCTCCTACTATGCAGCATTCTTTGCATTGTTTGTGAGAGGCATGATTACTAGAAGTTTTTTGTGTGCTCGGTGATTTTCTGCCTTTGAAAAAATGGATCATAGAGTTTGCATCAAATTTTGTGTAAAAAATTGGATTAAGTGCTCTGAAACACTTGAAATGTTGGCAATGGCAAATGGCGAATCTACTTTGAGTAAAATAAATGTTTATAATTAGTACAAGCTCTTCCAAGATGGCTGAGAAGATGTCAATGACGAACCTCCATCTGGATGCCCTAGCAAGTCAACTGATGAAAACGTTGAATAAATGAAGAAAATGGTGTTGGAGAATTACCGAATCAACATTAGAGACGTTGCTGATGAAGTTGGCATCTCGGTTGACTCGTGCGATGCAATTTTTTTTGGCTTGTTTTGGGCATGAGACGTGTGTCAGCAAAGTTTGTTCTGAAACTGCTGAATTTTTACCAGAAGAGCTGCCGCATGGGCATCACTCAGGAGCTGTTAAATGACGTCAAAGATAATGCTGATTTGATTGAAAGGGTCATAACTGGTGACAAATCATGGGTATATGGTTATGACGTCGAAATCAAGGTCCAATCGTTCCAACAGAAGAGCCCAGAAGAGCAAAGACCGAAAAAAGCACGCCAAGTTCAATCCAGTGTCAAGGTTTTGCTCACTGTTTTCTTTGATTACTGTGGCATAGTGCATCAGGAGCTTTTACCACAAGGTTGTATGGTCAATAAGGAGTATTATCTTGAAGTTATATGCTTCAAAATTTTGGAAGGATAGATTCATTGACAGGAAGTATGCCAAGTGAGATCAAGGGTATTGGGGAGATGCAGAAGAGAACAAAATTAGAACTTGTGAAAGAAATGAAGCCAATTACAAAAATAAAAATTTTGGGTGATAATACAAATGAGAATTAAACTGCTAGATTGGCTTAAGTTCTCCACTTTGGAAACATTATAAATGAAGAAAGGATTTTTTTCAGAATTCAACCAGTAAATGGCAAAAGTATCATCATCTCTAAAAGGCATTTTTTGGAGATGGCCACTTATCTCCCTTCATACATAACCAAAATCGATTAGTGAGTTGTCATTTTAAAGCTTAAGATCTCTGCCTTGGTAACATCATAAATTAAGAAATGATTTTTTCACAATTCAGCCCTTAAAGGGCAAAAGTATTAACTATCAAGTTCATGTGTATGAGACAATTCAGTCTAGGCTTCACTGACATCAATAAGGATTGATTGCGTTACCACTAGCTGCCACCACATATCATATATAACTATGTGTTTAGTACAAGAAGGAGCTTTTTGATTTTTTCCCCTTCCTTTCGAGGCAATATTTGTGTTTTGCTGTACAATTCCTATGTAAACATTTTATTCGTGAAATTTTCACGTGGACTATGATCAGATTACCACTGGATAGCACCACCAAATATAGAGATATCGATATACTGTGTGTTTATTCAGCTTAGTTGTAGTCCAGTAAGGTCTTTGATAGCTACAGGCATATATATCAAAGTAAAGAGCTACAGGATAGCATACATCAGGTGAAATCATTCACCCTATCAAAGGATGGAGATGACTGTGGCAACAATAACTGGTACAAAATGGACATTTACAAGGGCTAGTCAAAAATTATACAAACTTTCGTAATAAAACACTTTTTTAGTAGTTGTACTACTTTCCGCGAATGTATGTTTATACATAGTTGATACCTCTGTGGCAATGACTGCCTCACTTGACCTTGATCACAACAATATTGAGCCAGCAGTGACAGCATAAACATGTACGCTCCACTAGCAGTTTGCAAAAAGGAGCAACAAAGGGCAGTGATATGATTTCTTTGGTCAGAAGGAGTAAAAGGGACTAAAATTCATCATAGACTTTTAGCACAGTACAGTTACAGTACATTGTCACAGACAAGTGTTTTCAAGTGGATCAAGAAGTTAAAAAATGGCTGGACAACTGTGACCCCAGAAAAGGGATCAGGGCGTCCGTCGGTATACACCACGGATGACAAAATTGAGCAAGCTCGATTGATTGTTTTCACAAATAGGCGAGTTACTATCGATGACGTAGCTTCTACTTTGAACATCAGTCATGGTTCTGCCTTTAACATTATCCATGATGAACTCTACTTCCGCAAAGTTTGTTCACAATTGGTGCCAAGACAACTCTCTGAAGAATACAAACTCAAATGCCTTGTGGTCTGCCATCACTTACTCGACCATTACAACAAAGGAAGTGACTCATTTTTTTAAATAATAGTAACCTGTGGTGAAACGTAGGCTCATCACTATGAGCCAGAATCAAAACACTAGTGTGGAAGCACCCTGAATCACCGGTGAAGAGAAAATTCAATAGTGCACTACTTGCAGGAAAGGTTATGCTAACCGTGTTTTTGGTTGCATAAAGGCCTGTACTTGAAGATTACACGAAGAAGGGTAAAACTATCAACAAAGAATATTACTGTGCATTGTTGTCTAATAAACTTAAACCAGCAATATGCAGCAAACAATGAGATCTTATATATATAAAAAAAAGTGTTGCCGTTGTACAATAACGTCCACCCTCACACAGCACGAAACATTCTTGAAACCATCAACAAAATGGGTTTTGAAGTGCTGAAACATCCACCTTTATAGTCCAAATCTTGCTCTGTCGACTTTTATTTGTTTGGGCCACTGAAAGATGCTTTGTGAGGTCATCATTTTTCCTCAGATCAAGAAGTTCTGGAAGAGGTGCATCAGTGGCTTCTTTTTGGCAGGAATGCACAAGTTTGTGGACTGCTGGACCAAGTGCACTGCAAAGGATGGGGATTATATTGAAAAATAATGAATAAGTCAAACTGTATTTTTATGTAAATACATTGTTTTATGAAAAGTCAGAATAATTTTTTATTCATCTTTGTAATTACTGATCCTGCTTGGAAGCTACTGGTTACTCATCTGCTGTTGATGAATTGAAAACAATTGAATCAATTCAAGACATTTCATGCTCTGAATGAGTGATATTGCAATATGGAATTCAAAGCGTGAACCCTGTTTTGAATAGTTTGTAGAAAATATCATGGAGGGTTGCTCCACTAGATGTTTGCTGGGTGGCCTATCTGCTTTACATGATGCCACATTCAAGCGAATTGATTGTATTTATAGTACTGTGCTTCATAATTTTTATCATCATTCTTTCTAGATTTAGCTGTAAAACATTGCAGATGAAAAATAAGTGAATAATTGTTCGAACATGATTGCCAACAAATACATGCAGTAATTTTTAAAAACTTTTTAAATTTTTTATTGTGATGCTTTACAAATGGCCTTGCTTTTACAATCACTGTTGAGATGGTCCCTGTGAAATTCTCATTTCTTCCATTAGGATTTGGTGCTTTGTCCAGATAAATATCAAAAATATTTATTCAAATGTGAAATTCGAAAAGATTTCTTTGGTGTTGCCTGTTCTTCAAAGTGGGCTTTATGAATTGTTAATGTTCAGGCCTGGAATTGAGGAGGTTGCAGGTTTGATTCATAGCCCCACAATCCATATTTACTGTCATGATTGCTTCAAAATGTCACAGTAAAATTGCTCACCCTCTCTTCCCCCCTTCTTTCCCAGTCATCTAGCTGTAATAACATCAACTTTGATAGCCATGAAACACTACCAAGAAGGAGAGGTGTAGTGGGATAAAAATTGGGTCATTATGTGTACATTGAAATTGATTTCACAGATTTCTGTTTGAATGGGCATAGTTTTCACTATATTACACTAAAATGGGGAATTTTGGGAACATGTCCAACTAATTTTTGAGATGGGCTACAGTTTCATTTCTAAGTTAGCCTGCGGACCACAATTTCAATTCTAAGTTAGTCTGCGGAACACGCAATACTTGCCTATAGTTACAATAGATATTTAAATATAACAAAGATATAAGTAACAATCAAAAATTAAAAGCTATCAATGAGACTTTCACAGAGGTTTTTTAAATTATAATCAAAAAGTAAAAAACAATTATACCTTTGCAGAAGTTTTTGAGCTAGCATATTCAAGAACATAGCTGTTGGCAGACTAAGTCAAAGGCACTGGCGGGATAGTTCGTAGTCTAGGCCTTTCACAAAGGTAAAGGTGGTACCAGCAGCAACTTGTGAATTTGGCAAGCTTTTTCTGTCCATCTTAAACATCTGGGCAAGTTTTCTTGCATTGGCTGCAGTGTCAGTTTTAGACATTACATCTTGAAATGTTACTTGGAAATATTTATGTCTATTTTCAATAGACTTGAAATAGGCCAAGGGAGTTTTAGTTCCAACTTGAGTACTTGACTTTCTTGATTGAGACAATAAGGTTAGTTTAAATGAAGAAACATAATCTGCATTTCACTATTTTTACAGAAAAACTTCATAATAAACATTAGACACTTTTGATGAAGATTATCGAGGCATGTTAAATGACAATGTTTTTAATCACTTTCTTCTAGCAGTCATGATGCAACTAAGGAAAATGGAAGCGGCTTCTAGGCGATATAAATAAGAAAAGAAAGTGAAATTAACCCACCACATACCAAAGTGGACGGATGCGATGAGAGAACACTAATGCTGACAAACAACTACACAATATTTCGGCATCTGCCTTGCTCACAAATAGAAAAACGGGCCACTAGGCTCGGAACGTGTGTGCACAACGAACGTTACCTATCGACTAAAAAATTAGGCTCGGAACGTGTGTGCACAACGAACATTACCTAATGACTCAGTCATTAGGTAACGTTCGTTGTGCACACACGTTCCGAGCCTAATGGCCCGTTTTTTCTATTTGTGAGCAAGGCAGATGCCAAAATATTGTGTAGTTGTTTGTCAGCATTAGTGTTCTCTCATCGCATCCATCCACTTTGGTATGTGGTGGGTTAATTTCCCTTTCTTTTCTTATTTATATCTTCTAGCAGTCAGTATTTCCAGTGACTTTCACTAGACATTGTTACAGCAACATTTTGTAAGTCACAGAGAAAATTCTGAGTACCAATAAATGCACTGCTACTTGCTTCCAAAACACCAAACAATAACGTAAATGATTGGTTATTAATATACGCAATTAAAATTTTATATAATATTCTCAAGTAACTAGCTAAGTGAACAAGGTGTTTACACAAGATATTTCGGTGATCAAAATCACCTTCTCCATTTTCTGGTGAAGTGCTGGATGTGGCGGAGGGCTGAGACCTTTATAGCTTGGCCCAAGCTTCATGTGCACTCTATTGATTGTTTGAACTGGGCAATGCCTGAGCACTTATCATGTGTAACACTTTATTCGCTTAGTTACCAGAGAATATTATATCAATTCTCAACACAGAGAAAACTTTGTTCTTATGTAATTAATACTTACTTAAAACCATTTGCTACTAAATGAAAATCATCTTGAATGAAATTATAACAAATTGGCCATCTACCTTTGAGCAAAATTCTCAAATATAGTAGTTGGCGCAACAATATCTTTTAATCATAATGCAAGGTATTGAAATCAGTTTATCACACAGTCTGTCACACTAATTTAAAATAATTTTCAACAATATATAGAACAAAATACCATGTCTATATGAACCAATTTCACTTGATTACTGTAAATGAATATTTTTGAATAAAAATCCGTCTTCTAACAACTGTTTTTATTTTTAACTTTCATCTACAAGACGCGTTTCGCCCTTCTGGAGTGGGGCATCGTCAGTGGTAAAAATTGTAGTGCCTAGTTATTGTATATACAAAACAAACACATCACTTTAGACACAATAACTAGTTTGGTGTAGTTAAAAGTGCAATTTAACAGAAAATTAAATAAAATAAAGTGAAGTGAACAATATTAAAGGAGATAATGGTAAACTGTAGGAAGGAACAACGCTGCAGAATAATGTGGAAGGTGCTGTTCCAGACTGACATGTGCTAGCCACTACAATTTTTACCCCACTCCAGAAGGGCGAAACGCATCTGGTAGATGAAAGTTAAAAATAAAAACAGTTGTTAAAAGACGGATTTTTATTCAAAAATATTTATGCAACAACTGCGGAACATGGCCTATAGCAAAGTTACTGTAAATGAACTCACATTCTCTAAATGTAGCCTATAGTATGTGAGGAAATTGAGCACACACAATTCCCTGTACCCAAATGTTAGTAACACTCCCTGATTAATTTTGTGTAATTTTTATTGTTATCAGTTTGCACGATTTCTCTGTAATTTCTCTATAGGAGTTCATCAGATACAGATGGCCTATCACTCTTGTGCTTCTCATGAACGTAGGTTCAGTCTCCAGAGAATTTACTTAGTTATATTTTGATGATTCATAATATTCCCATAATTGGAAACAACTTCCTATTGGTGTAAGAATGGATACTTCCCAGTGTTTGCTTGAAATGAAGTCTTCACGGGTGTACCACTGGATAGTGTTTTGAAAACGCGATATTTCGACGACTAGCTGCGTCGTCTTCATCAGGTATGAATACATCTGCACAGGTCGACTGACCATTGGACACCTGGGCTGTCTCAGTATCTGACGGTCAGCCGACCTATGCAGATGTCTCCCCACCTGATGAAGTGACGGGGCTATTCGTCGAAATATCATGTTTTCAAAACACTATACGGCGATACACCCTTGAAGATTTCATTTACTTCTTATTGATGATTATCTGCTAGGCATTCATCTTTTGATCCAGAGAAAGTATTACATGGTGGTCTTCAAATTTTGTGGGTTTCTGAATTGGCAGTCATTATAAAGACTTGCCGTTCAAACTGGGCTCAGTATAGCGGTGATAAATGACCACTAGGGAAATGAATTTTTCACAAAGTCTGTCAGTTTGATTCAAAACAGTTCCACTCAATCTACGATGATCCAATGATGTAAATGCCCATGCTAAAATGTTAACTTTACAGCCTGCATAAGATGACTCTTTGCTTTTCAGATACAATAGACGAACTATCTCAGGTAGCAGATATGAATTGCCAAAGACTGCAATGTGTTACTTGTGTTAACTCTGCTAGCTGTATTGGTTAAGGCATGTGACTGGCAAGTGATATGACCCCAGTTTGGATATGGAATTTTTACGATCCTTCATCTCTAGCATAGCATTGCTTGAATAATGTAAAGTGCCATAGGATGGTCTGTGGTTTGGATCCCACGTTAAGATATAGGTACATTTTCTCCAGTAGGCCTACTCCAAAAGGTTAGGCAGTTACAATTGTACGAGTGGTCACTCTGTCACTAGCTCATTAAGAGCTTACAAAATTAATATTAATGTGGATTACAGTTGGTGATGATACCAGTGATAAATGGAGTGAATCACCATAGCTGGTGACTGAGCTACAAGTGGCTATTGTGGAGGAAGATGGCCTTTACAGCAACTACTCGGGGAATTTAAATGGTTTCTCCTCGCCTTCCCCATGTATTATTGTGTGGATGAGTATGATCTGTTTTCATGTGTTTAATGTAATGTACAGTTTGTTTTGTGATTGAAACCTGGTGGCAGCACATTCAAGCCCCTCTTTCAAAACAACACCAGTGACACCACTTGATTTAATGTCTTCATCTAATAGACAGATAACCATCACGTGTTGTATGCTCTGCAGTGACTTTGATATACGGTGTGGTAACTAGGAATCTAGTTCTACCTCCTTTACTACCCTGCCACAACTGGGATCCAACCAGTTAGCCTAGTGATGGGCTCTGGACCTCTTTGTGATGCTGCAATCATCTGAGTCCACAGACCATAAAAGTGTAGTCTCCAGTTATCTTATGTATCAAATAACAATGTCTACTATAGATGTATGCTGCTTAGTACAACTGTTGCTTTCAGTCGTGACAGCTGAACGCATGTCTGGGTCAGCCATGTACGAGCTGGTGCGAGTAGGATACTATGAGCTGGTAGGCGAGATCATCCGACTTGAGGGAGACATGGCCACCATTCAGGTGAGTTGTTACTTGTACTGTCACATTTACTATGCTGTATTATTTTATTTTCAGCCTTGAAACTGAAAGTTGCTGTATGCTTTTAGAAACTGCTTAATTCTTTTCATTAGTATAGGTGTTTGAATAGGACTGTTTGGGAATAGTTGCTTCCAATTCACAAACTGAGCTTTGTCTTGTGATGTATTCTTATTTTCTAAATATTAATTAATCTTCCTTCTAAAAAAAGGAAAGCTTGTCTGTACATGTTCCAAATGTATATAACATTTGAAACATTGGCAGGAGAATTGGCTCTGACACTCAAATAATTTTTGAGAAAATAATAATTACTTTAGCAGTTTTGGAAATATGATAATTTAAATACTTAGGAGCTTTGAACCTTAAAATACATTTGTATGGGTAGGTAATCTAACAAAAATTCTATAACTGTGTCGGAGGACTGATATGGAGGGAGGAGGCTCAACAGAAGTGCAAAGTGATTGTTTACAAAACTGACTTTTTCCAATACTGAAGTTCAGAGAGCAAAATCCATTGTAAGGAATATGATCATGGGCATCTCAAATTCACTATTATGAGTCAATTGTAAGTTGAGGGAATCTCAACAATTGAAAACTTATTCTATTTAATTTTCAGAGTGTTAATAATGCACATCCACAACTAGAAATTATTATTAGTACTACAAAATCAGATATATTCTTTATAGAAAGCTGGTTAAAATGGAACACAGTGAACAGAAATTTTATATGTAGCATGGAACATTTTCTGATAGAATAGCTTGAAATCTCTTCAACTTGGTGTACTTGCAGCCTGAAACAAAAATCTCCTTTGTAATAAAATAGAAGTTGATTCAGTTTGTTTAATTGTATGGGGAAACTCAAAGCATCTGAAACAAAAATGGTGATAGGATCCATCTACCTTACATCAGATGCTGATATAAATATTACCTAGGTGTGGAGAAATAATGTAAATGTCATAATCTAATCTAATGACTAGGTGATTTCTACCTGCCCTATATATCGATTGGATTAACTATGCTCCCAAAACTAGTGGTAGGGATAATGCCATTTCTGAAATTGTTCTCAATGTTTGCTCTAATTATCATCTTGAACAGCTGTTCTTTGAACCCACACAGTGTCTTAACGGTAACAAAAATATTTTGGATATTATTGTTACAAACAGGACAGCCTTAATCAAAGATGTTTCAATGACTGCAATAATAAGTGAATGAAAAATCATAATCGCAACTTCAAAATCAATAGCTGAGCATAAAAGGAAAAAAGAAAAAAATGTTTACAGATTTGAAAAAACTTCGAAGGAATCTTTTGGAATGTACTTGAGAGATAAGCTGAGAAATTAAGAAATAAGTGTCAGCAAATTAAATTGCCCCTTGGTATCCATTGGATATAATTTGTTGCCTTTCTATAAACTAAGTTACTTCTCATAATTTAAATATTACAGGGATTGCATGTAATGGTATCCAATTCAACGTATGAATGGCATTTATATTATTTTTGATTCAAACTGACCTTCGCCTCTGGTAAAACATTGCTTTATTTGAAGTGCAGTAGCATGCTCCTTGGTTCAGATTCCATATTATGCTTTAAGATCCCTTTAACAAGTAGGATTTTCAGTTAATTTTTTTGCTTTGCTCATGGCATTACGCCTGGTCATTGGAAGTGGGAAAGGACCTGAGGCAAAGAATGGGAAGGAATTCATATACTTCAAATGAACCATTTCAGCATTTGCCTTGCATAATTTTTGGAAAACCAAAATCTCAATGATGGGGTGGAGATTTTGAACCCATGTGCTCCCGAATGCGAGGCATGAGGGGAAGCTTACTTAGGTGGCTTTGATAGAGAGAGATTGTGCACTTGGTAAGGCATTCTGTCACTAGGTTATTACAAAATTATTGTTATTTAATTAGTTATATTAAAAAGCTATTGACAGAAGCAGCGGTAGAGATTGTCGTTAGAGAAACGATAATTTACTCCCCGCAGGGGCCTGGAACGCAAGTGCCAGGTACGGGAACTTGTGAGCTCCACAAGTTTCCCACACCGTAAACTCCTACCATGCTTCAACGACCACCGTAGGGCATGATGGTGGAATGTTATGTGCCTAGGAAAACGGGGATCTTGGCTTAATCGCCCGGATCGTGAGGACGGTACAAACCTCTATTAAAAAAAAAAAAAAACCAACCTCAAGGTCAGACACTTGCCGAGGAGGTGAATGGGTGAGAGGCAGATCACTCGCTAGCTTGCAACTTCAGGGGCACCTGTGCACCCCTGTTGTATTTGCCGGGGGAGCTATGGAGGTAAGCCCCTCCCCCCACCCCCGTATGTTTCCTCCATTACTTGTGGGATCATCGTGAAATCTAAAATATCCAAGAAAAAACCTCATGGCTCGCGTGGCCCACAAGGGTCTTCAAACACCCATATAAGTGGAAATAAGCGGGTGAGGGTGGAAAGCCCTTTTTAGAATACAAGTAACAGAAAGGACTTTATTATAGAAAATGCCTCTTTAGTAATGTCAAGTGTTGATGGATCTTTTGAGAAGATCTCTCCCTTCTACATCCAAAAAGGTTTGGAATGTATATGCGGGAAATTAAAATCTGTCAAAAAGTTGAGGAATGGGACACTGCTGTTGGAAACATCTTCCCACAAGCAGGCTGTCCTACTCCTTAAGTGTGAGAAGCTTGGGGAGTTTGCAGTAAAGTGCGAACTCCACAGATCTTTGAATTCAAGTAAATGCACAGTCACCTACTGGGACCTAATCAATTTAGAGACCGAAGAACTCCTTAAGGAGTGGTCATCAGAACATGTGGTCGAGGTTCGCCAGATAACACGAAGGGTAAACGGCAGTCTGGAGAAGACTGCCACCTTCGTGCTGACATTCGACACTCCAACGTTGCTGAAAGACATTAAAGCAGGTTATTTGAATCTCATTGAATGCGCTGTTTTAAGTGATAGCGGTTCGGTCATACGATGGTGACCTGCAAATGCAACCCCACCTGTAGGAAGTGTGGTAAAGCTGCACATGAGCCAGGCATTGCTTGTATTCTCCCACAGGTGTGTGTCAACTGATCTGGGGCACATCCAGCCTGGAGCACGGAGTGCCGAGTGTACCTTGATGAAAAGAAGGTACAGGAGTAGAAAACTAAGGAGCGACTCTCTTATGGCGAAGCTAAGAAGCGGTTTAAGGTGCTTGCACCACCCGTCTTCACCCCTAGCTTTGCAAAAACTTGTCAACTCCCATCAGAAAGGAAAGTGTTGCTACACAGACATCCTTTGCAGACGTGGGCACAAGTACCACGAGCTCATGTCAATGCAAATACGGCGCCAGGTCCACCAAGGTCATAACATCTAAGACCGCGCATGTCGGTAGCAACACATCTGCAAACCAGACCACCTCGACAGCAGAATCATCAGTTCCACCAGCAATCACAGAGAAGCCTATCATTGTAAGCACTGCAGCGGCAATGTCTTCCGCTGTAGTTTCAACAGCTGCAACATTGGCTTGCAATGTAAGGCAAACTGATCAGAAGCTCCGGGGTCCAAAGTTCCGGCACTCGGACCCAACACCTTTTTTAAAATCTTCTTCTTCGCCTCCCAGGCTACAAGGTAGTCCGGAGAAGAACAGATCAAGGTCTCGCCGGAGGAAAAACTCTCAACTCACCGAGACCTTTTCGGAATCAGAGGTGTCTTCAGAACGCGAAGACACAGCAATGCTGGTGGATGATTCTGGTCCCGTTGCACAAAAGCTACCGCATGAAGACCCATCTGATCCGGGGCGGGTAAGGTTAAATAGGTAAGGATGGCTCCCATACTTCAGTGGAACATCAACGGCTTCCAGGCTCACCTAGAGGAAGTCCAACTCTTAGCACAGTATAATCCTTTGTGTCTCTGTCTCCAAGAGACACATTTTATACCGCCACACCAGCCAATGCTAAGAGGTTATGACATCTATAGAAAGGACGATACCGAGGGTGATCGAGCGAAGGGTGGAGTGGCTGTGTTTGTTCGAAACACTGTCCACTCCGAACCTATTGCTCTCACCTCTCATCTACAAGCAGGGCACTGAGGATATACGGGCCCACTGTGTGCTCCATTTGTCTACCACTGAATTCACCTGTCGATTATGACGATCTTTCTGATATATTGCGGCAGCTTACTTGGCCATTCCTCCTCGTAGGAGACTTCAACACACACAGTGTGTTGTGGGGCTCAAACATCGACTGCCCCAGAGGCCAAGTAATTGGTAGATTAATGGAGCTAGAGGACGTTTGTAACCTTAATACAGGTCAAGTGACCCACTTCACCGCTGCTTCCGGTTCGTCCTCTGCCATTGACTTTTCTTTGTGTTCTCCTTCAATTGCGGACTCCGTGCATTGGGAGGTGGATTGTGACCTACACGGAAGTGACCACTTCCCAATATGGACGCATGTGGGAGTTGAGCGTTGAGGAGGGAGCCCACGACGCAAATAGAACGTCAGTAATGCGGATTGGCAGACCTTTCGCCTTTCTGTTACTTTGCAGCCGCACAACGGCATACAACAGAAGGTGAATCATTTCACAGTCCTCCAAAGTTTGGGAGTCTATCCGCCAGATATCTGGAAGGTACTCCCGCCCACTGGATTACTGGATCAGGGATGCAGCTTTACCGACGAGCCAAGCACAGTACAGCTGATGGCGGAGAATTTCGCTGCCATAACTTCATCAGTTAATTTCGACCCTTGGTTCCAGCGACGAAAGATTGCTACTGAGGGGCGATTGCTTTGCTTCGATTCGTCGAATACAGAGGCGTACTATAGACCATTTACATCTTGGGAGCTGGAGTCAGCTTTAAACAGCGCCAAAGAGACAGCCCCAGGGCCTGATCTGATCCAGTACCAGATGCTGAGGCATCTTGGTAATGATGCTCAAGTGTACCTTTTAGATATTTTTAACGATTTCTGAACCCTGACTCGTGGAAAGAAGCAACACTAATCCCAATTTTAAAACCTGGGAAAGACAAATTGTTGCCTGGCAGTTATCGTAGTATCGCCCTAACAAGCTGCGTGGGAAAGACACTTGAACATATGGTCAACTGCCGCCTCGTGTGGTGTCTTGAATCCTGCAATCTGCTGAGCAGCTTTCAGTGTGGATTCAGAAAATTCTGTTCCACCTTGGACAACCTGATCCTGCTGGAAGCGGTAATACAGGATGCGTTTATACGCAACCAACACGTTGTGGCTGTTTTGACTTTGAGAAGGCCTACGATACTACGTGGTGACATGTTATTTTAAAACAGATGCACGAATGGGGTTTTAGGGGAAACCTACCCCATATTTTAAAATCATTTTTATCTGGTCGTTGCTTCCGGTACCGAGTCAGTAGTGAAATGTCAGGTCTTTTTATCCAGGAAAACGGTGTTCTTCAGGGGTCAGTTTTAAGTGTTACGCTTTTCGCCATTGCTATTAATAGCATTCCAACCATTATAAGGAGTGCCATACAGTATTTCTTATATGTGGATGAATTTATAATTTTTTGTACATCTTCCAGCCTGAGAAGCGCTGAGTGGCAATTGCAACTCACACTGAACAGGCTAGATGAATGGTCAGTGCACACTGGGTCTCGTTTCTCTGCCGAGAAAATGCAGTGTGTACTTTTTAATCGTAGCAGAAGTCTTTTAGCAGAACCCCACCTTACCTTTAGGAACACAGTTTTATGTTTTACTGATACTGTTTGTTTTCTGGGCCTCATTTTAGACACAAGGCTCAACTGGCTCCCTCATCTTAAAGATGTGAAAGCCAGGTCTTGAAAGCTCTGAATGTTTTAAAATGTATTTGTGGCAGGTCGTGGGGTGCCGACCGCTCCTGCCTGCTACAGTTTTATAGAGTCTTTGTACGGTCGCGTCTCAAGTATGTTTGCATTGTATACAGTTCAGCACGGGACAGTTATCTTTCGATACTAGTTAGTGTCCACCATACAGGAATTCGACTCGCCACGGGAGCGTATCGCATTAGCCCAATAACGAGCATTTGTGCAGAGTCTGGTGAGCCGCCACTTACCACCCAGTGGCATCTCCTCGTAGAGCGACCAAACTATTCAGCCACCATACAAGGACTATTTTAGAAAAATATGGTTGTGACCTCCCCGCTTTTTATCACCAGGGATGGAGTAAATCTCCTCCCTGGGTTTTAAAGAGTCCCAGAATGATTTTAGACCTGTTGGTGGTATAACAAACTGTTTACTGCTGACAGGGTATTTCTGAGTGTTTTTATGGATGTTTTGTGATCATTGCGATTTTTCCCCGGTATGTACGGATGGGTCTAAGCAGGCTAACGGAGTAGGTTGCTCTGTAGTGTTCCCTCGAGCGACTTACACATACAAGCTAGATAGCAGGTGCAGTGTTTACACTGCAGAGTGTTATGCCCCGCTAAAGTCACTCCAGCATATGAAGGTTGCCGCAATATGAAGTACATCATATGCTGTGATTCCCTCAGTTGTATTCAGTTGTTAGCAACCATGTACCCAGCAGACCGGTTAGTCCTGGACATCCAGGACGCCCTCCTTTCCCTCCAATCCTGTAGGAAGGAGGTTTTATTCTGCTGGGTACCGGGCCATGTGGGAATCAGGAGAAACGAAGCAGCCGATACAGCTGCCAAGTTAGCCTGTGACAGGGTCCAAACCGACTTTGCTCCGGTCCCAAAGTTAGACCTTGCCTCAGCGGCGAAGAGAATTGTTTTTGAGGTATGGCAGAGGCAGTGGCTGGAAGTAAAGAATAATAAGCTCCGGCTGGTCAAACTGACCATTCAGCCATAGAGCAGCTCCTTCCAGCGGGCGAGGAGGGATGAAGTTCTCCTTACTCACCTGCGTATAGGGCACTGTCCTCTGACGCATGGCTTTCTTCTCCGCCGGGAGGACCTACCGGAATGCGATGCTTGTGGCGTACCTCTGACGGTACACCACATCTTAACTGATTGTGTTTTATTTTTGGATTTAAGGGCAGACGTTGGTTTTAGCCAGCGATCTCTCCGTTATTTTAAGTAATGAAAATGACAGCATGGTAAGGGTTTTAAAATTTTGTTGTTTGGCCGATCTTGTGCCAAAAACTTTGGGCAGATCGGCCTAGGTTTTAAGAGTTGATAGGTGGTCCTTTTACAACTGCCTATTCAAGTACTCCTTTTAAGTTTGTAGATTATTGTGCTGAGTTTTACATGTTATCGTTGTTTTAAGTCTGACTAATTCTGGTTGGCCTTTTACAGCCAACCAGTTGATGTATGTACTCGTGTTTTCTATGGCCCAATTACAGCCGCTGTTTTAGTACCTTACTTTATTTTGCTGTCTGTGTGGCCAACCCCTTTACAGTCTGCCATGCAGACAGTAATTGTGTTCAGTTTTAAATCACGCTGTCATTTCTGGATTTATTCAGGGCGCTAAGAACCGAGTCGTTGACGTGCCCTACAACATCAACAACAAAAAAGATAATTTACTATCACTCTCTATGATGTTTATGGTGTTAGATGATGTTTCTGCCTCGCTGGTAATGTGTTTGTTATGACTGCATATCATTATCATTGGTAATTTAACTCAATTCTAGTGTTGTGATCCTCATTGGATATTTCAGTGCATTTGTGACATTCTTGACTATGCTTTGATTTCGAATAAGATGATCAGATCTTCATGTAAGTAACTTATGTAGAAGAGCCTACTTCATCTCTGCTCAGAATGATTTTCTAAATAAGTTATAGAGGGAACTCTTGGACCTGAGTGTGATCAATTTTAGTTTCAGAATCAAACAATCAGCTGTCAACAAGGGGCATTTTATCTTAAAATAGTCTAGATGCTTAACTAGTTATAACTGTTATTAAATAATGCTCACAACCTGTCCTATGTAGTAACATCTCTTACCATTGTTAATCTAGCAACGAAGGCTGGGTGTTACGGACATTGCTTCATGATGAGCGCGCTTGACCTTTTATTAGTTTAGATCAGGGGTCCCCAAACTTTTTTTCACGTCGACCCCCTCATAGAACATTTGTCTTCTTATCGACCCCCAGATTAAACATTCAATAAAATCCAGTGCTGAATCTGGGGGGGGGGGGGGGGCGTAAACCGGGGTGCCAACTTGAAGGGGACGCCAAAATCATGTTTGGAAATCGAGGCGGCGACACTTGAGGTCAGATGGCAAAAATGGGGGCTCCAAATAATGTTGCAAGGGGCAGCATTCCCACAGTTTTTGCCCTGGTTCGAAAAATTCCTGGATACGCCACTGATATAAATTTTAAATCATTTTTAGCATTTCTGATGCTAAGCAATAAGGAGACTTTCATAACAACCCAAATAAAGTATTTACAGTTCCCACACCTAAAAAAATCCACCCAAAAACACTAACAGAAAAAGGAACAAAATTATAGATAGATGGAAACTAGTCTATAGCCGTAAGCGTCATAAAATGTAAAACACAAAATAATAATTGAAAATGTAAATAAATTATATTCGATGAAAAAACTTCTGTCATTTTACGACTACTATTGAATACATTAAAAATATGTTAACATACCTTCTTATTAAAGTAATTGATATTAGTGAGATGGATGGGTCTGAAGGGCAGCAGCAAGATTACTGATGTCTGGTTGAAAATTGGTAAGTTTTAGTCACAAATCACCACGGTTTTCCAAGTTCAGTCTGTTTCTCTGTTTTGTCAAAATAGCGTTCGCATGGCAAAAGCCAGCTTCAACCATGTATGTAGCTGGGAATGCAACTAAGAAAAGTTTGGCTTCTGCTCTGAGCTTGGGGTATTTTGTAGCAATATTGTTATTGCTCCAAAATTCGCTAAGGTTTTTATTTTTAAACAACGGTTTAGCTTCCAGATCTACGCATATTTAAATCAGTTCATCTTCTAAGTCAGGTTCATTACCTTCATTATCAATCTTAACATCGAATGGAGAAGCAAACCATTCAGGAACATGCATGTTCTCCAAATCTTCGAAACGTGCTTTGAAGTCTTTTCTTAATTTATCGAGATGTTTAATATATATCTCCAAATCACGGTCGGGTGTCTCTTCATTTTCTTTTAGTAGTCGAAAGTTTGAAAAATATTTAAAATCTTTAAGTGCCAGTGAAGATTCTAACAGGTCCATTTTTAGTTGAAAGGCCATTATAATTGTTCAAGCTTGAACAATTGTAGCATTGTTTCCTTGTAAATGCTTCTGTACTTCGTTAAATTTCGAATAAAGATCTTCCAAATAGAACAGATGGTTCTTGCACTGTTTTAACTCGTCACATAGTAATGGATTCACATTCTTAAGGAACTCTGCAGACGAGTCGTACAAGTCAACATGCCTCTGCAAACTATCACCTCTTGACAACCACCTTACCTCAGTGTGCAAAAGTAATTGATTGAAAGGTTCATCATTTTCTTCACATAACTTCGCAGACAGTCGGAAATTGAGAGGATGAGCTTTAATTTCATTAATTGACCTAATGCACACTTTTAGAATATCATGCAGCTCGCCACTCAATGTTTTGGCTACAAGATGCTGCCTGTGTAGGACACAGTGAACGGTACATACTTTAGGAATCTTTTCCTTCAGAAAGACGAAAAATTCTTTATAACGGCCTACCATAGCAGGTGCACCGTCAGTAGCTACTGCAGTAAAATTTCTGAAAGGAATGTTGTGCTTGTTCAAATAATCTTGCAAACATAAAAAAATTGTCTCACCTTTTGAATCAGTTTGAAGATATTTAGCAAACAGAAATTCATCAACAGTGTCATTCAGGGATGGACTATGGAACCTAACATAAACCATGAGAAGATTTGAACTTCCGAAAGTTGATTCGTCAAGTTGAATAGCAAATTTACAATGCTGGAGCTCATAGGTCAAAGTACTTCCCACATCATCGGCCATTTCTTCTATACGCCGCTGCACAGTATTTGCACTCTATGGTATGCACTCTAAAACTAGTTGAGTCTTTCTTCATAACATTTTCAATTACATCTTTTATAGCTGGTATCATAACATGGGCGCCGGGAGGGGGGTGCACTTGCACCCCCCTGACATCCCGGGTCGCCGTCTGGGCAGTAGTAGAGCTAAAAGAAAAGGTCACCCAGCCCGGAAACTTTGGGCCGATGGGGGGGGGGGCACCAATGCAGCCCTGGTGCACCCCCCTACATCCCGGGTCGCCGAAGAAAAAAAAAAAAAAAAAAGTTGGTCAGCCCGGAAATTTTTGGGTTGATAAGGGGGGGGGGCACCAATGCAGCCCTGGTGCACCCCCCTAGAAGCAATCCTGCCGGCGCCTATGTATCATAATCTCTTCACCACTAGTGTACGGTTTGCCTTTCTTTGGTATGTAGGATGCTGTAGGATGTCCTCAGTCCTCCTTCACTATCAGCACTCCAGTATGTTTTCTCCTTAACACATACCTAAAGCGACGCAGGCTTCGGTAAAACTCGAGTTATAACGGGGGTAGTCAGTTATTTTGGATTTTTATTGGAATATTTCCATTTTTTTCCTAGACAATTCAATCGACCCCCGTGTATTAATCGACCCCTGGAGAACTCTTATCGACCCCCGGGGGTCGATACCGACCACTTTGGGGACCCCTGGTTTAGATTAATAGAAATGAGGTGGGATATACTTTGGTGAACATCATGGGTGCAGCAATTACACAGTAGAATTTCTCTTTTCTTTGAGTGCAGCCAAACTCTCAGCTCAATGAGTCTGACTCAGAGTAATTGTTCTAGTTATGTTAATCTAATTCAAAGTGATTTCAGAATCATCATTTCCCAAATCATTGATTTAAAAGAGTGCTCCTTAATTAATAAAGTTGCTAGTTTATAATTTTGTAGATTTGTATTAAAAGGATGCACTTTTAAAAACAGTGTTTGATATGTTGTACTTTTTTATCTATTATATCACTATCTGTATATCGTAGGTGTACGAGGAGACATCCGGCGTGACAGTGGGTGATCCTGTCCTGAGGACCGGCAAGCCTCTGTCTGTGGAACTTGGGCCCGGCATCATGGGCAGCATCTTTGATGGCATCCAGCGACCCCTGCAGGACATCCACGACATGACGCAGAGTATTTATATTCCTAAGGGTGTAAATGTGCCTGCTCTGAGTCGTACCAGCAAATGGGGTTTTAATCCTGTCAATATCAAGGTAATCATTACCTCAATATCGAAAGTAAAGATAATGTTGAAGGAAAGAGGACTGCAGCTATGAAAAAACTCTACACAAACTATTTTATGCACAGCCCATTCTAATGACTGTAGATGATGAATTGTATGCTTGTGTATGCATGAGTACCCGAAACTGCAATATTGTTTTTTGTGAACTGTTTCTTGTCACCACTTTGTGACTCCTCTACTTTATCTTTGCTTTCCATATGAATATTGCCTATACCATTTGTTCCCTTTCCTATTGCTTTTGACTAGCTAACACGACTAGTGTTGTAAAAAAACGGTTTTTTTTCTGGCTTGAAAAAAAACGTGAAAAAAAACTTTGAAAAAAAAAACATGTTTTTTTTCTGGAACACTTTTTTTCACAACTACTAAATCTCAAATTTGTAAGGCAGTTATCGTTTAAAATGACTGTTTTAGAGTTTATTCTAAGTACTTATCTTAGTTTAAAATCTACTATATTTTTTCTGGTTCAGTAAGAAAAAAAATTACGAAAATATTGGCAAAATTGACTGAAATTTTCTTTATGAACGGGGATTTCCCGAAGAGACTAGGTTGCGCCAGAAGGAATCCACATTCCCCATTGTTTGGATTGATACTTGCTATTTGAAATAGTGCTGCCAGCCCTAAAAAATTACGTACAGATCTTTTTAAAAAATTAGGAATTTAAAATTTATCCACAGTTTTTTGCCTCTTTTTATTACTTATTGGGCTTTCCTTATATTCGTATACTTGTTAACTCTCAGAGTATAGTGGTACTGACTCATTAAATTGTCAGTAAGGGAGCGTGCATAAACCACATAGCTCGATTTTGGCCTCCTGTGAACCCCCTCTCCTCCCCCACTTAGCCCTACGTGGCTTTTGCCAACCCCCCCCCCCCACCCCCCCAAGCTCACGTAGCACGTAGCTTTCTTCCGTTTTGATTCCAGAAGACATTTTGTACTGTATTCTCTTGTCAGACTATTGTAAATTACATACGGATATAATTAACTGAGGGAAATAAATACTCACATGCTTCAGTTCCTCATTTTAACTGTGAAAAATGTTACGAAAGGAAAGTTACGTGGCCTGGCTCGGAACCCCCCCCCCCCCCCTCTCCCACGTAGCCCAGCGTTGCCTTCCAGCTAACCCCTCCTCCCTCGGGACCGAGCCACGTAGTTTGTGCACGCTCCCTAATTATGAATCGTTTCCTTGCAACCGTTGGTGTAAACAAACGATTGAAAAGTAGTAAAGCTCCTATTTTGTATGATAACAGATTTTAATTCAAACTTAAAAGACCATAATACAGAACTATCGGCGCAGTCTTTATGCACAGTGTGTACTTTTCTCACAATTTAAAATTGCAATCTCAAAATCTTTTGCGTACAATACAAGAACAACCAGTAAAAGAAAATTTAACTATTTCTGAAGTTATGGATCTAAAGGAGACAGAAAATTCCGACACCGATCGAACAAGTGTTGGTAGTGCTGATACTAGTGAATGTGGTACTGACATAGAGGATGAATAAAATTATATTACCTATATAGATACACTTATGAATCATTATGTGAGACATTATATGATTTAGTAAGACTTAAAACACACTTGTAAAATGGAAGTTCCTTAAATAAAACTATAATTTATCAAAAATATTTTTTTCTGAAAAAAAAAAAAAAATTTAGAAAAAAAAACACGGTGCTAGGTTTTTTTCATGTTTTTTTTCACAAAGCTGAAAAAAAACATTTTGTTTTTTTCTGTTTGCAACACTAAACACGACAGACGTTGTCCTGTCCAAATTTCAATAAATTTGTTTGTGATTGATTGGTGAATTTGTGAAAAGCTATTGGAAATGTCTAAACAAAGTAAAAACAAGAAGAAAATGTATTTCTGAGTGATCATTGTATTTAGTAACGATTGTGTCCATGTGTATTCATTTTGAGGAAAAGTGCATTCAGGAGTACACCAACGGGAAATTTTACATGTGAGATGAATTCCATCGGCAGTATACTGCTGAAATGCTGGAAATATGTGATGTGCCGGGAATGCGATCTACTTGAAACCATGTAGTTTTGTTCCAAAATTTAAGTCACATTTGAATTAAGTAAGAATTTCATGTCAACCACATGATTTAGTTTCTTCCATTAAATTTGAAATCTCAATCTTAAGGTACTTTATACACATTTCAATTTTGATCGTCGCACTACTTTGATTGTTTCGTAGTACTTGCATCATTGGGTCTAATGCCATCATACATTCGTCCCAAACAATCAAAATATCCCAAATTTTCCAATTTTCCTAATGACTTTTCCAAATTTTCTTTCCCAAAAAATCATACTCAGACTACTAAGAACATTTTTAAAAATTAGCCAAAACCATGAATTGCAAGAGATCCTCATGTGCTGAGGATTCCTCACAAACTGTTTGTTAAATTCAATACCCCCCCCCCCAAATATATATATATATATATATATATATATATATATATATATATATATATATATATATATGAGAACTTTTGTCAAATACTAGTTGATCCGACATTGTCTCTCCATACTTCAATAAACTAGCTGATACCCACGACTTCATTGATGTTTGTAAAGAATTAGGATTGACAGCTACCGACATCTAACCACCACAGTGCAGGATGGGAGACTCGATGCTATTACCACACACAAATGCCAGTCATCTGAGCTATGTAGTTCAGGCAGCAAAGTAAAATATACGGACACACGTCTTTGGTCGAAATATGAAAATATCCTTGATCGGCCAATTTCAACCGCCATTCTCCCACACTACCACAGTTACCGAAATTGGCCAACATTGTGATCGACAGGTGACTCTGTGCTACTACCACACACAAACACCAGTGATCTGCGCTAGACAGTTTTGACACATACGTTTTTGGTAGAAATACGAAAGTGCCGCAGGTCGACCACTTTCAACCACCATATCTCCCACACCCCCATAGCTACCGACATCTAACCATCATAGTACATGATAGGAGATACAATACCACTACCACACACAAACACCAATGGTCTATGCTTTGTAGTTGTGGCAGCAGAGTGACATATACGGAGAGACATGTCTTTGGTCGAAATACGAAAATGCCCTGCATCAACAACTTTTAACCATCATATCTCCCACATCTATTGACATTCGGCCAACGTTGTGCATGTCAGGAAACACCATGCTACTTCCACACACAAAGACCAGTGATCTGTGCTTGGTAGTGGTGGCTGAAAAGTGAAATATAGGAAAACACACATCTATTTTTATATATATATAAGATTTGTTTGTGATCGTTTAGTGAATTTGTGAAAAACTGTTGAAAATGTGTGAACAAAGTAGAAATGAGGGGGGCGGGGAACAACATATTTCTGAATGATCATTGTATTTATCAACAATCATGCCCATGGTTATTCAATTTGAGGAGGAGTTCAGTCAGAAGTAGGCCAATGAGGAATTTTAAATGTAATATGAATTCTGTCAGCAGTTCACTGCTAAAATACTCGAAATGTATGATGTGCCTAAAATGCGAGCAACTTGGAACCATGCAGTTTTGTTCCCAAATTTAAGTCGCAATTAAATTAAGTCAGAACCATTTTTTTCATTAAATTTAAAATCACAGTCTCCAGGTGTTTAATTCAATTTTGATCATCTTGCTTCCAAACTTGTTTTGATTGGTTCATAGATCCAAAGACTTTTTAATGTGCCATTGTACATTAATTTCAAATGATCAGTTTTCAATGCTGAAGACCTTTGATCTTTGCACAGTTATTTGAAAGGTTTCATGTTGGAGTTTCATTGATATGCATATTTAACAAAAGCTTGAATGATGAATGAGCTGTTTGACTGCCTTCCAACAACGTAGCTGCAATTCCTGATGAAGCAAGTGCAATTTCATTCTGCGGATGAATCATTCCCAAAATCAAAGAGATCAAAACATTTTTCCAGTTCTGCTTGGAGTATACAAGAAGAAAATCCCTCTAGCTCCATTGTTCATAACTATCATGAGCATATTTTTGGTTGCTGATTCAGCAGTGGAACATTCATGCGAACTGGTTCTCACAGTTCGCATTTCAACTCTTGATTAATTGTGTTGTGCATTGGGCAATTGAAGTAATACCTCGTTTGATATCATCAACAACGTGTACTCAATTAATATCAGTGAAATAAAAATAAAATAACTATATTTGTTGGACAGATCGCAAAACAACACAAATAAAAGCTAAGGTAATTTTATTTTAATTCAGGCTGGAATTGTTTATCCAGATTTTACTTCAGATCTTCCAGTTTTCTTCCAATATAAAACATTTAAAAGAGTTATTTCCATCCCAGGAGCATAAGGAACATAACAAAAAATGAATTAAGCATATCCATCATTCGAATCTTAAGTTATGGTCTTGAATTCGTACAAACATCAAATAGAAAGAAGAAAACTTAGTTTTCCCAAATTTTTCAATTTCCCCTGCAACTTTTCTAATTTTCTTTCCCCTCAAAACCTTATTTGAACTATTACGAACAAAAGAAATAAGAAAAGAAATAGCCAAATAGGTCCGTAGAAAAAAGTGCTTCGTTTTTCCTGAATTTTCCATTCAACTTTTCCAATTTTTTTCTCAGAAAACCTTATGCGTACTATTATGAACATTTCTTCAAAAATAATATAACAATATCGGTCCACAAAAAAAAAAAGGAATTTCAGTTTTTTCGCAAATTTTACAATTTTCCAGGCAACTTTTCAGAAACTGTTCAGTTGATCCCATCTCTGATTTGGTTAAACATAAAATAGTGACGTTGAACAAAAAAAAAAAAAAAAGAAGATAAATCATTCAGTCTGATGAAAAGAAAAATTATGGAAAAATAAAGTTTGTAAATTGTAGTATTTGCTTCCTTTGTACTCTGATATTTCTGTCCCTGGACCAGATGTAATATACATATAGGAAATAGTACACCCTAAAACTGTTTTAAGGTCATGGTATTCCTTCCATTTCAATATTTTTTTATGACATCAACTGTATGCTGTGGGGTTACTATATCCCTTGCGTCTAATTATATTTTTAATTTCCAGGTTGGAAGCCACATAACAGGAGGTGACATTTATGGCATTGTGCATGAGAATACACTAGTGAAACACAAGCTACTTCTACCACCACGAGCCAAAGGAACTGTCACGCACATTGCAGAGCCTGGAGAATACACTGTAGATGTGAGTATCGAAGGGATGGTACTAAGCCGGATTATAACTAGGACTTTGACTAAATTGTGCTTTGTTTTCACAGGATGTAGTTTTGGAGACAGAGTTTGACGGAGATCGCACAAAGTACACGATGCTGCAAGTTTGGCCCGTGCGACAGCCGAGACCTGTCGCAGAAAAGCTGCCTGCCAACTACCCGCTGTTGACTGGGCAACGTGTTCTTGACTCGCTCTTTCCGTGAGTGATTTAATTTTTAAACTTTATTCTTATGAAATTAGGAATAAACAAAGTTCTGTACCTCAAAAAAAACTTCAGAAGGAATACTTAGATACCAATAAAACTTACAGCTTTTTTAATCCGATATCTAATGATCCATGTGAACCCTTGCTGATGGAAATATTTTAATGAAGTGTGTGTTACCTGTGATGCTTCATCATACTGTGAACGAATAGGATCTATTTCCTTCCCAAGATACAAAACCTGTTTTTATAAGTTTTATAACATTGCTATAAATTTATCCTTGTCTTCAAGTGAAGTCTTTATTAATCAACATTGAAGTTGTTAGTAGTTGATTGAAATATATGCACATTCCAGATTTCAGCTTTAGAATATCTCTTACCTGATACACTTACTTTTTGACACTGGTAGAGGCCCATTGTATCAGTGCTTCCAAATTCCTAGTAAACATCCTTTTGCCTGTTATGTAAAGTTGGAAATCACTGGAGGTCTTGTCCAGCTCATTGATTGGGTGATATTTTCAGTTTCCATCATGTCCTTTGAGTGCTGAAAATATAGTCTACACACTACCCGTTGCAGTCACAGGTGAACATCTTTTCTGCTGATTTCTCAATTTTATTTGATGTGTGGGAAGTAAGGATCGCAATACAGGACAGATTTGAAGAAAGCCATAGTCTTGTTGTAGGTTTTGATTAACGGATTCAAGACCTGGAAAGTACTGAGTGACCAGGACTGGCCTATGGTTGGTTTTAAAGGGTTTAATGTGTCTTATCAGTTATGATCTTCCCAAAATAGTTGTTTGCTGAATCTGATAGATAGTAGCAGGATATTATGACTGCCACAAATATCTAGGCTGTAACGGAATGAATGTCAAGTGTGATACGGGTGGCACTTGTCAAAATGTAGGTACTGTTGCAGTTTAGTAGGTTTCACGTGGATATAGAGCTGAGATAATTACTGGAGAGGAACACATCTAAATCATCTATACAAGTTGTCTACATATTATAAGTATCATCTCATAATGGGTTTGTCTGTTTCCAACCAGTCATCTGTCCACCAGGCGAAACTGTGTCCTCCCATTTTATCTTCAAAACCATCCATTGCCAAACTCTTCAGCATTACTCAACTTCCCCCTTTAAAAACCACACCTTGATCTCTTACCCCAAGTCTGTCACCCAGGCCTAAACTGTAAATGATGAAGCTATCCTCTTCTTCTCTAACAGAATCCCATCTTTTGGTAATCTTTTTGCCTACCGCTGCATTCAACAATGCCATCCTAATCCACAACTTTCATTAATTGCAATAGTGCATTGATGGTACCGCTTTGCCTCTCATGTCAGTGAACCTGTTTCTGAGGACTATGTGGAACCCAGTCACCAGAAATTCTAGTCACAAGCCACACTAGACTAACTTTTTCTGCAGAAGTGCCTCTCCAAATTTTTCAGTATTTCTTATCCACCAATTTAGCTCTACCCAATTTACTTAAATCATTTTCCAACATAACATTCCTAGCCTAAAGTTCTAACATAGCAGTCAGTCTCACTCCCACCTCCCAGAAATCCACCTACCTGTACCCGCTTCCCAAACTCCACAAACCAGGGACTCCTCTAGGATTATTTCCAACACTGGTATCCCACAAATATTCCATCATATTTTGTTGGCAAACAACTGTTTCATGCCACTTCCTATACAACCCATCAGCCATTAAATACTTTAAAAGCAATTGTATTATCCTCGTCACACAGTCATTCCAGGCCTCAAATACATCAGACAAATCATATGACAAGGCCTAAAATTAATTCCTCATTTCCACCACCCTTAACCCCATTCCCCACTCCAACAACCTCAGCTCCACAGAAATCTGAGCCATGAGAGAACTGTCCAGGAACAATAACATCATCCTCCCAGTGCAACCACTATTTTGGACAGCAGTGATTACGCAAATGAGGTTTGGGGCAGCTTTCCGCTACCAACACCTACTGTCCACACACTATAGGGGCCAGAAAATAAGAACTTTACTCACAGAGCCTCTTTCTTCAGTACATTTCCCTCTTCCATACTCACTCCTCAGAATCCTTATATACTCACCATTAATATCTACCCCAGAACCATGAAGCTGGAAATTCTGGGTGTCATTTGTTTGCAGCAAATTGGTCAATTGCTCAACAGAGTTCATCTTTGTTGGATCAATATTTCCAACTCTTTGTACAGAACCCTCCTTCCTTCATCAGAGATCTCATTTATCCACTGTCCACACTCCTATATGTCCAGACTCCTTCATTGATGTAACATTTCTTCTTAGGGCCTCAGTGCTCTGGAATACTATCTAGATATGTGAGGCACACACGTGCTTCTCAGTACATCTTTCATTTCATGCTTGACTCTCTTCATTCAATCCAAAAGCTTCTCCTCTTTCGATTACCAGATATATCTCCAAATTTGTCACTGTCACCTATAAGATTGTTGGTGGTTTAATTCATATGATAAATAATCAGTCCACCATAAAGTTCACTTTAAACTTGTTTTTATTCTCAAAGAAAACACTAACGTCAAAGATACTGGTTACATACACTCATATAATCCACGGACAATATAGTCCTTCGCCGTCATATATTGAGTCGGTGAAAACTTTGCTGAAAAACTAACTGTTTCTCTGTCTTGGATAATCGCTTTATATAAACTCCACCGAATTTTCTAGAACACTTCAAAAGCTTCCGACAGATCATTCTCGAACATAAACAATACTTAAACAATTGAAACATATTAAAAACAATCAGAATTAATACATAATCATTTACCATCATTACAAAGTGGTCAGAAATGTAAATTAAAGATACTTAAACACAAAATTATCCACAGAAATAATTTTAAACTGTAGCAAATTGTTCTTTAGACATCGTAACTTGCATTAATACTTGGAATTATGAACATTTAAGCAATTCTCTTGCACAATTCTGTTATTAAACATATTAAATGGCCTTTAAATTATTATTTTTTTATATATAAAACAAAGTCTGTATACCTTTATTTTTCAGGAAATTGCAAAACAAACCTATCAGATCGTATTCAACCAAACTCCAGCTTACTACAAATGCTTCATAAATTACAATTCCATTATTTTAGGTTTTAGAGCTGTTACACATCCTGTGTCAACTTATTTTTGGGTCATGTAGTGGAAACATTCCATTTGAATCCAGTGTGTAGTTTAGATGCATTGATAATGGACTCAGTGAAAACCCCTAGAATTTCTCTCTCCAACACACACACACACACACACACACACACCCACACACCCCCACCCCACACACACACCCACACACACACCATGTTCCTCAGTGTGTACATTGCCCTACAGAAGAGTGCCCTTCACATCTTCGTCTACATCAAGCACACTAATTTACAACAATATCTACACAATCACAGTTATCATCCACTACACACCAAATGTTATCACTGGCTACAGAGCACCTGTTCTGATGATGAATCCCTGTCTCAAAAGTTATCATAGACCTCATATCATGCTGCTACCATTGTGGACATTGTTCAAAAACAAATCACTCATGCTGTCGCACATCATCCACATAACTACTCTCTCTTTGCATTTCTAAAAACTAACAATAGCCCTATTCGACACCCAGTTCTCTCCTGGTCTTGATCACACTAAACAGATCCTACAACGTGGGCATGACTTCCTACATTCCCATCTTCCCCAAAAATTCTACCTACTGTCCCCTCCACTCCTCCCCTGCATTTGTTTCAGCAGACTACCCCTACAAATTTTCCAAAACTATGACATTGCCCTTTACTATACAACAGACCCTTCTGCAAAACGTGTAGCATGCATCTGGCTACTATAACCTATTTCAGTCAAACCACATGGGAAACCTTTCCCATTACTGATAATGCTAGTTGCACCACAACTTTCTTAATGTACCAACTAATCTGCTCTAGTTCGTAAATAGGCCCTCACTGCTAACCAGTTCTCAATTAAAATGGATGGCCACAGGCTACACCTGCAACCTAGACCATCCAGTGACAGCCCTTGCCAGTTATCACTGCTGTTAACAATGTCAACAATAGTTTTACACTGGAAAACTCCCAGTTTTCCAGGAAACTACTATTGTGTCCGAACTCTGTAGATAAAACTAGCTTACCAAAATATACAGCATACTAAACATCCATCTGTTGTTCAATTTCCAATAAGACCCTACCTGTAAAACCATCAGCTATAGTTTGTTTATTATGTTTTTTGGGTGGGGGAGGGGTATTTATTTATTATTAAATTTTATATCTTTCCTACAAACGTATCTACTTGTGTATTCTGTCACTACATATTATCATTTTTTCTCGAGTTATTGATAGTTCACTTTGCATTATTTTACCTCTCCATCCTTGCCATCTCCACCCTGTTCTCCAGTTCCTAGCCTAGCATATCACCATTGCCGAATGATCCATATAACTCTGAATACCAAAATGTTGTACAATTGTCAGTCTCATGTTTTTTGTGTTTGTCATAGCCCTCCTGCCTACAGCATTGGTGAGTGATGGGTTTTATGTCCTAGGCATTTTTATTTACATTGCCTAAAAACAAGATGCTGGACAGCAAATAAAACAAAAATTAGTATAAGTAAATAAACCATCACTTGCCACAGATGGTAGGATGCCATTGAGACATATACAGTTATGAACACACACTGTAATATCATGCATATCCCTTCATCATAAAACTCTGCAAGAGATTTCTAATAATTAATGATAAAGTTATGGAAAATAGTGCAATGGTGCTAAGAGAAGAAATCAAAGAAATTAGAAAGCAAGTCAGAAAACTGAAGCCTGATCACAAATTTACATTTAGTGATAATAATTTGAAGGTATGGTATCAAATGGATTTCTGTGTTTGGTAAATTAGGAATTTTATGCCCTTTAGCATAACAGAATCGACAAAAAAAAAATCTAATTTAAAATGAAAATGGGCATTGAAGGAATAAAACATTGAAACACATACAGCAAGCAGATGAAGAATTGGAGTATGTCTTGTCTTGGCAGCCTCAAGAAGAAATTATATGAAGTCGCCGCCTGTCACAGTTACCATCTAGACACTGAATGTGGCATATAGTGTTATTCAGAACCAATAGCAATTTACAGATTGAATAAAAGTAAGACAAAACAGTACAATGGAACAGAGCAGACAGGGTGTAGTGGCCTGCCTGCCACGCTTTGGGGTGACCCTCAATGTAACTCTGTCCGGCTGAGCAGTTAGGCAAGGACAGATTGCGATACAGGATGCATGGATAAGCGTCAAGAGTAGAAGTCAACTATTGTTCAGATATGAGTGTTGTGATAAGATTATTACTTGGAAAATCAGGGCTAATAATTGCTGGATATGTACATGTTTATTTACACCAGGTTTCTGAAGCCATATATACCATTAAATGTACGTATATCTACACATAAAGAGAAATAGGTGTAATTAACATCTCTGGTTGAACTATTACTGTCTGAAACTGATAACTGGTGCAGTGGCACTTTGCTAACCACCACCAAGTTATGGGAATGAGGAGAGAGAGTGAGTTTTGCAACATGGGTACCTCTAACCCAAACACAGCAGGACTATTGTGACACATTGAAACTTCTGCAACATTGACTAACCTGATCCGCTTCCATATCCACATATCCGTACTGAGTTGCCGTAGAACATCTCTTGTGGCTGCAATGGCTCCATTCCGAGGTGGAGCCCGGAAGCTTCTGGTGTCGACTCCCAGCTGCTTCAGTGCTGCTTAATAAAATGTGACAATCAAACAGACAGACGTCGAGCTAGTTGTGCTGAGGATTTTACTATGATAACTCCCACTCCGCTCCAGCTGTCTGGAGAGGGCAAACCCTTCCATCACCGAACTGCATGCGGTCATAGTGCCAGCTTGCATTCTCTTTACAGCACTTGACAACTGCCAACTGCTGACTCCTGTTCTACTTTGCAGGTCGTGGCTCTCTTGATGTTACTTAATTTTGCTCGCTCACCTGTCCTCAATCCTGACACAATCAAATGTCTAAATTTCACAAGTAAAACCTCTGGTTTTACTACAGGGGATAAACTATTTGAAGAACTTCACACAACTCTAACAGCAATGATTCAATCTGGTGAGAAGAAAACATGAGGCATGTTAGCTATATAGAAAAACAAGAGTTGTAAAACAAAATCACATGAAAAACAACAAAATCTTACAAGAGAAATGTAGCCAATCGTGGAAGTAAATGGTTGTACACCTATATTCACAGTTCCATGCATATTAAAAGAATGGGCTTGCGACCTAATGTCTCAAGCATCAAAGACATTACAGTTATTTGCTTCAGAATTTCAGAAAGACTTCTGGACTGCTTCTGTATGTTGTTCTGATGGAAGAATGCCTTGATATAGTTACTTTTATGGATTAAGAAACAATTTGAATCCTGTCATCCATGAACTCAACATCGAACTCAAGAAATGCTCAGAACAACTCACACCAAGCCTAAACAATGTTTCACACATCTATAGAATCGGGAAGACTACCAAAAGACTAGAAAGAAGTCATAATTACACCTGTTTTTAAAAAGGAGAGGAAGCTAGATCCAGTGAGCTACAGGCTGATCTTCCTTTTGAGCATGACATGGAGAGAGTGTCTGAGACTTTGTATTGCAAAATGACTAGACTCCTTGTTGGCAGCATGGTTTTGTCACAAAGAAACCCACAATGACAATGTATGAATGCAGAGAAACTCAGTGTGGGAAATACATTTGATGTTATTTTACTGAAATCAATTGAATATAAATTCTGCATATAAAACCCTCAAAGGGAGAGAGTAATGCCCACTTGACAAGGCTATTTTCAGTTGTATATCTTCATTTGCACTTTCAAATTTTTGCATCATTTAATTTGTGATGGAGTGCACACACTAGTAGAAATTTCCTTACATACTCATTTCCCCCCTTAGACATATTATTCACAATAACAAATTTTTTATTGATGTTGTGTATTAGTATGTCCTCACTTATGTTGCTGAATGAACAAGACATTTACAGACGATATTTAGTGATTAAAATCTCAACATTGTGTTCTGGTGTTTTTATTCAAAAATGCTCAGAACAGCTCACACCGATACTAAATGAAGTCTTTCAAACATTTGTGAAATCAAGAAGACAAACAGAATAATGGAAAGTAGCTATTGTAAAAAGAAGGCAGTAGAAATTTTCATCACCAAAATATTGTGAGTAAACACCTTATTCACTTGGCTAGTTACCCAAGAACCTTATATTAATTAATATACATATTATTGTTGGTGGTTCAGTACACAAGTCAGACGTTTTTAGTGTTCATAATTAGTGCTTTACCATAATTTTGCACATGCTCATGAGAAGAATGCAAATGATCTTAACACATTCATTCACAAGGCAGCTGATGCTTCTGTTTCAAAAAGATCAATGGAAAAATAAAGTTTACAACGTTTTAATCTATAAATTTAAAACTAATAGCAGTAACGATATAACAATTTGTTAATGCAACATGAATTTACTAAGTTATTAATATGTATTAATTAGAATGTTCTACTAAATGTGTTATGGGGCTAAATTTTGTTTGGTTACAGTTGTGTCCAGGGTGGAACCACAGCCATCCCAGGAGCTTTCGGTTGTGGCAAGACTGTAATCTCTCAATCTCTCTCAAAGTACTCCAACTCTGATGTGATCATCTACGTAGGGTGTGGGGAACGAGGAAACGAGATGTCTGAAGTGTTGCGTGACTTCCCAGAGCTATCTGTGGAGATTGAAGGAGTCACCGAATCTATCATGAAGCGCACAGCGCTGGTCGCCAACACCTCTAACATGCCTGTAGCTGCTCGAGAGGCTTCCATTTACACAGGTCTGCTATCAGCTTTTATATCTATCAGTATATGTGTTCAACTTTATTGGTATTTTTTTTCTGTTTAAGACCATTTAAACCATGTGTTTTGTTGGAATGGGTGAACTGGAATTTAGTACAGTCATAAAAGAATTTATTTGGATGGTTTATTATCAATTAATACTCATCTAAGGTTAGGAAAGGTTTATATGAAGTCTGCTCCTTTTTTTTCAATGGTGAAGAAACGGGTAGCTGAATTTAAATGTGGTAACACATTAATTGAATTTGATTTTGGCAAAGGATGACTAAAGCCTTCAACTAAAGATGAAATGGTGCATAAGATTTACATGAAGGTTGATCAAAATCTGCAAGCATAGCTGAAAACACTGAGAAAGTGCACAATATGATGTGTGGTGATCAATAACTAAGCATGCATGACATAACTGAGGTTATGGACATATTGGAAGTAAGGCTGTGGAACAATTTACAGCAAGAATTAAAAATATAAAAAAACTTTATGCAAGATAGGTTCTGTATTTGATGAATGCTGACCAAAAACAAATGCAAAAAACAATAATATTGTTCATATCATTTTAAAAAGGATCCTACAAATTTTGTGCTCAGAGTTGCTAGTACAAGGCATGGGTTCACAATGTATACCCGAAACAAAGTATTTAAAACATTGATCTTATCTGCCAGAAAGATTGTTGCCAATGTTTTTTTGGCTGCAAAAAAGATTGTTTTTACTGATTATATCAAAAAGGTACCAAGTATACAGAAAAATATAGATGGGAAACCTTTTGATTCGAATGAAGCAATAATAGGAATTGTGGATAGGTATTTTTCACATTTTATACTCGCAGGGCAAGCTGATTTACATTTATTCGAGAGAAAAAAGTCTTTTCAAAGTGCATGGAAGTAAATAGGGTGCTTAGAAAAATAAATGCATTTTTAATTTAAAAAACGCTTTCTTTAAATGGCTGGAACTTGTTACTTTGTCCTTGTAGACAGTCAAATGAGAATTTTTCCAATGCTTGAAAAGTTAGAATAGGTTACCACCTACTATAACTTCAATATAAATTAGTTATAAGTTGAAATGCAAGTCCTCCAAAACTGTGGTATTAATCTGTACTTTTTGTAGTGTACGTTGTCCAGACATTGTGAACATAGGATACAATTCACACACAATTTAAAGACTTGAGCTCTTCTTGCTTGTAGTTCTTTCACATTGTATGTTTCTTCATGTGTTGGATACTAATATTATACCATGGGACTAAGGAGTGTTGCACATATTCAGTTAAAAGTTCTCACAGTTATGTCCTTTCAAATTGAGTTCTTGTGCGAGACTGGCCGACGTCTTGTTGCAGTAGGCTCACTGTTGCCATATCAAGTGGACATTACCACACTATAACAGCCAATCAATGAGTCGGTAAAACTGAATAAAATGAATAAAAAGCTAGATAAATCTGAATTAGATTGAATAATTCAAAGCTTTGACTAGTTAATGGTAAATAGTCATCCTCTGATAATTCTGTGACTTGACCAAACTGGTTTGTTGGTCACATGTACTCACTACTCAGTCACAAAATTTAGGAACAAGGCTTTACAATTGCACGTGTAAAGCCTTCTTTACCATTTGCTGCTATTTAATAAAACTTCAGTAATTCCATACTATTGCAATACCTTTATGGATAAAATTAAGATAAATTTAAAACACTTCTAAGCTTTGTTTTACATTTTTACATGGTTTTGTGTATGTTTAATCTTTCTGTATCACCACACATCTATATTTAGGCCAAGATTTCAACCTACAGGACCAAATTTCATCTACGATCTGCTTTTTTAGAACAGTAGCTTTACACTATTTTGCACCAATAACTGTCATACTGAGTAATCATACTTATAGCAAAAAATTTGAAGCTCAGCAAACCCATTACATTGGTTCAAAAAATTGTGATTAATTAAGAATTTAATAAAATAGAAAACATTGATAATAGGTGTGTTAACAGTTTCAGATCCTTTAGGCTCAGTATGTGGATGATGAGTGGTCTGATAGCTCAGTGGTTAGGGCACTTGCTTTCAAAAGTTTCTGTGTCTAGTCCCAGGTTCAAAACCTGCTGGAGGCAGGAATTTTTAAGAGCTCTGTTTGATTATATGAAATAATCCAGGATGTTCTGCAGTTTGGATTCCAAGTTAAACTGTGGGTCCCAGAGGAAGGAACTGGCAAACCTACCTCTGTCTTAGTGGTTTAGCATGCCTCCTTCAGGAGGATTCAACCAACTTTTGGGTTGTGGACTAAATTATGTACATTTTTTTAGTTTAGGTGTAAGGACAGGCGAATATTTCTATGAACTAACATTCATGATGTATACACAACTGATTGGTTTCCCGGCCAAACTAGGGGCAGACTTTTAATCCAGAAATAACCCCCTCCTCCCCCCCCCCCCTAGTTCACACCTCAAGTGCTGCTGCAGTCGTCGTCCGAACAAAGACCATTGTAGTTGCTTAGGCACATATGGGAGCCACACAGCACAGCTCTTCAATGTGAACGGTTGAGAGATTTCGAGAAGCACAAGTAATTATTTGCAATTAATGTCTGCCATTTTGAGATAGTGTTGGAGACAGTTCAATAGCAGGCAGATGATGAACTGTGGAATTCACGAGTAACATGAAGTCAGCTAGAAGCCATGCAGCAAGCTTGTCACTGATGGCAATAAGCGAATTCAATAACTTGAAGGCAGTATGTAGCGAAAACCATTCCTGTGACTTATTTAGAGACTGTAAATGATGTGCTATTCTGATAATAAGGATCTTACAGAACAGTATTGGTTGCAAAATAAAGTGGAAAGGTCTTTCTTGTGATGAGCTTAACTTTTATAAAGATGGAAGAGTTTGGGCACTTAAGTTACATACAAAGAAATGAAAAGAATTAAATATAGATTACCTCATTTATTTACCTAACCACAAGAATTGTTCTACAGTGGGTTACTACTATTTTTTTCTATCATTAATGCAGAATAATGTGACCCATTATTAAGTTTAGCACATTGGTAACAAATATGAAGCTTTTTTACAAGACTTATGCAGTTAGAAATGTCATTTAAGAAAGATTCACAACGATTCACAGATTCTTTTAGGTTCTTTTGCTGTCTGTTGCAGGTAGGGTACAAATGTATTCCCTCTTGCACATAAAGGCCAAATGTTATTTCAGCCAGAACTAGTGTACCTCCAAATCTTTATTAAGAGTACACAGATGGAAACAGGAAGTTACAAACTAAAAATCCATTCAAATGATTTAGTGTAATTAAATAGAAAAACGTGTAAATAAATTGAGTAACCATATGTATATATTCTCATCTTCAATTTATTTTTCAGGAATCACACTGTCAGAGTACTTCAGAGATATGGGTTACAATGTGTCTATGATGGCAGATTCTACATCTCGTTGGGCCGAGGCCCTTCGAGAAATTTCGGGTCGATTGGCTGAGATGCCTGCTGACAGGTACAAATTCATTCCCTTATAGCAGCTGTGTACATTTTCTGATTTCTCAAATGTGGAAATGCATTGTATGGTACTATACTCGCCAGTGTGGCTGTGTGCTTTAAAATGCCTCTTCATTAAATCACAGAGGTATAATGGACCTAAGTTCAAATCCCAAGCTTGGGGTACCAACTTTCTAATTCCAGTTTTTAGGCAGTCTTCTGTAATCAACTAAGCTAATGCTCGACAGTTCCCATCTCCAATACATAAATAACACATTTAATAATAAAAAAAATACACTTATAGCTTGTAACACAAATTTCTACATTTCACAGAACAATGGCAACATATCCTTTCTCTCCATCAAAACCACAACGGGTCTAGCAAGCAGCTCTTAGATTGAACCTTCCTTTCAAAACAGGATGTTCCAGTGGACTCATGAAAGCAAAAATGTTCAAAAGTAATCGTGAAAATAATATTTAAATGGAAAGGACAGATAAAATACACCCAAATACAAAGTTTAAGGGAGGAGGGCAGCAGCAACACAAAACACACCAACACAAAAAAATACAATGTTTTGGGTTAAACCTCTTTTCAAGTTAAAAGTAGTAAGTGGCTGAGCTCGTGCAAGCCTTGCGTTCAGCGCAGCCACTCATAGAATTATATTAATGGTGTTGGTGGTTGAGGAATTATAGCTGTCTCTTTGTCAAAAGATCATACAATTATATACAAGGTCTTTATTACTTGCACGACAAGAAAAGACATCCAAATTAAGTAATGTTAGTTGAGTCACAACTGCTGCATCAAAACTTGTGTTGCAAACTGAAATTTTTTTTTTTTTTTTTTTTTCAGATTTGTGAAAAAAAAACATGAAAAAACCTAGCACTCCTTGTTTTTTTTTTTTTTTTCAGAAAACAATATATTTGATAAATTATTGTTTTATTTATGGAACTTACATTTTACATGTGTGTTTTAAACCTTACTAAATCATATAATATCTTACATAATGATTCATAAATGTATCTATATAGGTAACATAATTTTTTATTCATCTTCTATGTCGGTACCACATTCACTAGTATCATCACCACCAACACTAGTTCGGTCGGAGTTGGAATTTTCTGTTTCTTCTTCTGTCCCCTCTAGATCCATAACTTCAGAAATAGTTACATTTTCTTTTACTGGTCGTATTGCATGCAAAAGCTTTTGAGATTGCAATTTTAAATTGTGAGCAAAGTACACACTGTGAATGAAGACTGCGCCGATAGTTCTGAATTACGGTCTTTTAAGTTTGAATTTAAATCTATTATCATACAAAATAGGAGCTTTATTTGTTTTCAATCGTTGGTTTACGCCAACGGTTGCAAGGAAATTATTCATAATTACTGACAATGACTCAGTATCACTATACGCTGCGAGTTTAACAAGTATACAAATATAAGGCAAGCACAACAAGTAATAAAAAGAGGCAAAAAAACCGTAGTTAAATTTCTGAATTTTTTGAAAAGATTCGTAGGTCTACAGATAAATTTGTAGGGCATGGCAGCACTAGTTCAAATAGCGAGTATCAATCCAAACAATGGGGAACGGGGATTCCTTCTCACGCAACCTAGCCTTTTCGGGAAGTCCCCATTCATAAAAGAAAATTTCAGTCATTGTTACCAATATTTTTTTATTTTTTTTTCTACTGAACCACGAAGATATAGTAGATTTAAAAGTAAGATAAGTACTTAGTATAAATTCTAAAACAGTCATATTAAACGATAAATTCCTTAAAAATTTGAAATTTAGTAGTTATGAAAAAAAAAACATGTCCCAGAAAAAAAAAACAGGTTTTTTTCACTATTTTTTTTTCACGTCGGAAAAAAAACTGTTTTTTTACAACACTAATCAAGACAAATGCATGCATCTTTTATGATTAGCTCTCTGCCTGTGATTGCTTTTATCTATACGAAGAATCCCTTTACCTGTAGCATTTACGGTCTAAAAATTATTTCTTCTCATTGCAGCCTAATTTTATATTAAAACAATTGTGTTTATATTGTATTTCTGTTATTTAAATAGGATGGGTAAAACAGGTTCATCTTGTAATGTGACTTTTTATTTTAAACTTTACATACCTGTTTCATTGGTTGTGTAACACCAATCTTGTCATCATATCTTATCGCCAAACAGAGACATCAGATCGATTGATATAAATGACATCTAATAATAAATTAATTATGACTCCATAATTGATATCTTAACATTGTGGTTATAAGAGAGAATGTGGCAGTTGTAAGGATTGTATTGTGAATCTGTTATTTACTTTGCAGTGGCTATCCGGCCTACCTGGGAGCTCGTCTGGCGAGTTTCTACGAACGCGCGGGTCGCGTCACCTGCCTCGGTAACCCGGACCGTGAGGGGTCTGTGAGTATTGTGGGGGCTGTGTCACCACCGGGAGGTGACTTTTCTGACCCTGTTACCTCTGCCACACTTGGTATTGTCCAGGTGTTTTGGGGTCTTGACAAAAAACTTGCGCAAAGGAAGCACTTCCCCTCCATCAACTGGCTTATCTCCTACAGGTCAGTACCTTCACTGTGTAAATACATGTATATATTTTAATTTTAATTATGCAAACCAACAGCATTTTTGCCATAGTAAAGGTAAGATTTTAGCTTCCATTGTTTTTTAAACTATCATTTACTGTTGTTATGAGGAAGTGAGAATATACACCTTGTCACTAAAAAGGAGATGCGTAAGATCTTGATGAGAGAGCTAATAGGTATTGTGCCAAAATTAATTTATTTTAAATTGTGTACTACTGTTGTTTTACGATTCTGTAAGATATAAACTAATTTACTGCGTATTTGAACCTAATGAGTAAACCACAATTGAGCCTAGAGTTCAGAAGGTTCATTCTCTTGTACAACTGTGCAGATTTTAATGTTCCATGGTTTCCTGAAATCATTTTGTGGAAATGCCAGGACGGCTTCTCTATCAAGCCTGTGGCCAGTTTCATTACTAGATCCTCTACTAGCTCTAATGACCTTTCTGTAGAAAAGCTGGGGAAGACTAATGAACAAAAACTGCAAGCTTTGTTTATGTTTATGCGGTTATCAAATTATATGACCGATATTAAAAATGAGTAATCAGGTAGAAACAATATATTTCCATTCGAAGACTCCTACCGTCCCCTTAGCTCACCCCCTCAGCATCTGGTATAAACTACTAGAACATCTTGTAAGAAGGTAATTATAATTACTTTAAAAGGATTATGGTTAGTGATGTTAGTTCTGATCAATTAGAAGGTTGGTTAATGCCATATTCGGCAGGTGAGGTCATCAGTTGGTTGCTGGTATTGTGAGGAGAAGGGAGTTCTCTATAACTGCCAAAGAAAGATCACACAGCTTCAGAATTAGTAGCACTGTTCACAAGTCAGTATTTTTCTCTCACATTTGCTGCCCATTAAACAATAACTTAGCTCTACACTGTAGCATGTCTCCCTCACCGCCTCGAGTTCGAAACCTTTATTCTCATATTACGTACTCGGTAAGTTTCCTCCGAGTTGTTATTGTTAATACTAAAAAGTAGACATTTTCCTTATTAGTAATAAAATTATGGCCAGGGGCATTGGGATTTTTCTTTTGATGGAAAGGGGGCATGGCATTAAAAACTTTGGCAACCCCTGCTGTGGATACAGCAAGGGCTGTGAAAACCAAGTTCTCTGCCTAGTCGTGAATTACGAAGACAGGTTCAAGAAACTCTTACAAACTGGTGGATATATGGAGAGGAGGAATATTTTACAAACTGTTGAAAATTAAGTGTAAGAAGATGATAATCTCTTGAGTAATACGTTGAGCAAACATCTCTTTCGAGTCATTCTGAGCTATAAAATAAGAGACTCAATGATGTAAAACAATGGCTTCCACAGCATTCTGTCCTCACACCCCTGTTGATTAGATTGTATATTTCTGACATTCCTCATACAAGGGAGGTTTAAAAAGTTCTCGGAATGGAATGGAAAGAAATGACTAAGCTCAGTGAACCTTTTTTCTCAATGTAGTCTCCCTGTAAATTAATCCACTTGGTCCAGTGATATTCCAATGTCTTGATCCCATTTCAAAAATTAGTCCTCCGAGCCTGCAAAATACCCGTCAATTTTGACTGTCAGTTCTTTGTTTGAAGAGAATCTCTGACCACTAAAGAAAGTTCTGAGCTTAGGGAAGAGATAGTGGTCTGATGTAGCCATATCAGATGAATAACTCAGGTGAAGCAACTCTTCGCATCTTCGTTGAGGTATTCTTGCTGTGGCAACTACGCTGGTGTGAAGGTGTGTTGTGTTGGTGAGAGATGACTTTCTCTCTTACCAAACCTGGCCTTTTTCATGTATCTTTTGCTGTATTTGGTCCAGGAGATTAATGTCATAGTGCCCCATAATTGTTTGACCAAAGGGAAGATAATCTATGAACAGTATCTCTTTCGAAGTCCAGTAAACTGACACCACGACCTTTCTGACTGACCGTATTGCCTTTGGGGGTGGTGAATCAACAAGTTTCCACTGCTTTGACTGTTGTTTTGTCTCTTGGGTATAATAGTGGACCCAAGTTTCATCTGTGGTCAGATTCAGTGCAAGAAATCCAGTTGAAATGGGTCAACATCATTCAGACATTTCCACTCTAATGCGGTTACAATCCAATATTAAGAGTCACCCATCTAGCACATTAGTTTCTCATCTCCAATTTCACTTTTAAAATGCGATTTGCTCATTCAGATGACATCCCTAGAGCTTTAGCAATTTTTGTATTAGTCAGCAATCCTCCATGACCATTTTATGCACTTTTGCAATAATTTCTTGGGAAGTGGTACTTCTTGGCTGACCACTACAAGGATCATCATCTAAACTGTCCTGAAAAATTTAATCTTTTTTTTAGACTTGTAAACTGTTGAATATGAAGGAGCAGAGTCCCCCAGTGTGTTCTGAAAATTGGCATACCTTTATTTAAAAAGTACTTAATTGCTGCTTGAATCTTGATATTTTTTTTTTTCATTTTTTCATCTTCACAAATCACTATGCGGGAAAAACAACAAAGATGTCCACACCACAGATGTCTATCCAGAGCACTGACTCATTACATGTTTACTCCTAAATGATGATCCATTATATGCGGGAACCTCATTGTGATAACTCTGACATCGGGTGGTGATTCCGAGAATTTTTCAATATACCCTTGTACATTCAGCAGAAAATTGGCTTATGCAGATGATCTTGCAATCACTACACAGAACTCTGTTGGTAGATCTAGCAAGTCTTTGTACCTATTTAATAAAATAACAAATTACTCTGAATATAGAAACAGAATTGTGGCGTTCCCACCTAAATAATTGATGCTCATATAATGTTCTTATGACTTAATATATCCTCTCTTGTAGTCCAAACCCAAAATACTTAGATATAATCCTAGACACAACACTCTCCTCCTATAAATATTTTTTCAATCTTGTCCATTAACTAGAATCAAGCTACTTCATCATCCACAAGCTAGCAGGATATTCCTGAGGAAGTACATGAGAATATTTTGTATCTCAGCAATTAGTCTTGTATACTCTGCAGTCAAATAATGCCTATGCTATGTGGCTGTACAGTGCTAATGCCAAGAAAGTAGACATCATGATAGTCAAGCTATGATTATGCATCTGTAACAAATGGGCTCTATTACAATTATGAGAAAACAGTCGGCAGAACTAGGATCTTCCCCATTCATGACAATAAGGAAAGGACCACCTCTTGCTGATTGAAATCCTGTCATACTCCTGCAGTTTCTGCTGAAGACTACATTGAATACAGGAATGATGGCAATATGGCTTGGCAGATTCAGTTATCAGAGCAAGCTCCAGTTGTGTTGCACTCTATCTTTGATGCCAATAATCCGCTTGGTGGTTTCATTTATCCTGCAAAATCTGTCACCTAACAGAATCTGTCTGAATCACGGCAGACGTTGTGTTTTGCTGTTTGAGTGGGGACTACGATAGTCCCGAACTTGTGACTGTGGTGCTGAATATCAAATCATCAAGCGCGCAGTTTTGCCTGTGCAGTGTATTCCAAGGAACAAGTCGAGATTTCATGTATATATCACAAAGAGCATTCTAATGGTTTAGAGAGTTGATTTCAACTTTTTTTTCTTAATTGTACTCTATTATTATGTTGATATGTTTGCTTGTTGTTATTTTTTATACGTAGAATATGCTAAGTAAGTAAATAACCGGAAAAATTGTATTTTCTGTTAAAGGGAGATAATCATTCTCTGGCTAAATTTGTATTTAATTGTAGCTTTGTTCATTGTTATCAGTGTAACATAGTTATATTCCACAGCTTTGATTTTCTCAAAACTAATAACTGTCACTAATTGTCTGTAAATTAACAATAGATTTCATAGAAATTCAAATTCTAAGAGGCAATTCTTGATTTGTTTAGCAGTAGTTAATTTAAAAACTGCTTTTGGATCAGGAGTGATATATCTCTACAATTGAAGTGGAACAAGTAATAAAATTAATTTTCTATTAATTTAAATAATGTTTGTCTTGTACAAATACAATAATTACCTAAAGATTTAACATGTTGGTGTTTATGGCCAAAATAATAATAATAAAATACATTTTGTTTAGTTTCAACACTGAAGACCCATAACAAAAACAACTAAGATTAATTAACATTTATTATATAATACCTTTTGTTGTATTTCTTGTAGCAAATACATGCGTGCTCTGGATGACTTCTATGACAAGAACTTTCCCGAATTTGTTCCGTTGCGTACCAAGGTAAAGGAGATCTTGCAAGAGGAAGAGGATCTTTCTGAAATTGTGCAGTTGGTTGGTAAAGCCTCTCTCGCTGAAACTGACAAGATAACATTGGAAGTAGCCAAGCTACTCAAGGATGACTTCCTTCAACAAAACAGGTAAATTCCTCTTAAAATTATAAACCTGATTTTAAAGCCTTTGTACTGTATAATTTGTTTGGTTTGTTCTTTATTGAATTTCCTTTGGATAAATAATTTAGTTTACTTTTTGGTTTGGCTATGTAGGATTGAAAGGATGCTTGTTGACATCTTTCTATTATGTCTATGGGAATAGGCCATGTTAACACTCTACTTGCAAACAACTTTGGTAACAAATTTTCATTCATTTGTTGAGTTGTATTTTTGTATGCTGTCATGTCTTTTGCTATGATAATTAATGGCTTCTTTCGTCATCCTTAGCAGACTTTCCTATTTGTTTTTAGGGTACATCAGACAAACAGTACAAACTTGGCTTCTTCTAATTTTCTTATCTGAAGACTATATCTTTATTCTAACTTGTTATAGTACACTCCTGACTGTGAAATTTGTAACACCCAGAAGGAATGATCTGCATCACTCCAAAATCGAAGTATGTTTAGAACGGTGGAATCTTAGTGATTAAGATTGCGGAGGAGTGGTATGCATGTAGGCCCAGCATCACTCTATTCTGTGTTACCAGACAGTGTTACACTCTTGCTTAGTCAGTGTGGAGCTGTCAAACAAACTAGAAATGTGCAATTGAACCCAGTATGCCTTGTTGACATCAAAGGGTGCATTACCAGCATATGAGGAGTTCAAACGTGCTAGGATGATTAGTCTCAGGGAAAAAGGTTTGCTGTACTATTACAGTGCTATGACAGTGGTGTGTGTGTCATAGAAGATGGTTGTGCACAGTGACAAGCAGGTACTAGGCATCATAATGTGACCACAGCACTGAGCATGGTGGGTGAACGGTTAATGTTTTGACCTTGCATTCGGGAGGATGAAGGTTCGAATCCCTGTTCAGGCATCCAGATTTGGGTTTTCCATTGTTTTCCCAGGCGAATGCTTCCTTCAAAATGGCCATGGCTGAATTCATTCCCATTCCTTGTCCCCAGTCCCATCCCGCCTCTAATGAGGCGTAAAGCAATAAGTAAAAACAAGTGACCTCAGCATATGGTTAATCGCCATCATGTCCTCTTGGCTGTAACTGACAGAACAACTTCATTCACAGTGTTGGTGCACTGCAACAGCTGTGGACATGTCTGCATCGACAATTTGAACTGTCTACTGAGGGCTGAACTGGTAGTAAACATGCCATTGTATTTGCTTCCATTGACTAGGGAGCTAGACTGCAATGGTGTGCTGAGTGGCAAAGTGTAGTTTTTTTTTGGCAAGTCATACACTTTCCTACAGTGATGACCACATGTGTGGTATATGCTACTCTGGTGAATGTAATTATGCAGACTGCATTTATTGGGCAGCATAGAAGACAAATGCCAACAGCACTGGTATCAGGTGCCATGGGAAATAACATGCAATCTTGCATCCTACATATTGAGGGCAATTAGTGAGGTTTCAGAGCCTGAGGCACTACCACTCCTGCAGGCAGCTCCACGTGCTGTATTTCAGCTGGTCAATGCCTGGTCACATGTGGGGAGAAATGTGCTAGCTTGCTGCAAAGAACAATGGGAACTGCTTTCCTGGACATACATTCACCTGACATATCATCCATTTAACATGTCTGGTATGTGATGGATAGACAACCTGTCCATTATGGTCCTCTTGCAACCACTGTCAATGTTTTGTGGACACATATTCAAATTGTGTGGCCGTGTGTTTCCCAGCAGCATATCCAGACTCTTTGAATTTTGTGCCATAGCGTTTTGAGACTGATGGTGGCTTCACACCATATTGAAATTATTGGTCAATCTATGAGCAAACAGTGGTTGTCAAAGGATTTGTAATGATCTCATGGAAAAATTACCACATCAGTTTGGATAGTGTTTCGATTTTGAAATCTTATTGTCTAGCTGAAAATCTGTTAAATAACTTATTATCCAACACATCCAGAGAATGGGACAAGAAATAATGATAATTTTTAAATGGGAAAAATAGATGCAATAGCTCACTCAGTATTTTTGAAGAACACTCCTTTCAAAAAATATTCAATAAGGATCTCCCTACTATATTTTTGATTATGTTTTATTTTTTGGCTTCAGCTATTTATTTCATCAGTTTGGTGATGTACTGAACATTAAAGTAAATGGAATACATTAACTTAACAAACTTAAATTGCATAAACATTTTGCTTTAAGAGCCACCAATGATCGCACTACTATACTACTCTTTGGCTTCTGCTAACATAGATTTTTAACTCGTTATTTCTTTCTCCAGTTTTTTTTTTAAATACATCAAGTGAAAAGGAATTTGTTAATCAAACCACTACTTCATTGATGCACTTCATAAAGCTTAATTGAATTGTGGATTTAATTTAAGGTAAACATCTTTGTCCTAAATGGATGCAGACACAATAATTTTCAACAAATTACAATTATATTTTGGTAGCAAGAGAAAACAAATGTTATTCCGAGAAACATATTCTTTTATTTTGCATAAACCATCCATAAACTGGATTAGCAGCAATAATTTTAGTTCCATTATTTAGCAGAGTGCAGTCCTGTGTGAGGTCAATGGCCTCTTGTTATTGGTGCCGATTTGTTTGCATGTAAGTTGAAATGCAACCTGGACACTGTAAAACTTATTATGGGGAATAATATTTCCGATGCCCTACTTTCACCCCGTGTGTTACTATTACATTGGTCCTGACAGCATCACAACCTAAACACAAACAAATTACAAACACCTATGTATGCTTTACATTTAGCTTACCATTGTGTGGGCGGCGTCGTCAGCTCTAGACCAATAATATAAAACTAATTATGTGGCCCATGTCACAAATTAGACATGCAGCACTTTAGTATGAAATATTTTATATTTAATGGTTCAGAATGCATTACAACATAAGCACAGACTCCTTTAGTATGAAATTACTTAATTTCCTATGCATAGAGTTAATAAGAATTCCTACAAAGTAAGGAAATAGCAGGAAGATGGCATCAAATATAATAAAATGCATAGGGGACTAAAATACTATTAGGAAAATAGTTTTCAGTCTGCCTTTGTCAGCCAATTTCATTAACATGTCAATGGTTAATAAATAAAAAATGCGGACTAGAAAATAAAAGAACATACAGCCAATAAGATACAGGCACTGTTATGTCACAGACGATTGGCAATCGGTCGCAGGCAGCCATTATTACTGAATAGGACTATGCCTGGCTAAATAGTGTCAATGAAAATTGCTGCTGTTAATTCAATTTATCTACAGTTCATACAAAATAAAAAATGTTTCTCAGTATTATTTCTGCTTTCTATTCCTCCCAAAATAGTCTTTATTTTTGTGTGTTTATTCTTGTCACCATACTTACTTCACCATCAAGGTTATATAATATGAATGGTTCAGTACCATTAACTGTTTTTTTTCATGTTTTGTATGTGTGATATAATAAGAAAATGTTTCTGTTTGCCATTTTTTTAATTGAACTTATCTTTAGCTTTAAAATACATAAAACTTCGATTATTTTTAACTCTCAATGATGATATTTGGCACTAGAAAAGTTGGGTAAAGCATTACTACACACGCCAAGGAATAAATGCAAAGCAGCAGGCAAATACTAGTCTAAGGAATAAATTTCATTGTAATCAAGTCTTCTTCATGGTGTTGCTATTTTCACTAACAGTTGTGTACAAGAGCAAAGCAAATTCTTTAAAGATAAGACCTTACTCAAAATTTCTTTCCCAGTTACAATATAGACAATCATTGTTTCTTTCTTAGCAACTAATTCACTGTCTCCATCAAGCCTTACATTTACTCGTAGTTTTCAGCTCCGCTACAGAGTCTGATGCATGAGTGGTAATACTTGGGATAAGAGGGATTCAAATCCCTGTTCTTACCATCCTTAGTTCTGTTTTCCGTATGCTTCCATATGAATGACAGAATGGTTTCTTCAAAATGTCATGAACAAATTCTTTCCTATTCCTTGCACCCAACCTCTACCACCTCTAACAATTCTGATATCAAGCCAAAAAGCCCAAAGCAAAAAATAATTTGGTTTTAATTTTTTTGTATTTTGTGCTAACTTGTATAACAGGATTTAAAAAAAAAAAAAAAAAAAAAAAAAAACTTTTTAGTGTCTTACTGTTGCATTTCTCAATTTTTGTGGTCAGTTTTTGGTGTCTTGATTAACTTTATTTCTGTTTTGAAAGAGAAAGATTAGGAAAAAAGTTTTTTTTCCAATTATGGGAGTTTAAAAGCAGTTGGACATTAAATTTTTGTTTGTTGCCCAAATCAGTCAGATAAGTGTTTGTTGGTCTCATGTCTGATAACCAATATCCTCTTATTAAAACTTATATGCCACAAGTTAGCCTTGCCTGTAATTTATATGCAGGCTGTTTAAAAAAATTCATCAAATTTCAAATGGCAATATATATTTTTTAATTATCAAACCAGGATCTTGAAATTGCTTTCAGAATAAACAACCAATCATAAATTTTTACATAGAAATATTTACAATGTAACGTGCTCAATTAGGCCTAACTTTGACACTCGGACTATGTCTGTATGGTAGAACAATTTGTCCCATACTTATGCAAGAGTGTTGATCCAAACAAATCGCGCAAGTGAGGTCGGGCAACCTAGGAGATCATTTGTGTAGTTCTTCACTGATTTGTTAATTTCCTTTACACAAACATGAAGTGTTATTGCCAAATACTCTAATTGGTAGGAGGTTGATCACTGTATTGTCAATAAAATTCATGCTGCGCTAATGTAACAGATTCGCAGCATACAAAATGCAGCGCATGGAATGCCTTATTTTTGTGACATTGACCTTTTTATTGAAACTGATGTGAATGCAAAGTGGAGTGCACCACTGCAACCTACTGGAAATCTTGCGAAACCCACAAACCATGTACATTGTTCAGTGCGTTTTATCAAAAAGTAACAGAGTTAAATGACTTAAATATCAGATTGTTTTAAAATGACCTGTATAAGCTAATAAGATGACCATTTACATGAAATTTCTTCTTTGATGCAGTTACTCACCGTATGATCGTTTCTGTCCATTCTACAAGACGGTAGGCATGTTGAAAAACATAATTGCTTTCTATGATATGTCACGTCATGCAGTTGAGTCTACAGCTCAAAGTGAAAACAAAATCACTTGGAATGTCATTCGTGACTCAATGGGCAACATCTTATACCAGCTGTCGTCAATGAAGTTCAAGGTTGGTACCATTCCAGCAATGTTCAGTAACTTAAATTCTTATAATCTGCCCTCTGTGTAACATAAAAAACATTTTTAATATTTGCATTGGAAGTCTGGTATGTGAAATAATGCACTTTTGTGAATCGTTCCTTTTATTTACAAAACAGTGTATGGTGGCCATATTTTTATACTTATGGAGTTAGTCAGGGTGTATTAAGGCACCCAATATTTTATGTATAAAGAGTAAATGGTGAGAATTTAAATACCAACATTACATGCATTTTAGCAGTCAATACCGCATGCTGTTAGTACGAATGCTTATCCATAACTTCTGTCACACACAGACTAAAATTGAGATTTTTATCACAAAGTGAAAATTCTCCATACACAGATAGTGTTAAATTGCTTTTCTCAATTAGCTATTTATAACTGAATTTACTTTGAATGAAATAAAAAAACATATATTAATAGTTTTTTTTAATTATTTTCCACTTGAAACTGCAATATTTAAAGATGTGCTTTAAAATAATATTCATATTTATTGTATTTGGTATTTTAGTTATAGTTGATGTTTTTGTTAAAAAATTCAGTAAGGGACCGTGCACAAACTACGTGACTGGGTCCAGGGGGGGGGGGGCTGAAAGGCTACAATGGGATACGTGGGGGAGGGGGGGGGGGGTTCCGAGCCACGCCATGTAGCTTTCCTTTAATAACATTTTTTCACAGTTAAAATGAGGAACAGAACTCACAACAGCATGTGAATATTTATTTCCCTCGGTTAATTATCTCCGTATGTAATTTACAATAGTCTGACAATAGAAAACGGTACAGAATTTCTCCTGGAATCAAAAAGGGAAAAAAGATACGTGCTATGTGGCGGAGGGGGGGGGGGAGCAGAGGCAATAGTCACGTAGGGCTACGTGGGGAGGAGGGGGGGGGTTCAGAGGAGGCCAAAATGGAGCTACGTGGTTTGTGCATACTCCCTAATGAAAACTGCATAACACAGATCAAGTACATACAAAAAGAAAATAAATAATTGCAAATATTCTTGTAGAAGAAATAAAATCCACTTTGTTACTGACATGTTAATGCTTGGTCGCAGGATCCAGTGAAGGATGGGGAGACAAAGATCAAGGCAGACTTTGAACAACTGCACGAGGATATCCAGCAAGCATTCAGGAATCTGGAAGACTAATGAACTACATCCGAAGGACTTCTAGCATATCACGTCACTACATTAATCCCCCAACATTTTTTCTTTGTACTTTTAAGTTCCCATCTTGTTTGTCTTTTGTGTGCCCTAATTGTATATTATGTGGCAGTCTATGTTTTCAGGGTTGTCAGTGTTATCTACTGAAATAATTTTCAAATTAGCTAGCATGAACTTTAAATCCCTACATTCCATTGTTTAGCTGCATTTACCATTTTTGCACTTTTTGATCAGGAAGGTGACGTGCTTTACAACATGGTTCTTGTACCTGGTGTCTTGTTGTTTAAATGTAAATCAGTATTTGCATGCATTTAATGTTTCAGAATGAACTATACACACAAATACCAATTTTTTTGTAGTATTTGGTCAGATGAGAACAAAGCATTTGTTGCATACGAAATTGTGCCTGTTTATTGTAACATGTTATTAGGTTTCTGTAGTGCAAGATGTGTTTAGCTAAATGGTGGTTTACACATTCCTGGGATTTTGGTTAAGCGTTGATTTTGATTTTCGTGATGTACCTTTTAAGAGCAGATAGGAAGTTCTCTAAGCCACAATTAATTGCCAGTATTAAATTTACTTGCTGCCAAAGTGGGTAAAATTTACATCTTTTTTTCTCCCTATCAAATTGGTGGGTGAACTGTTTGTCCTAGTGCCAGCAGCCTTAGCGTACAGTTGCTGGTTGTATAGTATGTACAGGTATTTTTAGTTATAGGAATTTATTGAAAACAAAATATGGTGAAAGTGTATTAATGTAATTTAAAGTATAAATTATCTCCAGATGTCATATATCTCTTTGTATATATATGTTACCATCCAATTCATATTACATAGACATAATTTCATTGTCATTATTTTGTTGTCATGAAAATAAATTATGCTATATAATTTACTTCTATATCATTTATTCGTAAAATTGTTTGTTATATTCCTTCTGAAAGGTAGTTTTGTGAAAAATTGATAAATTAAAAAAATGCTATATTTATGAGTACATCATTAGTATTATTACTAGACCTCAGATTTTTAGATTATAAAAATAGTCTCAATGCCATTTCAAAAATAGGTTCTATAAATGTCAAAAAGGCTATTAAAAATGTAGTTATATTTATTTTATTAAAAAACATAATTTATAATGTAACATCAAGAAGAGCAATTCAGCAGAACATTATTGAATTTTATTGATTTTTGCCTAAAATCTGAAGTCTAATTATTACCTAGTTAAACTGGTGGCTAGCTATTTGTTTCAAGTGTACTAACTCAAATTTTGTTTAAAACAATAGGTTCTTTTTATTTAGTTGGAAGAGGTTGGGGGGAGGGGATTTAGAGAACTGAGAGATGGTTTCCAATTGTATTGGAATGGAAATGAAGGGAGAAGAAATGGAGTAGGGTTAGCTGTGAGAGAGGATCTGAAAGAGGAAATGGAAGAGATTAATGACAATGATGAAGGTTAAGATAGCGGTAAATGGGAGAAGCCTGGATGTACTTAAAGTGTACGCCCCACAAGTAGGCTGTCCAATTCAAGAACAGTAGTAGTTTGAGCAGGAGTTGCAGAGACAGTTAAATGGGGAAAATATTATAATTATGGGAGATCTAAATGCCCATGTAGGCACAGAAAGGCAGGGGTATGAGGAAGCAATATGGACAGAAGGATGGGGTGGCAGAAATGAAGAAGGGGACAGGCTGCTGGACCTCTGCAAAAGAAATGGATTGAAAATAGGAAATTCCTGGTACAAAAAGCAAGAGAGCCACAAGGTAACATGGTACAGTAGTGATTGGCGGAGGAAGTCAGTTGTGGACTATTTTGTATTTAATGGTGAATTGAAGAGTGTAGTAGATATGAAGGTAATACCATCAAAGGCATTGGATAGTGACCACTGGCTATTAGTAATGGAGCTAAGGATTGCGACAGAGATGAGAAAATCAGGAAGACAGGATAGGAGATTAAGAGTATGGAAATTGAATGAGAAGAGTAATGAAGAAGAATACCTACCAGAGAATAAGAAGAAGTAAGATACCAATAGCGGAAATGGGGACAGTGGAAGAGGAGTGGGAATATTTTAAAATGACGTTAGTTCAAGCAGTATAAACAGTGTGGAAGGACTGGTAACACCAACAGGTGGAAAGAAACAGCATGGTGGAATGAAAGAGTAAAACTAGCAGCGGAACTCAAGAATAGGACCTTTAGGGAATGGCTCAAGCAGAGGATACACGAGACAAGGGATGACTGTGAAGATAAAGGAGGCAACTAAAAAAATAGTAACGGAGAAAGTAGCTCGAGAAGTGGACCTACATGATGGAAGAAGATAGCAAAGGAAATAAGAAAGTATTATACGGAATGGTGAAGAGGAAGGAGTGGATAGAAAATTTCAACATGCTGGATAAGGATGGAAAGGAAATAAACAATTCATAAAGACTAAAAAGGACATGGAAGGAGCATTTTTAAGCCTTACTGAATCCAGATTGGTCACAGGATGATACAGTTGTTCAGGAGAAGCAGCAAAATAACAGCCATGTAGGAGAGAAAGAGAAGGATCTAACTTGGGAAGAAGTGGAAACAGCTCTGGGTAAAATAAAGGGTGGAAAGGCACCAGGCATCGATAAAGTGAGCGTGGAAATGATAAGGGCAGCAGGAGTAGTAGGAAAGCAGTGGCTATACCATGTGACGAGAAAGGTATAGAATCGGGGCACAACTCCAGAATACTGGAGAAAAGGAATAATTATACCTATATTTAAAAAAGGAAGGAGTTTATACACTATAGAGGTATTACACTGATGTGCCAAAGTGCATGAGAAGATCACTGAAAAAAAGATACGTGTCAGGGTGGAAAAAGGGAGAAGGAAAGAGCAATATGGCTTCAGATCAAGGAGATCGACGGTAGACCCGATATTTGCTACGAGACAGCTGAAAGGAAAAACGTGTGTGGAAAGGATCTACTATTGGCATTTCTTGATATTGAGAAAGCATATGATTGTGTGCACAGGAGTAAGGTATGGAAGGCCTTGGAGAAGAGAGGAGTTCCCAAAGAAACCATCAGGAGAGTGATGGAACTGTACCAAGGAAGTGTGAGCTATGTGAAAATAGGGGAAGGAAGATCAGATTGGCTGGAACAAAGGAATGGACTAAAACAAGGAAGTGCCCTATCACCACCACTCTTCATTGTAATCATGGATGAAATAATGCAGAAGATGGCAGTGAGGATGGGAGAGGAAAACATGAAGGTGGTGGCTTTTGTGGACGATCTGATGATCTGGGGAGGTGATGAAGAGGAAGTGAAGTGGCAGTTGGATGTATGAACAGACAGTGTGGAGGAATTTGGCCTGAAATTTAATGTAAAGAAATTTGAGTACATGGTAACAACCAGAAAGAAGAATAGGATAACCCAGGGAATTGATTTCAGAGGAACAACTAAATAAGGTAAACAGGTTCAAGTACTTGGGGAGTGTATTAGAGGAAATGATGGAGAGATAAGTGAAAGAGGAAGACAAGCAGAGGCGTTTCGAAAGGCATTAGAAGTCTGGTATGGAAGAAAGGTGTGCCACAAAGAAGCAAGAGAATAATCTATCATACATACTATGTGTCTATCTTATGCCGCTGAAACATGGACTATGAAAAAGTGGGACATGAGCAGAGTAAAAGCAAGCAAAATGAAAGTTTTTAAGAGGTTGAATGGGAGTTACTAAAATGGTCAGAATAGGGAATGAAGTGATTAGATGCACCATAAAAAAAGGAACCCCTACAGGAAAGGATAGAGAGGACCAGACCGAGATGGAATGGGCATGTAAAGAGTGAGAATGGAGGTTCAGAGAATCCCAAGAAAAATCCACAAAATTAAGATAAATGGTAAACGACCCATAGAAAAACCAAGAGATGGATGGCTGAAATGAGTGGAGGAGTGTCTACGGAAGAGAGGAGAGGACTGGAACAAAGTGGTGACGGAGAGTTGGTGGGATGAAGAAGGAAATGGAGAGGCTTGTGCATAAAGCAGTCCCTGCCAGAGGCTGGAAGCTGTTGAGGATGATGATGATTTATAACCAGAAACAAATGGATAATCTTAATTTAACTTTTGCAAATGATGATTTCAACAAAAGCAGATTAGGCATGCGCGAGGAAGGAAGATGGACAAAAAAATTATATAAACCCCAATGGCCTTGCTTTCCTTCCATTTATGGATGCATTTAAGTGTTAAGCCTTGGATACACAAGGGGACAAATGGAGCGACATGCCGCGCGCCATTTTGCTGGACAACACTTGGGAACATTGCCGCGGAACATTTAGCAGACACACTAGTCAGTTGTTGTAGAAATGTTGCCCGAGGAGGTTGCGTTGGTTAGTGTTGAGTACATTATTATATGAAGTAGTTCAGCTAAATGTAAAAGAAAGAGAAGGTGGTGGATGCGGAATTACATACTGCAATGAGAAAGAAGAGTTAACATTCTGAGTGACCTTCGAATGGCTGGCGGATCATTTGGAAATTTTATTAGAATGTCAACGTCTAAATTTGAAACTTTGTTACAAATGATTGGACCTGCCATTTCCAAACAAGACACAATATTACGTAACGCTGTTGGTCCTCATATTAGACTTGTCATTACATTGAGATACCTGTCTACTGGAGACTCATATGCTTCCTTGTACACTGATCGGTAGAGTAGTACCAAAAGTTTGTAAGGAACTGATAAATGCATTGAAAATTTTTGTATAGGTGCGTGAATAAAAATACATTTTACTTTCATAAATAAATGATTTTATTTATTTAATATACATAGGGGGTCTAAATAGAAAACTGGAACTTAAGAATGCAATATATGCGTAGTGGTCAAAATTTAACATTACTGGGTGTTCAATGAATCCACGTCTGAAACTACTTGTTCAAAGTGCTCATCGAAATGCTCTGGAACTATATTACTAGATGCAGTACTATATCCCTGATTGATATCGCGCTGCACAGTCAACTCGCTTTCAGAACGAGAACCAGGACGGAATTTTCCCATACGTGTATCAGTCAAAATGTTGTTAATGTAATATTTTCCCACAAGTACAGAATGTTCGTCCTTCACTTGATGTAGCTCTGACGCTACATACTGTCCGTAAATATGAAATTCGTCCTGGGCCATCATTCTGTTCCTAGCAAGTTGCATAACTTGCTAAGCCTCCTCCAATCTATCTTCTTTTGGGAGGGTTCTTTTGTGAGAAGTTCGAGACAATGAAGGTATCATCACCGTGGGCTGCAGTTCTTGCTGAAAAATAGGCTGAGATTCTGGAATGGTAGATTGAAATTCTAGCTGAACGTCATCTTCATTTGGAGACATAGGTATCGTGTCCTGGCATGGGCGCCGGCAGGATTGCTTCTAGGGGGATGCACCAGGGCTGCATTGGTGCCCCCCCCCCCCCATCGGCCCAAGCTTTGTTAGCTCTGAAAAAGTAATAAGAAAATAAATCTATACTGTTATTATAAATTAAACATTTTATTATTATAATAATTATACATAAATAATACAATAGAAACATGCTATGACTTCCACTATTTTTAGTTATATGGATTATACAGGGTGGTCAGAAATTCACTCATCGGCGGGTAAGGGCAGTGTTCGGGACGTTGCACTAACGAAATAAATACCAAAAAAAATCTAGTAAAAGTCGTACCGTTTTTGAGTTATTCGCAGCTAAAGTTGGCCAATAAGAGCGCTGCGCGGGCGAATTCAAACAAACTTCCACCGGCGGTGTTGCCAAGCGTACTCGAGGCATGCGACCGCCACAGAAAACGAAAAGAAAAATTCTCTTCGGAAAGGGGGGATCGAACCCGCAACCTTTAGATTGAGAGTTCGCCGTCTTACCGACTACGCTGCCAAGGCACTGGAATTTCCTTGTTTTTAGAAGCCACTAGGGCGGGAAGTCGGTGGTGGGGCTAAAGGACCATGCCAGAAGAAGTCTCGCAGTCGAACGCAACTTACTGATAAAGACACTGTTATCATGCAACGTCATCAATTTTCGTTTGAAGAGTACGCCGATATGCATTTGGCGCTGCTGGACAAAACAGGGCCAAAGCATTTAAGATTTACACGACTCGATTTCCTAACTGTGTGATTCCATCGGCCAACACTTTTGTGTTGGTTGACAGAAGGTTGAGGGAGACGGGAAGTATTGTTGTCCACAGGCCCGACGCCTGACGAAATCGGTTCAGGCGGAGTGTAGTATTTGAAGATAATGTCCTGGAAATGATTGCTGATAATCCGAGGACAATTTCTAGGGTCATTGCCAACGCATTGCAGATACGTCCAGTCTAAGTGATCCCTCAAATTCTCCATTTAAATGCAGCCTTTCAATAGGGTCATTTTTGTTGTTTTTTAATTACCAGGCCTCACATGCCACTGTTTTGGACGTCCTTCACGACGAAGGGTTACATCCCTTTCACTTTCAAAAGGTTCAAGATTTGGAGGAAGACGATTTTCCACTTCGAGTTCAGTTTTCACAGTGGTACCTGCAGCAATGTAACGATTATCCAAACTTTGAAAGGAAGGTGCTGTGGATGGATGAGGCGTGCTATACCAGGGAGAAGTGTTTTAATAGCCGAAACAGCCACATCTGGGATGTAGAAAATCCGCATGCAATTTTTTTCAAGTCATACCAACACAAATTTAGTGTTAACATTTGGCCGAGTTTATACTAGGCCCTGTTCTACTTCCGCAACGTTTAAATGGCGCTTCTTATTTAGCATTTCATGAAAACGTCCTTCTGTTGTACTTAGAAGACGTTCCTTTGGCAATTCGTAATGACATGTGGTTTCAACATAACGGCGCTGGCGCATTTTGCAGTACCGGTACGTCAACCCTTAGATGCATTGTATCCTAACAGGTGGATTGGTCGAGGAGGCCCAATTCACTGGCCAGGTCGGTCACCAGACAACAACCCATTGGATTTTTATCTCTGGGGAGCTGTCAAGGCCATTGTTTATGAGACTGAAGTAGAAACAGAGGAAGAACTTTTGGCAAGGATAATTCTAGCTTTTGATGAAATTAGAGAAAGTTACAATTTTGGAAGACTCGCAAATTCAGTAACTCAGCCTTGTCGAGCCGGTATTGCAGTTGAGGGAGGACATTTTGAGCAGTTGCTGTAAAATGTAAGGACCCGTATTTTTTTGTTATTGTTGTTTATTGGGATACATTTTTACTACGGTTACTGTTGCGGGTTGACGATTGTTGTAAGTAAATTCCTGTTGGCTTTCAATGTTGCGACTGATAACCATGGGCGCCGGCAGGATTACTTTAAGGAAGGTGCATCTGTATCTTTTTTATACTTTACATATAACACTTATTACTTATTAACTAAGGATACTGAATTTATTTCCAAGGTGTTGAACAAATTTGGACAAACAGTATTCAAACAGTGAATTTAATAATAAAACTTTTGTTTCTTAATCTTTTTCTGTGTAGTTTCTTTCACAGCAGGGGGGTGCAAGTGCATCCCCTTGCACCCCCCTTGCACCCCCCCACCCCCCCCCCTCCCGGCGCCCATGCTGATAACGTCAAGTTGGAATGAAACTACTGTACAGTAATTTGGTTTTGTATCAGTGACAAAAGGGCTTTCAATGAGTATCAGCTTGTTTATCTTTTGCGGCTTCCCGCGCCTTAGCGAGTTGATACACGTTACCAAAATGTACAACTTGTTTTGCAGCAGAGAAAGTTACGTTACAAACGATAAAAATGGTTTAATGTTCTTTTTTCCAAAAGTTTATTGTTTTTTTGTTTTATTATTGCAAAATAGTAGCAAGGATATTCACGTTAATCAATAAAAATGTTGTGATCGAAATATAGTGAAATACGATTACATGGAATAAAAGAAGCTTCTTGTAAGGAATAAATTAAGTTTGCAGAATTTTTTATTTTTTTATTTTGTGCCAGTAACTAAACGATTTTTGTACAAAAATTAAACATTAATCTAGCAAGCAGACCAACTAATTAAAAAACAATTCCCATTAAAAAAGAATCCTCTAGCCCCACCACCGACTTCCCGACAAATGTCGCGGATTACCGATCAATTCCGATTACGAACAAAAAGTCTGCCCTAGTGGCTTCTAAAAACAAGGAAATTCTAGTCCCTTGGCAGCGTAGTCAGTAAGACGGCAAACTCTCATTCTGAAGGTGGCGGGTTCGATCCCCACTTCCGCAGAGAGTTTTTCTTTTCATTTTCTTTGGCGGTCGCATGCCTCGAGTACGCTTGGCAACAGCGCCTGTGGAAGGCTGTTTGAATTCGCCCGCGCAGCGCTCTTATTGGCCAACTTTAGCTGCGTGTAACTCAAAAACGGTACGACTTTTACTAGATTTTTTTTTTGTATTTATTTCGTTAGTGCAACGTCCCGAACACTGCCCTTACCCGCCGATGAGTTAATTTCTGACCACCCTGTATATTCCATCTAAAAACCTAGTGTGTCACTTCTGTGACGTTACCGTTTACAGGTAGCCTTGTTAAACTATTTTGTCCGTATTTTTCTTTATACTTTTAACTTTTCTAATTACACGTCGCCTTATTCTGACCAAAAGAAATGGTAAAGCTGATTCTTTTTTTTTATTATTATTATTGACCAGAATGTCCCTATTTTCCAGCCTAGAATTTTGTTTAGCTCACAGTAAATATGCATTACAATTAGGGATTGCAATCCAGCAAAGCGGGATCCCGCATCATTAGAAAGTCTGGCGGATCCCGCACAAAATTAAGCGGATCCGCAATCCTCAAAATCCGGCGGATACGCGTGTCAGTCTGCGTGACTCACTGCCCCACTCGGTCTCTATCGGATGTATTGTACTGTTTGCCCGTTCCCTTCCAGTTGGCATTTGACTCGTGTGAACAAGCGTTTGTTTTTGTCAACCTTCGTCATTCGTAAGTAAATAAATACACTTTTACGTATTCATCAAAACTTACGTTTGTTTCCAGTACACATTTCTGTAATTTGAGTTATGGTGAGTATTTAGTACGATTTTCTAACTATATAATTATTTTTTAAGTGTCGCACACGTTATCTGAACTACACGGTTACAGCTTTTTAATCACGATTTCATTATTCCCATTTTCTGTATTTGCAGATAAAGTAATTGTGACAATTTCCTAATTTGCGACTGAAAATTTGATTATTCGTCGATATAAAACTAATGTTATCGTAATTTTAACGATCGCGTATCTATTTATTTAACAGCTATTAAAAGGAAATTGTATATCCTTTGACTTATTGTTGTTTTGCCCGCTGCCTCAATGCGTTTCTTTGACGAAAGCCACCTGCTTACATGTACCGCTCAGGCTTCTCCTTGTTATTATTTCGACTAAAGGTAAAAAAAGTTATAATGAAATTTTCACTGGTGTATGGACGAATTGTGTTGTAGGAACACCGTACTTCGACGGCTGCCTCCGCCGTCTTCCTCACGTGTATAATTTCGTGTATTTGCAATGAAATCGGGAGATACAACCTATGAGGACTTCACTGCAATCATTTGCCGAGAAAGTCTCCTTTCTTACTAAAAAATAATAATTTCCACTCTAAAAACGTCGTTACGCCACATAAGCAAATCTGAAATACTTGACAGTTTACGTGTTAGTGAGTAGTTTCTTTTAATAACATTGAATCAACTGTCATGTCAATCAATGAATCAGGAGATATAATAATGAATCACGCAAAAAAAGGCCAAGTCTCGTGTTTGTGCAGTGACAAAAAGTTATGAGATCTTGTTCTGAGCCAAGTCTACACTTTACCGAGTATATTCACTTCACTTTGTGAAATGGAATGCTTTTCTCGGTGTTATGGAACGTTTATTTAGAATTTAAAAAAAAAAAAAAAAAAAAAAAAAAAAAAACTCCGGTAACTTGGCCATTAAGCAAACCATATTTTTAAACTTATGTGATGTATTGCAAGGCACATAATATGACCTAAGACTCAATATTTTCCATTTTTATTATTTGTTTAAAAATTGGTTTAGATTAAAAACAAAAATGTAAAACCTCGAAATACACTTAAGACACGCTAAAAGTTTTAACGTCATTTTGCCAATCAAAATATTGTTAACTGTTAATTTTTATCATTTAACATTAAAAATTATTTATTAATTTAATTATTATTTAATTTATTAACGTTTTAAGTAACTGTTTTAAATATATGCGTTAAAAAACTTTGTACCAATCCCGCACGGATCCCGCGGGATTGGCGCAAATCCCGCGCGTATCCCGCGGGATTGAAAACACTGCGGGATTGCAATCCTTAATCACAATGTCACACGTTCCGTATCTAGCGTACAAATGTTTGAAAGTGAAAGCAAGTGAAAACTTTAGGAAATTTCTGAACAGAAATGAAGTTAATTTTTTTTAAGTTGTTGAATTAGCGAGATAACATATCGGTCATCTTGTGCTTTTCCCCTTGTGTTCGGGTTCATATTGCACACGTTCTGTAATTCTCCACTTACGTAGGACGCATGTTCGATAAGCATAATTAGCAGAATTATTAATATTAAAAATTGAAGTATGTTAAGACGTATAAAACAGGAAGAGACTCAAATGAGAAATTTTGTATCTGATTAAAAACAAATTAATCATCATATATATTATTTCTATAAGGTATTTTTTTGTCACAAGCCTGTATCTTCCTTCATACTTAACCGAAATCAATGAATGAGGTGTCATTTTAAAGCTTATGGTCTCCACTTTGGTTAAATCGTATTTTACGCAAGAAAGTTTTCGGAATTCGACCCTTAAAGGGCGAAAATGTAAATTTTTCTAAAATGCCGTTTTCTGTGTTACGAGTCAGTTATCTCCCTGGATACCTATCTGAAACCGTTTTATGAAGTATCGTTTAAAAGATTAAGATCTCCGCTTTAGTGACGTCATATATTAAGCCAGAAAGGTTTCGGAATTCGACCCTTAAAGGGCAAAAGTATCAATATTTTTGCAATGTGTTTTTGTGTCACGAGCGATTTATCTCCCTTAATATCTAACCGATATAGATAAATGAGGTATCATATTAAAGAATAAGGTCTCCGCCATGGTAACATTATATTTTAAGAAAGGAATTTTTCGTAATTCGACACTTATAGGGCAAAAATGTCACTTTTTATAAAATGCGTTTTTTGTATCTCGAGCCATTTATCTCCCTGGATATCTAACCAAAATCGATAAATGAGGTAGGATTATGAGGAGTACTTTCTCAGCTTTGTGACATCATATTGTAAGAAAGAATGTGTTTGAAATTCAACCCTTAAAGGGAAAAAGTATAAATTTTTCTATAACGCATTTTTGTGTCACGAGTGATTTATCTCCCTTAATATCTACCCGATATAGATAAATGAGGTATCATATTAAAGAATATGGTCTCCGCCATGGTAACATTATATTTTAAGAAAGGAATTTTTCGTAATTCGACACTTATAGGGCAAAAATGTCACTTTTCTAAAATGCGTTTTTTGTATCTCGAGCCATTTATCTACCTGGATGTCTAACCAAAATCGATAAATGAAGTAGGAATATAAGAAGTAATGTATCAGCTTTGTGACATCATATTGTAAGAAAGAATGTGTTTGAAATTCAACCCTTAAAGGGAAAAAGTATAAATTTTTCTATAACGCATTTTTGTGTCACGAGTGATTTATCTCCCTTGATATCTATCCGATATAGATAAATGAGGTATCATATTAAAGAATAAGGTCTCCGCCGTGGTAACATTATATTTTAAGAAAGAAATTTTTCGTAATTCGACCCATAAAAGGCAAAAAATTCAATTTTTCTAAAATGCGTTTTTTGTGTCTCGAGCCACTTATCTCCCTTGATATCTATCCAAAATTGATAAATGAAGTAGGAGTATGAAGAGGAATGACTGAACTTGGTGACATTATATTCAACCTCACTATTCATCGCATTTTATTCGCGAAATTTTCGCACGGGTCGTCTAGTTCATATATATATTTCTATAAGGTATTTATTTGTCGCAAGCCTGTATCTTCCTTCATACTTAACCGAAATCAATGAATGAGGCGTCATTTTAAAGCTTATGGTCTCTACTTTGATCACATCATATTTTAAGAAAGTTTTCGGAATATGAGCCTTAAAGGGCACAAATATCAATATGTCTAAAATGCTGATTTCTCTGTTACAGGTCATTTAGCTCCCTGGATACCTATCTGAAATCGTTTAATGAAGTATAATTATAAAGATTAAGATCTCCGCTTTTGTGGCGTCGTGTACTAAGCAAGAATTTTTCGGAATTCGACCCTTAAAGGGCAAAAGTATCAATATTTTTGCAATGCGTTTTTGTGTCACGAGCCATTTGTCTCCCTTAATATCTAACTGATATAGATAAATGAGGTATCATATTGAAGATTAAGGTCTCCACCGTGGTAACATTATATTTTAAAAAGGGAATTTTTCGTAATTCGACCCTTAAAGGGCAAAAATGTCAATTTTTTCTAAAATGGGGTTTTTGTATCTTGAGGCATTTATCTCCCAGGATATCTAACCAAAAAGAATAAATGAGGTAGGATTATGAGTAGTATTGTCTCAGCTCTGTGACATAATATTTTAAGAAAGAATGTTTTTGGAATTCTACCCTTCATGGGAAAAACGTATAAATCTTTTTATAACGCATTTTTGTGTCACGAGCGATATATCTCCCTTAATATCTAACCGATACAGATAGATGAGGTATTATATTAAAGAATAAGGTCTGCGCCGTGGTAACATTATATTTTAAGAAAGGACTTTTTCGTAATCCGACCCTTAAAAGGCAAAAATGTCAACTTTTCTAAAATGCGTTTTTTGTATCTCGAGCCATTTATCTCCCAGGATATCCAACCAAAATCGATAAATGAAGTAGGAATATAAGGAATAATGTATCAGCTTTGTGAAATCATATTTTAAGAAAGAATGTTTTTGGAATTCAACCCTTAAAGGAAAAAAGTATAAATTTTTCTATAACCGATTTTTGTGTCACGAGCGATTTATCTCCCTTGATATCTAACCAATATAGATAAATGAGGTATCATATTAAAGAATAAGGTCTCCGCCGTGGTAACATTATATTTTAAGAAAGGAATTTTTCGGAATTCGACCCATAAAAGGCAACAAAGTCAATTTTTCTAAAATGCGTTTTTTGTGTCTCGAGCCAATTATCTCCCTTGATATCTATCCAAAATCGATAAATCAAGTACGATTGTGAGGAATAATGTCTCAGCTTTGCTGACACATATTTTAAGAAAGAAGTGTTTGGAATTTAACTATTAAAGGGAAAAAGTATAAATTGTTCTACAACGTATTTTTGTGTCACGAGCCTTATGTTTCCCTTGATATCTAATCGATATAGATAAATGACATATCGTATTAAAGACTAAGTTTTCCGCCGTGGTAACATTATATTCTAAGAAAGGAATTTTTCGTAATTCGACCCATAAAGCGCAAAAATGTCAATATTTCTAAAATACGTTTTTTTGTGTTTCGAGCCATTTGTCTCCCTGGATTTCTAACCAAAATCGATAAATGAAGTAGGAATATGAAGAGTAATGACTAAACTTGGTGACATTATATTCAACCTCACTATTCATCGCATTTTATTTGCGAAATTTTCGCACGGTTCGTCTAGTTCATATATATATTTCTATTAGGTATTTATTTGTCACAAGCCTGTATCTTGCTTCATACTTAACCGAAATCAATGAATGAGGCGTCATTTTAAAGCTTATGGTCTCTACTTTGATCACATCATATTTTAAGAAAGTTTTCGGAATATGAGCCTTAAAGGGCACAAATATCAATATGTCTAAAATGCTGATTTCTCTGTTACAGGTCATTTAGCTCCCTGGATACCTATCTGAAATCGTTTAATGAAGTATAATTATAAAGATTAAGATCTCCGCTTTTGTGGCGTCGTGTACTAAGCAAGAATTTTTCGGAATTCGACCCTTAAAGGGCAAAAGTATCAATATTTTTGCAATGCGTTTTTGTGTCACGAGCCATTTGTCTCCCTTAATATCTAACTGATATAGATAAATGAGGTATCATATTGAAGATTAAGGTCTCCACCGTGGTAACATTATATTTTAAAAAGGGAATTTTTCGTAATTCGACCCTTAAAGGGCACAAATGTCAATATTTCTAAATAGAGTATTTTGTGTCTCGAGCCTTTTATCTACATGGATATCTAACCAAAAACAATAAATGAAGTAGGATTATGAGGATTAATGTCTCAGCTTTGTGATATCATATTTTAAGAAACAATATTTTTGGAATTCAACCCTTAAAGGGAAAAAGTATAAATTTCACTACAACGCATTTTTGTGTCACAATCCATATATTTATCTCCCTTGATATCTGACCGATATAGATAAATGTGGTATCATATTAAAGACTAAGGTCTCCGCCGTGGTAACATTATATTTTAAGAAAGGAATTTTTTGTAATTCGATCCTTACAGGGCAAAAATGTCAATTTTTCTAAAATGCTTTTTTTTGTGTCTCAAGCCATTTTATCTCCCTGCATACCTAACCGAAATCGTAAAATGAAGTAGGATTATGAAGAGTAATGACTCCGCTTCGGTGACATCATATATCAAAAAAGATTTTTTTTTAGGAATTCAACCCTTAAAGGAAAAAAGTATCAATGGTTCTTCAACGGATTTTTGTATCACGAGCCATTTATCTTCATTAATATATAACCGAAATAGATAAATGATGTATCATTCTAAAGATTAAGGTCTCCGCTGTGGTTACATCATATATTAAGAATGGATTTTTTTCTGAACAGAACCCTTAAAGGGAAAAAATTTCAGTATTTCTAAAATTTATCTCCCTTGATAATTAAAATTTATAAACGAGATATCTTTTTAAACTTGAGGTCTTCGTGAGGTCTTCGGTTCCGTTACACCATAATTTAAGACAGGAATTTTTTAAAATTCGACCATCAAACATCAAAAGTATTAATATTTCTTCAACGCAATTTTATGTCAAGAGCCATTTATATCCCTTGATGTCTAACCGAAATCAATAAATGAGGTGTCGTTGATTTTAAATAGAAAAGTATCTGCTTTGGTCATATTTTATTTTAAGAAATAATTTTCTCCAAATTCAACCCTTAAGTATCATCATTTCTAAAACTTTTTTTTTTTTTTACCTTGTTTGATGCCTAACCGAAATGGGTAAATGAGGTATCATTTGAGAGACCAATATGTTCACTTTTGTTACACCATATTTAATAAAATGGATTTTTTGGAATTCGACCCTTAAAGGGCAAAGTATCAATATTATTTTACAATGTGTTTCTTTTATTTTATTGAAAAATCGATAAATGACATTTCGTTTAAGGTCTCCAATTAGGTAAAATCATAAATTAAGAAAGAATTTTTCAGAATTTGATGCTGAACGTGGTGGCGCGTATGAGACAATTCGGAGCCAAGTCCCTACTAGAGTGCAGCAGTAGATATTACATAGTTGTCAATAAACTGTGTTTTTTACAATAAGCAGTTTTTCGGATATTTTTTTTTTCTCTTTCGGAAACATTGTTTTGCTATATAATTAAAATGTAAACATTTTATTCGCACAGCAACATATATCACAGAGATGTTGATATGCTGTGTGTATTTTGTTCAAGTTGATTGTATTCTGTTAAGGTCACTGAAAGTTTGTCGTAGATACAGTGTGTTTTAAATTTTCCCTATCTGTTTCGTAATATGTTGTAAGTATTTTGATGCGTACCTATCACACTAAACCAATAATATTTGCTACAAAGGTGTGGTTCTACTTTTCACTATATTACAACCATTCAACCTCACTATTCATAGTATTTTATTGGCGAAATTTTCGCACGGGTCGTCTAGTAAACTCATATTTTAAATATTTAAAGATTGCGTCTTATTATAAATGTGTCTATTTTTTTCAACAAACTAAAAACACGGATTTTGATGATAGTTCTTGAGGTTTAAATATAAAAATTCTTATTATTTTATTTAATTTATTTAATTGTATTTAATATTTTTTATAACAAAACTTCGCGAGCCACCACAAAGCGGTGCTCTGAGCTAGTTTTAAATTGCCAGTCACCTACTGTCCGCCCCTCGCGAGGGTGTCCCGCCCTCTCACCCTGTGGGTGGATGTCACACCTAGGCGATACTTCATGCGGCCTCACAGCTGCGATCCTACACAGCTGACAGCCGTCCACAAAATCAATATATATTTTGGAATTTCCCACATTGCCTTGCATCTATAGATGGAAAACACGTTTTGATTCAGGCTCCTTCCAATTCATAAATTGATTAAGTTGCAAAATTTTTATTATTATTTAAATGTCTGATGAAGTGGGACCTCACAAACATGAGAAGGATAGGTGGAAGCTGGTAACAGGTCGTAGGAGAAATATGGTTAGTAGGATGAAGAAGTCACACGCTTCAGAAATTTTGGGGAAAAATAGGTTTGACCTGTTGCCAGAGTAAGGAGGAGAAGAGCCTCATGTAGGTAAGATGCAGCAGGCCTTTTTGAATAAGCACGTGGAAGGCAAGAATAGATAAATGGGTTCAGCTGCTAGGTAGCAGCCATGGGAGAGGTGTAGGCCCTCTTCTGCAGGATCAGTTAGGTACAGGATACCAGGTCACAAGTTTTTTCAAACCTAGTGCAACATTAAGTCAGGTATTAGAGAATATAGGTTCACTTTGTAGGAGTTTCACTAAGGACCAGTAGTGATAGTGGGAGGTGCGGGGAATAGTATTTATACAAACGCGAGTTATAGTATAGAGTGTGACATGAAGAAGGTGGTGAAGGAGGCGCAGCATACCAGGGTGGAACTCATGTAGGTCCTAATTCGCCATGATCGGTCATAATTGAACTATGCTGTGAGGCGAGTAAATGTCAAAACGGTAATGCTACTTGGGAAAGGCATTAGTTCTGTTTTGGAGGGTTGTGCCTTTGAACACCATTGGTAGGTGGGGTTTCACTAGGCATGGCCAGCACCTAAATAGAAGGGGGAACGTAGTACTTCCTAAGTTGTTAGCTAAAACAGTAAGGGGGCCCATTTCCAGTGATGATGGGGTCAGGACTGTGTCTTTTTAGGTTAGGGGCTGCTGGTGAAGGAATGGAGATAGATGATCAAACTGATGCTGACTGTAGATCCACAATGGGAAAAAAATCACAGATGATAAAGAAACAGATGAAATTGCTGAAACAATAATTAACTTGGGTAGAACTGGGAAGGCAAAGGCAAATGCTAAAAATATACAGCCAGTATTAAGGGTGCTATTGGTGAACTGTAGAAGTATAATGAACAAAGTACAGTAATCGAATTTGCAAACTTAATAGAAATACACGAACCACAAGTAATAATAGGGGTAGAGAGTTGGTTAAAAGAAGAAGTACTAGGAACTGAGATTTAGCGCTATAGTTACACAATGTATCGCAGAGATAGAGGAGCAATTGGTGGAGGAGTTTTCATACTAGTTAAAAAAAAACCTACAACTGGTGTTCATAGATCATGACCATTAGTTACTTAGGGTAGATTTCTGGGGTAATAAAAAAAAATCAACGTGTTGGCTGCTTACCGCAGTGGAAGAATGGCAGATGAAGATAAGGCTCTTGCGGATAAATTAAATTCATACTTGGATTTCAGAGGCGAGAATAGAATGGTTATTATTGGCGGGGATTTAAATTTACCAGGTCTAAACTAATTAGGAAATAAGATTACTAACACAAGGGAACAGAGATTTGCAAATACCTTAATGATGGAAGGAGGATTTACAAAAGTGTTAGAGCAGAACACTGGGGACAGAATACTTTGGATATATTCATGGGCGCCGGGAGGGGGGTGCAAGGGGGTGCACTTGCACCCCCTGACATCCCGGGTCGCCCGGAAATTTGGGCCGATAGGGGGTGGGGAGCACCAATTACAGCCCTGGTGCACCCCCCTACACCCCTACATCCCGGGTCGCCGTGTGGGCAGTAGTAGAGCTAAAATAAAAAAAAGGTCGTCCAGCCCGGAAATTTTTGCCGATGGGGGGGGGGGGCATCAATGCAGCCCTGGTGCACCCCCCTAGAAGCAAGGAATCCTGCCGGCGACCATGGATATATTCCTAATAAAGCCCGAAGATAACCTTGTAGTGTGCCAAGTAACCGAAGGAATAAGTGATTATGAAGCAATTCTGATGGATATTAGTGGATTCAGTGAACATGGAGCCAAAATTAGAGGGCGAAATAGGTACAATTATAAAAAGGCACAGATTTCGAATTTGAAAAGATATTTTAGAGAATGTTTCATAAATGGAAGGAAGGCACAAGTACAGTAGAGTCAAGGTTGGAAGAGTTCAAGGAGATAATAAGAAAGGGGATTGGAAAAAGTTACTTAGAGAAATGATGAACAATTTGTCAAAAATGTTGAAAGAATTTAAAGTAACAAATTGAAAAGGGCAAATGTAGGTGGGTGCACAAAAGGGGGATGATGGGTGGTTAGGGAAATTGCCGCCGGAACGTGAACTCCATTGCAATTTAATTAAATACAGTAAAAGCTCTTTATTCGCGGGGCATACGTTCCGTAAATATGCCGCGAATATGGAAACCGCGAATATGGAATAGTAATTTGTATGGGATTATAGAGGATACGTTCCAAGGTTACAAAAAAGTCAAATTAAAATCCATTTATTAAGAGATTTTTAAGCAACTTCTTTTAATTATTATTGTTAGGCTCAGGCAATGTTTTAAAGAATTTAGTATTTTTTTTTTCTTTTTACCACTTTTATTTAAAAGGTCTTTCATTTCGGATTGATATTCAGCATTAACAAATTGTCTTTTAAAAACAAGACTTATTTCCATAGAGGGATCAATTTTCATGAAGAAATTGCAAAGCTCATTTGCCATCAGTAAACCTTCACTCAATTTTTTAAAATTAAATGTCACTATTTCAGTGCTCGTTGAAGCCTCTTCTTCAATGGGTTGGGGAATTAACATTTCCTCCAAATCGATTTCAGTCAAATCTTCGTCTTGCGATTCTAGCAACTCTTGAATGTCATTTGATTCTATCTGTTCAAAACTATCTCGTCCTATTCCATTCGCAACTTGAGCAATGTTTGCAGTTAAATTTTGAATTTGCACAGATTCTCCATCATTCCCGACAGTGAAATCAGGCCACGGTTTTTTTCCAACATGATTTTAAAGTTTATGGCTTCAGTTCTTGCAATGGTGTTTGCTGATGCAGCTTCTCCAACAATTTTGATGCTATGCAATGATTGTCGCACCTCGAATTTATTGAACCAACCTTCCAATATTTGAAATCCTCCATTTGTACGTTCATCACCAGGTTCTTTAAAATGCGCGTAGAGACGCTTTATCTTCTCGCGGATCATAGGACAATTTAAGGGCTCTCTTCTCTGTTTACGGTCTTCAATCCATAATAATTACGCAGCTTCCACTTTTTTAGTTGCCAGATCACGAACAATGTTTTCCGAGGTTGACGCTATAGAATTCCGTATTTTGTCTTCGGATTTCATTATGAATTGTACCAAGGGCGTATCCATGATCAGAACTAGAGGGGGGCAGGATTTGAACTAGGGGGGGGGGGCAACTCATTTTGGTTTCGAGGAAGTGGGGTGGGGGACTGAAATATGTCATTACAAAATCAAACTCAAACATATTCAGGAAACTATTTTTATCATTGATTAATATAGTAACCCAACTACTTAATCTAAGGACCTACTATGTAGTTAATTAAGATCGTAAGTCAAATAGTTTTTATGTAAACATTAATTGTCTCAGATTTTCAATTTCAATAATTTTGTTTGTCAATATCTCATGGTGTTCTTTCACGAAATTTCGATGCACACTCATCAGACATAATCCAGTCAATCTTTCTCTCCCAAAGTGCTCCTGAACTAGTTCTTCACTCGTCGAAGCGTACTGAAGGCAACTTAATTTTTCTTCTAGGGGGGGCAGCAGCCCCCCTCTACCCCTCGCTGGATACGCCCATGAATTGTACAATTGCTTCGAGAACGTGATATGGACGCAAACGACTCGCCAAGACGTAAGCGGTCAAGCATTTCTATTTTTACTCTAAGCGGCAACACAACTTTTTTTCCGCGTAGGAACTAATTTTTCTTTGCGTTTTCTATGAGTTGTAAATTGCGAACAAAGCAGATAAGACACGTGTTATTATTGCAACGACTGACTAGTTGAAGTAATAGTAGATTCAGAGCCGATCGTGGCGGAGCAGCTTTTATCAACGATGCCGACACGTTAGTAAAGGATACCGACTCCGCTGAATGTACCGAAGGGATCAGAGATTAATAAAAATTTCAATCGGCGAATACTGAAAGTTGTCACAATTACTTTCTCCACGAATACAGAAAGTTGTCAGAATTATTTTATCCACGAATACTGAAACTGCGAATAACGAAACCACAAATAAGGAGCTTTGACTGTATTCATTTATTTATTTGCTATCCTATTTTGTATTCACATTATATGACATGAGGAAATTTATTAGTAGTTGTTTTCTTGTGTAATTACTGTTAAAAGTCAACATTAAAGTCTCCAACTTGTATTGTGTAGTTTGACTGTTCTTTCAATTTGCAAAAAAAATCTTCCATATTTTCTAAGAACACTGTAAAGTTGTCAGCTGGTGATCGATTTATACAAACAGTCGTAATTTTACATTTTATAATTATATATATCAAGTATTTAAAATCTTTTTCAACACATTTTGCACTTTTATATCTTATTTCCTTCGACCTGAAAGTTGATTTAACGTATATACATGTCCCACCATATTTGTAGTTTTCTCTGCAGAAACTATTTACCATTTCAAAATTTGGAATATGAGCTGAACTTGTTTGAAATTCTTCTAACCAGTGCTCATTTAGACTCAAAGCTGACACTTCATTTAGACCATTACCTATTTAAAAGTACTTCAAATTCACATAGCTTGTTATTTACACTTTGCACATTTTGATGTAGGACCGTAAAGAGCTTGTAACACATTCGTCATTAGATCTGGTTACTTTTTAGTACAATTAATTAATAAACAAGCCACCAACATAATGTTGGAAAATGGCTCAGAAAACATTAGGATTTTTCAAATGATTGTTCAGCAGAGGCGAGGTAACAATTTTATTTCCTCGAAAGTTCAGTGTGACCAACCACCTTTTACAATTTTGACCGTCAATTATTTACTGGAACTTCATATTCAAAGAAAGAAGGCTCTTGCGTTGTTGACATCACCACGCGAACTCACATGCACAATACTCTGCGATAAAGATACTATTTTTTCTGGTTCTCACTGTCTGCTTTACCACTACCATACTCACTGTTCACAACTGTTTTATGACACTGCACTATGCAGAATATCTACGACGCACTGCACTATGCAGAATACCTACACTTTTTCTTTCGATCGGAGCCGTACCTAAACCCACTTATCCTCAAGCCATGCTGGCTGCTACCTCCCGAGTTCTGCTCGCGACTCCCCTACCCGACTCAACTCGACTGACTGCCGAACGCCACCTCATTGGCCAAAACACGTCACTTGAGTCTCCAGTCACAGATATATTGCCTGCTGGTCCCTGTATCCTTACACCCCCACCAAAAACTGTGGCAAAGGATCCGTTTATATACTTTTATAAACGGAGAATGCCGGCCTCTGTAGCATAGGGGCTAGAGTACTGGCATTACGTGCCGAAGGTCACCGGTTCGAATCCGGCTGAGGGCATGGGTGTTTAAGTGTTGTGCGGATGTATGTTGTGTCCACCTCGTGGTGTCCATACTTAGAAGTTATAATATATACTAGAGAAACTAATCACTGGAAGATATATGATATTCTCATTGAGCTGGCTGTAAGGCCTTAGTTGCCAAATTAAAAAAAAAAAACGGAGAATTTGACATAAAAAAAGAAATGAATGTGGTACATGAGGAAAATCTTCACCTCCATTGTTACTTAAATCAATATACAACCAACCTAAGGTGGCGGGTCACTACATTCAGAACACTTATTGCAAATAAACTATTCTGCACATGAAAATAAACATCTCAAGACAATTGACTACAGCAACAACCACAATTACAGCAAACAGATACTAATACATCATTTTACCAAAACAGGCCATAAATTCCATTGCTTACCAGAAACTATTTTGCTTACTGTACCATTAACAAATTATTTTGTGACTTCATCCATGCCTTTTCCCAGACTACCAACCCTGTATGTTACACAAAATTAATACTCATTACAAAATTGCATGTTAAATGTGAACAATATGTTCCAAACAAGTTTAATGTCAAACAAGTTATAACAGCATTAATTTGGATTCAGTTTATAGTTCATCCCATCTGGAAAGGGGGGGATAAAAACGCATACACCCTATTACATAAATAGTGCTTCACATGCCTTGGATTAATTTGCTTGTAATCACTTATAGCACGATTCACTGTTACTCCTTTCACACAACACTGTTGTCTCCACCTTCTCTTCAGCAGCGGACTAGAGGGAAGGCTATGGATGGGTTAAATGTTGTTCTTGCCGTAGAAAGATAAATGGGTCCCAGAAATGGAGAAAATGAAGAATTGGTCATCAGCTTATTGGTTGCCGTTTCCTGTGGACCCAGCATTTTCGAAGTTCGGGAAGGCCACGTCTCTACCAACCCACAACACCACAGCATTATCACGTTGTTTGTATCCTTGAACTTAAATAAATTTCTTCCCTCAGCAAACAGATTTACTCCTCGTGTCTTCCTACTTTTACGTTTCCTTATATTCCTGCCCTCACCATGCAGGTCTAATCATGCCGTCTTCTTTACTCTGTCTCTTTGCTTCTATTCCAATCGTATCTTCTTCGTTTGTTTCCTCAGCTTGAACTCGAACAGCGGAAGTATTCTTATCAAAGAACATTGCGTTCACCTTGTGATTTTCACGCTGTTGTAAACAAACAGTTGCCAATGCAACTTAAAATTCGCCACCATCATCAGCTGCTTTATTGTTGCTACACTCCACTGGGTCAATGGCCTGTAGTTTCACTGGCCGCTGCACACTGTCTGTTCTGTTCACTGTTGGTAACACCTTCACTGCTTCACTTGGCGCATACATCATTCGTGTTACTGTCAGTGCACAATGTACCGTCAGTCTGGTCAGTATCGACTAACGACGTTCTGCTCATGTCAATTGATTCGTCTTCTTAATTGGTTTCGATTTGCTTCATCACTTCGACTTTCTCCCATGTTTTCACTTCACAAACAACTTGTGAGTGGTCAACTGTCCACTTCTGCATATCTTGTTGCATCTCCGATATCAGGGATTTGTTAACCTTTGCACCCTCCGTTACTTCGGCAAATTTCACGTCCATAAAAAAAATCCTTTAGATTCTCGTTCTCCCTTTTTATTTCTTCCCTAAGACCCTGGGCCTCTGTTTTAATATTTTCCCCAAGATTTTCTTCAAGATTTTCCATAATTTTATATTCAAGGTCTTGGGTCTTGATTAAATATTCTCTAAGCTTATCTTCAAGACTGTTTTGATTTTCCCAAAGCTTATCTTCAAGATTGTTTTAATTTTCCCTAACCTTATCTTCAAGACTGTTTTAATTTTCTCTAAGCGTGTCTTCAAGACTGTTTAGTTTTTCACTAAGCTTCTTATCAAGATTCTTGGTTCACTTTTCGCTAAGCTTGTTCTCAAGTATATTGGTTATTTTTCGCTAAGCTTATCTTCAAGACTTTTGATTTTCACTAATATTTTTTTCAAGATTCTGTTTTTGAGTTGTTAGAACATACGCAGATTCCCTCATCGAACCCTCCTGGTCTTCAGTCCCTCCCGGCATGACTGAGGTCCAATGCAGAAACAAGAGAAGACAACACCAGAGGAAAGAGAAAAAATACAGTAATAATAATAAGCAAAGCAACCTGCACGCACGCAAAGGGTTTATATTTGCAGCAAGCTGCAACGTCCTATATCATGACGAAAATGTACTCGAAGAAATAATTATGGGAGAAGAAAACTCAAACACTGCACAAAAAAGACGAAAAAACAAGAAGCATGCTTCACATCCTTAATTTTTTCCAGAACATCACAACAAATCTCTGTCAATTCATTTTGAATTCGAAGGGGTATGACCGAGTAGTTTTTTTGCTTTAGACTTTAAATTTTTCAAAATTTCGTTCCCAGTGTCAGCTCGAAAATGTAACAGGTCTGCAAAAACAGAACCCTCGCCGATTTCCCGTGAAGTTGAAGAACATGCTTTCCTCAAAATAAATAGCTTTCTTCAACTTCCTTGTTATATGCCGTATTCAAAGATCAGCACTCAGTCTCCTTCTATCCATGATATTTTCCATAATTTTTGAACGAACCAGTGCGTCACAATGTCCCTTACTTATCGAATAAGAGTGTGCAGCTTCATGAAACTTTTTAATATATAAGGGAAGGAGAAACTATAAAGTCCTTGTAGACCGCGCTGCACTGGATGCCGAAACAAACACATATTCAACAAAAAGTTTATTTGCTGTAGCTGAATGGACCAACCACGGGTCAGATCGAAAGGCTTTTCTAACATAAAGGTTAAAGTCGTTATTACAACTGTATATTTTGCCAGGACTCCAAAGATATCTTAATAATTTCAAACCTTCTTTCGACATCAATTTGATAATTAAGTTTTAAACACATGCCAACATCCCATAATGAATAATAATAATAAGCAAAGCAACCTGGAGTCTATAAGCAAAAAAGAGGTTTTAGTTAAATAACAAAACCATTACAGATTAAAAAGTCTACACAGAAAAAAACGTGCCAAAGATTTTTTCAAAAAATAATACAAACAACCTATCTTAACTTTACTAGCTATTACTCGCGGCTTCCTTCACGTCAATTAAAACTGTTCTATATTCTATTCCACGACCGTAATCTTAAAGAAAAGAATCCTTTGAATCCTTTTAGCCGTTCAACTGTGATTGAAAGACACCCGCAAAACAAAGATACTTTCACATTTATAATATAGTAATATTAGTAACATCAATCAGATAATATGATAGAATAGCTAGTACCCACGACTTCGTGTTTGTAAAGAATTTGGATTGACAGGTACCGACATCTAACCAGCATAGTGCACGATAGGAGACTAGTTGCTATTACCACACACAAACGCCAGTCATCTGCGCTATGTAGTTCAGGCAGCAAAGTAAAATTTACGGACACACATGTCTTTGATCGAAATACAAAAATATCCTTGATCGGCCACTTTCAACCACAGTTACTGAAATTCGACCAACGTTGTGATCGAAAGGTGACTCTGTATTACTACCACACAGAAATTCCAGTGATCTGCGATAGATAGTTTTCGATGAAAGGTGATACACCAACACACATGCGTCTTTGGCAGAAATATGAATGTGCCGCAGGTCGACCACACTTCAACACTTATACCTGCCATACTCCCACAACTACCGACATTTAACCACCAGAGTGCACGATGGGAGATTCACTGCTACTACCCCACACAAACATCAATGATCTATCCTATGTATTTGTGGCAGAAAAGAGAAGTATAAGGAGACACAAATTTTGGTTGAAATATGAAAACTCCCTGCATTGACCAACTTTAATCATCATATCTTCCACATCCCCACAGCTATCGGCATTAGGCCAACGTTTGTGAACGATAGGAAACTCCATGCTACTTCCTCACTCAAACACCAGTGATATGTGCTATGTATTTGTGCCTGAAAAGTGAAATATAGGGAAAAACATGTCTACTTTTATATATATATATAAGATGACTTGGCCTGGAAGAGATCTATGTCCAGCAGTGGGCTAATGGATAATACTGAATGTATGCAAATTGTTGTTACTGTAATATTAGCATAGTAATTTTTAGTCTGTAATTTTTAATGTACATTTTGGATAGAAACATAACGTACCTGGACTGGTTGTCGTATTATGATGTGTATGATCATCTTCAGACTAGTGACATCAGTGTTGGGCTTTATGCACAAAAAAAGTCTTATGTCGTTCATAATTTGAACAAAGGCCCACTGTACGATCACTCTCATTCGTCTTCCGGCGTTGTCAGCTGTGGCCAACCAAATACCCAATATAATGAACTCCCTTCCGTCCGCCATCACGTGGCATGGAAGACACCCTCAAGATTGCATTCCAGAGACGCAAATTAAAACCTCCGTGATGAATTTGACGTTATGTAATTGACATGACGATAATGTGTAATTTTTTTATATAGCTATCTATAATTATAAGGATGCAGTGTTATGAATTATATCTTATTACTTAATTATTTAATAAATAATAATAAAAAAGTATTGTATATTATGTGTAGATGAAGATGCACACCCCTTAAAGTAATTCTGGCGGCACCCATGGTTTAAAGCCATTCGTGCTAAACCATTTATTAATAAGTTCGAAGACATAATTTGAAAAATGTTCTGTTTATAAATCTGGAGTATTTTTAATTATTATATTTGTTTCGTCTGCAAATTGGACAAATGTTGAGTTTTTAGATGAAACACAGGGTAGATCATTCATATATATATATATATATATATAAAATAGTGGCCCCAATATAAAACCGTGCGCTACTCCACATTTGATTAATTCCCACTCAAAAACAGTGGACCATTTGCAGCAGCTTTAAGATTCTCCATTAACACTTTCTGTTTTCTATTCTGAAGTGTGATTGAACTTTGTTGGCGCGTGTGGTGCAGGGTTTGAGTACCGCAGATGACGCCAAAGTTCCGTTTTGGGAGGCCAAGTGCATATTGATTGATTGTCTATCGGGCGTGCGATTACTGACCTATCCGATAGTATCTTCTTGTCAGTTAATGGTTTATCCTTAAGTACATAGTTTTGAACAAATCTTCTATAATAATTAGCAAGACCAAGAAATAATTGTAACTCTTTTACACAAGTTGGTGTTGGAAACTCTTTTACTGCTTGGACTAAACTTGTATGTGGTTTTACTCCTTCTCTAGAAATGTGATGAACCAAGTAATCCAATTCCGAAGCTGCAAAATTACATTTTTCAATCGGCAACGTCAAATTACCCTTCTGCAGACGTTCGAAAACACTTTTCAATCTTCTGACATGCTCATCAATATATTTGTAAAATACGATTACCTCATCCATGTAAACTAACTTAGAAAAAGGCTTTAATTCCCTCAATACACCGTCCATCAGTCTCTGAAAAGTAGCTGGAGCATTTTTAAATGCATTCTGGTATACTCAAAATGACCATTTGTAACATTGAAAGCAGTTTTGGGAATGTCTTTGTCAGGAACTCTTATCTGGTGATAACCACTACCCAAATCAAGGTTGATAAAATACTTACAATGGCCTAGGTAATTCACTGTCTCTGAAATAGAAGGTAAAGGATAGACATCTGAAGTTGTAACAGCATTTAAACACCTGTAATCTACACAAAATCTGAACTTAGTTTATCCATTTGGACTCTTCTTTGGAACTATAACTACTGGGGCCGCCCATGGACTATTCGAAGGCCAAATAATACCATCCTTCAATTGTTGATCGATAAATTCATCGATCAGTTGTCTTTGATGGAAAGGAACCCGATATGCCTTCTTGTAAATGGGTAATGCATCTCCTGTCAAAATTCTATGTTCAACTATATCTGTGTCTGGGAGGGTTCCACCTGGTTCAAACAACTCTCTGAATTCCCGCAATAATCCTTCAATCTTCTCCATATCTCTTTGGGGCAAGTGGCTCAACTTATCCTTAAAACATACTTCGCGCTTCACTTGGACAATACGCGCCTTTTCACCTTTTACTCTATGGTCAGCCTCATTAACATCAATAAATATACTGCTACCAATTATCACGTATAACTTCGATATGTGCTATCTCATTACCACGTGATATCTCAACATCATCTTCACCAAAATTCTCAATTACAACGAGAACACATATCCTACCGTCAACTGTGCGCACTTTACAAACACCACTTTTAACATAGCATTGGTTCAAATCCAACCATTCAGACTCATCTGGTGTTTCCACCAATACTACAGAATTTTCATCACACCCGAAACTATCTCGGATTGGGATATCAATAACTCTTCCTGATGCTTTGGGAATATTATCTGCTTTGTTTAAATGGGCGTCAGATCTGTAGGTTCGTATAACTGCCAAATTCGGATTTGTAACGCCATCCTTTGAACATGAACACTGCTTTTTGTCTGGTAACGCCGAAGATGGGCCTACATTTCCGTGTTTCCCCAAAACATCAACCGTTTCGCCACACCAATCACCGAATTGTACTTAGATAGAAAATCAATTCCTAAGATACCCTGATACGAAGAATTTAAACTAATGCATCATGAGCATAATTATCTATTAAGATGGTAACATTCTTCATCCCAAATGTTGTGATATTTCTACTCCCATCCAAACCAGTAATCTTATAATCGGGTGGACATAATCCTTGAGTTCCACAATTACTCTTAGACAATAAGGTCACCTATGCATCGGTATCAACTAATAAATAGCACTGTCTTCCACCTATGCTGAAACTTATAAACAAAATATTGAACATGGCTGCGTTATAGCAACGGTGAAACTCGCATTAGGTACAATAATAGCCAACCAGTTGCTTTAAGCAACTCGTTGGCTATTATTGTACCTAATACTTATAAACAAATTTGCCACTTGAGAATTTGCACTGGGGAATGCAACAAATACCCTCTTTAATGGGGATGCGACATCGCGGCTCTGCTCACCCCTTCCTCGTTAAAATTCTTTTGTTCTACCCTCTCTATGCAACAACTTATTTACTCTACCACGATAATTGTCCTGAAATCTTGACTCCCTTGAACAATTCAAAGCTATGTGCCCAAATTTCCCATATGCATTTATCATTAAATACTCGTCTGGGTGGCTTCTCTCTGTAATGACCTATTGGCCTACTCTTCACTTGCTCATACGTCACAGCATGCTCAATGGCCTCGTTAAATGTCTTAGATTTCTGTAGACTTACATATTCTCCTATTTCACCTCCTAAACCACCTAAAAACGCGTCGAGTGCCCTTTCTTATATCTGCCTCGTGCTTCACAACAAGATTATACTCCAAATGTTCACTCTCCTAAGTGACCTTCAATGTGAATGTGTTATAATTTACTACTTTAATTCTATCAGCAAAATGTCCTCCTCATGCTGTCTTCTCAACTTATGCAACTGTTCCCTATTAAATTTCAACGGCTGCTTCTTTGAAAAATGCTTTAAAAGTTTCTCTTGCAACCCTTCATTTGTCTCAGTTTGTTTGCAATCATCATCATAAACAACAAATTTAAATTCTTCACCGATTAATTTTTTCTTCAGATCATTGAATGACAAAAATCTTCAAATTTAATAAAAAATTCTTGAATTGACTCATTAGCTGTTACACTAAATGTTATATTACTAGACATAATTGCATTATTAACTTTAGACTTCAGTTCAGGATCAACAGTTCTACACGTATTTAATTCCGCCAATTCTTTACTCAAAATGTTAATTGCGTCTTGCAAAGGGACTTCTCTGTTCTCCAGAAGGACAGGTGATTTCCACTCACCTATTAGCCAAACCTCGAAGTTACTGCTTGGTGTGCGGGGACAAATAGCTGCAGGAACAGCTATTTATTTATTTATTTATTTTATTTATCAATCTTGTTCCATGGATCCCTGCTGAGGAAGTACCTCTGGGATGTGAAACATGTCATTGTTGATACATATACACATAATATGAGTCATATCATAGTAAATATATATACATACATATTTTACAAATACAAGAAATAATAATAAACATACATTTTTGCAACTGAGTTTTGCAAATGTCATGATGAGTACAATTAATTATTTTCTTCAAATTCTTGAATGGAGTAGAAGGAGTTGCCAATAAGATAATCTCTAAGTTTTTGTTTGAATACATCTTTATTATCTGAAAGCTGTTTTATACGATTAGGTAGTTTATTAAACAGATGTATCCCAGAATAATTAACTCCTCTTTGTACTAATGACAGAGATGTTTGTGTTTTATGCAAGTTATTTCTGTTTCTTGTATTGAAACTGTGTACCTGTGAATTAGGTTAAACAGGTTAAAATTTTCTATGACAAAGCTCATGAGAGAATATATATACTGAGAACACATTGTAAGAATATTGAGTTTCTTAAAGAGTTGTCTGCAAGAAGTTCTTGGTTTTACCCTACACAGAAACCTAATAGCTCTTTTCTGTGCTATGAAAACTTTTTTACTTTGTGAAGAGTTTCCCCAAAAAATTATGCCATATGACATTACTGAATGAAAATATGAGGAGTACACCTGTTTCATTAATTCTAGATCTGCTGTTAGAGAAAGTGTTCGTATTGCGAAGGTGGCACTACTTAACTTTGTCAGTAGTGTAGTGATATGATCATGCCAACAGAGTTTCTGATCTATTTTAGTACCAAGAAATTTTATACTCTCTGTTTCTAAGATTGTGTTGTTCTTATAGTTTATACATATATCTGGCTGTGCATAGTTTTTTGTTTTAAACCTAATATAATGTGTTTTTTCAAAATTTAATTTTAATGAATTTGCCTTAAACCAATTTGCTACTACTCTAAGTACTTCATTTACATTAAATTCTATAGTACTGTTTGGTGTTTTACGCACAGTCAGGTTAGTGTCATCTGCAAATAAAACACTCTTAACTTTATCGGATAAATTTCCTGGAAGGTCATTGATGTATAACAGAAAGAGGAGGGGACCTAAGACAGAGCCTTGTGGAATTCCATGTTTTATTTTCTCCCAGTCTGATGAAGCATCTTTACTTATTTTAGAATCAAAAATTGAAACTTTTTGCATTCGGCTTTCAATGTATGATTTAAACCATTTACCTGCGGTCCCAAAAATACCATAGTATTCCATTTTTTTCAAAAGTAATTCATGATTTACACAATCAAATGCTTTTGCAAGATCACAAAATATTCCTACAGGATTCATTTTATTATTCAGTTCCTCAAATGTGTTATTTAAAAATGAATATATAGCCATTTCTATGGATGATCCTTTTTTGAACCCAAATTGTGAATTAGTTAGGATATTATAGTGTGTAACATGTTTTATTACTCTTCTATACATGACTTTTTCAAAAACCTTTGAGAATATTGAAAGTAATGAAATGGGACGATAGTTGTCTACACATGTTACTTCTCATTTTTTAAATAATGGTTTTACAACAGCATATTTTAGTCTATCGGGAAAAACACCTTGTATTAAGGATTCATTACAAATGTGAGCAAGTACATGACTGATTCAGTCTGAACATCTTTTCAGTAATTTACTTGAAATATTGTCATAGCTGGAAGAATTTTTAGGTTTTAATTGTTTAATGAGTTTATTTATTTCTGAGACTGTTACTGGTGGCAATTTCATCTCCACAAAGCTATTTGGGAAAGCAGTCTCAAGAAGCCTTAGAGCACTATGTGGGGATTGCTTTTCTATGCCTAATTTATCTACTACTGACGTAAAATGTTTGTTAAATATTTCACAAACTTCCCCTACTTCGCTATACACATATCCACTTTGTTCTATTTTTATGTCCTTAGAGTGATTTACAGTTTTTCCTGTTTCAGTCTTTATTATATTCCATATTGTTCTCATTTTATTGTCTGAATTTTCTATTTTCGCCGATATGTACCTGTTCTTGGCCTTCCTTATTACATTTCTTAGTATTTTAGAATAAAGTTTATAGTGAACTTTCAGCGCATAGTTATCCGATTCTCTCATTTTTAAATAAAGGTCCCTCTTTGTTTTACTAGAGATTCTAATACCCTTTGTTATCCATCCCATGCCCAGTTCATTGTTTGGAGTCTGTCAAAGATGTTGTATATTCTAAGTGAAATGCTGCGTAACTTCTTTGGCTTGAGTAGCGGTAACCTGAAACGGATTAGAAAGTTTTACGTAAGGAAACAGAAGTTACAAAATAAGTTCCGGTTTATTGCATTTCTTCATACACTGACAGTTTCACAAATACGAAACGTAACTCTTATCCCACGCAATATGTTAGCTGCACCCCCGCTATTTTGAATTTAGGCTCCAGTTGCCGAAATGGGGTACAAATTGATATTGTTGGTAGTAAATCGCGAACCGCCTATTACATCGGTGCGCTAAGTTAGACTCTCCGCTAGGTGTAAGTGCACTCACGAGAAGGTACGGACGCTTATCACGTGCGTGCTCGTGTTACACTGCCGGCCGTGGCACCTAGAAACCGGCTTATTCACTCCGTTAATATTGAATATTACGGAGATTTATCTGGTCCCCTTACAGAAGGTAAGAACTATGCCATTTATTAACAGTGCCATCTAGACCATAATACTTTAATCTCTGTATCGTAATTTTATGATCTACAGTCAAATGCCTTAGATAAGTCACGAAAAATTCTGACAGGAATTAATTTATCATTTATTCCTTCTAGAATATTGTCAGTGAATGCAAATATAGCTTGTGTTGAATGACCCTTTTGAAAACCAAATTGTGATTTAGTTGGAGTATTATTATTTTTAAGATGTTCTTAAACTCTATTGTACATTGCTTTCTCAATAACTTTGGAGACGGCTGTTAGTAATGAAATAGGACGGCAATTCGATACGAATTACATATCGACTTTTTTTATAGAGTAATTTAACTACAGCATACTTTTTGTACAACAGCCTTTCTGGAAAAGTACCCTCAAGTAAGTAAGTTTAATAAATATGCTGGAAATCCCATCATAACCACTTGAGTATTTGCTCTTAAGAGACCTGATAATTTTTCTTTTTTCTTCTAGGGTAGCTAAATTTACAGACAGAGTGTTAAATTTTTCTTGGAAGCCTGTTTTTATGAAATCTATACTGTTTGTCACTGAGCTATTGGCAGTCAATTTATCAGCAACTGATAAAAAAGTTTATTAAATATATTAGCAATTGAAAAATTAGATTCTACTGAATTTTCTTTGATGAATATGTCATTACTTGTTTGATTGTTTTTTCCTATTTATTTTATTACAGTGTCCCATATTCTCTTAATTTTATTTTCAGAATCATGGATTTTATGTTTGTAATACATACTTTTAGATTCTTTAATAACCTTTTTCAGTAGTTTGCATTATTGTTTGTAATGTGTTTTAACATTAACATTAACCTCTGGCCTAAAATTTAACTTTTTTGCTACAAAAACACAAATTACGAACAAATGCTTGCGCAAACAATTCCAAAGATATAAACGTATGTTTTATTAATTTTGTGTTTGCAGTTTTCCACTGCCTATCAAAGTTCTTAGAAGTTTTTAGAACCCTTCAGGCCCATTTAAGTTTGATCCCATCTTACTTTGTTGCCTCTTATATTTCCCCGTTATGCACTGTTTTTTCATACTTTTAGTTAATTCTGGCATTCTCCAAAATATTTTAATTATTTTAAAGTTATTTGTGTATGTATTCATTTCCATTAGTTTCTTTGATTTTGATCTGCCACCTATTACCAACATTTTGTACTCAGAATCCTCATTTGCAGTTTCAAAAGTGTTTCTGTTGCCAACCTGTTTACTTAGTCCCTGTTCATTGTACATTGAAATTTATTGGATTTTTCAATCCTTACTCCATGTACTATCTTTAGCTGTCATTTAAATTAATTTTTTACCAGGTGCATCTAATTTTCTATTAAGTGGATGCCTAAGTGAAACTGGTGGGTGAGCACAAAAAAGATCTGACCTGACGCCATTTCAATCCTGGGACATTGGTCTGGATGTTTGTTTTCTGTGCACCTTAAATAACGGTTTCATATGCAATGCGTTGTAGTGAGATCAGTTGAAATTACTATTATTTTTTTTAGATGTTATTTTTTAATATTTAGATCCTATTTAATGTGAGATGGCGTTTGAATATGAATAACTACCTTCTATAGTTGCTAACTGTAATTAATTGGTGCATGGACAGGGAAAGGGGGAAAGAAAATTGTGGTGTCGGAAACATGGTACAAAAGTTTAGCTCTATGAATTTCCCGTGTCGGTAAGGATTTCAAATTGCCGCCTTATACTGAACGCGTTTCAAATTTCTTGTGCTTAATAACTTTGAGCAGAGATATTCTTTATCAAAATTTTTGCTGGACATGTGGATTATTATTGTCTCTGTGTCAATGGTGAGTCACAGAGTGGTAGTCTGCTACGTTTAGTGATTGAACTTTTACATTTTATTTTGTATAAGCATATAACTGTTCCCTTATTTCATCCGTTTTACTATTTTAGAGATACATGAGTTTTATATAATTGCAATCGAATCAGCAGCTCCTTTTTGTTTTCTTTCCAAAGGAGGTGAGGAGCATTTATTTTGATGTTATTTTGGTAAATATTATTGCACTTAATTAATCACTGTTATTCATTTTAATTTTGGTGATGCATGATATCAAGGAAAAACAAGTTCTCTCTCTTTTAATAAAAAATTCTACATTGTCAGGTTTTGAAGTGTCAAACGTATTTGTTTTGTTTTTCTATCAAAAGTTATAGAAACTGCTTAGGTGTCATCGCAATAAGAATTGCTCTAGAAAGAATTATACTTTTGGTATTAAAATTTGTAAACACGTTCAGTTGGCGATACTAGTTAACCATATGTGTAGATTGTGGTCACCAAATATATATTTTGGTTTTCATTGTTTAGCAACTAATATATTGTTACCTGCTGATGTTTATTGCAGATGATTCTTAACCTTCATTCTTTTAGAAAATGCATTCGGATTCACATGTCTTGCCGGGAATTGATAATGAGACATAAAATATACAGTACTGATTATAATATAGAAGAGATGTTGTACCAGAGAGAAATTATTCGATTTCCTAGGATGTGAGTTGCCTAATGCATTTCATGTGGTAGCCAATCTTTTTTGACGAAGCCTAAAGGACACATGACCGTGTAACAAGCAGTTCAGTATGATCTTAGCTGCATTTCAACCTAATGCCACCCTCTGTCAATTTTGACAAAATGTAAGAGGTTGGCAATCATGTGAAAGACAATTGACATCCTTGGCATTATTACAATTTGTTTTCTTGCACAGGTCTGTTACATGCCTCTCAGTGCTGTTTATTACTGAACATTTTGTGTGCTTTTACCGGTTCCCTGTATTCTATTAGTATTACTCTGTGATTCACTACAAAATGGTTGGTGGAGGGTGCTATATAGATATGGAGTGCATTTTTTTTTCCTCTCTTGAAGAATGAAGCCTAAAGGTAAGAAAAACCAACCAGGTAAATGGTGGCAGTTGTTTACAGATATGAAAACATATTTGTTAGACACAGCAACTTGTATATATTTAAATGTTTTCAACAGTATTGTGCATCCAAGCCAAAACTCAGTTTTAAAGTATAAATGGAACTACCTACTACTGATGCCAGCTAGTGTTGAAGATTATTTGTCAAAGTGTTGCTGGTTGATGGGTTACATGAAAACAACAATGTAAATATGTTGCCAATATTTTGTTGACTGATCTCTATTCATCTTAAGAAACATCTGCGATAATCATAAATTGGTTATAATTATATGCATTTAGTGCATAATAACTTGTATGAAACAGGTTGTAGACCTATTTCAAACAACTTTAATTAGTACACATTTGGTGACTGGTATGGAGGCAGCCTACACATTTTCTCAAACAATATCATTGAAGGAACATGTCGATATTTTCATACCAAAAAGACAATTCCTTCTAGTGTGGTTCTAGTGACATCATGCTATCTCAGAAAGTAGTTCTAGAAGTTTCATTTCGGTCCAAGTTGCATTACTATCAAATTTCTGATAAACTGTCACGGTGATATGATGTCATTACTTCTAATAGCAGTAAGTAGTTATAGCATTATTGCCATCTCCAACAAACCACAGTGTTTGTAGATTAGCCTACATGTAACAGTAACCGTCATTTTTTGTCTCAAGTTAATATCGAAACTTGTAACCAACAGGTGATTGGCTGTCGGTGCTTCACAGCTTAGTTTGTATCACGTTACAATTATCTATTAGTTGCACATTGCTAATTAGTGCCAATGAGAATTAGTTTTGCTTTCTTGTATGAACATTTCAAAAAATGAAATACGTATTTCCCACAATGATCTGTTTCCTATTGGAAATTCATAGATATTAAATGGAGAGGGGTGGGTGAGTGGTAATGCTCTGGCCTCGCATTTGGGAGGCCTCGCATTTGGGAGGACACGGGTTCAAATTCCCTCCCGACTATCATGATTTTGTTTTTCCATGGTTTTCCAAAATTGCTCCTGGCAAATTCCAGGATGTTCCTTCAAAATGTCTATGGCCTAATTCCTTCCCATTCCCTGTCCTAGTCCTTTTCCTCCCCTGATGACTTCAATGTTGATCAGGTGTAAAGCCATAAGAAACGTAGTTCCTAATGCTATATAATTTTATTGGTGTTCAGCTGGATAGTGTCGTATAAACACAACGTTTCAACAGTTGGCTCTGCTGTCTTCATCAGGTGTGGATAGCTTCAGGTATGGCAAGCTGGATGTCATCACCTAGACTGGCTTAGCAGAAGATGTAGGCCATAATGTAGATACAGTTAGTTGTCATATTGTGCCTTCCAATCCTGCCACACAATCCCTGATAAGAAGGAAGCAAATCTTCACAATGACATTAACTAACAAATGGAACAGCCTGCCAGCATCGTGGACCGCTAGCATATCTAATATATAAAAATGAATGTTTGTTGGTTTGTTTGTCATCTATGCATTCTTATACCATTCAACCCATTACGATGAAACTTTGGTGAGTTATTATGTGTGTTCCTGCACAGGTTTTTGACAAAATAAATAAAAAAAACCCACCCCCTTTCTTCCCATACACCCGTCAATTTTTTCCAAATATTCGATACATAAACCCACAGTTTTTAACCCATATTGATGGAACGTCACACACCTAAACTTTAAAACAAACAGAAAAATACTGTCTGCATTTGTTTGCAAAAACCATCTCTTTCCATCTTTAGCCCACAACGTTCTTCATACATACACACAGTTTTTATCATATTTTGATGGAACTTTGCATATGTATACATTAAAAAAATTAGAAAAATAGTCTGCATTTGGTTTTCAAATCCTAACTCCTCTCCTCCTGTATCCACCTTTAATTTATGCCATCATTGTTGCTACAAAACCATTGCTTTTATCCGATTTTGATAGTACTTAGCACACAGGTACTTTAATTCAGATGGGTCTGGTGGTTCAACGGTTATGACGCTAACTTCCGAAAGTCTGTGTATGGTCTCAGGATCAAATCCCATTTGGAGCAGGAATGTTTATGAGCTGGACTTTAATATATGATCAACGCTGAACGTTCCGTGATTGAGATTCCATATCATCTAATTTACAAAAATGAATGTTGGTTTGTTCGTCTTCTGTGTGTTATTATACCATTCATCCGATTATGATGAAACTTTGGTGGGTTATTAAGTGCTTGCCTATACAAGTTTTTGACCAAAATAAAAATCCTCTCCCCCTATACACCCCTCAATTTTTTCCAAAGATTTGATACATAAAACCCACAGTTTTCATCCAATGTGGATGGAACTTCGCACACACAAATTTTAAAACAAATACTGTCTACATTTGGTTTGCAAAATCTAACTCTTCTTCTCCTTAACCCCCCTTAATTTTTGCAAATGTTCTTTATACAAAGCCACGGTTTTGATCCAGTTTCAGTGGAACTTTGCATCCGTTTAATGTAAAGCGAAGAGAAAAATGTTACCTACATTTGGTTTACAAAAACTTATCACTCTCGGGAGGACGGCGGTTCGAATCCCCCTCCGGGCATCCAGATTTGGGTTTTCCATGGTTTCCCAGATCACTCCAGGCAAATGCCAGGATGCTTCCTTAAAAAGGCCATGGCCGAATTCCTTCCCATTCCTTGCCCCACATCCTTTCCCGTCTCTAAAGACCTTGCTGTTAGAGAGACGTTAAGCAAATAAAAAAACCTTATCACTCTCCCTTAAGAAAAAATGTACACTTGGAACCATTCAGCTTTTTTGCAAATATCCCAAAAGTGGTAGGAAAAAACCAAAGTGGATGATATTCTGAGAACCCATAACATTTCGTGTCAAGTGGCTTTGGACTGATTACGAAAGCTTCAGTGGTCACTGTATATATTATCTTGGTTCTCCAGGTGGAGCCGCATCGATTTATTAAAACTTAACCTTTCTACCGTCATGCTGTGGCTTTCATCAGAGGACTGCTTTGTCAGTTGCCGCTATCGCCTAATAGGCCTATAGTAGCAGAAAGCTAGCATGCACACACTAATTGTCTGCGGTGACGTCACCGTGCCCAGTGTAGGCGGTAAGATAGGGTCATTCGTCTTGGGTTCTCCTGAGCAAGTATGACCAAATATGATCAAGTTGCAAACCACTGTCGGCATTCATGTTGTTCCACTGTTTTTGTATTTCTAACGCTTCTCTTAACATGCCTAGGCCACCATTTTCCAATGTCTATAACACTAGTCTTATCAAATAAAATTGAATGGCCACTATTGGTTGAATGTAGAACTACAGCGGACTTACCTGCGCTGTTATTTTCAAATGTCTGATGTGCTCATTGAGCCTCTCCTTAATGGTGTGTCCTGTTTTCCTAATGTATACCTTGCTGCAACTACAAGGAATTTCATATACCGCTCTTTGTCTTTAACGCTGGTCAGGATGCTGGACAATTTCCTAGGGGCCGTGCATACGGGACAGATGTTCTTCTTTTTAAGCAGCTGTCAAATCTTATCAGCCACTCCTTGGATGTATGGCAAGACTGCCACTGCCTTGTCAGGTGGTTTGTTCTCCACTGATGATGCTGCAGTGCGAGACACAGTGGACCAGTCAAGGCATGCCAAGGCTTTATTACAAGCAACTACACTATAGCCATTGGCTAGAAATGTCTCCTTAAATTTCTCTTTTCAGCGGCCATACTCGCTTTTTCACATACCACGGATGCGTGTATAGTTAATGTTTTTAAAATTCCACTTTTGATCACTGGATGATCGTGAGAGTCAGCTCTGAGGTACCGATTAGTATGCGTTTGTATTCGGTATACTCGGTGGCCCAAGGAGCCATCATCATTTCTTGTAGCTAATACAGGGTGTTTCAAAAAGGACTTTAAAACTTTGAAAATTCATAAAAAAAATTATGAAACAAGGTACAGAGCTGGTTTTGGCGTTGTTTTAAAGGAAAACACTTTAAGCTTTGACTCGCATAGTCCGCTAGTGCCTAATCGCACCGCACAAGCGCTAGCGGCAGTTACGTTAAAGATGGCTGCCTTCACTGGACCCGAGCGTGCTAGCTGTGTGTTTCGGTTTGAAGAATCGAAGTCTGTGACAACAGTTCAGTGTAATTTTCATACCAAGTATGCTAAAGATCCTCCTAGTAGGCCTACAATTTATGAGTGGCATAGATGTTTTGTAGAGACAGGCTGCTCAGTAAAACATAAAAAATCCTCAGGTCGTCCAAGCACATCTGACGAGGTCATTGAGCAAGTGAGAAAAAGTTTTGTCAACAGCCCTACGAAATCGATCCGGCATCCATCTCGTGTGCTGCAAGTCCCACATACAATGGTTTGGCATGTGTTGAGAAAACGTTTGCATTTGAAACCATACCGATATTCGCTTTTACAAGCAGTTAAAGACACTGATAAGATTGCACGTAGGAACTTCTGTGTGGATATGTTAAATCGAGTGGATGATGATGGACATTTCTTGGACAACATAATCTTTTCTGACGAGTCAACTTTTCACTTAAGTGGCAAGGTTAACACACATAACTGTAGGATTTGGGGCATTGAAAATCCACATGAAACATTGCAACATGTTCGTGATAGCCCTAAAGTGAACTTTTTTTGTACGTTGAACAAGAGGAAAATGTACGGCCCCTTTTTTTCCCAAGAGAGAACCATCAACAGGATAGTGTACCTTGATATGTTGCAACAATTTTTGATACCACTGATCGATGAGGAGACCGAGAACAAAATGTTTTCTTTATGCAAGATGGCGCACCACCACACTTTCTGACCAATGTCCGGGATTTTCTCAATGACCACTTTCCAGGTCAGTGGATTGGCCGTGATGTGCCAATTGCATGCTGCCCCCACCACCCGTTCCCCAGACCTGACACCGCTTGATTTTTTCCTTCTGAGGTTTCATAAAAGATATGGTGTACGTACCTCCTTTGCCGGCCACTCTATCAGAACTTAGAGCAAGAATTTACGCTGCTGCTGAGCAAGTTACACCTGAAATGCTAGTGCGAGTCTGGGAAGAAATCGACTACCGATGGGATGTCTGCAGAATAACCAATGGAAGCCACATAGAACATCTTTGGTTTAAGGTAAAAAAAACTTGAAGTGCTTTCCTTTAAAACAACTCCAAAACCAGCTCTTTTCCTTGTTTCATAAAATTTATATGAATTTTCAAAGTTGTAAAAGTCCGTTTTGAAACACCCTGTACATCCAGGAACTGGAGCTGGTTGTCGATTTCAGTCTCCATAGTAAACTTGATCTTATCATGGGCTCTGTTTAAATGATTGAAGAAAATGTGAAGCAACTCTATTTCTTGGGGCCAGATGACTAATGTGTCATCCATGAATCTCAGCCATATTGACAGTTTCAATGGGTCGTTATGGATAACTTCAGCTTCAAAAGCTTCCATAAATTAGTCTGCGACTACTGGGGACAGTGGGCTTCCCATGGGAGAAATGTTAGGTTTTAATAAATTGACGCGGCTCCATCCGAAGAAACAAGATAATATAGGCACTGGACTGATTCCAGCTGGACAGTTGCTGACCACAAAATTTGAACTTGAAATTCCAAAATCTGCATTTTTTTATTTGATCCTGAAGGAATTTTGGGCACAGATGTTTTAAAATAAAAGAAAACTGATGTTTATATTTAGTTTAAAAAACTGTACTCGCTGTTCCCCTTCTCCCCTCTTAATACTAATTTATACAAGCAACTTTTTTGTTTTGGTGGGGAATCTGCCATTGTAGATGCTGATGGAGGATTTTTACTACAATCCGATCAAAAAGAATAAAATATTAGAACTTTCATATCCAGCAGCTGAGAAACGTAGTAGACAGTATTTTTCTCTTTATTTTAAAGTAAAAAATAAAAAAAACCTAACTTAGTTCACAACCCAAAGATTGATTAGATCCTACTGAAGGGGACATCCAAGCAATTGATCATATAAAACTCTTAAAAATTCCTGCTTTCACTTGAATTTGAGCATGGGACCAGACCAAAAAAGTTTGAAATAAAGAGCTTTAACCACTGAGCTACCACACCGCTCTGTTTTAAAATGTATATGTGCTGAGTACTATAAAAACCATGGGTCTGTTTTTGCAGAAAATGAAAGACCAAAAATATTGTATATCCCAAGGCACTAGAATAAACTTTTTTGGTGTATATTTAATTAATAAAATCCTTGTCTTTCCTTTATTTTGAACACGTAAATGTGTCTCGTTTTGTTTATACATACCCACTTAAGAAACAAAAAAAGGCATTGCGACACATGCTGGGCATAGTTAGTCCTACCATATCATCCTAGTTTTTGCTGTGCCTGATTGTTTAACTCTGCAAGCATCAGTAGACGGTGTGTTGTCTACCTGGTACAACTCCACATGCAGGCCGTAACAGTGATACACCTAGTTTGCGGATTGTGCCTTCCAGTTGTGCCACGCGCTGATTACGCTGCCCAGCAAACGCCAGAAGACGGGGTCTACTCTTCACTTTACTCAGCCGAGCTGCTATTAGTCTGCTGAGCCAGTCTAGGGGGTGACATCCAGCTTGCAACACCCAAAACTTTCAGACACCTACTGAAGACAGCAGAGCAAGCTGTCAAAATGTTGTTTTTGTATGACACAGCCCAGCTAAACACCCGAGAAGATTATATTATGTCAGTAAGCCGGGATAGTCTCCACCCAGACATAGTTCTTCAGATATTGTAAACCCTTGCCCACAAAATCAAACCCGGGCACTTCAAAAATAGCTAAGGTATGAATGCATGATATAAAATCCCTGAACATCAATTAAATCTCCATTTTAATGTCTTCCAACTCTTTGGCAGTAATTTTTTTTTTTTTTTTTTTTTTTTTTAAACTGCTTTACGTCTCTCAACAGCGAGGTCTTTAGAGACGGGTTGGCTGTAAATAACCTGTACGAGAGACACATAGGTTATGATTAAAAATCATCACCTACTATTAGCTCAGTATTCCATTAGCTGCTGCTTCCTCACAGAGACAGACTCTATGAAGCAGTCTCCAACATCATCCACCTCCCATAATGTTCTCCTGTTGACAAAGAACTCGTCCCAAAAATTTCTTTATCAGTTGTATTTTTGTCTTTTCTGTGTATTCGTACCTCACATCCATCATCTAAAGGTAAGTGGTGGCTCATTTCCCTGTCCGAATTTAATTTATTTTCGCTACTTACTACCTTTGATTTCACTGTTTACTATATATATATAAAACTAAGGAAGGATAGGGAAATATGACCCAACACTTACCACAGTTGAAGGCGGCTGGGACGACGAACAAATAATACAGTAATTTTCGGGATAAACCCTTCGTCAACAGGAGAACATTATGAAAGGTGGGCGCAGCTGGAGACTGCCTATTATTTGTGTTTGTGTCTTTTCTGTGTGTTCTCGACCCACATCCATCATCTTAATGTAAGTGGTGGCTCATTTCCCTATCCTAATTTGATTCCTTTCCGCTACTTAGCGTCTTGATTTCATTGTTACTATATATATATATATATCGCAGTAAAATAAATATATATAGCAAAAGGGAACATTGTATTAACACAAACAATAAATGTAATTGGAAGAAATTTGTTGATATATATCAAGAACTAGCTCGTACCCGCGACTTCGTACACGTGGATTAAGAATTTTTTTTGCCAGAATTAAATATAGAAAGTTGTTGGTAATGAAGGATTGGTCCCAAACAATATCGAGTTGGAATAATATGACCGGAAAGCTATCACTATATCATTCTACCGTCGAACCTGTCTCTTGAAGAGAATCAATTTCCAACATATTTCTGTCACCATTCGATAAGGTCTCAAAATTTCGTGGCTACAACTGTTAATCATACTGGAAAAAATATCCTGTGCCCTTCATACAGACTTTCTTATCAAATTCCATCAATATCAATATAGCCATTTAGTCGTCAAAACGTAACAAAAAGGCAGAGACTTACTTCCGTACTTTCCGTGAGTGACGGGTTATTTTTCTGTATACTTCATTATTTGTACACATGGAGTTAGATTTATAGGCCATCTCAGAGTTCCTTGTCCTGTTTTTAACTCCGTCATCTGATGAAGATTACAAAACAATTTGGCCGAAGACCATGTCACAGTGCAGTCAATGATGCAAGTTATATGTGGTGTGGCTGCTGACAGTCATATATGGCCTCTAATATTCCACATAAACATTTGCAAGAAAGCAACAATATTAGTTGTGTCTTGAAACAAAGAAAACAAAAGGCTGTGTCACCTATGATCCTTAATTAACTGAAATGTTGCTTATATATTTACGTAAGTAGAAAGAATGTTTGTTCCTTTACGCTAAAGTAATAATACTAATTGGAAAGGAAATGGCTTTTAAGCAGTATGAATTGAAAAGGATAGGGAAAATAACCCCTCACTCACCAAAATTGAAGGCTGAAAGTACTGAAAAACAAATGAGATGACAAAAAACATATACAATATTTCAGTTACTTTATTTGTGCAATAGGGAATGGGCCATTTAGGTCAGGATATCTGCACACGCCGAAGTTTACCCCATAATGTGAAACAGAGAAAGGAACCTCCATATACCACACCAGTAACATGACATTCATTGCTGATGAAACAGCTTAGACAATGTTTTGTTTTGTATATCATCACATGATGTGAAGGGCTGTTCCCCTACAGTCGAGGCATCTGTTGTTGCACGTGCAACATCTTTGTAATCGTCATGATAGATTAATTACTCACTAACATATTCCGAAACCTTCCACTAACCAATGGCTTTGTGTTTCTGCTTTCTCTGTTAGTATGAAAAGGAAAACTTATCTTTTTTTTTCATATTAATATTGGTTGATGGCATTCTTTTTCTGTTCTATTATGTATGGTTATCATTGGTTATTTAGTTTTAATTTTATTATATTCAATTTTCTCTTAATCCTGTTTTTCACCCTCCTACCTTTGATTTCCTTAATCATTCAGTTTTACTTGAGCAAATCAACTCTCTTAAATCTGCTTGGTCTTTTTACAGCCAACCAGACATTGTTTGACAACAGTAAATTTTTATAACCCCCTTACAGCCACATTTTATCGTTTTGCCTTTTTTCTTTTCTGTATGACAGACAGTAATTTGAGCTACATTGCCACACCAGTTTGTTAGGACACTAACAATCTCAATTTCGATATACCCAAAAGTCCCTACAACAACTGGAACCATACTTACAAAACACTCCATTTTTTTGAATGTGCTAGCAGATGATTTAATAGAGGATGCATTTTATTATTTCCCTCTTCATAATAGCTTTTTTATGTAATAGTAATCATAGGCTAATTTTTACTGTGCAGACCACAGTGTGATTCTGGGTAGACACTAATATAGGTGGTATTAAAAAAATCTTGATTATGGTATCATTGTAATGAGCAGCATAACTGCTTGTATATTTAGCAATATTTCTGTTAAATAAAGTGATAAAACAAGTGCTTAGCTAAGGGCACTAGTTTATCTCAATGGTAGACTTAATGCTCGACTACTAGAATCATTCAAACTACTGTTATGAACACATTAATCCAAGTTCTCTTCCACATCTCTATCATCAAGAAAAACGTATAGTTATTAAGAAATTCCATCAGGCACACTATACGGATAGACCCACTGTGCCTGATTGGTGAGTGCTTCTGGCATTTGATTCCCAGTCTGGCTATCCAGTTTGTGGTTTTTCATGGTTTCCTAAGTCACTCCAGGTGAATGCTTGGGGTGGTTCCTTCAAAAAGACTATGGTCGAATTCCTTTCCGTTCCTTGCCCCATGTCCTTTCCCACGTCTAATGATCTCGACGTCGATGAGGAAGCCTTAAGCAAAAAAAGGTGAACTATGGTATGACATTTGGACGAAAATAGTTTTCTTTCAATTAAAACAGTTATGCGGTGAGTCCCAAGGTGTACATGTCTGATCTCCTTGCCATATAGCTCAGCACTAAACATTGTACTGAAATTTGTAAAGTTTTTTTTTTCTTTCTGATTATGTGCTAGTTGTGGCCCTCCTGCCTGCACCTCTGGCAAATGATGGGTTTACTTTCTCTATGCTTCCTTATTTGTAATGCCTAAAGGAATTGTCACTGTTATCAAAATAACTATAAGAATTTTGGCAACCTACTGTACATCTCTCTTCAAAGTGATGAGTGTAACAATTTTAAAAACTTGGGCTGAATGTTGTATGAATCCTTGTGATTCTGATGAGTGTTTCACCTGTAACATAAGTCTAGTGAGGTGAAGGGAATGATAACATGATTAAACGGAATACCACGAATCAATTGTTGTACATGCAATGGTGTGTCTCACAGCATTCATAAATATTTTGTGAATACATCATTAGTGTTCTGCTTTTAAGGCAAGTTTTCACTTGGTAGCTGTCTGTGCTCTCGTGTCTTCTACCTTCTTCAGGTACATGTGATTTCTGTTTCCCTTGATGTTATTTATGATCTCGTACCTCCTTTCTTTTACTTTCCTTTCCAAGTTGTCTGTTAAGAAGCATTGCGCTCTCACAATCTGGAATAGTTTCCTCCTCTCACCAACCCTTTCCAGCACTTACTCACTTTTTCACTGTTTTACAGTAAGGAATAAAATGTTTACCATTGTCTCTTATACAATTCAGTGCATTTTTAAGGGTATTATTGGAAGTTAATTTTGCCATTGAAAACAGAAGTGTTACTTGATGTACAATTTTTTTTTTTTTTTCAGTTTGGTGATTCATCAGCTGGAATACCTTTGCCATATGGATGATAACCACAGGAAATACCAATTTTCTTGTTGCCCGTTTAATATAGTTCTCTGTTCTTCTGTAATTCATGGTTAACTCTTAAAGAAGTTGGGGCTTAAAAACATCTGGGCAAAAGATTTGTAACAGAGACATTTGCGAGAATTTCTTAATTCACCCACACTTGTAACAACATTACTGGTACTATTTCAGGTTTGTAAATTGAGATATAACCATATCACATTATGACTAATGGTATTCATATTTGAATACTGTAAAATAAAATTTATTTCTGGTGTGTGAAATACAAATGAATAAAAGTAGACTCAAATATAGATTTTAATGGTATAGATTTTGAATTGTTTACACTTTTATATCATTTATTCCATAGTAATGACTAACTTCAACATTTATTTTTCAGGTGCAAGTGGAACAAACTCTTATTAAAGGCATTGGAGGAAAATGTACAGAATGATGTTGCAATAAAATTTTCATACTGAAGTTTCTAAAAAATCTGCGATTTGTAGAGTAAAATTAAATTAATCATCATTCCCATTCAATGAATGTGGGAAATCAAATAAAAAAGTAACTACTGATCGGTGATATGCAGGGAAGTGGATGTGTGCCAAGAAAATCAAACATACTGTCACGATATTTTAGTACAAATGCTCACTCGACATATTCTAGCGTGACAGACTCACATTCAGTGGGGATTTCACCTCCAAAGCAAGAATGTGTATCTGATGACAAGGACTTGGAAAATGCCATAGTTACTATGAAGGCCGAGGAAAATTTGGCTAATGAATTTGTAAGTAAAGCTACAGAAGAAGCACCCACGAGTTCTTACATTCATGACTGTATAGATGTAAATAAAGTGGAACACGCATTATTTGAGAACACTTCTACGGAAATTACATTTAATGACTTACTGGACCCACATCTAAGGCAGGACCTTTATAATGCTACACAGGAACTTTATAATTCCTTCAATGGACACAGTGAATATTTATTTGGAAATAATGTAGAACATGTTGCTGATGACCCAGTGGACACAATAATACACAACAGAAAAGTAGAGCCTCCTAACAATGCTTACTCTTGTGTCTATGACCAAGATTTAGAATTAAATAATGCGGTTATGAATATACTTCCTAATAACATCCTCACCACTCTCCCAAGCTTCTGTGATCATACTGAGAGGTCTTCTACATCTAATAGTCACATTTCAAATGAGCAGCCGCCTCGAGACATAATCGTACTTTCCGATTCGGACGACAGTATCGTAGAGGATGCGGCACCTGCAGTTATTTGTTTAGATTCTTGCTCTTCACAGGAAGACAGTGAGATTGTAATTTCTTCAGGGGATGAGGGGACTTGTGAGTCACCCTCGCAGTTCCAACCCAGGCGGAGGCGTGTCAAAAATCGTTCCCGTGGGTCCGTAGATGTTACTGGGAGCGAACCTGTCGCCAGTTCTAAATGTGGCTCGACTTGTGCGGTTTGTTTGGAATCTCTGACGGGGGGGCAGCCGGTGTCATCGGTACCGTGTGGGCACTGCTTTTGCACCACCTGCATTCAAGAGGTAGTGGAAAAGTTCAGCAAGTGTCCAACGTGTAACAGTAAAACAGATATAACGGGACTACACAAGATATTTTTGTAAATATTCTCAACATAATATTCATAAGTGACAGCATCTGTTGTTTGTTTATAAATTTTATTACAAATATTTTCTTATTTTTTGTATTATCGGCTGGCTGGAAACTCCTGCACTGATGTATGCTGTGAATCGGAAAACACTGGCATTTAAAGCAATGTCATGGGGTCTAGTCTGAGACTTTGTTTCATTTCTTTCCTGTGAGGCCTATATATATATATATAAATATGTTAAAGTGTACGTTAAAAGAAAACTATGTGCCAAAAATAAGTTTGTTTCAAATTGAGATTTATGGTAGTTCAGATGTAAGTGGTGGTATTTTGAGGCTGTCCAAAGTGTTTGAAAATATTTAGTTTTTATTGGATGCACTGCAATTTTCTATAGTTTTTTACTGCACACACATTGTAAAATTTCTTTTTGTGTTTGTGTGTAATTAAAAATAAAAAATAAACTTATTTCTTGTCTCATATGTGTTGCTTTGGAATCTTTTTTTGTTCCAAATTACCAACTACTACTATTTTTGATTGTGGTAACATATGTAGCATCACAATTTGAGCACACTGTCTATAGAAAGCAGGCAAGAACATTAAGTAATACTACATAGTTTTGTGTAGGACATACACTTTCAAGTTGAATTGTATCTAGTTTCAGTTTTTTAATTTCCATTCCAAATCTGTGTACAAGGAACTTCAATTTTGTAGTGTTGTTGTTTTTTTTTTTTTTTTTTTTTTTTTTTTTGCTGTCGTCAGTCTTTTGACTGGTTTGATGCAATCCTCCATTCCTTCCTATCCTGTGTTAATCTCTTCATTCTACATACCCCTTACAACCCATGTCCTCAATTATCTGCTTCATATATTCTAATCTCTGTCTTCCTCTACAGTACTTACCTTCCACTGTTCCCTCCACTAACAAATTAACCAATCCAGCACGTCTCAAAATATGACCTGCCAGCCTGTCTCTTCTTTCTGTAAGCTTCTTCCACAAACTTCCTTTCTCCCCCAACATTTCCAAAACTCGTTCATTTCTTACTTTGTCAGTCCACTTAATTTTCAGCATTCTTCTGTAGCACCACATTTCAAATGCTTCAATTTTCTTTCTTTCCGGTATTCCTAAAGTCCATGTTTAGCTACCATAAAGTGCTGTGCTCCACACAAAGAGTTTTAAAAAGTTATTTATTTCTAAATCAATATTTGAAACTAAAAGGTTTCTCTTTTTCATAAAGTCTCGTTTTGCTAGTGCTATTCTGCTTTTAACATCATTCTTGCTTCGGCCATCGGTTGTAATTTTGCTTCCCAAGTAACAGAATTCACTTACTTCTATTCCATCCGATCCTATTTTTATATTTAATCAACTAGTATTGGTATCATTTATGCTACATTTCATCATTTTTGTCTTGCTTTGATTTATATTCAGTCCAAAATCTTCTTTCAGTATTTTGTTCATGCCATTCAATAACTTCTCAATATCCTCAGCCCTCTCTGCTAACAAGACAATGTCATCAGCAAATCGTAGCATACTGATTTTTTCTCCCTGAAAACTTATGCCACATGGAAATTTTTCTTTGACTTTCTTCATTGCTTCTTCTACATACAAGTTGAATATTAACGGGAATAGACTACAACCTTGTCTCTTTAACTGATGCATGTGTCTCGTGATTCTCTACTGTTATTATAGCCACTTGATTCTTATATAGTTTATAGAGTATTCTTCTATCTCGATACTTTAGACATGACTTCTTTAAAATTTTGAACATCTTGTCCCACCTAACATTATCAAAAGCTTTTTCCAAATCAACAAATGCCATAAAAGTATCTTTGTTTTTCTTGATCCACCCTTCTACTATTAATCTTAAAGACAGAATTGCTTCCCTTGTACCACGATTTTTCCTAAACCCAAACTGATCTTCACCTACTATCTCTTCTACTACCCTTTCCATCCTTCTGTATATTATTCTGGTAAGTATTCTGGCTATACTGCTTCCTTATTCGCTTAAATTTCAGCCTGAACTTCATTATTATCAAATTGTGGTTAGAGTCTATGTCTGCTCCTGAATACGCCTTACAGTCTAGAACTTGATTCCTGAATCTCTGACTATGATATAATCTAGCTGATATCTTCTTGTATCCCCAGGATGTTTCCAGGTGTATATTCTTCTTGCAAGGTCCTTAAACAGTGTGTTTGCCACTACTAGCTTATATCTTTCACAAAATTCTAGCAACCTGCTTCTTCGCTCATTTCTTTCTCCTACACCAAAACTTCCTACAGTATTCCCCTCTTTTCCTTCTCCCACTATCGTATTCCAATCACCCATCATTATTAGATTTTCCTCCCCCTTCACATATTGGATTAATTCTTCAATTTCAGTGTATATTTTTTTCTATTTCTTCGTCATCTTCGTGTGAGGTTGGCATATACCAGGGGTGGCCAACCCGCGGGCCGCCTTGAACATTTTACCGGCCCGCGAGATTCATCACACTTTTATAAAATATTTTTTATATTTCATTTTTTAGTGTTATATATTTCTTTACAATGTGCGTTTAGTATCATTATTATTATATTATCTGTGTTTACATGTAAGAATAGTAGTAACAACAATAATAACTCATTATGTTTCAATATTTCACTCCAAAAAAATGTCTATAGTGGATCTAAATCTAATATGCTGGTACATAATTATACATGTGGCCCGCGGAGTTATGATGCATTTCCAAAGTGGCCCGCTAGATTATTTGGGTTGGCCACCCCTGGCATTTACACTTGTACTAATGTGGTTGGAACGGGCTTAGTTTCTAACCTGATCAAAATAATCCTGTCACTAAACTGTTCATAATAACTTACCCGTTTCCCTACTTTCTTGTTCATTACAAAATCTACACCAGTGACTCAATTGACAGCTTTTGTGCTAATTATCCTGTGTTCCCCAGACCAGAAATCCTGTGTGTCCATCCATTTAATCTCACTAATCCCAACAACATCTAACTTAAGTTGTTCCATCTCCCTTTTTAAGTTTTCTAACCTGCCTGCCCTATTCAGACTTCTAACATTCCACGCTCCGACTCGTAGAATGTTTCTATCCATTCTGATGACTCCTCCTTGAGTAGTCTCCACCCGAAGATCCGATTCGGGGACTATTTTACCCAGGAAGAAGCCATCATGATATATGAGCCCCTTAAAGCCCAAGTGGTGTAACAGGGTGGCCACAGACCTGGAAAATATGGAATTATCAGGGAATTTAAAGCCACCTTGAAATATCATGGAAATATCAGGGAATCCAAGTAATTAAAAAAATTATCAGAGAATTTTAATTGCAACAACCCAAAATTTGATAATTTTTAATAATTTATTTTAATATTGAACTTTTGCATTAAATAGTTCAGCTTATATATTTTTGACATAAAATATCCAACAAATACCGCATTTACACTAGCAACTTGCATCTTGTCTTGCGTCTCATCGAGATACGACGACAAGATGTTCGTGTGCGAGTGCTAACATGAACTCTCTCTGGAACTCAGCATTTGAAATTATATTTAAAAAAAAGGTGGATGACATCTAAATCATGTAAACTCAGAAGTTATATTTTTTACTGAATAAAACAGCAATCGTAGAGGAGTAAGTATATAAAGATGTTTTTATGTTTCTCTAAACAGTTTTACAATTTCAAGCAAAGTGTGAAACAGATGTTCCAAAAAAATTGAATTTGTGGAGAGTCTTTGAAGTCCTGTAGAATGTCACAAGCTGGTTTTGAACTTCTGAGAAAAATTAACCTTTAATATCAAAACAAAAGCCTAGATTCAATATACCAATGCCAGCAAAAATGTGAATAGCGATAATTATACGGCTTTATAACTTTTTTGTATTAATGATATAAAGCGAATTAAAGCAGGAACAAAATAATACGTAAGATCCTAAATAGGTAGGATATATAAAGTTTTGCGTCATTCAGAGCTCTTTCAAATGCTGAATCGATGTGATAGGATAAACATCGTGCTCGTGCCTTTACTTGCTCCAAATAAACCGCTGCCAAGGCGAGTGGCACAGGCAAGCAACCACACAAAGTGAACCAACACGATTGCATGGTTTATACAAACTCGTGTTCATGCTATCTTGCGTATACTCGCAGAAACTTACGCGAAAGTGTTAACTCAGCAACAGAAGAAATTGAAAATGGATGAAAAAAAGCTACAATAACTGAACCAGAAGATTTGAAAAGAAAAGTGTAGCAAATGAAAAAAAGGCATAAAAAAACTAAGGTGTTGACTGAGTCAAGTTACTGATGAACAATTTAAAAATCTTAATTACTTTATCCACCAAATATTGAAATATTAGTTTAAGTTCATATTAGTCATTTGACCTATCTTATTTTTGTGCTACTCATTTTTAATTATGCTTCATAAGATTACTAAATTAGTTATAAAATTTTCAAATAAACATTCTTAAACATGAATAAAATGTTCTCGGGTTACGCATGTTTCTTTTTCTAATTTTTTCAGTTTTATACCAGATTTAATTATTTAGAACCAAAATCTAATTAAAACTTTAAATATCTTAACCATGCAAATAAAGTTTCTAAATCAGGGAAAAATTTGGCAAATTTTTCTGGAAAACCTGGAAATATCAGGGAATTTTTAAATCATTACCTTGTGGCCACCCTGTGTAAGTCCAATTTTTGTTTTTTTGGAGTTGATGTTTCAGAAGTGTTCAGCAAGTTGCATTCTGTTTAAAGCACAAGTGGTGTAAATTCTAGTTCCCTTAACAACCTTATAGTTAGCAGCACTAGTTTATGCAGTCATCTGTTGGGTAAAAGCTAAAGTGGTGTATATTGGAGATACACCACTGTGCCTGTAACTGTTTGCAGTTCAACCACTTGTTGCTCATCTAGAAATGTTGTAACCAGGTAAACTAAAAAACATTTTAATAACCTAGATGTAAAAGATTTAAGTTTTGATGTGTCATTATGAGCAGTGATGAGAGCAGTGTTAGTGAGCCAAGCATTTTGGCAGATATTGGAGCAAGTGATGAATGTATTCCAGCAGATTCTGAATTCATCTTCGCCAAGCAAAAAAAGCTCATAAGGCCATGAACGAGGGCACTCAACAGTCCATTAATAATAGCTCTTACTATACATTTTCCTATGATCTGGAAAGTCTCTTCCTTTAACTAAACTATCATGTCAAGTGCCCTATTACAAATGCAATAATGTTTATAATTTGGGATGCCATGAGCTTTCTTCAAAATTAGGATTTATGTATTGTTGTAATGAAATAAATGGGTCACAAAGTTCCCAATAAATTAGTGCATGTTTGGTCAAGCACATTGAAAACAGGGCTTCAGCTGCGAAAAATGTTTTAATGTATAGTGACACCTGTGCCAAGCAAAATAGAAACTGGAATGTTGCCATGGCGATGAAACTGGTTTTGAGTGAAGATAGTAATATTGAAGTTATTGACCAGAAGTTTATGAGAAGTGGTTATTCTTATTTGCCCAACGACTGTGATTTTGCCTCAATAGCAAACTACAGCAGTATTTAGCAGATATATCGTCCCAATGATTGGTACAGGTATACTGTCGTTGCAAAATCTAGGAAGAAAAATCCTTTTTACATAACAGTGATGACTGATGATGACTTTTTGTCTGTTGGAAATCTTTTACAACATATCACCAAAAGAAAGGTTGATACGGAAAAACATCCTTTATCATTGCTACAAATGCAGTGGATCCAGTATCGTAAGGAAGAAACATTTTCAATTTTTTTCAAAGAAACTCTTTCCAAAGAAATGCGCTTTTCAGAACTAAACTTCAAACCTGGACCTAAAAGAGGCAGACCTGTTAATCTTACTAACGTATCTCAAGAATAACTGTAGTACAGAAATCAAAGATCTGTAACAAAAGAGAAGAAAAAGGATATGCAAGACATGTTACCATTCATTCCACCCATCTGTCATCCTTACTCTTATAGTCGTGTCGACTCAAGATGATGCTGCAGACATTGGGCCACTAGATGCAGTGTATAAACAGTAGAATAAAAAATAGATGTTGCAGTAAAATACTGTATTCTTTCCCCCTTCTTTAAAGAGAATCTGTTCCCTGTTTATATCACAAGTGGTGTAACTCCAAAGCCCCCCCCCCCCCCCCCAAAAAAGAATAAATTTTAAAAGTTTTTAAAACTGCCAGCATAAGTTAGAATAACTCTTTAATGATACATTGTTGAGAAAAAAACTTCAAAATATATAAAACGAATTTTTTTTATTAAAACTGCAGTAAAACATTAATTTTCTCGAAATTTGATTCATGTGAGTTACACCACTTGGGCTTTAAGGGGCTCATATGTAATTTGAGAGGATTATATGTCCTCAGGATACCCTTTGGGTCTTTAATACAGTGGTTTTCCGTTGCCTTCTGCATCCCCATGCCGTTGATCATTTCTGATTCATCTGCCTTTAGGGGCCGTTTCCAACCCCAAGGGCAAGAGGGTGCCCTGAGTTTTCTATGTTATACACTACTTAAAACAATTTTTTTTACAAAAGTATGTATTTTTTTTAATACATATCAGTGAATGCTGAAATTGTATTAAATGTTGTAATCATCGCCTTGGCAATACTACTCATGTTTATGTCAGTTTTACATGCTTCTTATGGTAAAAGTGCAAGGAAAAGAATACTTTGAGTGAAAATGTATTGAACAAGGTGTTGCGGACTAGCTGTAATTTTTTTTTTCTCTCTGCCACCCTCCGAGAGAAACATTTATCTGTGGTTATGTTGTGAGCCATAGAAAATACTCCAGTTGGTTATGTAGAGTATTTACATTTAATCAAGTAAGTACATAGTAACCATTTTAACAACCCATTAGGCCTTCCATTCTCTTATTCCAACCAGGTCAATTATAGCTTTGTGACTAATGCCCCATTAGGCTGTACCATCCCCGAGTAGCTAACTGCATCTAAGCAGGTTCCTTACCACCTTTATTTATTGTGACAAAGCCGTGTCTTGTCTTCTGAGGCTGCTGTCTTCTGCCGCGCCCACCTCTGGAGCCCGGGTCGATCGTTCGTCGCAAACTTCGGCTGCTGCTGCTGTGGCCCAGTTCGATCTCCTTCCGTTGATGGTCCTAGGTTGTTTATCTCTCCCCACTATATTTTCCAAGGAGTGAATAACAGATATCAAATCCCAGAGCCTCTTGATGCCGTCATTCTGGCTGACATACGCTGTCAATTGTGTGAAATCACTGACTGCCCTAACCTACTGAGCAGGTCGTTTGTTCCACGAGTGTACATTCTTTCTGGCTCACCTGTTTGCAGTATCTGTCACAACTGACCTAGCTTCTATAGCACTCTGTAATAGTCCTTTTAAATCCATAAAATCAGTGGTTCACCACAAAGGATAGTTCCTGTCACTTGCCTAAGCCAATGGTAGGATGGCTGCGGCCTTTGGGTGACCACTTAACTATCGTAATTGTTCGTTTTATTTTGTCTCTAACTCTGGTAAATGACACACTTTGTGAACCAATCTTGTTATAGCAGATGTCTTTATTTTCCTAACCGAGCATGGTGGTGTAACAGCTAGCGTTCTGGCCTCGCATTCGGGAGGACGGCGGTTCAAATCCCCGTCCGGGCATCTAGATTTGGGTTTTCCAAGGTTTCCCAAATCACTCTAGGCAAATGCTGGGATGCTTCCTTCAAAAGGCCATGGCCGAATTCCTTCCCATTCCTTGCCCCCCATCCTTTCCCGTCTGTAAAGACCTCGCTGTTAGAGAGACGTTAAGCAGATAAAAAAAATTATTTTCTTCTCAAATTCTAATTTTTATTTCTATATAGGTTCACTGTGTGCTTTGTTAAAATATTAACCAATTATGTAAGCATACTCTTACTTCATGTCTTTTGTTTTCTAAGTAAGTTAGTGCCAATTGCATTTATTACATTTTGAATTTAAATTAGAATATCAATAGTCATCCAGTTGGCTATAGTGTTAAGGGTTAATTAATATGAGCCGTTGTTTTTTTTTGTTTTTTTACTGCACACATAGAGCAGTCTGGTAGCTTGGTGGTTAAGGCACTTGCTTTCAAAACGTTAGATGCTCTGGTCCTGGGTTCGAATCCCAGTAGGTGGGAGAATTTTGAGAGTTGTGTTTGATCATATGAGCTACACCAGGGCGTTCCGTGGTGTGGATTCCACATTATACTGTAGGTCCCAGAATAAAGGAACTGGCTGTCCTACCTCCAGCACAATGGCTTAGTATGCCTCCTTCGGGACGATCCAACCAACCTCCAGGTTGTGGGCTAAGTTACTTTTTACTGCATACATTATTTTTGTGTGATCTTTTGGAATACAACACTGCACCATCAAAAACTAATTGGGTGAGCAGTAATGTTTGGATCCAATGTTTGGAAGGACACTGGCTTAACCCCCAGTCCAGCGTTCCAGATTTTGTTGATAATACCTTTATAACACAACATTTTTAGTCCAATATTGAGCCTTTGGCTGCGATTCTGCAGTCTTCTTCAGAGATACTGTATTCATTCATGTTTCTTAGCAGAGAGAGTCTAGTAACTTCATGTACTAGCCTGCTCTCTTTGTTGAACTCATTACTGTTCCATACCTGCCAACTTTTATTACTGTTTTGTAAAATTTACGGTTGTACGGATGAACTTTGTTATTTTACGAATTTCCAAACTAAACATCGTCTAGATGAAATATTTACTTGAAACAAGGTTATTGCTGTTTTTATAGACATTTGTGATAGGTTTCCGATTTCTCTGCTGGCTGTAAGTACTCTTTTATGTGCGTTGAAGGTTCCTTCATTTGACAAAGATTTCATCAAAATGCACTATATTTCACTGTAGTCAATAATTAATTGGTTCTGTTTCTGAAAGTCGAATTGGAAATTGTTTTAATATCAACTTCCAAAATCGTCTTTCCGTAAAAACCCTGGATCCCCAATACAGTGTTTCCGTAAAGAACGTGGACCACAATTTTTTTTATCGACAATTAACTAAACGTCCAGAAATTTGTATAAACAGCATATTAAACTGAAATCGTGTCTACTTACTTGATATTAATTGTTGACAATCATTATTATTATTTTTTTAAAACTTTAAACTAAAACTCTGACGAGGCAATATCATGTTACACTTAGCACTGAACCTATTTACACTGTTTGATATACATTATATGTGTACTTTCAATCAGACTTCAAATGTGATGCAGTGTCTTTCTTAAGAAAGTCTGGAGAAAAACTGTTTGTATAACAAGGACCAGAATTGGTGGTGTTCAGAATGAAAACAGTCTTTAGGATTTCATTTGAGAGGGATGATCTGAACTGTGTTCTATTCTTCTTAACCATACTGAAAACACGTTCACACTCATCATTGTTATGAGGTATGGCGAGTATGGACAACATTACTCTGGAAATCCTATCATACTGCAACAGTTGAAATGTTATCTAATTGAGGAGCTGTGAACTGTGTGTGAATTGTATTTACAGCATCTTACCTTGTTTCATTTTCCTTCTTATGTAAGATAACAGGAAACTTTTCTAAGAAGAAATTGACTGATGAAAATTGTGCATCTTCAATTTTGTCAAATGTTGCTACTTGTGCATGTTGCAGCACATCACTTGTTAGTGGAAACTTGTTTATGATGTAATTGCAGGCTGTAGAAAAGTAATTTCGGACTGATGAAAAGAGTAGAGTTTTATCTTCATTATTAAGTTTCTTAACCATGTTCACAGTTTGAATGCCAATAACTAATTCATCATCATCTTTCTGATTTTGAATTAGGTGGTACTTCAAGCAATGCAGAACTTTTAATTATCTTTGGTTTTACAAATTTACTCAGTATCTGCTTTAACAATTCTATCAAAAGATCTAACAAAACATGTACTTGTGGGGAAAACACTCTGAAGAACAGTATTGATTTTATCAAATAATTGTATAATGGTGTGCAGGAAAATACAATAAGCCTTGTTCAAGTCAGAAGAGAGAAACATAAAAAGCTTTTCTTCACGAGTTGTAGTCAAACTTTTGCTTAGAACAGAAGAGTTGCATTCAAAAGAATAAGCTATTCTTTTAGGAGTCGACGAGGATGGAGAATCAATAACTCTCTTCTTCTGCTGCCCCTTGGATCCAATGTGTTCAACTTTTGGTATTGTTAATGATGTCAAGCTAGCTGAAATATTTGAAGCACATATTAGCACCTCATACTTAAAAAAGAAAGAAGTGGATCCCACTGCTCTAGTATTCTGACCAAACACTTGCCTAAAGACAACCACCTTGTACATATATGCTTCAGTATTTTCTTGCAATCTTGATTGTGCAAGTTTTGAAACTTCTTAATATTTTCTTTTCTAAATAATAAAAAATATCGACAAGAATCTCAGTCTATTTTAAGTGGTGCAGCAGCTTTTTCAGCAGCTGAATTAATTAAGTGGCACACACATCCAACAATCACAATATTTGGATGAGCTTCTTTCGAAACTACTGAAACTCCGTTCTTCTGCCCCATCATTACAGGTGCATTATCAGAACAGAATGCTACACAGTTTCCAATTGGTATTCCAATGTTCCAACTGCGATAACATGAGGTTACCTCTATTGTGCCCTGTTGAGTTCCCTTCCAATGCTGGTATGCATAGCACAGTACTTACAATTTTTTCTTGTTTATCGTCATAAAATGTAACAACAATGGGATAGAATTTTGTATTGGTATCATTGCTTCCATCTGTTGCCATTGAAAATGGATCATTCTGGAGACTCTTCACAACTTGTGATATTGCATTTTCAGACATTTGTTTTAAAATGTAAGTTGTTTTAGTGCGACCACATCCATATTTTTTCGCTATTTCTGACGAAGAAAAACATCTTCCTGAATAAGGCACCTGTATGGTCAGCTGCACTTAGTGGAATATTGTGTTCCACCAAAAATGAAGTGAACAAACACTCCGCTTTAATCACATCCAAATCAGAATTTCCTGATTTTGCGAAAAACTTATCGATTTTGTGATTCTTTTCTTTTGATTTTAAACATGCAATGTGTTTACTAAACTTAATGTGATATGCCAAATCATTTCTTCCACTATGTGCTATATTTATATCACAACCACACACTGTACAAAACGCAAATTTTATACCTTTTCTTGACTTTATTATACATGGAAACTCTATGGAATACGCTTCCCTAAATGTCTGGAAATATTGCTCCTTAGCGTTACTCATGGTTACACGGTTTACACACAGTTACAAACTATCAACCAACCAAACAACGCATCCGTGACTGTTGGGAACTTGGAATTCAACAAAACGATATTCAAACAATTGCTGATTCGACTTTCAAAAAAGTATCGGTGTAAAATTAGAGACGGAGAGATATCGATTAATTATTGACTACAATAAAATTAGCATATCGTGGCTTAATTTAAGAGTCAAATGAAAGAAGCCTTAACGCACATGTAAAAGCACTTAAAACAATGAAATAAACAGTAAAACCTGCCACAACTGTCCTTAAAAACCGCAGTAACATTGTTCCATTTAAGATCAGACCTAAGCGATTGAAATCCGTAAAATATCACAGCATATCCGTAAAGTACAGTCCTTTTCTGTAAATTTTACAGAGAAACGGTAAAAGTTGGCAGGAATGCAATATCATTTTCTTTCACTTCCGGGATAGTCTCGCTAGTTGGTAATTGTGACTGATGCAACATTGACTAACTCTTAAGAAATAGTATTACCAGAAATTTAAGAATTTTTGTGCAAGTTATAATGAAGGGGGGAAGGTTGCATGTTTTATAGTGTGTGGGTGTGATATTAAAATGTTAAATAGTAGAAGAAATGATTTGGGCAGTCATGAGAAATGTGGTAATTATATTGCGAATATAAAATCAAAGCAAGAGAACCACAAAATCAACACTGTTCGCTTAGTTCTTACCAATGTTAAAGTTAAGAGACTGCAAAGTTTGTTTTGAAAATTATGTTTGTTAATGAATAATATTAAGTAAGTGGGCAAAATTTAACTTAAATATGCTGTTTACAAATTTCTGGATGTTTAGTTCATGGTCAGTTAAATATAGTGTTTAACATTTTTATGGTCCAGCGTCTTTACTGAAACACAACTTTAAAAGTTGATAGGTATGCTATTCTTTAAAATTTTTGATGCCTCCTTCACTTGAAAAGGCTACTCTTGGCCTTCTTTCCACTGCAGCCTTGTTTCCAAACTGGATCACTTGCCTGGTGTTGACAGCGTGGCAAACTGCAGTGAATTTCATGTGGAGAGAAGACTAGTAGTGGCTGGACAATTGAAGGAGCATTAGAAATTTTAAAGAACAGCAGCAATTTCAATGAAGAGAGTAGTAATACTATAAGGCACTTGGTACGCTTTTGTAAGAAATTTGTAATCAAATACAGTGCCTCTAAGGAAGGCTGCAGGGTGACAGCAAAAACCTCAGTAATTGAGATAAAAATGTATCATCTCAGAAAACCAAGGTAATAGTAATGAAGGTGACTGTAAAAGCTACAAGTTCATCTGGAATCTGGTTTTGAGAGGTCACTCCAGGAGAATGTGAGGCTAGTTCCTTCATGCAGCCGAGCACAGTGGGTGGACTGTACCGTTCTCACCTCATATTTGTGGGGGACACAAGTTTGAATCCCTATCTGGTCAACCAGATTCCAGTTTTCCAAAATCACTCCAGGCGAATGCTGAAATGGTTTCTTCAAAAGGCCTGTCCCGTCTGTTAATAACATTAACATTGGTGGGGCATAAAGCCACAAGCTCTTTGTTCCAGCTCTAGTAATCTGGTCATCAATGAACTGTAGGGATCTTTGAGAAAATAAGTATGTTGACCTAGTTTATTTGGCACGCTCTGTCTACAAATGTTTTTACTGGTAGCAAATGGTTTCAACATAAAATAAATATAAAACTCTATATTAGTAATTTGTCATTCGCCTGTTGTAAATTATGCATAACGTGGTTGTCCAGAAATTTGTATCAATTTGATTTACACCAAGCTTTCCACCAAAGAAATGCATCCTCCTGCAGGAAGAAGTATTACATTTTTAATACAATTTCTTCAAAGAAGGTGGAAATTTTGGGTTCATCCTTTGATTAAGCTTATGAGAACTTGTAAAAGACAAAGAAAAGTTTAAAGGGTTTTATAGGATGTCCAGAAAACTGTTCAAGGAACTGGCTGATAAACTTCGACCGGTAATCATAAAAATGGACACAAACCTGGAGGAGTGAAGGAAGACTACTGACCACTTTGAGCGATTATTAGAATATAAGGAAACATTTGATTCAAAGATTCAGAAGTTTGATGTATAATGAAAAATTAATGGAAATGCTGGAGGTGGTTGACGAAGAAAGCATAAAACATGGAAATATGAAATATCACAAAATCATTACTTACAAATACCCTTAAGTATTTATTTACCAAATGACTGAATAAAAGCAAACAATAATAAGCAATGGTTGAGGAATGGGTGATACCAATCCGATGAAGGATGCTGGTATTTATGGAAGTTCAGAAGAAATTCAGTTCTAAGGTGACCACCAGGTGATGGTGATGTAATCAGATACAACAGTGACAATAGCTCTGGTGAAATACCACTTCCTTCTGATGAAGTACCACTTATCTGTGATAAGGTGGAGAGGTTCCAAATTTCACTGAATGCTGTAACTTGCAAAAGAATGTCATCGGTGATCAACAGTTGTAGTACAAGATGCGGCTGCACGAGTTCTACATCCATCTGTTATTTGATTGAAATGCAATTTGATATGTATAATTACTAGTAGCAGAATACGATTCTTCCAGATTACCTATCAAAATATGGCCACATGTATTTTTAATTAAATTTTAAAAAAATATTTTTTCAAATTTTTTTGTTAACATGTTTCTTTTTTTAAAAAAATAATAATAAATTACAATTCAATATATAGTGACTTTTGTGGACTTCCAAAAAGCTTACGATTCCATAGACGGAGGGTCGCTATTCAATATTTTGGAGGAATTTGGCTTGGACAGGAAAACCCTGAATATCATCAAAGAAACCCTCACAAATACGACCTCAAAAGTTAGATTCATGGGTGAACTGTCAGAACCTTTTGAGATCAGAACAGGGGTCTGGCAAGGGGATGGCCTCTCCCCCCTGTTGTTCAATTGTGCACTCGAAAAAGTTGTGAGAGAATGGAATGCAAGAACCAGAGGAGGAATTAGACTTGGAACAAAAAATAAAGGAGTTACGATTAAGTGTTTGGCATTCGCTGACGATATGGCGATGCTCGCAGAAACATGGGAGGAAGCCAAAGAACAAATTGCCAAATTACAAGAGCAGGCACGGAAGTTAGGACTTAAGATTTCTTTCGACAAAACCAAGATTATGACAAATATACCAGACACTTCTACGAGAGTCCGAGTAGGAGCTCATAAAATAGAGGTGGTTAGGAGTTTCAAGTACCTAGGGGAATGAATTGAATGGAACAACCTTGAAGGTAAAACAATGGAAGCGAGAAGGACCAAAATGGAATTAGCCTTCCAGAAGACCAAAAACACTTACAATAAGAAAAGCCTCTCTTGGAACACAAAGATAAGACATTACAACACAGTAATTAAGCCGGAAGCACTCTATGCAGCAGAGACACTAGTCATGGGGGGAGGAAAGGACAAATGGAGAAATTGGAAATCAAAGAGAGAAAAATTTTGAGGAAGATCATGGGTCCCAAATTCCAGAATAACAAACAAGTTTTCTACAGAAACGAAGCCCTCTACGCAAAGTCCGAGAGACTCTCGGAAACCATGAGAAAAAAAAGTATTGATTTCTTTGGACACATATTCCGAATGAATCCTAACAGACTAACAAAAAAAATTTTTGACTTCTTTTATAAAAAAAGACTGAGCCCAACTGGTTTAAGGAAGTGGAAAAGGATTTGAGAGAACTCCAGATTACCGAAGTGATGTTAAAGAATGGTACAGCCAAGACCGTGACCAAAGACAAAAGTAAGAGGTTCCAAGTTGCGATAAACACCAGAAAACTGATTCAAATATCAGAAGAGGAAAGAAGGAAGAGATCAGATAGAATGAAGAAATACTAGGAGAAGAAGAAAACGCAAGCATCCAAGAAGTGATTGATCTGACGTACCCCAAAGACGCGTGATTCGGAAAAAAAAATACAATTCATTTCAAAGAGATACATGAAAAAGTTCCGGTTGCCTGTGTAAAAGTGGCCACAAGTATGAATTGCAAGCTGTTAAAGTTAGTGCACCACATCATCTGACAGACAGTGTTGTGCTAACTTTCTGTAACTCTTGCATATGTTTAACAGCTGGCGACTCCTACTTGCAACCACTCTTACATAGGCAACCCAAACTTTTTATGTTTTTTTACATGATCCTCTTTGAAATGTATTATAATTTATTACAAAAATAAAAACAAATGAAAGAATTTTTTTGTAAAATTTAATTAAAAACACTTGCGGCCATATTTTGATAGGCAACCCTGCAGAATCATATTCTGCTACTAATAATTATGCCTAAAATTTGTATTTCAATCAAATAACAGATGGACATAGAAATCATACACCCTGATCTTAGGTTATTAGGAAGATAAGCAAAAACGTGTGCCATAACTAATTACAGCAATGATCAAGCTGAATTTGGCCCTTTACAGTAAATGGAGGTGGATAACGTCACTCCCGTTGCTGACACATCAAATATCCAACAGCTGTGACATTATTCGTCCTAATATTTTCTTTCACAAATTGTGGCATTACTTTGGCAATGGAAATATTTCCTTAATACTATTGAAAAAAAAAAAAAAAAAGAAAAAAACTACCTGAAAACTACCTCAGTACTAGGCTATAGATCTGCTTCGCTTTTTTCCTTAAGACAAACACACAAACAAAATACTAGCACTACTTATAATTTGGAACAGTGGTTAGAGATGGTATTGATTAGGGTTCGGATCTTTAGGACATGTCATATTTTTTGCCGGCCTTCTTTTTGAGCTCTAATGCTGAATTAAACACTGAACGTTTCTGATTGTATTTTAATGTATTTTATATGGCATATAAATGCATATTCAGGCCATCTTACTAGTTTTAGTGATACAAAGATAATATTTCTGGTCATATTTTGAGGAAAATCTGGTAATTTTTTTATAACAATCGGGAATTTACTAGAACATGAGAAATAAACTAAGATAATTATTTGCAGAACTGTACTACTATTATTCCTTGGAGAAAATAAAAAAAAAAACTAATTGTCACTGAATTGCTCAAAATTCACGAGCCTAGAGTTATAGTCATACATTATTGTCACTCTCTAAAAGTTAATGTACTGCCCGCCTTTAAATTTCGACAATGCAGTAGCAGCAAACCTGTGTCGAGTAGTGTCAATCAATGTCTCACTGTGGCCAATACTTTTGAAAATAATTCCTCAGTCAGTGTTAAATCTGCAGTGGATCAGTGAGTAGCCCAGTGCTGATTATTTTTTTTTTTTCTGAAAGTGTGAATGTACAGAGTTACCTAAAAGAATTTGAAGAGGAATATTTTAGCACAGGCGAAAGAGTTATTTTCTGTAAATTATGTGAAATTAAAGTGACTTCAAGCAAAGCGATTTGAAATTTAATTTCCCAATGGTGCAATGAGTGATGGGAGCAAATTACACTGTCTACTTGAAAGCGACACTACTAGATAAAATAAATGATGTATAATTGAGCATGTTTTGATGTATAATAAATCTAAACTGTTTGGTCACATTTTGTGTTTTTTAGGTCATATTTACCCTTTTTTAAGGTCATATTTCCCTATTTTTTTGGTCATAAAGATCTGAACCCTAGTAATGATCATTAGATACTGCAGCCAGTGATATAAACTTGAGTATATATAACACGATATGTGATAATAAATAACAAAGGTTAGGTGAAATAAGCCACCACTTACCAAAGTGTGAGGACTCCGGCAAGTGAGTAACACATAAGATGAATACAATATTTTGGCATAAGACCATGCACTAGAGAGTGAGCCATTTGGTTCCTGAGGTGTACACACACCGAAGGTTACCTCATGATTGGCTAGGCAGTGGAAGAAAGGGTTGGGGGAGTAGGTGGTGGGGGTGGACTATTGATATGTTGGAGATAATATATACATAATGCAGATTGTGGACTATAAACTGATTCATCACACACTAGTTGCAAGAGAGTTGGTGCACAACTGACTAGCCAGTCATTTGTGAATTGGTCGCTCGGGAGTTGAATACAGGCTGTGCTGCAGTTGTGTAGGTAGATGAGAATTGTGCAATAGCTAGGGTCCGACTCTGAAGCGACTCCTGCACTGCAGGATGAAGATCGCAAGTTTAAATTTCCCATCCTTCAATTATAAATTGAGAAATAAATGCCTGTGTCACTTTTACCTGGCCAACAACTAATCTGACAAGTAATTTGAAGATTTACAAGTAATATTATAAACCATTCCGTATCTCATAAAGAGATACACTGTTTGAGAATATAATAAAAGTGTTGCAAATAGAATAAGGATATTAACTACATTAAAGAATAAACCGTTATTGGGGATATCTTCAAAGGTCCTCTATTAAGCCCTTCTCATTGTTTCAGTTTCTAATATGTCAAGGACAAATTATGTGTGTTTAGGCAGGACCTGTTTACCGTGTTGCCCTTTCTGTCTTTACTGACCAAACCACTGTATTGCATTCCCCACTTTACAATAAAAGGCCATTTGTAAACAACAGTAACATAAACAGAAAAGTTTGATATTCTACTTGACAACTAGTAGTAAAATATTTTTGAGTCTGTAATTAGGTGGAGTTACACAGACAAAATAAAACATAGTTCAAGAAAGTGAGAAGTCAATCTCGACAGTTCACCTCTGTACACAATGTAAGGGGTGTCCTTAATCTAAAGATATGATTGAGTGTTATTTGAAAACATTTTTATTCAGCTAAATTCCTTTTTAAAATTCTTTTAATTGAAATGTAGTTAATGAGTGCGTGGTAATTTCTCATCTACTTTTATATTTCATGAATTTTTATTTTAAATCCTTTCACTTTTTCAGGTAAATTGTTAAGTTCCCTCAGTAACTTACTCCAATTCCTCTCTTTACCTACAAAAGAAAGTTTTCCCATTCAAGGCCTGAAATCTGTCTCTAGTTTGTGGATTAGTTATCTCTTCTCTTCCACATATTAATAATAATTCTCCTACCAATATCCATCCAAGTCTCATCACCTACATATGCCTTATAAATAACTCCAACTGCTTCCTATCTTCCAATTACTCCAAGCTAACCTTTTGCTGGCACTGCAGAACACAACTGATACAATATAGGAGAGCCATTGGGAGGAGTGGGAAACTGTAATAAGACTCTAGGAAAACACTGAACAATTTAACTTAAGAATTAAACATAATAATTAATTATATGTGAAAGTAGATGAATATGGAAATTGACTCCAGGAAATAAGCTCAATCACACATTTTTTAAAAATATATTTATTCTCTCACTCAGTGATATTTTAATCTCGCTGCAATCTTTTACCATAATCATATGTAAAGGGCAGTATGTAAACTAGTCACTCGAAGGTAATAGCAGAGTGGAAGGAAGCTACCTAAAGCTTTCTATTGGAACTCAATAATTTTTGGTTAGCTCAAAATATGATAGGAAAGAATAATGCATCAGTAAAGAGTCCTAAACACTGTCTAATGTGATTGTTTCTTTGCTGTCAGGGTTTCTATCTTTGAACTTATCAGAAGTATGATACACACTATCATTTCCTTTCATACGTGTTTATAAACTGAGGTTGCGGTAGGTAATCGGTAATGCTCTGCCCTTACGTTCAGAAGGACATGGATGATGATCCCCTGCTCCATTAATCAGTTATTATGTTTCAAAAAATGAAAAGTTTGTAAAAAAAAATCAGCTCAGGTAGTCTAGTTAACAAAATGATTGTACAGAGAACAAACAGTTTCTGCGCCTTTATTTGTCAAGACAGTTCAGTTTTACATTTCTTTTAAGTAATCTAACAATTACCCATAAACATCTCAAATAATTTTATTCTGAACTTATATATTGAATAATATTTAAAAAATTGAGTTAACTTGATATATAGATTGAGGCAAAGTAAATGAAATTGCTTAATTAATATAAATCCACAAAACTGTTAGCAAAGAAGTTCATAAAATTTTCATCCTCACATGTACTTAACATATATAGTAGGCAGTTTGGGTGTATAACCTCGCATTATAAAATATGGAATGCTAAGGTTTGAAGGTAGGCATGCTTTACATGTTATACAAAATAATTATTTTAATATAGTAATGAAAATTTGACATATATAACAAAATTACGGCAAAGTGTCTAGGTCAAAATATATATATATAAAAAAAAAAAAAAAAAAAAAAAAAAAAAAAAAAAAAAAAAAAAACATCATTAATTTTACTGTTGCGTATAACAGTACAATTCCATCAAAATTAAAATTATATCATTTGGAGTTTAATTATTCTTGACTAGTATATCAGATATGGCACATAGGAAATTAAGCCATTCATTGCCATCCATGTCTTATAAATAAATACATGCATTTAAATCCTAACACACAAAACTTTTTTTTTATAATTACAAGAGCTAACTGAAATTATATTTTGGAGGACAGTTTATTCACTTCTTTAGAAGAACCATACTGATAAAAAAGGAAACTTGTATCATACTATCATTGTAACATCAATTTTAATTAGGATTTTAACACTTTGGAAACAGTTAATTTTGTTTTAAACAGATGTATGACTTGCCTATTCTGAAAAAAGAGCAATAGAATTACAATTGTTTAAATAATGAAACAGTTTAAGTAAATTCTTACTTTGAACAGAGGAATCATCTTAGAAAAGATAATTCTTATGACACATCATTAAAAGAGAAATATACATCTTTTTATTTTATTTTTATGTTATTTTTACATCTCTGAATATCACATACATACAAGAGACAAAAATAGAGAACTACTGTGCTTGTTTTCACTACAGTACAGCACAGAGGAATTGATTTATGGACGGGAAGTGCTTGAAAATGTAAGTTCTAATTTGATCTTGAAATGCTGCCAACAAGAGATAGTACCATTTGACAGGAAGATATCACCCTGTAATATAATTATGTGAAACTACAATAAAAATCTAAATTATCACTGCATACTTTCCTAGTGGAGAGTGGTTTTTAAAGGGATATAACTGATTACTGTTAGTTATTTACATATTATCTATACCGCACATTCTGTATTGTAAGGAGATGTATTTTAAATGGTAATGACAGATATCGATAATTTAAATCTCACGGCTATAATTATAGTTGAACATCTCATAATTTTTAACTGAACTGGGGATCATGGCAACATATCTTGGATGGCTGATAGTACTTCTCAAAGTAAATTATATAAAACTTAGATACTGATTGCAGTCTCAGATAATGCCATGGGAAAAGGGGGGGGATAAAGTTTAAAGTTACAATAATTTCTTGCATTTATTATAATTTATGTCACTCTGATTTAAACTATGGGTGAGGCTCTTTCTCCATTTTTGTAAGCATGCAAGAACCTTGTTGATTGGTAAACAAATTCTCGGGCATTATTTTCTTTTAAAAAGTAATGTAAATTTGCCCTAATGTTTTCTCTCTTTAATACTCTTCTCTTTACTAAATGATTGCTGATTCTCTGGTGAAACCATTTTCAGTACCTTCTTGCTTTCAAATCTGGAATGATTTGCTGTTACAAGTAGTACTGTATAAAATTGGAATCCATATACTAAATCTGTTGTCCAGATGATCTGTAATGTTTTGTAAAAACTGTGACATTGATATTTTAACACTTCAGGGTCTTTAAGCCGTTAAAAATGCATAATGATGTATGTGCTTGGGACTGATACCAAGCAGCACAGGGCATCATGTTTTGGCATCTTATTGTAAAACCTAATGTATGTAATACAAGAGACAAGCCTGTCGAAGTGCAACAAATAGTTTCAATTTTAACAAGCCTCTTTAAGCTAGATGTTCTGTTGTTCTAGTTAAAGGCCCATACAAGTGAGAGCTCTAGTATTTTGATATACAATCTCTTTCATGAATGCTGCAGTGAAGCTTCTGGATGTAAACTTCATTAGTAAACTGAACAAAACAACAAGTGCACACGTATACACTTGTTGGGGTTAGGGTTGACCAGAATTATTCTGTATGATGCGGTGAATACTTTTAACCATACACTATGACAAAACCTTAAAATGTTACAAGTAAACTTTTATGTATGCGCATTTTTCCAATCAATTACAATTTAAATCTAAGTTCTGAAAAAAACATTGCAAAAGTGTTGCAATACTCTTTCAGTATGCTACGATGTGAGCAAGAAACTATAAAAGTGTTTAAGTTGCGAGTACTCAGATAAAGTAAAATTAATGTTTCCTCAGCAGTTTCAGGGCTTTCAGTTTCAGTCCCAAAATTATTACAGCATTTTGTGTGTGTGTGTGTGTGTTTTTTTTTTTTGTGTATGGGTACCATGTTCCTGAAAATGTTATAATACAGTTAAAGTTTTTTATAATTCTATTCTGTACATTATGCTCCTTTTATGTTGTTCCAACTTGTGGTAGTACTAAACAATAGTAAAAAGACCTGCATGTAATGTGCAAAAAGTGTAAGCAGCACGTTCATTTGTTTGGTTTTCTAAAGGCTACTCTAGATCAGTGGTTCCAAATTAGTTTTTTCCCCGAGTACCACTTCAAGATGCAAGTCAAACTCATGTAGCCGCTATAGCTGAAATGATTAATAAAAAAATGAAAGCAGTATTCGAGATTGATTACAGTTACGTAATTCATATACACATGCAGTTCGATTATCTTAAAATATATTTTGTCAATAATAATGTTTGCTTAATTTTTTTTCCAGTTATATTAGTGATTATCTTAACCAAGAGATTACAGCGTGTAACCCTCGAAGCAACCTCACATACACCCCCCCCCCCTTTCCCAAGGGTATACGAACCACTAATTGAGAATCACTTGTCAATGTTTCTGTCAGTCACTACTCAGACAACATGTCAGAAATACTGATTCGCTGACTCCTTTCAAAATGACAATTCAGTCGAAGAGTGTGAGCTTGTGACATTGTTGATTATTTCATATCATGATTACCCTGAACTGTGGTAAGTTAAAAGATTATTTAAATCAAAAAGCCATCACACTATAAAAAGTGCAAAAATATTAACAGTCTAATCTTGATTTCACTGTAGAAAACTTTAAACAAAAAGTAATATATTATGCAGTAACTTCATCAAAATCTAGGAAATGATTGAAAGTACAAAATGCTCAGGTGCATTGCTGGACAACATCTCAGAACCTAATGTATGGTTCTACGTTAAAGTGATAGGTACATAATCTGGGCATACGAATGTGGGTTTTGGAGAAGTGCTACAGAGCCACGATTAGCATAGGTTAAACACAGTTGTGAGGTGTGCTAACATGGATCTGTAGGCAAGTTTATATAAGGTTGTATAGGCAGCTGTATTAGGTAAATCTAAGATGAAAAGAAGTTGTTTGTAAGTCAGCCACATGGATTTGGAAGCAGTTATACATGTAACTCTCAGTAAGTTATTTACAAGATATTTCAGATGAAATGGATGAGAGAGGCCAAGTAGATAGTGTAGCACTAGATCTTTCTAAGGCATTTGACAGAGTTAACCAGAAAATGGTTGAAAATAAAAGTAAGATAATTGAAACAAACCGAGATGTATCTTGCTGGATAAACGAATTCATAAGAGGTGGGAAGCCAAGAGTTGAAGGGTTTAATGCAATATCAAGTGAGATGCTGTGCCACTGGGTAGTATATAGGAATCATTACTGTTCATTATTCTAATGGATGATTCTGCTGTTGATCTCAGTCAGAGGTTAAGCTTTTTGCAGATGAAATAATGCTGTATAATAGGATTTCATGGGAGGAATGTGAGCAATCTACACAGGATATTTAGTTGAGTGGACAGGCATGGAATAAAGATAGATGCCAAGAATAGTCAACTTATTAGGTATCATCATGTTTCCCCCCTACTTTCGTGGGTCAATCCTGGCACCACCTCTTTTTCTAAATTTTGTGCTTATTTTGAAAGCATATTTATCAGTCAGTCTGCTAGGCCTGTTGTAGTATTATGAGGAAGCAGATGTGTTGCCAACCATGTAAGAAATGTGTAATTATGTTCTGTATGTGATAAACTATAATGTATAGTTTACAAGGCAAGATTAGGGAACACTCCAGCATTCGCCTTGAATTAGGATGGCTGGTTCAAGTCCTGGCACCATTGTTCCTCCTGGATCCAGCATGGTGGTACCTCAGTGTGCAAAGTTACACTGGCATATTTGTTTGGTGTACTCAAATAAAAATAAAGGCTTTATACGATTATTCAGTGGAAGGGAATTGCTAAAGGAATAAAATGTAAATACCTGGGAATATGTATTGCCAGCAAAGTAAACTGGACAAGGCACATTGGGGAAGTAGAAGGTAAAAAGGTTCAGAGTACTGCAACTATTGATGAGAATGATGACAGAGTGCACCAGTGAAGTAAGAGAGATGGGTCACAAACTTTGGTTTAGTCCCTTGATAGAGTATTGTGGGATGATAATTGACTCACATTATGGGTATCAAATAGTGGTGTTTAAGAGGATTCAAAGGAGGGCAACTAAATTTATCTGAGGAAATTGCCAAAAATATACTTGCTAATTAAAATTACAAAATATTTGGGATGGGAGTCATTGCCAGATAGAAGGGTATCATGGGAAAGTACAAGCTATATCCTAGCAATGTGGCCAGGTTTGATATTGGTAGAAGATTTAGAAAAAGTATGGGAAAGGGAGGGTCATGAGAATAAATTAAACAGGGCAACAATTTTTTAAAAATATTTTAACATATTCTTATGTAATATTGACTGATAAATTCTAAAATAACTTTGGTTTTTCCATAACAGGTCTATTTTTTTTACTCGTCTTCATTTGACACCATTATTATTATTATTAATCATTATTGCCCTTGAGGACAGTGTTTAAACTCAAATTATTCATGATTATTCAGTTTTTGTTTGTATTTGTCTTCTTCCTGTTCTCTTCCCAAAACCTCTTCATACGCTCACTGTGTTCCTGTTTCCTTTGTTCAGTCCATTTTGTTCCTGTTTTCTTCTGTATTTTAAATATTGTGTTCATAATTTTGTTATTGAATTGTCCCCTTTCCCGTGTCATTTCCTTGCCGATCCCTGCGTGATTCAAGTCCTCTTCTATTTCCTGGAACCAATTGGTTTTCCTGAGTGAACCATTTATCACATCAAAGATCCTCTTTGTGAGTCTAGTGCTGTTCATTTGCTGTAAATGTCCATAAAATTGTAATCTACGTCTTCTGATCATGTCTGTCAGTCGATCTGTATGTTCGTATAGTTCTTTCGTTGGTCTTTTCATCCATATACCGTCTTTATATATTGCTCCAAAAATTTTTCTAAGGATTTTGCGTTCAAATTTTTCCGCTTCTGTTATGCCTGAAGCCCCAATCGTGGTTGTTTCTGATGCATATAATGCTTCTGGCAGTACCACTGTTTTGTAATGTCTGAGTTTGGCCTGTCTTGATATATTTCTTTTGTTATAAAGTTGAAATTTGTAGAAGGCAAAAGTAGGTGGGTACAAGAAATGGGTGTGTAGTGAAACTGCCACCGGAGCATGCGCTCCTTCGCAATTAAGTTAAATAAATAATTTTAAAAAATATTTCCAGTGTACTAGAGTGTTTTAGAGGAATTAAATAACTGTGTTTATTTGGCAAATTTATTTTATTCATATAAGAAGCAAACAATATTAAGTGAAAAAAAAAAAACATAAACATATATTCAAAAGTGAAAATGCAAAGCTTTAAAATAAAAATTAAAGGAATAAATTTATGCTTCTTTGCACACTGCAAATATTAAGTAACAGGATTATTTCCTTTTAAACTCCAGCAATAGTCTGCCATCATCACAGAATCCCTTGCTAACAGGTTTCCAACTCCCTGATGGAATCGTTCATCTTGTTCGTTGCTGACATTTCCGAGATTTTCAGGAAAGCGATCAATAAGTCTAAAATGAAAATCCATTTTCATGCTCATATTCACCCCAGTATCATAAAAAGTTGACACCATGTTACTAACAAGCTCTTTGTAGTTTTTACTTTTATGTTTCACAAGGAAATTTTGTACTACTTCTACAAAGGCTCACCAAGCTAATGCTTCATTTTCATGCATCGTTTTCATGAAATTTGTATCCTTTATGATCTTACGGAACATTAGTCTTTCAAAAATCCCTACTTTAAGACTTTCAAATGTTTTTTTTTCTGGAAAAATACTGCATATTCACTTGAAGCGTTCCTCACAAATTGACAAATTGTTTTATCAATCTGGGTTTTATGCGCAAAGGTTGGAAGATGATTTTTTCTCACTTAATTAAAGGTTCTAATATATTGGCAGCTCTACAAGACGCTATATTTATTTGAGGCGCCAGTCTTTCTTAATATAGTGACTGTCACAGTCTCTACTATCCCACATGCAAAGGAAGTATGGGTATTTGGTATAATCCTATTGCAGTCATAAAAGAAAATTCACCAATTGCAATGTAAGCATCTGAAGAGGTTATAACAAATTAAAATTAGAATAAGGTGACAAATCAATGCAGTAGACATAGCATACATACATAATAACCTTAAAAACATATGGACTGGGAGTGAGCTTCGTAGCTTTAGATAGTGACGGTTTAAACGCGGCAACTGTGGTAAATCAGTGCAAACAATGAATTCCAGACATGCAGCGAAGTTAAACACAAACAACTGAACATCACATTTACCATTTTTGCATGTTAGAATGACAGAAACTTATCAACTGTCATTCACATGCATATACTTCTAGACATCATTCACTTTGACCAACACCTAATATATAACAGAGGGATATTACATAGCTTAAAATCTAGACCTGATATGTCAAAATGAAGGCCATATTTGGAATTGGGGGACCAATTTTGTATGTTTCCTAAAAACCAAAATTGTTGTTGCCCAGTGTTATCACTGGATTTCAGACATAAGGGAGTAACAAAGTTTTAATTTATAGATAAGGGAGTGAGGGACTGGAACAAATAGAGTTAATGAACAATATACCACCATCTAAGAGTTGTAATTAGGTACTAAGGAAACACTGGGACATTAACATTGCAATTAATTATAATAAAATGATCTGTTGGTGATCAAAAGCTATTTTCAAATTTAGTTACTTTTGTCAGAACTTGTTTCAAGATTTGTATACAAGTCCTGGCACATTGCTTCATACAACCAACTCAGACATTTGGTAAAAATCAGAATGTCTCATCCAAAACCCTCACACATTTTGACTTTGACAAGTATCTACAGTAAACAATTATATTATGAAAAACGCAGCAGTGAAAATTTTTAAATAATTTTAAGTGATTTACCTAATTTTATTTAATAGTACACGTTCATTAATGAGGAAAAGGAATCACCATTTCCCAAAAATCTTAATGTTACTTCTAACCGATCAGCTGGTGAGACTGCATATCAAAATTTAATGTCATGTTTCACAATAATTGGTTGAACTAAATTTAATAAAAGGTAAAATCCGATAAACTCATTCTCGCTGAGCATGACGGGTGAGCAGTTAATGCTCTAGCCTCACATTTCGAATGGCGCCAGTTTAAATCCATGTCCGGGCATCCAGATTTGGGTTTTCTATTGTTTTTCCAAATCACTCAAGGCAAATGCCAGGATGCTTCCTTCAAAAGGCAATGGCTGGATTCCTTCCCATTCCTTGTCCACAGTCCCAACCTGCCTCTAATAATGTTGATGAGGCATAAAGCCATAAGTAAAAAATAATTCTTGAAACAAGTTCACTTTCCAAAATTATTTATCTCAAGACAAATGATAAGCTCCATGTATTTTTTTGTCTAGAAAATAATTGTTTTTGCCATCTTGTACCGTTTATTTCCTATTCCTGTAGCTTGTAACTGCAGATATTCCAAATGAAAAAAATCTTCCTAATCTGTTGACATTTTTAATGTTTGGACAATTCAAATACAAAACGAAACTTTTGAATATCATGACTGAGTTTGATACTTATGAATACTATTGTAAAAATCAAGTTCACACTCATACAAATCAGTGAAGGTCTCATACAAATCAGTGAAGGTCTCATACAAGTGCTGGTGTAAAATCTGAATTTGTGGCAGATGTAAACATAGCCAAAGATTGAGTTGAGAGCAGAAACTCAAAGTTCAGAGATTAGCAAACTTGCAGTATTTATTTGTGACTGAACGAGTATTGATGTACTCTGACTGTATAACACTCTTCAATCTAGATCAGTGGTTTGTAACAGGGCAGTATCACCCACCAGTGGACCTTCTAGTCCAAGGCAAATTTAGGGTCGTTCAGGACTAACCATTACTCCCCCCACCCTACACCCTTCTCCTGCTCTCCAGTATTATGTCCGGCTTTATGGGCTGTGTCAAAGATGTTTTTATAGTATTGTTGTGGTAATATGTAGCAAAAAGAGGATTTAATGTAGTCAGCAATTTATTAGCTAAAAAAAGAAACAAATTGTCAATAATTGACTGTGGAAATTTAAGATTGCTGAAGTCAAATAACGAACCAAATTTTGAAAAAATAAGTGTCATTACTTACAAATAATTGGTGTAATAGGTAAACAAATTGAAAATATTTGCTTCAGCCAAATTTAATTATTTGTATACCTTTATATCTTTCAGAGACATTTACTAGCTGTAACAGTATTAAAACTGGTACTTGGTTCTAATAAATGCTGAATTAATACTGGCAGTATCTACAAAACTTTCAAAATCTAATACATTTTTAACCTCATTATGTATTGTAGATAGAACATACCTGTATTGGTGGGAGAGAGAGTTTTAAATGTATGTGAAATAACACACCAGTAAAACAACAGAGTTATTCTTGGGCAACAATTCAAGACTACTAGAATAACTATATTGTTTTATAATGTTCTGACTTAATTCAGATCAAGAAATTCTAAAAACCATTATTTTAAACTTATTTGTACATAGTGCACAAAAATTAAATCATAGGCATAACATATAGTATCAAAATGATCCAAAGTAAGTTTTAAACTACAATGTAGAGCACTGTAGTTTGTAACAAACAAAAGATGAGCTGTATAAGAGAGAAAGTGGGCTGTGGTAAGGGAATTAAATAATAGCGGTGAGTTGTCAGACAGCGGCAGTAGTGACGCGTGGTGTCTGCACAGCCCCGTCGAGTCGCGCCTGTCGTAACCAGTCCCTCAGGCTGCGTGTGCGCTCCACCAGCGACCTGTCGGCTGTGTTAGTCTGAAGGTAACGCCGTGTGGGGTGATAGGCTGGTGGAGGAGGTAGTACGACACCTACATGGAAGAAACAAACAACCTTTATATATAAAAACCGAGGTGTGTGTAAACTGCATCATCATGGAAAAACCACTGGACCAATTCAGACCATATTCACATGAAATGTTATTGAGGTGGCATATAAGGTTATATACAGTAACCAGGAAACAATAAGAGCTAAGTAGTGAATAGAATTACAAAAAAGGATGACGAAATTCATTGTTTTTTCTGTTCTTATGTTGTTGTTTTTTTTTTTTTGTGTGTGTTCACACCATGAAACAATCATGGTGGTTGATTTTGCTATTCTTTTTTTTTTGTGTATATTCATACACTGGAGTCTGGTAGGTATTTCTAGAAACTTCTGCCAAACAATATTAAATGGATTCCTGCATGTATATATGGCCCCTAAATATAGAAGATATACTCCAGAGCCACCTATCAGTAGGTGATATAATTAAAGACCTTGCTCACCAGTCTTGCCATCTGCGGAAGTCGCATTTGCTCTGATGCTCATTCTCTCCATCAATACTCACAGACCCTATCCCAAGCCCTTATTTCCTGTTGTTACCCCAGGGATCTTGTACATAAACAGATCTCCCGCGCGATCACCCACCCTCCATGTAACCACTCTCACTTGTCTCATACAAAAACCAACCATAGCCCTGCCTTTGTCACTCAGATCTCTCCTGGCCTCTAGTCCATCAACCATATCTTGCGACGGGGGTATGACTTCCTTTGCTCGTTTCCAGAAATGCGTACTCTCCTACCCAAAATTCTACCCAGTGTCCCCCGTGCATGTTTTAGCAGACCACCCAATCTTAAGAACATCTTAGTTCACAAATACCCTCCTTCAGACTCTCCAAAAGCACCATATGGATCTTATCCTTGCAATAGATCCCGCTGTAAAACCTGCAGCATGCTTCCACCCACCACAACATATTCCAATCCCACCACAGGGGAAACTTTCCCCACTATTGGACATGCCACCTGTTCAACAACTCATCTTATATACCAACTAACTTGCCGCTATTGCACTAGTTCTTACATAGGCCTCACCACACAGCAACTCTCTGTTAGAATGAATGGCCACAGACAAACAGTCCACACCCGCAACCTGTACCCTCCAATACCAGTACATGCCAATAGCCATGATTCCAACAACCTCAACGACTGTTTTACTGTGAGAGCAGTCAGAGTTTTCCCTGACAGCATCATTGCAGCAGAACTCCAAAGATGGGAACTAGCGTACCAGAATATCCTGGATATGAGACACCCACCTGGACTTAACCACCATTAAAATCCACATAACCCCCTTTTTTTTTGCGTTTATACAGTACCCTTACTACATAAATGTTCATTTTACCATCTCCTGCAATATATTATCTCAGACATGTGATGATTGAGAGCGCCGAAATATTGTGTAATTATAACACTCCTATAACTCGGCTAGTTACCCGAGAACATTATTTATATTCTCAACGCTGAGAAAGACTACGAAATTATATATCAAGAATTCCTCAGAATATGTTAAGATCATCAAGACTATGGAACTGAAGGTTTCGGGTATATTAGTCAGCTTCAACGTTGTTCCATTATTCACCTGCGTCCGATTGATGGACATGCTTGAGATGATATGCCACCAATTTGAACCAGCCATTGTGGAACTTCTCAAACATGTGCTGACATCCACATATTTCACTTACTTAGGGGATTATTATGATCTGTTGGACAGGGTTGTCATGGTATCGCCACTTTCTCCTGTAGTCACCAATCTGTATATCGAGTATTTTGAGGAAACAGCAATGGAAGGTGTGGTTCTCAAGCCGATATGTTTTTTTTCTGATGTGTTGATGACATGTTTGTCTATAATGACACGATATTTGACAACACAACTTGCAAAATCATGGCAATGATTTATCTTTCTATTGGCTCAGATTGCCTTCACCAGAATAATGAAATAATGGGAAGCATAGAAAAATCCTCTTGTAGGAATCAACTCATTCTAAATCTCTCAGAAACTTGCAGCACAGTTATTGCACATATAAGATGCTGGTCATCAAAGTGATTTGCCCCTTGACAAAGAAGAAGCCTCCTAGATAAATGATAACATTTGTTTGATTTGAATTGTTCTTAAAGTTAGTTACCAGTCCTTTACCAAACTTATTAAACTTTTTAACCAGATGACCAGTTCAGTTAATGTAGAAATAGTGTCTTCCCCTTTATAGCAAGTACCAGGCAGCACATGTACTTGTGTTTGTATTGTATTCATTTTCTGAAGTAAGTAAACATGGTTTTGTGATTCACTGGGCCAGGATCTGAACCTGTAACCTCCAAAATGTCAGGTCAAAATGTTAGAGCTCATTCTCCTTGAAGTTCTGACAAATGTTCATATCCAAACTAAAGTTGGCGTCAAGTTGATACTTATCTGTTGCATCTTTACATGCAGCCACACATTTGGGATGTAAAACTAAGTCATGTGGCACAATTATTGGAAATAAATTAAGATTGTATTACAAATTTATGTTATTATTAGCATTGAAGCAGTTAATAGTGACTCAAACAAACCTGTCCTACCACCTCCTTCCTTCTGCTGCTTGTTGAGCACATCCCAGATCTCACGGATCTCCGTGTTGAGGTTCTCCAGGCTTTGGATAATCTCGGTAGACTCCTGGTATGGTGCTCCCTTGTTCGCCTGACCTACACACAGATACAACCCTACAGTTTAGTAAGAGGAACTGCAATATGTTTTCTAACTATAGAACATGACTATAGCTGCCATGACTTCAGTACATTACAATAGTACACATAAAATTTGTTAGTAGCTACAAAATCCGTTGCCATGAACAATTATATTGGAGTGTTGGGACTGCAGATAAGTTGGAATTTATTAATTAGGGAAACGATAACACTTCTTATTTAAGTGGAATAGGGACAGTCACCAGTATAGAGATTAACTAGAGTGACTGTCAGAAAGAATTCAGTACAATGTGATCACATATTAGAAGCAGTTCTGAATGAGAGATATTATACAACACTTTAATGTCCTGTTTACTAGTAGAAATGTTCAGTAGCTGAGTAGTAATTAAACAATTCACTTTGGATATCAAATTTAATTTCTAGTTGGGAGAACAGATGGGATGAGCAGCTGATCAATAAAACACATGTATTTGGACAAAAGCATAAAACTGACAGAATCTCCAAACCGTAACTCCCGCCATATTGTTTTTCCTCCACTACAAATACTGACTAGTGGCCCATGTCTCCAGTTGGCTGCCAGACTCCATCAGGCAAATACATCACTAAGAAAGAATCTTCATTTATTTGCATAACCATGAGATACATAGTATTCGTAAGCAATTGGAAGTTATAAGAAAAATCACTATCTTTTGTTTTTTGTTTTTTTGAAAACTCAAATAAATCATGATTTTTTAGGCTTCCATGGCTATCTTTGTTAGTGATTACTAGATTTTCAGGTGCTGCATTGTTTTTGCCTCAGTACCCACACATCTGTTGATTTTTGATAACCACACTGTGAGGTGGATAAATGTGGAAATGGAGGTGGTACTTGAGAATGGTATTAGTTCTGTCGTGAGGGTTTTGGCAGTGCAGTCCGTTGGTAGGTGGGGTTTCACTAGGCATGACACCTAAATAGAATGTTCAAGGGAATAAAGTTGTTAGCTACGGCTGTAAGGGAGCCCACTTCCAGTGATGACTGTGCGTTTCTTTATTTTTCTTCTTTTTTCCGTTAGTGCTGAAAATATCACATAGCCAGTGATAAGGGTGTTAGTAGTACAGAAATTTAACAAACAAAACCTAATAGAGATACACGAACCTCAAGTAGTAGTTATAAGGTCAGAGTCTTGGTTAAAAGAAGAAGTACTAGACAATGAGGTTTTCCCTGTTTGTTATAGAGTGTACCGCAGAGATAGAGGAGCAACTGTTGGAGGGGATATTCAAACTGGTTAAGAAAGAATACTAGAGTTCACTGGTGTTGTGTGGTCATGACCATGAGTTACTTGGAATAGACTTCTGGGGAAATAAAAAAGAAAATGTCAGGGTGTTGGCTGCATACAGTAGTGGAAGAATGAATGATAAAGATGAGGCTTTTAGGGAGAAACTAAATTCATAGTCAGAGTTCAGAAGAGGGTATAGATTGGCGATTATTGGTGCGGATTTAAATTTACCAGGTGTCAACTAGGTATGAAATAAAATTAACAACACAAGGGAACAGAGATTGCAAATACCTTAGTAAGAGCAGCAAGCTTTACACAAGTGGTTGAGCAGAACAAAAGGGGACCAAACATGTTGGATATCTTCCTAAAAAAGTCTGATGAAAACCTTATCAGGTGTCAAGTAACTGAAGTAATAGCGATCCCAATATGGTTCTGGTGGGTATAAGGGGATTCAGTAAACCAGTGGCCAGAGTTGAAGGGGGAAATAGGCACAATTATAACAAAGCACAAATTTTGGAACAAAACAGATACTTCATGGAAAATTTCAGCAAATGGAAGAATGACATAAGTAGAGTAGAGAGGAATTGGGAAGAATTCAAGGAAATAATAAAAAAAGGGTGAAGAAATATTTATTCTAAAATGGAAAATAAAAAGAAGTACATAACCTGTGCACTATAAGGTGGAGGTGAGGAGGATAAAGAGGTTGTGTAAGCACCTTAGAATTTGGTTAAATTCTACTTTTCTTGGTACAAGGCATAGGGGAGGGGGTAAGCCTTCCTGAAATCATAAAATTATTCATCTCGTAACTACAGGATATGGGAGACGCGATTCATACAGAAGCTGATACTGCAGTCTCAGAACATAAGGAGATTTAAAAGCAATAAAGCAATTCAGCACATAATTGAGGTGGTAGTTAAGGTTGGCAAGCATGTGGGCGCATGGTTACAATTGTCTCAGTCTTGTTTATTACAATAAATACCAAATACAATACAACTTACACAACAATATCAACAACTTCAAACATAAGATTTCCACACTATATCATGTAATAAGCTTAATTACCAATCGGTTACTTAAAATTCCCCCAAGATATACTTATATTAAATAACCACAATACTAGTTGGCCTTAATGATCCATGATGGCCCAAGAGTCCAAGGATTTATACACTTAAATTTACTTATATCTAAACAACAATTTAATAATGGTAGAATATCCGGTGCTATAAGTTCCTAAACAGGATTTCCAAAGATCGAGCTTCTCAAGGCACTTATATCAGTTGAGCTCAACCAACACTGGTCTGTTTTCATGTTTCAGCACCCCTCAAGGGTACAGACAAACATACATACACTGTTTCCCTCATTTGAAAGAACAGCCATTAGTGACATAGATTGTCCCACGCAAGCACAAACACCAAACAGAAAATCTCCAATTGCACCGAGGAAGCAGAAAATACAACGAAGTTGAATTGTCTGAATACCACGAACTCTCTAACAGTCTATCCACTCGTGGAACATGAAGGCACAGGTTGCTCCAGAAGGTGCCAAAGCGCACACTTTACGAAGACACCCCAAACTGCCATATAGTCTGGGCATGTGAGGCGACGACACAGTTTACGGCCACTCAGAACTGCTTGTCAGACCAGGCACCGTCAATAACCCCTCGTCGACGGCCAAGTATCACGTTGCTCCGCCTAACTGCTGCCCGTGCATGGAGCACGTCGCCTTCTTCAACTGCCGCTTCCGACACCGCCACTTCCTCCTCAAACTGTTCACTTCCTACTGAGACTGACCGCCGAGACTGACCGCCGGGTCGCCCCTTAAATCCTCTCTACAGACCGATAGAGGGCACTCACATTCACAGCGCTCTCTATCGGCCGGCGAAAGATGACAATCGCCACCAGATGGCCGGAACCTGGCCGCCGCGCGCCCTAGCGGAGAAGTTAGCGATATGAAACAGCCGCCTAGCGACAGAGAGCCGCGCACGGCTCAACCTCCCCCGCCAAAGCTAGACCCCGGGAGATCAAGAGATTACGGCCTAACCTTACACTTAACTTGCGACAGGTGTACCCTCATCAGTCTTCTGGATTTGAAATCTTGAACTAGCAGTTTAACGGGCGATAATATTCTTCGTATAACGCAAGGGCCTATGAATCTGTAGGCCAGTTTACCAGATTGCCCCCCTTCAACGCCGCTTTGAGGATTTAGGTTACGAACGAAAATCTCGTCCCCGACCTTGTAGTTAAAGGGAACCCGACCGGTGTTATACCTTTTACGCAGACGCTCGTGGGCCAACTTAATATTCTTACGAGCTCTATCCCAATTATCTTTGACAGTCTGTGAATTAATCCTATCAGGCAAGAGTTCCCTAATGTCCCACAAATTGGACAGCGGGGAATTCAACGGGAAAGAAAGCATCAGACTAGCGGGCGAGGCCTTTAAGACCTCATGACGAGCAGAATTAAAGGCTAAGTTAATCCACGAGATGGACTCCTCCCATTTGGAACGCGAATTAGCGTGATAAGCAATTAATGCGGCCTTCAAATTACGATTCACTCGTTCTGCAAAGGAAGGTTCAGGATGATAGGGGGTAGTGGTGACATGTTTGATACCCTGAGAAAAACAAAACCTTTTGAATTGGTGAGAAAGAAATGTAGAAGCATTGTCACTCACCATGACTTGAGGAGGTCCAAACCAGGCAAATATTCTTTGGAGCTGACTTACAGTACACGAGGTGGAGGTAGTCCGAACAGGAACAAGCCAACAGAAACGAGTAAATGCATCAACCACCACTAAGATGTGCCTATTTCCCAGTTTAGTACGGGGAAGTGGCCCGACATGATCGATGAACAGTTTATCCATAGGGTTTTGTTCCCGCAGAGAGCACAGATAGCCTTTCTTGGGGCCAGTGTCCGGTTTAGACATATTGCAAATACGACACTCCCCCACCATTTTGCGGACGTCCTTTATTAATCCAGGCCATGTAACACATTCTTGAATCTTGTGTATGGTCTTGTGTACGCCCAAGTGGCCCCCGGCCAAAGAATGATGAAAATAATAAAAAACAGACGAGATTAACTCACTAGGAAGACATATTCTAAGTTGCTTTCTTCTTCCTACCTGACGACACAGAATACCTTTATTCAAGACGAAACCTGGCGATGGTTCACCTTTACAAAGAGTTTGATAAATGGGACCCAGACAGGGATCAGATCTCTGTTTAACCCGGAGGTCAGAAAACAATAAGGGAACTTCAGTCAAAACGCCGCCTGCCAGGTCACAACCCTGATTACTGCTTTCCGAGGGCCCTTCCGGCTCCTCAAACATGCGACTAAGCGCATCTGCGACGCTGTTATCAGCCCCCCGAATGTGTCGCACCGAAAAGCGGAAAGCTGAAATCCGGACGGCCCCACCTCGCTATGCGCCCAGTTTTACGGGGACGCGCCAGGACCCAACTTAAGGCTTGATTATCCGTTTCCATAATAAACTCGCGATGTTCCAGATAAAATCCAAATTTCTCCAAGGCAAAGAGAACAGCAAGAGCCTCACACTCGTACACTGAGTATTTACATTCCGGACCAGCCAACCTTCTGGAAATGTAAGCCACCGGGGCTCTCCCCTGATCACCGTCCTGCAAAAGAACGGCCGCGATGCCAGCACTAGACGCATCTGTCTGTACCACAAAGGGTTTGCTAAAATCCGGAATGGCTAAAACAGGTGGATTGGTAAGCGCAGATTTTAGCGCGTCAAAGGCAGCCTGTTGGCTAGCTCCCCACACAAATTTGCAGCCTTTCCTATGAAGTTCATTCAACGGGGCAGCGATATGGGCAAATTTAGGCACAAAAAGGCGAAAATAATTGGCCATACCAATAAACCTAGCGACACCCTTAACATTACGAGGGGGGGGGGGGGAATTTCGGAGATCTTTGGTGCGATCAGGATCCACTCTAATGCCATCACATGACACAAGATGCCCCAGAAAGGAAACCTGCGGGCAGGCTAAAGTAATTTTTGAAGGCTTGACGGTCAGACCAGCTTCCCTGAACCTAACTAGGACTTGTCTAAGATGATCCATATGTTGCTCTAAGGATTCACTATAGACCACCACGTCGTCCAAATAATTATATACAAATCGAAACTTAAGATCTCCTAGGACCCTATCAAGGAGACGGGATAACACTGCGGCCCCAGTGGCCAAACCAAACGGAACACGGTTAAACTCAAACAAATTCCAATCCGTGCAAAATGCAGTAGCTGCCTTCGAATTCTCACTCAGGGGAATTTGGTAATATGCTTGGTTCAGATCCAACACAGAAAAATATTGGGCGCCGGCGAACCCGGTAAAAGCATTGTGAAGATCAGGCAGGGGCACAGATTCTAAAACGACCTTCTGATTCAATGCCCTGTAGTCAACCACGGGTCTGTAATCCCCTTTCTCAGGTTTGGGAACCAAGAACATAGGCGAAGCATAGGGTGAAGTGGAGGGCCTGATAACTCCCTCCTTGAGCATCTGATCGATCCTTTTTCGCAGAAAATTCATCTTTGGGGGGGACAAACGGTAGGGCCCCTGCCTCACCGGCACATCATCGGACAGGTGGATTTTATATTCAATAAGATGAGTAACTCCCAATTTGTCCACCAAAACATCTCCAAATTGTTCCAACATTTGCAAAAGCTGACGAGCTTGATCCTGAGGCAGATGGCCCACCTTATAGTCACCTACTTGAGTAAGGACGGCATTTACCTGTGACGAGACACGACAAGAACAAAGAGCTATTTGATGTTGTGGATCAAATTTAAAATGAAAAGTGCTCGAACTACAATCCATAATTAGACCAGTGGCTGTGATAAAATCAACTCCCAATATAACGGGTATAGATAACCCCTTTGTGACGACCAGATCGCAAGGCCAGGTGTAATTACACACCCGAACCCAACGCGACACACTCCTACGAGACCCAACTTCTGACCATTAATCGTACGACATTCCTGCGGAGGGGGTCTGAGTGCAGGCAAGCGACAGATGTTACGAAATTCCAAATACCAGTTATAATCGACCAGAGAGAAGGAACTCCCTGAGTCAATAAGAACGCAAACAGGTTCATGATTAATAGTGGCACAGATAAAGGGCAGATGAGACGTGTTAGGAATCACAATACGTTTATGAAGGTCTTTACGCCGTGAATGGCTCCTTTTATATCCAGCTAAACTCCCATTCAATTGATGCTTGGCCGCCGGGCACTCTTTGACCAAATGTCGACCAGACCCACAACAAAAACATCGCTTAACAACCCCACCTGGACGAACACTACTGCACCAATACTTATTACCAGCGGAACTTGTCCGCTGAGAGGCGTTATGTCAGGTATCAGCTCGTCGCACCGCTGGCACTCGGCACTGTTTGACGAAATGATCGCCAGCGCCACAACGAAAACACTTGCCTGCAACATAGTGATCATTAGCACGCAAACCCCTAGAATTCCTCTCACCTTTCTTAATAACCTGTGCTCTGGCTTCTGTTCTCTGCTGATCGACAAGTCGCAAGGCCTCAATCGAGGTAATCAACTGATTAAGCTGCAGAAAGGACACTGGTTTTATATTAAACACAGCCCTAGCCCTATCCTCAGGACGAAGTCCTTCAACAATATTGGCAACTATATCCTTTTCAGAAATATCCATTTGCAACGCTGTTACGGCCATACGAACTCTCTCCACAAATTCTCCTAATGACTCTGTTATGGATTGCACTCTCCAAAAATGAACTCTCTCCAACTCTCTCAGAGCACGTATTGGTATTTTTTCACGAATTACCCTCTGTCTTAAATCCTTCAATGACCCTTTTACTTGCACAATCTCCGCAAGATAATCTTCCAAAGGACCTTTGGCCAGAGGATACAACAAGGCTAAAACACTATGTTGAGGGACAGGATTAGGCAATTTGGCAAATTGATTCGAAATGGCCTGATACTCGGGAACCACTTGGGGTGTCTGAGGATGCACCGTTCTTACTGCTACCTCTTCTACTGAATCACCACAAGTGTCATTCTCTAGACCCAGGGAATTAACTTGTAGTAACAATGTTTGTAATTCGGCACTCAACTGGTTTACAACAGAAAGTTGATCTTTATCTAATCTCAAGGTTTTTAAATCAGTCAGACGATCGTTAAAATGATTAAGCTGGGCTTGAATTCTATAAATTTGACGTCTGGTTGGGCTGCTCTCCTTCAGGAAGGCCACATTCCTTCCGAGCTCCTGCAACCCCACTACACAAGCGGAAACAGCATCACAAACCTCCCCAATCCGCTCTGGCGGAACGGTAACCGGAGCAGGACCGACAGTACGCAAACGTTCAATAAGTTCTGTTACACCACCATCGTCAGACAATCCCCTAATCCTGTGCTCATACTGGAGCTGCTCTTTCTTAAGGTAACTCCACCCTACAAAACATGTGCCTTCCATAGAGAATCCGAAATGACAACAACAACAACAAGACTTGAGACTACCCAATGCAACCACGCTCTGCTACCATTTGAGGTGGTAGTTAAGGTTGGCAAGCATGTGGGCGCATGGTTACAATTGTCTCAGTCTTGTTTATTACAATAAATACCAAATACAATACAACTTTACACAACAATATTAACAACTTCAAACATAAGATTTCCACACTATATCATGTAATAAGCTTAATTACCAATCGGTTACTTAAAATTCCCCCAAGATATACTTATATTAAATAACCACAATACTAGTTGGCCTTAATGATCCATGATGGCCAAAGAGTCCAAGGATTTACACACTTAAATTTACTTATGTCTAAACAACAATTTAATAATGGTAGAATATCCGGTGCTATAAGTTCCTAAACAGGATTTCCAAAGATCGAGCTTCTCAAGGCACTTATATCAGTTGAGCTCAACCAACACTGGTCTGTTTTCATGTTTCAGCACCCCTCAAGGGTACAGACAAACATACATACACTGTTTCCCTCATGGAAAGAACAGCCATTAGTGACATAGATTGTCCCACACAAGCACGAACACCAAACAGAAAATCTCCAATTGCACCGAGGAAGCAGAAAATACAACGAAGTTGAATTGTCTGAATACCACGAAGTCTCTAACAGTCTATCCACTCATGGAACATGAAGGCACAGGTTGCTCCAGAAGGTGCCAAAGCGCACACTTTACGAAGACACCCCAAACTGCCATATAGTCTGGGCATGTGAGGCGACGACACAGTTTACGGCCACTCAGAACTGCTTGTCAGACCAGGCACCGTCAATAACCCCTCGTCGACGGCCAAGTATCACGTTGCTCCGCCTAACTGCTGCCGGTGCATGGAGCACATCGCCTTCTTCAATGTAAGTTTTATTTAAAAATTTATTATTCCACTCCCTATTAATTGCAAAAAACTGTTTAGTACACAATCCAAAATATCAATTTCAGGAAATACAAGGTAAAACCGGATAACATCAAACAGAAGATGACACGAGCACTCGTCACACCAAAAATGTAAAAAAAATGTAATAATATAACGTTCGAAAATGAGAATAATTTCTCGAAACGCGTCACGCATATCAATAAAATAAAATAAATTAAATAATAATTTATTAAAGTAACTGTGTCACAGAAAATTATTTGCGTACCTTATTTTAATAGTAAACAGCTTGTAAACTTAACTAAATTAGCGAAATCCTTAGTTATCCAAATTGTAAATAGTCGATTTTGGTTACGTGATCATATCACTATTTCTCAACACTTTTAGATGCAGTAATTTATTTTAATAATAATAATGAACTGAAAGAAAGTAAAATTCACTAAGATTCTATAGTTTCAGACAGTATAAATAAAATAAACACAATTTTAAAACTTCGTTGAGCACACTTGCATTTTCAACACCACATAACAACACATTTTCGATAATTTCCAGAGCTAATAAATAAATTTTATGTAACAATAAAGAACACTGGATAACATATAAAAGTTTTAAAGCATTCCACCCAGTATAACGAACATTTAATTAGTTTTAAAGTTATTATGCTGTAAAGAAAAACGTGGCAATTTTCAAATTTGAATTGTGAACAACTAAGACCATTTCAGTGAACAGAATAAGTTTTCAAGTGCGTAATAAAATAAAAGAAAAATTCAGACGATAACACTTTTTCGAAATAAACAGCACTTTAATAATACTTAACAACATATTAATTTTTTAACATGTCTGCCGGGTGGCTATCAGCTCAATTTTGGTGAGATTAATAACTTATATAATACAACACCGATAATAATAAAAGTTACATTTTTTAAATCAGGAGCAATCATGAACAAAATTACAGGGGTTTAAACATGATAATTTATAACTCAGCAGAAACTTTCAGAATTGTGAAAACCAAGTGCCAACGAGGAGATTTACAGACTTTTTCAGGAAGTCAGCTACAATTCCGCACACACTTTCGAATTTTTTACAATATACTGAGTAAGTTTGGGGCTAAAGTCATCATAAACACGACAGATCTACATACTGCTAACCATGCACTGTAAAATTATGAACACTTGGGGATCACAGGATTTTGATAAACTATTTTGGGTAGTGAAATGCTACAGCGGAGACAATCCGAGGGCACTTGTTTTTTATGTCTCGAGGCCAGCAATGTGTTAGTTAGTTTCAACTGAGCATGGCAGTGTAACGGTTAGCGTTCTCACCTCGCATTCGGGAGGACGGCGGTTCGAATCCCCGTCCGGGCATCCAGATTTGGGTTTTCCATGGTTTCCCCAAATCACTCCAGGCAAATGCCGGGATGCTTCCTTCAAAAGGCCATGGCCGAATTCCTTCCCATTCCTTGCCCCCATCCTTGCCCCCCATCCTTTCCCGTCTCTAAAGACCTCGATGTTAAAAAGAAACATAAAGCAGTTACAAAAAAAAAAAGGTTAGTTTCGAGGAACTCACTCGGTGACGCTGGTGTTGGTCAACGAAAATGGTTACCAGAAGTTACCCAGCATGCAGTACCATGTGCTGTACAGACAACCATGACAGAATATTTCGTATAAGCTAAGTGTAAACAGTGATGATGAAACTTTGATACTTAATTAATGGGGTTTAGTCTGGTATTTATTCCTCTTTATAACTTGCTATTTTTGGAGATGATCCATTTGATTTAGCCAACTTCAACTGTAAATGTGACTTTGAAAATATATTGAAAATGTTTTGAAGTGAACAATGCATATTTTTCTTAGTGACATTTTCTTTCCTAAGGAATAATAAGGAAGGTGGTGACCATAATTGTTTACAGTTGATTTATCCAGGCTCACACACGGTTATGCAGTTTTATTAGTGAAGATTCTGTCAGAACTTAAATTGTAGGTTAGCTAAGGTGACTAAACTGATACTTCACCCCGGTAAGTGGTTTTGTCCCTTACAGTTGGTGAGATGATAACGTAACAGAGTTAAGAAATAGCAAGGCAGGAGAGAAATCTTAAAATAATTTAACAAGGAATTAATAATGTCTCAGAAACTAGTTATTTTTTAAATTATGGCTTTATGCCTCGTCGATGTCGAGGTCATTAGAGGTGGGAAAGAATAGGGGACAGGGAATGGGAAGGAATTCGGCCATGGCCATTTGTAGGAGGCATCAAAGCATTCACCTGAAGTGATTTGTGGAAACCATGGAAAACCCAAATCTGGATGCCTGGGCAGGGATTCGAACCCATGTCCTCCAGATTGCAGGGCCAGAGTGGTAACCACTCACTCACCACACTTAGTGAAACTAGCTGGGGATGAGTTTATGAAGAATATTATTAGTGCAGGGGGACCACTGATTGATGCATCTAAAAATTTCTGTGGCTACATCAGAAAACTGGTGGGTAGAGAGGGTGTTGAGACAATTATAGATAAGGATGGAGAAGACGTAACTCAGGATTTAAGTAACTGGTTCAGTGAGATCATTAGGGACTATGATTCAGGAATGATAGGAGTTATATCAGAAAATAAGGCTATTCACACAGTTGGAAGTGGGCAGACTACAAAATTTGAAATTAAAAATTAAGATATAAGGACCCTAAAAATACGTAAAGGGGCAGTTGAGGGTAATATTATTATGGATGTTTTAAAGATAGCAGAATGTGACATTGTATCTTATCTCAAACATTATTCAAATTGAGTCTGGATACTTGTAGCTTACCACATCACTGGAGAAGTGCAATCGTAGTACTGGTCCATAAAGGAGGGGCTAGAAATAGGATCGGAAATTACAGGCCAATCAACTAAAATTGGTTGTAAATTAATGGAGAGACTAATATGCAACCATATCAGACATGTCTGTGAGGAATGTAAGTGATTTTTCAAGTCAGCAACATGGTTTTAGGCAAGGATATTCATATGAATCTCAGTTAGTAGGCTATCTGCAAGGTATATCTGATGAAATGGATAGGATAGGTCAAACTGATAGTGTAGCACTAGATCTTTCAAAGGATTTTGACAGAGTGAGCCATAAAATGGTGCTAAATAAGGTAAAAACAATTGGAGTTGATAAAAGGGTAATTTTCTGGGTAGAAGATTTCTTAAAAGGTAGAAAGCAAAAAGTTAGGGTAGGAATTGCAGTATCAAAAGAAGTAGGAGTGAACATTGGAGTTCTACAGGTTAGTGAATTGCGATCATTGCTATTCGTTATTCTAATGAATGATTGTGTTGATGGCTTACTATCAGAAATAAGTATTATTTGTAGATGACATAATGTTATATAATATGATCAAAATGGTAGAAGACTGTAAATAGCTGCAGGATGATCTAGGCAGGTTACCTAGTGGAGTGTGTGAATATGGGATGAAGATAGATGCAAAGTAGAGTCAGCTTATTACTTACACAGAAAAAAAAGCTAAAGGTTGGTTATAATTATAAAGTGGTGAAGGAACTGTTTATCGAAGATTCGAAATATAAATACCTTGGCATGACATTTGATAACAAACTTAACTGGGCAGGACATATTGGACAGGAAGAGGGAAAAGGATTCAAAATCTTTCACTTGTTGGAAAGAGTGATGAGAGGATTTATTGCAGAAGTAAGGGAATTGGGTTACAAAACTTTGGTCAGACCACTGCTTGAAGGTGGTGGTGTAATATGGGACCCACATCTTGTGTATCAAATAGAGGAATTGGAGGTGGTGCAAAGAAGGGCTATTAGATTTGTCTTTGGAAATTACTGCAGCACACAATCAGTAACTAATATGATAAAGGAGCTGGAATGGGATTTGTTAGAAGACAGGACAAAGGTGAAGAGAGTCATGGGAGTGTACAAGGCAGATACTGGTGATGAGACATCGAAAGATATTGGTGTAAGACTTAGAAGTAGTGCATTGAAAGAAAAGATGACCATGACCACAAGCTGGCACACGATTTCAGGCACAAGGGTATGGGAAGATTTTCTTCTGTGGGGAAGCGTGACAGGGATTTGAATAAATTACCAAGAGAAATGATGAAAAATTTACCAAAAACACTGAATGTATTTAAAGTTTATATTAATGAGAGCAAAAGTAGTTGGAAAAAAGGAATGGGGAAATTGAATGTGTAGGGAAATTGCTACCAAAGCGTGTGTTCTGTCACAGTTAAATTAAATAAAAAGTGACAATACCACTGTAATCTTGTTCTTTCAATTCTGTCTTGTTACTCTTTAACTGCTATCTTCACATACTAATTAGATACCGGTAATATATTTGTTGCAATATAATGAAAAAAGACAAAGGTGAGAATAAAAAGGAAAGTTTCTTATATGATATATATAGTACAAGATGTTTGTCTTCTCTCTCCTAAAATACACAACATGTCGTACTTATAGCTACAGTTATGTTAACAAAAACATGTTGGTGACACAAACTCATAAGATTTTACCCATTCAAAAATCACTCAATGAACCTAAAGAAGTGTTTACTTGAAAAAAGTTTCTCCAATTCTACAGTACAGCACTTTATAACTTCTTTCACAGGCACTGCTAATGGCTGCAAACTTATCACATCTAATTCAAACAATTATTGTCAGATATATTACAAAAAATAATGATTCACGTGTTTTATTGTTGACAATTTAACCTTATAAACAATAATTTTGTAAAATTATACAATAATAAAAATTATAGTTAAATAATTGTAGTGTCAATAATTAACATTTCATAATTTGTAAATTAAAAAATGCTATTTAAATATACATATTTTCAACTTGAAATTTTGATAGTGTATGCTAATAAATCATAAATTTGAAATAAAAGTCAATTTGCAAGTTTAGGTTTGAATTTCAAAATTTAAGGCTTTTTGAAAAATTTTCAATCCAAAATTTCGATAATATAAGCTAATAAATAGTAATTTTCCCTTAGTAACCATACTTTCGAAATTCAAAGTTATTCTAAAATTTTATAGAATTTTTAATTTTAAAATCCATGGTAAAAGTATTATCGAACAACTGGAAATCTGTTTTACACACTAGTAAGATTGAGGCCACTAGAAAATATTAATTGCATGATGTTTTACAGAAGTTAAATAAATATATATGTATAAAAAAAAATTGCAGGCACGACTGGGATTCGTACCAGGAACCTTCCATTCCCTCGTCATGCACCTTAACCGACTGAGTCACCAGACCGCTGTCCAAGTGCAACACTTCATATTTATAGCTATAGATATACTGTTAAATTATTATGTTGGTGACACAAACTCATAGGATTTTTCCCATCCAAAAATCGCCCAATGTGCCTATAGAAGTTTTCACTTCAAAAATCTAACTTAGTCCACAACTCAAAGGTTGATCAAATTTTCCTGAAGGAGATGTACCAAACTATTGTGTCAGAGGCAGGAAGACCAATTCCTTTCCTCAGGGGCCTACAGTTTAACGTGGAATCAGAACCACAGAATATGCTGGCATAGCTCATATAATCAAATACAATTCCTAAAAATTGCTGCTCACATCAGGATTTGAATCCATGACTGGAGACAGAAACTTTTGGAAGTAAGCACCATAACTGCTGAGCTATCAGACCACCTTGTTTTGAAGTATACGTGTGCTAAGCACTATCAAAATCAGATAAAAACTGTGGGTTTGTATAAAGATCATTTGAAAACATTAGGGGTTGTGTAAGGGAAGAGGGGGTGGTTTTATTTTTTGGCCATAAAGTTGAAGGCTTGCACACAATAACTAACTGAAGTTTCATCGCAATTGGATGATTTGTGTAGGAATGCATAGAAGATGAACAAACCAACCAACAAACAAACAAACATTTATTTATATATGTTAGATACAATTATAATCTATAATTTCTCTACTGTCCAGGCGCAACACATGCATATAGCTATAGATATACCGGTATTACAGCATGTTGGAGATACAAAGTCATTCGATTTTACCCATCCAGAAAGTGTCCAATGCACATATTATATGTGCAACAAACTCAAAGATTTACTCCATCAACAACTGCTGAATGCACCTATAGAAGTTTTCACCTTTAAAAAACTTATCTAATAAAATTTCTGACATCAGAGATATTAAAATTGTAATCCAGCTAAATGCCAATGTGCAATACCTTGTGTTTCAGTGTGCAACTCAGTACTGCTAAAACCAGAGCTGCCACTGTGCGAAGAAAGGTCACTGAGTGTTGCACCCCCATTAGCAGGAACATGCTCCCCAGCGCGCTGTAGTGACTGCTCCAAGTGGCGCAGACGAATTATCTTCTCACCCAGTAAGCTTTTGGTGCGGTGCAGGCTCACTTCCATGTCTGTCAGCTCGCGCTCCTCCTGTGGTTGTGACATGATCAGATTGTACTGGAGCAACATTTACAATTATTTCTGTTCTCAACACTTATAAGAACTTCTTGCTTTTGCTGCTGTCAACCAGAAATTATAGTGTTATTAGTAACAGAAGCCACTATTACATTCGTCAAATGTGAACTCTAGTGATAGCTTAAAGAAGTTTGTTGCAGTAATTTTCAATCCTAATTTGAACAATTTATGCACTAAAGAGATCCCTCATAAACAACTGAATGAAATCTCTGGGAATCTGTCAGGTCTATATGAACTGCTGATATTATTTGGTCACATATTAGTCATAATTATATGTGATTAATCTTTTTATATTTAATCTATAGGTACAATAAATCCACAAGGACCTAGCAGAAGTTAACCGAGACCCACTAACATTTACATGGAGCACAAATAGACAAATAATTGCTTCACATAAGGTTTCACAACAAACACATCAATCCCAGAGCGGAAGGATGAGGATGTGTTTGAGAAATAAATAAGGAGAACAATCCTACCCTTCAACTTTGGTGGGTGTTGGGTATAATCTATCTTTCCTTTCCACATAAATATCACCTTGCGGCAGATCTTTCACTCCATTGTTACAAATAAAATATTAAATTTTGTTTTGACCCTGTCCTCAGTTTGAAAGTTATAGATGTACAAAATTAACAGATTTGACATTGACTCACTGAGGTCTAGAAAGGAGTAATTTGGTACACAGGTGAAGAGTTTTATGTATCTTAAAATATACATATTATATCTGTCAGGAAAACATTATTTTTCATTATACCTGGACATTGTCAATTGTAACTAATGTATTACATTTTACTTAAAATGCTGTAGATGAGTCCCTGAAATATCTAGATATGGAGAAAAAAAATTCGGATATCAGCTATCTGATACAGTTTTTAACCAGAAACAAATAAATAGAAATTAAATCTTCATAGCAGTTCATCTGGATAGCATCGTAAAAAGACAACATTCCAACAGCCAACTCTGCTGTCTACATCAGATCTACTGCTTCAGATATTGTTACCTGTTATTTTCTGGTAGCAATATCTGAAACAATAGATCTGATGAAGACAGCAGAGCCAGCTGTCGAAACATTGTCTTTTTACGACGCTATCCAGCTGAACCCCTGTGAAGATTTCATTTCATCAGTACGCCGGGAAAGTCGCTACTCACATAATAAATAAATAGCTTTGTAACAACCCTTGCTCAGCATATCTGTCTGAATTTAATAATGCAAAATAGTTTCATAGACCTGGATAATACATGAAAGCTAAATCTAAAAAATCCATTGGTAGAACCAACAAGAATTTCAATTTTGTTTTGGTAGCAATAGAGAACAAACATCAGGTGGGAAAAATATTTTACTTTGGCTGAATTACTCTGCAGCATTCATCAGGCAGCTGAAGTAATTCTAGTTGACACTATTTAGCAGGTCACAATTGTATTAGCAGGCAATAGAAGGTGGTTGGTTAACAAACAATTAATTCAAATAATAATAATAATAATAATGGGGCACATTGTTTGGTAGCAATTTTCCTAATTATATATTTTTCCCTTCCTTATTTTTTATTATTATTACTTTATATCGACTGAATGTAAATTTTCCCTGCCACCAATCTATTTTTTTTCCCTTTACAAAATTTAAATTCTTTGAGGGTTTTAAGTAAATTATTCACCACTTTCCTTGGTAATTTAACCTACTCTCTTATGCTTGAAACCAGTTGCCAGCTTGTGCTCATAGTCATCTTTTATCTTCCATGCATTTTCAAAGCTCATCACCGACATAAACCTCACAAACTCCCAGCACTCTCCTCCAGTCTTCCAATGACTCTGAATCTACCTCTTTTATGACATCAGCTGCTTTCCTCTTCACACTCTCCAAGTCCTGTATTTAATATCCAAAATGTCAGACCCATACTACAACATCATACAGAATGGTCTGATGGCTCAGTGGTTAAAGTGTCTGACTGGGAATTGAAAGGTCCCTGTTTCAAATCTCTGTCTAGGTGGGGATTTTCAAAGCCCTTAACCCAAACCTCACCTCTGGCACAGATTGCTGTGTAATGTGAAGTACGCCAGAACACATCCGTTGTTCAGATTTCCCGTTAAACTGTAAATACCCTACGATTGCCAGGTTAGGTTAAGGTGTGTGAGTGGAGACTTTCCCGACATATTGTTGCAATAAAATCATCTTGGGTGTCCAGCCAGATGGTGTGGTAGAAACATGATGTTTCTATAGCTGGCTCTGCTGTCTTCATAATGTATCTTGTAGTTGTTCTCAGCTGACTGTCTCCGCCTCGCCTGGCTTAGTCACGCATCGAACCTCCCTTATATCTTCAGCTGGAAGGCCCACTCCCTCCAACTGGTCGAGAGTGCTGGCTTAATATATGGCCCACTGCGGCCACCATCTGGCACAATTTGCACCTTCCCGCCCGGATGTGCTGGCGGTCCGAGTTGCTGGTGGGTCTGCTCTGATTGGCTATAAATGCTGGCTTAATCCGCTGTCCACTGTGGCGCCCGACTGGTGTCATTTTGTGCCCTCTATCCCCTGTTGTGCAGATCTGCTTCACTCTCATTGGAGATCACTCAAATAGAGCCTCCATCCCTATTTATGTTGTTGTCATTTAGCCGGATCTCCAACACCTCGTTTAGGGAGCGTGCATAAACTACTTAGTTCCATTTTGGCCTCTTGTGAACCTCCCTCCCCCCCATGTAGCCCTACTTGGTTTTTGCCTCTACCCCCCCCCCCCCCCACATATCTTGTAGCTTTTTTCCCTTTTGAATCCACAAGACATTTTGTACTGTTTTCTCTTGTCAGACTATTGTAAATTACATACAGAGATAATTAACTAAGGGAAATACATATTCACCTGCTGTTGTGAGTTCTGTTCCTCATTTTAACAGTGAAAAATGTTATGAAAGGAAAGCTATGTGGCCTGGCTCGGAGCCGACTCCTCCCCCCACGTAGTCCAGCGTAGCCTTTCAGTCAACCCCCCCCCCCCCTGGACCGAGCCACATAGTTTGTGCACAGTCCCTTATGACTGAGTCCCAGAAGGAAGAGGCCCTAGCCAGCCAGCATACTGTTTTGCCGAACTCAATCCTGTGTTATACAGCATTTTATGCTTTTAGCAGAACATCAGATAGAACAGAAAATGTGGGAATCAATAGAAATCTTCAAACATCCCAAAAATTTCAATAAATATGGTGGCTATGGCTTAAGCAAAACGTGGAAATGTGCTCTCATGGACATTCGCAACACAAAACCTCCAACAACAAGATCTCTGTAACAGTTGACATCCGCTGCCGGTAACCAAAACAGTTAGCTCAGCGACAGAATTGTGTGAAAACCACACCATTTCGATTCTGGAAACTCTGATGAAGGCACCAGGTTGGGCGCCAAAACGTCAGTACTAATCCATCAATTAAAGCAGTGTGATCCCCGAAAAAAAGTAAGTAGAAAATTTGATCGATCCTGTGTTCTTTGTCAAAGGCATGCTCGGCTATTGCAGACTTATCCAGTTGCATCAGCCTTAGGTGTCGTTTGTGTTCGGTAAGGTGCCACATTCACACGGCACGGAATAAATCCCAGGTGTCCTTAAGCCTAAGTCATCTTTTATCGAATGCAGCATATAATGTATCTTGGCAGGAGGCCGGAAGATACTTTTTATCCCATGCTGCACCAGGAGTCTTCCAATCTTTCCTGGCATATGGAAGGGAAGCAAGAGTTTTCGGTGGTTCCTTATGCTCTGACGGTGGTCTTGGTGGCTTCTGACAAAAGGCACACTCTATCTGCCACCGAGAGTAGGTGTTCTGTTCAAAGACGGTCTTGAGATGTTTCATTTCTATCAGCAGGCTCTCATGATTGGAGATAGCTCTTGCTCTGTGTACCAGTGTGGCCAATACAGAGCTGTGTTGTGCCGGATGATGGAAGCTGGCTGCACCCAAGTAGTACTCAGTGTGGGTGGGTTTGCAGTATATGCTATGTGACAAAATACCATCAGAATTTCACTTTATCAAGATGTTGAGAAATGGGAGGCACCCATCCTTCTCTATTTCCTTGGTAATGTGTATATCAGGATGGATCCTTTTGAGATGGTCGAGAAATTCATCGAACGCTTGAATATCATGTGGCCACACAGTGAAATTATCATCGATGTAATGGTAGAAGTAAGAAGGTTTGAGGGTGGCACTCTCTAGCGCCTTCTCTTCAAAATCCCCCATGTAGAGGTTTGCTACCACCGGAGAGAGTGGTGACCTAATAGCCACTCCATCGGATTGTTCATAGTACCTCCCTCCATACATGATATAAGTGGATATAAGAATGTGTTCAAAGAGGTGTGCAGTGGTCAGATAAAACTGATGGTGTATCAGGTCAAGTGTGTCCCTTACTGGTATGCAGGTGAAGAGCGATACCAAGTCAAAGCTGACCAGGATGTCAGTATCTGAAACTGTTAATGACTGAATGGTCTCCGTAAATTCCATCGAGTTCTTGACGTGATGACAGCAACGACCCACAAAGGGGCTAAGAAGGAGTGTCAGATACTTGGCAAGCTGGTAAGTTGGTGACCCAATGGCATTGACAATAGGTCTTAATGGTACACTCTGTTTGTGGACCTTGAGCAAGCCATACAGTCTCGGCGGTCTTGCGGTGTGTGGCTTGATTCTTGTGGTCACCTCTTCCAGTAGGTCAGCCATCTTAATGACAGCCATCGTCTTCCTCACTTTTGCGGTAGGGTCGGCATCCAACAGTATGTAAGAAGCATTATCAAGGAGGTTCATCACTTTTTCGACATATTGTACCATAGAAAGGAGAACAGTCTCATTACTCTTATCCGCTGGTAAAACAACTATATCATCTCTGTGGCATAAAGCATTTAATGATTTATACTCTGTGATTGTGAAGGTGGCTTGGCCTTCTTCAAGACCTGACAGGTCTCATGTTGTACTTCTTCAGCTTATTCTCCCGGCAGGCTGCACACAGCCCGTTCCACCTCACAGATGCTCTTCTTCATGGGTATTCGCTTAGGGGCAGGAGCAAAATTCAGGCCCTTGGCCAGCACAGAGGTAGTTGTGTCATCGAGATGAATCCCGGTGAGGTTGACCACAGAGCAGTCAGAACCGACAGATTTGATGCCCTAGCAACTACCGGTCAATCGGTCGTATTTGGCGATATGCCTGGCTGTAGTTTCCTCTCATTCTAGGTTCATTTGTGCAGAAGTTGCAAGTCCCAGGAATCAGGTGAGAGCCTTGTTGACAAGTTGAAATGACAAGACAACAATGTCCGGGCATTGTGGTCGAGTTCAAAGCGTGTGAAGCGAATTTATTCCCTTAGTAGTGAGAGGCTGGCTTGATGTAATACATTCCTTGTGGTCCTGCTGCTGACATGGTGCTTCACCGAAATGAAGTGAGGCATGATGTCATTGCCTCAACACCTCAAAAGAAAAGCCAAGGAGTAGAGTATTCTTGTTTTCTTCTTGCACAGTTTCTCAATCTGCCTTGCTTGGTGGAACATCGCCTCCCCGTAAAGGTAACTGATGTGTGAGTGGAGATTTTCCCAGTGTACTGAAGCAATAAAATCATCTTGGGTGTCCAGCCGGATGGTGTTGTAGAAACATGGCTCTGCTGTCTTCATCGTGTATCCTGTAGCTGTCGCAAGCTGACTGTCACTGCTTTGATTGGCTTAGCCACCCATCGAACCCCCTTTATACCTTCAGCTGGAAGGCCCGCTAGCTCTGATTGGTCGAGAGCACTGGCTTAATACGCGGCCCAGTGCGGCCACTTACTGGTGTCATTTGTACCCTCTATGCCCTGTTGTGCAGTTCTGCTTCATTCTCATCGGAGATCGCTAATGATTGGTCTCCAGGCTTTGCTCAAATAGAGCACACTGTCCCTATTTATGTTGTTGTCATTTAGCTGGATCTCCAACACCTTGTTTATGACCGAGTCCCAGAAAGAAGAGGCCTTAGGCAGCACTACTGTTTTGTCAAACTCAAACCTGTGTTTTTAGTCGAAGGCATGCTCGACTATCACAAACTTATCCAGTTGTATCAGCCTTAGGTGTTGTTTGTGTTCGGTAAGGCGCTCTTCGATTATTCTGATGGTCTGACCGGTATACACTTTGCCGCATTCACACAGTATGGAATAAATCCCAGGTGTCCTCAAGCCTAAGTCATCTTTTATCGAGTGCAGCATATCACGTATCTCGGCAGGAGGCCGGAATATACTTTTTATTCCATACCACACCAGGAGTCTTCCATTTTTTCCCAATGTGTCAGATTGTCCATAGTACCTCTGGCCATACATGAAATAAGTGGATGTAAGAATGTGTTCAAAGAGGTCTGCGGTAGTTGGTTCAAAATGATGGCATATCAGGTCAAGTGTGTCCCTTACAGGTATGCGGTTAAGGTGGTTACAACAAGAATTTCAATTTTGTTTTGGTAACAATAGAGAACAAACATCAAGTAGGAAAAATAGAAACAGTTACCAGGTATTACAAGTACATGGATTTGTTATGTTCAAGCAATGGTAACAATAACTTGAACTTTCATCATGTTTGTTTGCACATAGTTCTGAAATGTTATCCCCTGAGCAAAAAGAAATTAGAGTGACCATGTGCAGGGACTTGATTCAAATGCTTTCTGTGCAAAATTGTAATAGGTGATGAGAAATGATGCTTTGTTTATGATCCTGTCTGCTGAATGGAAGTCAAAAACATCACCAAGAAAACAAAAATTTCGCTTTGACAGAGGCCGGGGTAAAGAATGTTGGAGGCGTATTTTTATTACCGGAGCTTGATTCATTATGAATTTATTTCTGAAGTGAAAACAGTAATCAAAGAACTGTACACAGAGATCTTAAAATGGTTACAAGATGCAAATCGACCTGAATGATTGGTTTTTGTTGCATGACAATGCCCCATCACGTCTATTTGTAATGGTGAAACAATACCTTTCCATTCTGGAACCCCCTCCATATTCTCCCCATCTGCACCACCAGATTTTTACCTGTTTCCACTGCTGAAAATGACATTAAAGGAATGATGTTTTGCTGATTCATCAGAAGTGAATAAAAATGTGACAAAGCGGCTGAAAAATCTTTCGAAAAACTGCTTTCAGGAGTGATTCCACCAATTGTGTGAATGGTGGAATAAGTGTGTAGAAGCAGGAGGAGAGTACTTTGAAGGAAAATAAGGTAAAAATGTTATATATACTTTCAATAAATTTTTTAACCAATTCCAAGAACTTTTGAACCATATCTCATATTTATTTTGTGTATGATGCAACTAAGGAAAATGGAAGCGGCTTCTAGGCGATATAAATAAGAAAAGAAAGGGAAATTAACCCACCACATACCAAAGTGGACGGATGCGATGAGAGAACACTAATGCTGACAAACAAACAACACAATATTTCGGCATATGCCTTGCTCACAATTAGAAAAAACGGGCCATTAGGCTTGGAACGTGTGTGCACACCGAACGTTACCTAATTAGGTAACGTTCGGTGTGCACACACGTTCCGAGCCTAATGGCCCATCTATTTCTTTAGTATTTTGTGTTTTTTCTCATCGTGGATCTACAATCAGTATTCCTTTGCTCCTCTAGCTCCATACCCTCACCAGCAGCCACTAACATTTAAAAGGCACTGTCCTGACCCCATCATCACTGCAAGTGGACTCACTTACAGCTTTAGCTAACAACTCAGAAGGTACTTACTTGCCCCTTCTATTTAGGTGTAGGACATGTCTAGTGAAACCCCACCTATCAATGATATCCACAGTCACAACTTGCAGGATGGAACTAATGTCTTTCCCAAGTAACACCTCATTTTCCATGTTTAGCCGCCTCATAGTGTGGTTCAACTGTGGGTGGTCATGCTGACTTGCTGCATGAGCTCAGCATTGGTATGCTGTGCCTCCTTCACCACCTTCTTCATGTCACTTTCTATACTATAACTCTCATTACTATCAATTCTATTCAACGCAGCTCCTATTATCAATAATCTACTGTCCTTAGTGAAACTTCTACAAAATGAACCTATAGCCTCCATCCAAAAATAAGGTTCACAATGGAATTAGAAACTAATGGGTAACTGGCTTTCTTGGATGTTCTGGTGAAAAGAAAAGAGGGAAAATTAACACACACTGTGTACAGAAAACCTACAAATACAGACCTCTACTTAAATGCTGCATCACATCACCACCCAGCTCAAAAAGCACTCTGATCAAAACCTTATTTTGTAGAGCGGAAAGAGTAGCAGATAAAGAGCACATACAAGAAGAAAGGAAACACCTACACGGGGTTCTACGGAAGAATGGAAGAATGGGTATAGTAGTCAGATAATAGCCAGCGCCTTAAGCAGTAACAAGAGGAACAGTAAAGAGGTACATGGAGAGATAACGGAACAAAAGAAGAAGGGTTTTTTACCTTACATAAAAGGAGTCACTGACAGAATTGGAAAAGTACTGATGAAAGTCAATATTCAACCAGTCTTTAATAGTAACAACAAAATTAGAGACATTTTAAGATCAGCAAAGGATCGCAAACCACCATTACAAGCAAGTGGAGTATATAAGATGCGATTGTGGAAAGGTGTATATTGGCGAAACTTCCCAAGCGGTTACTGTAAGACTAAAAGAACATTGTCGTCACGCAAGACTTGGTCATACAACAAAATCAGCTTTAGCAGAACATCAGATAGAAGAAGACCATAAAATTCAATGGGAGAAAACAGAAGTTATAGCACAACCCAAAGGTCTTCTAGAACGAAAAATAAGGGAATCAATAGAAATCTTCAAACATCCCAAAAATTTCAATAAAGACGGTGGCTATGGCTTAAGCGAAACGTGGAAATGTGCACTCGTGGAAATTCGCAACACAAAACTTCCAACTACAAGATCTCTGGAACAGTTGACATCCGCTGCCGGTAACCACAACAGTTAGCTCAGCGATGGAGTCGTGTGAAAACCACACCATTTCGAGTCTGAAAACCCTGATGAAGGCACCAGGTTGGGCGCCGAAACGTTGGTACTGAACCATCAATTAAAGCAGTGCAATCCCCGAAAAAAGTAAGTGGAATATTTAATTGATATGGCGCCTGCTAAAAGTGTAAAATGTTGAATAATCAAAGCAATTAAAAAAATGATATTTGGAAGAGTAACATACAAATAAATAACATAAAGTTATATGACAATGAATTACTTTGTATGGTTAAATTCAGTTTTTGTTTAGGGGCAGTTTATTGGACTAGTGGATGAAAGTAAATTCTTCAGCATATTTTAGCAGCATTGATATGAGGAATATATAACCATAAATTATTTTAAAACTAAAACAAAACTATAAATTATGAACATATCATTGACAGATGGATGGTTTTAGATTGCTAACTTCCTTTCAGTTATCTAGCATTAACTTATCTGGTTTTCAGAATGATGTGAACTGTTCTATGCAGTTACACTGTATACATAGAATTTACTCTAATTGCTAAGGGGCTTTGTTTACCTTATAGAGCTGGTCGAGCATGGACCTCGCTGATGTACCACCGCCCTCTTGCCGCTGTCGCAGGTCACTCTGGCGAGCCTGGAAACTGTCACGCTGCATCCGCAGGAAATCCTTTGCACGACGAACCGAGTCCCGTTCCAGGTGGATACGGTGCCGGAAGAATTCCATTTCTGAACTTCCAAATTTTCCTGAAGCAAGAGTATACACTGTCTTTATTCCTGTAGGCAATTATTACAGAATTATTGGTGTGGAAAGAGGATAAGGGATAAAAATTTGAAGCAGACAGTTACTAACTACAGGAAAGTATTACCAATGGAAACTGGACTATCCTAATAGTAATAAAAATAAGATGGGTTTTCTTCTTCTTTTCTGCCATGGTGCAAATCTTTGCCTCTTTTGTCTTGAGCTATTATCTTCATCACACACACCTTCACATATTCTAATCTTTGTCTTCCTCTACAATTCCTTCCTCTGACTATTCCATCTGGCAACAAACCCATCCAAAATGTCTTAAAATGTGGATCTCTAGTTTGTATTTTATTTTGCGAGACTTCCCACGAACTTTTGTCCTTGCCCATCATTTCCAAAAATTAGTTAATTTCATCTACTTAGTTTTGAGCATCTCCTATATTATCAGCATGCACTGTCTTCACAAATCTGTCTTTATGCACAATGTCTCTTCCTTCAGACCAAGCAGAAATTCTTCAGATTTTAAAAAGCGAACCTTTTGGATAAAAAGTCTGGCTCAGAAATCAGCCACATTGGATCCTTCATATATACACTGTAACATGAGAGTTAAAGAATGAAAACTTGGCAAGCTGTTTTGGTATGGGGTCGAGCCAGCGGAGGGTATGCTAGCTGGTAAGACAGGACAGTGAATTTCAGTGTTAGGAAAAAAAAGAGCAGAGTGATAAGCTATGCCAAGAAACAATCTTTGGTGGGCTAGGTGACAAAGAAAAACACAATTTGTCGATTAGACCATGTGACGGTTAAAAAGAATTATGATTGGCTGAAAGACGAACAAGAAGCAGAACAGCCATGTTATTAGTCAGTTTTTTACAAGTAACTATGGTAATCTGATATGCCTATATCCTACATCAATGTCATCCTAAGAAACAGTAACGCAATAATGACGAGCCAGTGTTGCATTACTGCTTCCTGGGATGACATTGATGTAGGATTGTGCAAGATTGATAGATTTTTCAGCAGCGGCCAAGAATAATGATAAAGTGTGTATTCCTGATGCCAGCAACACTGCAAGAATTATTGGAATAGAAACATGGTATCAAATGTATGGATGGAATTGGATTATCATTTGGATGTGTGCTGGGTGAGTAAGGATGCATACATTGAACATTTGTAATAGTATCAGAAACTTGGTGAGTTAATTTATCTTTCATGTATCACTTGTGTTTGTAGATCATAAACTTTTCAATTCATAGTACTTTGAAGCCTGATGAATTATTTATGCTAACCGTATATTGAAGGCCATTTCTGTCCATGCAAATCTGTCTTTACATATTCAAACTATCTCCAAACTAAACAAAAATCTTTAAAATTTTGTGGAATGAAACCTTAGTGTCAAATTCAGGTCCAGTACATATTTCAGCCAGACCCAGTTGTAAAGTGATCACCTAAGGCCCTTTACTATACAGTGTGTAGTCCCTGTCTGCATGAAATCTCTACCTTTAGACAACTCAACATAAATTCTTCAAATTTTGCAGGACAAACCTTTAGATTGAAATACAAGTCAAGGTCATATTTCATCCAGATTGGATTAAGCAAACTTTGCCTCTGATGATTTTATTATATTGATAGGCCATTTCTGCCCAGGCAAATCTGTCTGTAAGCATTCTAACTCACTTCAAACCAAACATAATTTTTTTATGTGATTATTGTAGGCCATCTCTTCCACAGTTGTTTGTTAAATTAATAATTATTCTTTAATAATTATGCCAGTACAACTGTTTTGACAATATTTATTTGACGGACGCGTTTCGCCTCTCGTCGAGGCATCATCAGCGTACAACGTTTTCTGTAATTTGTGATATTTTACATAATGGTTTTATTTTTACATATAACGAAATGTTTCTTATATATAGGAAGCGTAAAGATGACTTACATTTTTACATATTTGTTTTTAAATTAGCAAGCAGAACGTCTTGTTTACATAGATGTAATGAGGTAGATTCATATTATCACTTACATTTTACATTTCTATTTTAAGGTGTGGTTCTTGGTCGCCTGTGCCCTCAACCAGCATGTTTTTTACACTATTGTGCATATTTACATATTTTGTACAAAATTGGTCTTTCATGAAAACACTTTGAAGCACAGTTTTTTCCAACGACATTGTCAAACTTTAGTTTTGTGTGTCACATAAAGGTTCAATATGTATTACAGACAAATCAGGCATTGTGGTGATACCTCTTATCCTTTAATATATAGTGTGCAGTCTCTGTTGGTGGTAAATCTCTGTCTTTTTATGTTGTAACTCTATTCCTATTCAACATTAATTCTCAAAATTTTGTAGAGTGAACCCAAACGGTGAAAAGCAGGTCAAGTTTGTATTTCAACAACATTGGCTGATGCAGTCATGACCTATGGCACTTTTACAATGTGTTTTGTAGTATCTGTCAGCGCATAACATCTGTCTTTATCACCTCTAGGTCTCTTCAAACACAACAGAAATTGCGAAATACTGCTTACGATCATATTTTAGCCAGATGAGATGTAGCATTAATGATTTTTGAACCTATAGTATCTGTCCATTAAAATCTGCTTCTTTACTAGTCCCTAGTTCTTTCAGAGTTATTCTATACCTTTGACCATACTCAATCACCTAGTGATTCTATATGACCACATTTCCAGTGCTACAGTTTTCCCTTTTCTGGTATTTCTAAACTTTATGTTTCATTTATTTATATGGAATGTTATGCTACATATAAATAGTTTTAGAAGATTCTTTCTGACTCCTTGGCTAGAAAGCTTCTAGTATTTGTCATTTAAATAAATGATATAGTAGATATTTGGGATAAATTTCAAGTTGTTCAGAAAAAAAAAATACCTGAGATAAATTTGGTAGAGGAAAAAAATGTAAAACTGACAAATCAAATGGATGCTTACATGATATTCTGGGCCAACAATATACATAAAATGTGTAAATTTGATGTGTCGAATATATTCCTTTTAAGAGCTAGAAGCCTGTTACAGTTGGGCAGCCAATGGAGTGGCAACAGTACTGCACAATTTCGCTAGACTACAGAACCCCAGAAAGGATCTATATTTTTATTAGTGGACTAGAAACTATGCATGAAAAAGATGAAGATGATCTTTGGCAGAAGATGATTTTGTGACACAAGTAAACAATCTATTTGTATGCATGCATCTTATGAAGTTTCTCAATGGCCAGCATTTTAATGATGTTAGCAACCATGGATTATAAATGTTTGCACTGTATTTCATAAGTCTTAAGAATGGCAGAAATTACATTGAAAAATGTTGAGGTTTGTAAAACTTAAAATATATGTTCTATGAAATATATTTTTTTAAACTTTTTTTATTTGCCTAACAGAATTTACTTATCATACATCAGGAATTTCAGTCTTAGTAAGTTCATTGCTACTCTCCTGCAGAATTGTAGATTCTTTGTTGACTTCTAAGGACAGCGTAGCCGTTGGAGGCTACAGAAGAATGGTCTATCGCAAGGAAGTGTGCTAGCCCCAATATTGTTTAACATATATACCAATAATCAGCCTATACCCCCCAAATGCAGGAGTTTCCTGTATGCTGATGATCTTGCTCTGTTCTCACAGAGCAAAGACTTGAATCAGTGGAGAGCACCCTTACTAATGCTCTGGAAGATCTGTCAAGGTATTATAGCACAAACCAGATTGAACCAAATCCTTCAAAGACACAAGTATGTGTTTTTCATTTAAGGAATAACGAAGCTACTCAAAGGTTAAAGGTAACATGGCTGGAGGTCAAACTAGAACACTGTGACACTCAAAAATATTGAAGAGTGACCCTTGACAGATCACTTACATTCAGGAAACACTGCATGAATTCCAAGCTGAAAGTTTCCACTAGGAACAATCTCCTAAGGGAAATGGCTGGATCACAGTGGGGTAGACAAACTTAAAACAATTCCAATTTCTGTCTTAGCATTATGTTATTTGGCTGCAGAGTATGCCTGTCCTGTAGGGTACAGCTCAACTCATGCCAAACAGGTAGACATTGCACTTAACGACACTTGCAGTATCATAACAGGCTGTTTAAAACCCACTCCAGTTGAATGGCTCCACTGCCTTGCAGGGATAGCACCACCTTCTGTTCGAAGGGAAATAACAGCGAACAAGTAAAGGAGGAAAGTGGACCATGAAAAATCTCATCCATTATATGGACATATACCACACAGGAAAAGACTGAAGTCCAGGAAAAATTTCCTAAGAAAGTCTCAGGAACTCACAATGACAACTGAGAAAGCCAGGTTACAACTATGGGAAGCTACAGCTCCCCTTCCACATGGCTGGGGAAGATTGTCCGAATCTTTGCCACCTGAATACTACAAGGGATGTTTGATGTGGAAGTCTTTGAATAGGCTAAGATCAGGAGTGGGAAGATGCAAAGTCACCTTAGTAAGATGGGGCTACGCTGAGATCAATGACATCAAGTGCGACTGTGGAGAAGACAGGCTGTTGAGCACATGCTCCAATGTTGACTGTTTCCAGCATCCTGCTCGGTAGATGATCTGTATGAGGCCTCAGAAAATTCAATTGAAGTGGCCAAGTTTTGGTCCAATACAATTTGATGTTTGTGATTGTGTGACTATGCTTCAGACAAAAATAAATAAAATTACAACCTCAACACTAGTTCTAAAAACAATTAATTGCTCACCAAAATGGAAGTAATTATTAACATACCAACATCAGAGAATGGATACCGCAGGTAGGTGTCAGTGTGGCTGGCGGCTGGGAACTGGTCTTCGAGGTCCTCCAGTGTCTGCAGCTGCCGACGCAGGTTTTCCACAGGAGAGCAGCTCCTCCCCAGTCCAGTGTCCTCATTGTTATTGTTGTTGCCGGCATCTCCGTGGTTGATCTGCGAAGTGGAGGAAGCCCGCTGCCTTCCAAACGACGTCCGCCGGTGCCTGCTAGCGTTGTTTATTCCACCACTGACGTTCTTGTTGTTAACGTTGTTATTGTGTCCAGCATTAACAGTGGTACTACCATTGATATTCTGGGTGCCAGTTACATCATCTGCAAGATCGTAAACAAAATCATTTTAAAAGCCATTTCCTTAGACACTGTAGCTTTTTTGTACTAATAGTAAATAAGAGTGATGCAATGATAAAATTTCTTAACACTGCTAAAAGAAATCTTAAGTGTACAGAAATGTTCACTTGGTGTACATGACTAAAATCTGTGAATACATCTCCCATATTTCAGGCTGTATTTTGTCAGAACCCATCTGTATGCGGTGTCAGTACATAACAGCTTATCTTGAACTTTAACTGTTAGCATGGCCTAAGGGTAGATTGTCATTCTGTCTTGCAGTCAGCATCCAAACTGATAACCTCAGTAGAAGAAGGTAAGATTGAAATAATGTTCACTGTAAACTTTCAAATAAATTTCAAATGATATATTCTGAAGATAATTACATCACTCGGAGACCAATCTACAGCATCCGAACTTCTTTTTTCAAAATAATTTGATTGCTGGTCTGAAATGTGATACAAGCCACAGTCAACTCCTGAAAACCCCTAACTGACGAAAAATCAGCTACATCGAGAGCGAGTCTACTCCATCACTTGATGTACTGACTGGCTAGCCTTGAGCCTACATTAAACTTCCTGTTCTTGTCCACTCCTCGTGTCAAATCAGCCGCGTCACTAGTGTGACCTACCCCCAACGAGTGCTTTCCAAAGACTGGTCCCCACCTCTGCTTCTAGGGCTCCTGAACCTGAAGTCTTGTGCCAGCTTTCCGAATATTACTAAATATCTTTAACTATTCTAATTAGTTTTTCTTCTGTTCGCCTCCAAATTTTTATGATGGATAGTCCCCTATCTAAACATCAAAATCAATCCCTAAAAAAAAAAAAAATCTGTCTTTAATAAGTTTAGCTGCAAAAAATTATTTAAGTGGTGAATGATATTCTCTCTCACCTTCAAAGTATTGGTGCTACGGTGTTGAAACTTGTTTTAAAGTGATCTACTAAGTCTTCCCTATCTTTTAGTATATAAACTGGCTTGTTTACAGTTTTCTATCTTAGTGTAATCCATAAAGCAAAATTTCAAAAATCTCTATATTCCAAGTTATTAAAGCTTCAGGGCTGAAATGTGTTTTAAACAATTCTACATAAAATTTTCTGTATGATATGTAGTTTTGTAGCCGCTAACTAATCTCCTTCATATGGTTTCAAAATTCCTTCTGAGCCAGTCTTAGATGAATCTTTCGTAATTTAACAACCAAAAGAAGCCATTTGCATGAATTTGTCATTAAATTACTTTTTTCCATTCTGGCCAAACTACTGTATAGATTTTCATAAAAACTTCTGCATTATACCTAGAAAAAAATTCTATTTTCTTTTAAATATACTCCCCCATCTGTATTTAGCTGAACTGCTTGTTGAAGAACTTAACTGCAAATATCTTGGCATAATCTTTTATAGTATACTAAGTTGGGCAGGCTACATTAGGCAGGTGCTAAGAAGAAGCTTCAGAATCCTTCATCTATTGGAGAGGATGGTTAAGGGATGTACCAGGAAAGTGAGGGAATTAGGTTACAAAACCTTTGTAAAACCATTGTTCCAATATGATGGAGTAGTATGGGACCACATTTTGGGTATCAAATTTAGAAGTTGGAAGGGGTTCATAGGAGAGTAGCTAAAATTGTTTATGGAAATTACAACAGAATCCAATCAGTATCTTGTATGATGTGAAGTGGGTTGAGAATAATTGAAAAACAGAAGGTGAATGAAAACAATATTTGGATTGTACAAGGCTTATTATAACTGCAATGAGACATGGCTGGATATTGGTATAAGAATTAGCAGTGGTATATGTAATTGAAGAGGTTACCATAAATATAACTTGGCACCTGGATTTAGGCAAAATGGGAAAGTTTTCTCTTGGAGGAAATGGAGTCAGGAACTATAATGAACTACCAAAGGGAATAATGAACAATTTATGAAAAACCCTGAAGAATTTTAAAATTGGAAATCGTATAGGGCAAAATTAGGTGCTAAAACTTTCTGGGGCCCGATCCAAAGGCCTGCCTATGAACAGCAGCCCAGGGAACAAAATCCAGGTTGGCTGATGGGCAGTCAGCAAAATTAATGGATGTGTGAATTAGAGCAATGCCATGTTTTATTATGTAAAAGTCTACATAAGCTCATTAATTTGAAACTCCATTACAGAGTTTAAAATGACATTTCATTGAGGAGGTAGAACAGAAAGTAATCACGCTGTAGCTAACAGTAAGACAGCTGCAAATAAGGACCAGAATGGCAGAATTCTCATAAGAGGGGTGCAAACAAATACCTTCACTCTCAATGGAAGCTAATTTGTTGGGTCTTTGAGGTAATGTACATCCAAGATGCGAAACAAGAAAACAAGTAGAAAATTGTAATGTAATCTCCAAATGATTGTGTAGTGTGAACTGTCTGCCACTATTAAACTTTGAGTGGTGCCCAGAGGATCCATTTCAATCTCATTGCTCATCGTAAAACCAAGTCATAATGCATGATCAACTTCTCTACTTTAGATGGCCCAATTTCACAGACTGTAACTTAGTACATACAATAATTTATTATTTTGATTTAATTTTGTGTTTCTTTTGGAATAAGCAATTAACATTAATGAGGTGGTGGTGTATGCTAACTTGGGCATAAATAAATTATGTATTGATACAAAATACTTTTCTTTCAAGAATAATAAAATTAAAGTGATAGATGCTATTAATTTTAATAAATGTCACTGAAATAATTTTTTTGACCATGAGGGCATAATAAATTTCATGTTTAAATCTAAAAGATATTTTATTCCAAAATAATATTTTGTTATCACTGGTAGAATTAATATTCAAAGCAAAATGTGGTTTCTGTTAACAGCATAAAATATAATATTCAAAGTGTAACGTAGTTGGCCTTATTGGCAACTGAAAAACGAGAAGGGAGAATGGTTGATATCGGTTTTAGTAGGTTACCCAAAGTGATATTCCCCCCAAAAGATAACACTATCAGGTGTAGAAGAGAATGTAACAATCACATTGGTAGTAGTCTCAATGTTGTACAAATTTTCTAAAGGAAGTTATGCACAATCTTAAAATCAGAACAGAGGAGCTTTGTAGCGGGGATGACACAACAGCTTCAGATTATATAGGTATGAAAGAATGGTAGTCAACAAATTAAGATACAGGGATGGAAGTAATGGATCTTGGTTTAGAAGTACAAAATATGGTTTCAAACTGAATTTAAAGTAAATATCATAAGTTCTAAGGTAGTTTCTCAATAAAGAATAAAATGAATAGTCAAAAGAAAATTACATCAGGTTAAAGATCTTTTTCTGAAAATAAGATGACAGCAGTTGGGGATCATTGAGTTGATGGGAAGTATTATAAAAGTAATTTGAAAGCGATCATGTCGAAGCAGACCTCCCAGAATGGGTAGAAACAAAGGTCAAGAAAGGTGAAAGTATACCAGACAAAACATCTGGGAGGCACCCTATTTTTATGAAAGCGCCATTTTCTTTTAAGTAAGTTTGGTATAAGGTTTGATGAAAACAATATACTCTCAATATAAGATATTTAATTTCAAAGTATTTAATCTGAATTTAATGATGGCGGCCAAGGAGGGTTGGAAACTTGGAAAGACAATATCTTTAATTAAAGGTTTTTAGAAGGGAGCAAGATACACTAAATTAATTATCAAAATATGTAGAACTTCGGAAGATTGGAACAAACGTGCTAGAACAAATAGTTTAGACACTAGATCTAGAGTATAGGTTTATTAAATTTCAAAAATTGATAAGAATAGGATAGCAGATATGAAAATTTTTGTAAGGATAGAAAATGTTTAGAATGAAGAACTCTATATTACTACAAAGTTTCATGAAAATCGGAAGAACTTGGTGGGAATCCTTTGTAACCCACGCCAGTAAGAGAGAGAGAGAGAAAGAGGGTAGAAAAATTGCCAGGCACAGCAGAAAATTGCATCAGAGGTAGCGTCACTTGGGGGAGGCTACATAAGAAACCAGAGAGGTGACCTCGACTGCATTAGTTTCAAACAGTTAGAGGGTGAATGTGTGAAGAGCGAGTGGGCCTTGTGGTCACGGACAGTGGCAGGGCATGGCATAGCGTAGGCCAACCATGAATAGCTAGACTTGGAAGATTCATAGACAGTCGCTTTAATTTTGAAACGAATCATTGACTAAACAAACTTTTTTTCCTGAATTTAATTTGTCAGTTAGGAAGATTTTGTCTGAAGTTTCAAGTGGAGTGAACTTTTATTGTGGCTGAATGGAGTGTAGATAATTCTCGTGGCATTTATCTGCAATTTTTGGAACAAAGTCTTTCTGGAGTAAAGATGCCTTTGAACTTTGAACAATAAATTACTGGACTTTAAAATCTGTGATTTGAACAATCTTTTGATATTACCCCTCATTGGATAATCCTGTTATAAAATCATTGGGGTTGGCGACCAATCTAATTAAATATAATATCACAGAGAGAATAGGAAAGAAAAGACAATTCTACCATTTGGACCATCCATGTTTTTAAGACTCCTTGGTGGAAAGAAGAGAACAAACAAAACATTTTTTTCCTACAAAAGCAAATGAAGGTAAAATTTTAATTATAATAATCGAAGTATGTAAAGGCTTTAAGAAACAATTATTCATTGTGAAAAAAGGGTTACTACAAGAGCAATATTAATAGGCAGATGATATCACACTTGAAGACTTTGATAAAATAAAATGTTTAGGGAATTTTTCACTGGAGCAGATATGATTGAAATTAAATTATATGACTAAAGCTGGATGTACAACTATGAGCCAAAAATGAAGAGACAATCATCATCATAAGAGTCCCATTTCACCAATATCCTTTAAATGCCAAAAGGTATATAGCAAGGTGAAGAGCTTGTTAAGAGCTAAATCACTGTTTGTTTGTAAGGGAATGGAATTGTTTAGAATTTTTCCTTCAGGGACAGATTGTAATTTAAGAATTCCACCATGATATTATCACATTATAAGAACTCTTCACAAAGATATTTGAAGCTTTTGAGCTTTTGAGGGAGCATGGTTTCCTCCTGTATCATAACAAGGCACCAGCCTATGATACACAATTGTTTCTCTTGGAGAATTCGATGACTGATATCCACTGTCTCCCATATTTACCCGATTAGGCAATCTGTGACTTTCGGCTGTTACCCAGCATGAAGATGAATTTAAAAGGTTCACCTGTTCAAGATGGTAGGACCAAGAGTGGTGGGTGAACGGTTAACGTTCTGGCCTCACATTCGGGAGGACGCAGGTTCGAATCCCCATCTGGGCATCCAGATTTGGGTTTTCCTTGGTTTCCCAAAATCACTCCAGGCAAATGCCGGGATGCTTCCTTTAAAAAAAGGCCATGGCCGAATTCCTTCCCATTCCTTTTTCCCAGTCCCATGCCACCTGGAGCACTCAACACAAGGGGTCTACTTTCAAAATGACAGGAGTCACAATACCTAAAAATAAGTATTTCAAATTTTATGGCTTTAGTCCACAAATTTTTGAATAGCGCCTCATACATTCATTTTGATTATTACTCTTAAAGATATATTTGTCATTCAATATATATTTTTTTATTTAATTACTTTACATATAAAATATTTATACTCTTATGAACAATTGAATTATATCCTTACAGAACAAACCATGAATAACATAAGATCTGCGAAAAATGTAATACAGCTATAACAGAGCTAAGTACAACATTTATTGCTTTATATGGAAAGATTTTTGTAAGCTTTAATATAAACATATACACGATGAGTAAATTTAATTTTCTATATTAATGGCCAACAGGTGAGTGAGAAATTGCTCTATGTAAATAATAACTTATTTTGGGACAAAATGAGTAATGTTTCAGTACAACAGCAATAAAAAGCATTTTTTGTTTTTTCTTCTCTCTCTTCTATAAATTATAAACAAATTATAGTTAATTTAATATAACTCTAATGGAGTGCACACTCTGGTGGCAATTTACCTGCACACTCATTTTTCCTCATTTCCGATACCCACCTATTTTTGCTCTCCACAAATTTCAAATTTAAATTATTTCAGCGTTTTTGGTAAATTATTCATCATTTCTCTTGGTAACTTATTTCAATCCCTAACCCCCTTACCCATGTAAGAAAATCCTCCCATTACATTGTGCCTGAAATTAAGTGCCAGTTAAATAGATAAAAAAAACAACAACATATAATTATACAGTGCTTATGGCTAGATGAAGCCATTAAATACTCATAATAGGAAAACAATTAATAACAAGTATTAATTCATCTAAACAAAAGTTTTGATTATTATTCAAGATATTGGTTAAAGAAAACTGGGACACTCAGATTTAATGTTGAAAATTGGAAAATTGATAGTCAGAGCCAAGATTTGGAGCTCTTACAGTTCAAGCATATAAAGCTCAGTATAAATTTTAATTAAATATGTCAAAAGTTTAAAAAATATCTTCTATATCATTCTCCTTTGTCAGATCAAAAACTAAGACAGCAAAGCAATTAATTTAAAAAAAAAATGCTGCTACAGTAGCCTCTTTTTTACAATAATATTTCAGACAGAAAAAAAAGAGTTCCAATATGGAACAATTAGATTCCTGTTATTTATTAATTGATATTTACTGATACGCCTGCCTTTTTTAAATAATGATTTGATTTATAGTTTAAATTTAAGCAGATCCTAACAGTATAAGCCTATCAGTGGTATGCAGAATATGGGTTCATGTAAAAAAAAATTGCCACCACAGTCTTAAGAGTGGGAATAGAAGACAAAAGTAATGATTTTTTGTTTGTTTATTCATGGGCCTATGTTAAAGCACATTGAAAAAAAAAAAATGAACTGATTCACTTCTAACAAATATGACTTTCTCACACTGCCATGAAACACATCTGTGATAAATATCACTGAGAGGTTTATCGTACAGGTAAAATTCATTATGTGATCCTCAAATGTAAGAAATAAAAATTCTGCCGGTATTTTTTTCCAACCTTGGAAGAAGAAACTTAAATGAAGAAAGTGGAAAGAACAACTAAAATAGGGTGCATGCAGAGCAACAGGTGGTAAGAGAGAAAATACAATTCACCATTTTCTGCACATTTTGCACAACATTTGGTCATTCCTAGAAATTATTACCAATTATCTCTATTTTTCTGATGACAAAGTCAATAAAGCCATTAACAAAATGGTTGCATAACAGGAGGTATCATGATTAAAAGTAATTTTAATTATAATGGAGCACCTGGCATTATCCATATGCATCTGGTTAAACATGTTATGTTTTTTTACACTGAACTCTTTTATTGTCTGAGACTAACTGTTCAGGATACAAGTATATTGGAGTCTCAAAATATTTGGACTTTTCATTTTTATTCAAAGACTAGCTTTACCCAACATGCCGATTTCGCCTACCCCCCCCCCCCCTTTTTTAAGTGGATACAATTATACAGACACAAAATAAATGAAAGACAATCATTTTTATGCATTAAATTAAAATTGATAAAGTTTATTCTAGTGCTTTGGGATACCTATACAATATTTTTGGTATTCTGTCTTCTTCAAAAGAAGAGTACCCTGCATTGTTGACTGGTTGATATTGAAGTTCTGATGTTTTATCTCCTTTAATCAGATGTTACTGTCAAAAACGGCTTCAAGATAGCTGGGTTTTGGAAAGGTACTGATAAACAAGACTTAATGCCAGAGGAAAATGGGAAATTGGAAAGTTGGACCTACCAATGAGGAATGGACCAAGCTTATGTTTCATGAAACCAGTATGTTAACACCAACCTTCGAAAACTTTGTACTGATTGACGATGACTTGGCTACCGCCAGAGAACACACCGACGACGATATTGTTAAAAATTGTGTGAGCACGAATACTCATGGAAATGACAGTGAAGATGAAGCTGACCAATTACAGATTTTGGATAAAAAAGTAAATAACATTCCAAAGAAGCAAGAAGCTTTGAATGCATTGGAGACACTCCATCATTTTCTTTTTGTATACTCAGCAGTAGTTGACAAAACAATATTTGATAAGCTTTATGAACTGGGGAAAACATGTACAAAATGCATAAACAGAAACGCAGAAGAAATTAATGGATTTATAATATTAATGTAAGATTTTTTATTTTATTTTTGTCATCATCTATGTCAAATTGTAATGAATAATGCCTATACAATACATACATATGTATCACTACATATTTGCTGTATTTTTTAAATCTCTATAATTGAGAAAAGCCACTCTTATACCTGTATAAGTGAAAAATCTGGTTTAGTGAAAAACCTCCATAAGCAAAAAAGATTGCAGTCCCTTGAACCCTTGCTTATCCAGGTTCAACTGTATTGAACTCTACTAAAAAATAACATGTGACTGATTTTTTCAAACATAGTTTTTACAGTTTTTTAGTGACGTAAAATTAATACTCAGTTTGCAATGGAAACCTCAATGTGTGAAAGTTTACAATGCTAGTTTCTTTTTGGCATCGTCAAGGTGGAGTGCAGTGCAACATGTGATGCACATAGAAGGAAATTAAACTTGAGTTAACCACACATTACAAATAGCGTATGGACAAAAATACTCAAAAATGAGTGAAGGACTTAAAAAATGTACACTTTTCAAAGGTGTCAATGTGTATCCTAACAAATGGAAAATGTGCACATCTTCAAGACTTTTACTAAACTTCTTGCAATATAACCCATACTGTATGTAAACGATCTATCACAGTTTTATACATTTTAAAGTTAATTACCCTAGTGAAATTTGCAGTCAATCTAATGTAATTTCAGCCAAAAGAAAATAAAAGCTGTGAAGAAAGAAGTGACTGCTTTGAATAAGTGTAACCAAAACTTGCAAAATTAATTCAAGTGAAATTAATTTTGAACATTTTCAGAAAAAAATATAAAACTTATACAACATCTATACAAAGGCATTGATTTTTCTACTATCTACAAGACATTTTAAAACAAAAATTATTTAAAATTCAGTACTTCATAAATTGCAAACCAGAAATTCTCACTTTATGATAATATGAGAATCTATAATTTTGATATTAGTTGGAACTTTTGAGCAACGGAACTGATGAGCAATGGAACTAAGTAGTAAACAGAAATTTTACATAAGACTACAATGACGTATGGAAAGGAAAGATAAAATAGATGCATCACTTACATAGTAAAGGAGGAGATTGTGGTTACCAAAAAAATTATGCAAATACAAAATATTTTTGGTTTTACCCTCAATAATGAATACAAAAGTTGAAGCATTTGGCTAGGTAATTTCATGCAACCACATCACACCCAGCCTCATTGTTTTTGACCTGTTGGTTCCTAGATATCAAAAACTAATCATCGGTAATGTTATTTGTGGAAATGAAAATTAAACATAAGGTAACAATTAAAAAGCTTTAAAAGTAGTGAAAAATTGTCATATATTTATTTACAAGGTGATTCAAAAAGAACTTTGGAATGATATAGAAATTTGTTGAGATAACTTACAGAATCAGTAGATGTGTCATTTTGTAGCAAAGAATCTCAAGTTTGATGCACATAGTACATGAATACACCATTCCATCACCAGGAGCGCCAGTATAACTCACAGTTAAAATGGCTACTTTCACTGGTCCAGTGCATGCTCACTGCGTGTTTTGATTACAAACTCTGCAACAACTGTTTGGAGTAAATTTCACAACCGAATACACTAAAGAACCTCGAAGCAGGCCTGCAATTTACTCTTGGCACAGGAACTTTGTCGAGACGGGTTGTTTACAGTGGCATGATGTTAAATCACCAGGTTGCCCGCGTGTTGATGGTTACATAAAACAGGTTAGGGAGAGCTTTGCCCGCAGTCCACAAAAATCAATGCCACGTGTGTCTCTACTGTTTGATGAGTAGCTCATAGACATTTACACTTGAAACCATACAGGTTTACATGGCTCAGCACTTTAGTGATGCAGCTAAGGTTGCTCAATAGGGAATTCTGTGCAGAAATGTTGCATCAGATAGAGGACAATGAGACATTCCTGAACACAATAATCTTCAATGAAGAGTAAACATTTCATATCAGTGGAATGGTGAACACCCATGACTGCAGAATATGGGGCAGCAAAAATCCACATGCTACCCTATAACATGTTTGTGACAGCCCCAAAGTTAATATGTTTTGTGCCCTTAGCAAATTGAAAGTGTATGGCCCTTTCTTCTTCATGGAGAAAACTGTCACTGGTATTGTGTATCTGGATATGCTTGAAAATTTTGTTAATTCCACAGATCGATGAAGACATGGGCGCCGGGAGGGGGGTGCAAGGGGGTGCACTTGCACCCCCCCTGGCATCCCGGGTCGCCCGTAAATTTGGGCCGATAGGGGGTGGGGAGCACCAATTACGGCCCTGGTGCACCCCCCTGGATCCCGGGTGCACCCCCCTACATCCCGCATCCCGGGTCGCCATGTGGTCAGTAGTAGACCTAAAAAAAAAAAAAAAAAGGTAGGGGGGGGGGCACCAACGCAGCCCTGGTGCACCCCCCCTAGAAGCAATCCTGCCAGCGCCCATGGATGGATGAAGATGACTGAGATGGGATGGTGCACCACTTCATTTTCTCACTGAAATTTGAGGTTTCCTCAATAAGCGCTCCCCAGACTTGACACCACTGGATTTCTTTCTCTGGTATTTCATTAAAGATGGTGTGTATGTTCTTACTCTACCAAATAATTTGGTCATCTGAAAAATGGAATCTACACTGCCATTGCACAAGTTATCCCTGATTTGCTGCAACGAGTGTGGATGTTTGCCGCATGACAATTGGTAGTCACATCGAACCAAAATGGCACCTGATACCTTTATGTGAAACTTGAGATTGTTTGCTAAAAAATAACATATCTACCAATTCTGTAAGTTATCTCAATAAATTTATAAATCATTCAAAGTTAAAGCCCTTTTTTGCTCACCCCGTATAAGCTGTATGAACTCGCCAGTGTGGCTGCAGGAGGTACAAAAGGACCTGGTTTGAGTCGAATCATACATAACACGAAAAGTAACACATATCACAGCCAGATGGCAGCACAAAAACTTTGATCCTATAGATTAAATATGCTGGTTCTAACAAACTCAGTTTGAATTGAGGTAGAACACTAGCTCTTACCCTCCCACACCTTATCCTCATGATTTTTACTGCTTACCTGCATAAAATACGGAGCCAGTGGCATGATCTTTAGCTGGCTGGTTTGAGATATATACACAGTGTCCAGGAATGAAAGGATAACCCTGCAATGGCAGATAGGTCACATCATTTCCTACTATATGACAAAATTTTATTTTAGTAACTCAACATTTTCGAAATACTGATTTTTTAAATATTTTTTCAAGACATGTGACTTTGTTCAGATCATTCTATGCCATCCAGGAATTAAAAGATAATCCTGCAACTGCAGATAGTCACATAATTTCCTACCATATGACAAAATTTTATTTTAGTAATTCACCATTTTCGAGATATTGATTTTTTTTAAAATTTTTTTTTTCGAAATGTGACTTTGTTCAGTTTATTGCATGCCATTTCTACAAATTTCATGTTGTACATCATCACTATCTTTGAAAATTTTTTGTACAAGTTGGTTCAAAGTTTTCAGTTTTCCCATTTGCCACTGTCAGAGGTCATTCAGGGTCAAAGTGGAGTATACAATTGTTGAGGACTAACATGCATAATCAAAATACAAAATGTTCATTGAATCTATCTGATGGTATCTTATAGTATCAAAAAGCCCGTTTTGATCTTTTTTGTCCCCTTGGATGATTTCAGGCCATAACATCAAGTTATACATGATCTATATCTAAAATATCAAAGAAATCATTTTGTTTAATACATCTCCACCATTCCCTCCGTGAACAAGGGTTAACTGCAAGTTCTCACACTTATCTTTATCTTGTGTATTCATGAGTAATGACAAAGACCGGAATGTTTTGTTTGGTGTAGCATTTTTTGTTGCCATAGCCTCCTTCCTTCAATTTTGGTAAGTGCTGTGTCTACTTTATAGTATTTCCTTTCAAAATTATTATCACTGCACTGATAAAGAAGTTTTGAGACTGTTCCCTTTGGTTTTCCTTCTGTGTCTGTCCTATTTGTCACTTTCATTGCGTTTCTTTACTTTCTGCCTCTGCCAACTTCCTTCCTTTTAGTATTTTATAACAGTTCCTGTGTGTCACAACAAGCCCGCACATTCTTTTACCTTAATGTGCATTACCTTCTGGCATTTTCAGAGCATGTCTTTTCTGTTCATAGCAAGAAAGGCTTTGGTAAATTCAATTTCCATCACTTTGCCTTTGCAAAACCAGATTAATGACCCATTGAACCATACAGTTGTTTGTGACTATCATTGAACCCAAATAACTAGTAAAGTTTTCAATGCCAATTTCTCAAGCATCACACCTGTTCCAATGCTGTTTTGATAAACTGAATTACTATTCTTCTTCTTTCAAAATATATTTTTGGTTCATATATGACGGGGTACCCAAAAAAAGGAATTATTTTTTAAAAGCTATATATTTTCAATTTTTTTTACAAAACAACCTTGTCCCCCTTAAAATACTCTCCATTACAACTAATACATTTATCCTACTGGTGCTTCCACTGTTTGAAACATTTTTTGCAGTCATCTTTAGAAATGGCTGACAGCTCCTCTCTTGTTTTTTTCTTGAGCTCTTCAGTATTGTCAAATTAATGTTCTTTCATGCCCCTTTTTATGTGTGAAAATAAGAAAAAGTTGCACAGAGTCAGGTGAGTAAGGTGCGTGGGGGGGGGGGGGATTCTGCTGAACCATGCCATTTTTTGCCAAAAACTGCCTAACGGAGACAGCTGTGTGTGCAGGTACATTGTCGTGGTGGAAGTACCTGTCTCCTGTCTGCCACAAATCGGTTCTTTTTTGATGAACACTGTTGATGAATACTGTTGTGTAATCTTCTTAAAACTTCCAAATAAAAGGTTTGATTGACGGTCTGATGTGAGGGAAAAACCCTGAATTAACTACACCCTTGGCATCAAACAATCAAATGAGCATTGTTTTGATGTTTGATTTGACTTGAAGACATTTTTTTTGGATGGAGAGACAATGATGTCTTCCATTGGCTTGACTGTTGCTTTGTTTCTGGGTTGTAACCATAGCACCATGACTCATAACCAGTAATGATCTCTGACAGAAAATCTGGATCAATTTCAAGCTGTTGTTTCAAAGAATGACATGTTTCAACTCGACAATCTTTTTGATTGTCAGTCAGAGCCCGAGGAACAAACTGGGCAGCAACCCTTTTCATTCCAAAATCTTCAGATAAAATTCACTGAAACGAGCTCCAAAATAACCCACTAATCTCTGATAGCTGATCAATTGTCTGTTGATGGCCTGAGAGCACAAGCTCTTGAGTTTTTTCAATATTTTTGTCGATTTGGGCAGTTGATGGACATCCAGAATGAAGTTTGTCATCAATCGATAAGTCGCCATTTTTAAACCAAATGAACCAATTGTACACTTGTGTTTTTACCATACCATCATCTTTGTAAGCTGTTTTTGATGTTAAAACAGTTTCAATAGCATTTTTACTGAGTAGAAAACAAAATTTCACAGCTGGACGATGTTCACTTAAGCTTGCCATCATAAAAAACAAAACAGCACTAGCGAAAAAAATCAATGCAGATTAACAGAATAAGCCAGGTTGACAACACAGGTGGCACTGAACTGACAATGAGTTGCACCATAAACGCATATTGCACAAGCTCCGCTCACAGCAATGCTATTCTGGTTATTTTTGGGTACCCCCTCTACATTCTTTTATTGGAATAAAGCTATTTACTCACTTAATTTTTATATTTCCATTCCCTCCTCCCTCCGACTGATGAAACACAGAAGCTTGTTTTGCTGTTTTTTATATATTTATTGTTCACTTTTGCTTCTATCAAATCCACTCCATCATGAGACGATTTCCAATCACAATATATTAAAATCCCAGCAGACAGGCACTCTCTTACCATCTGGTCATTTGTTCAACTATCATCATTTATATTAATTATTTTCTTCCACAATAATGTCACTATTTCATAGTTTCTTTTTGATTTACTATTTTCATGCTTACCAACCACCTAAATTCCTATCACACATCATGTACCCCAACCTATATGTTACACTTAATCAATTAACAATAAGACTTTCTGTGCCTAGAGGCCATTTGCAGTTCCAATCTGCACTGCAACTCATATGGATTAAACTCAACGTTGCTGGGTCAAAACTCTCATCATAGGTGCCTTCTACCATCCACCTGATTTGGATATAGCTATCGTCGAGGAGTTAAGAAATAATGTAAATAGTATAGCTAGCCGTTTTAAAGATCATGCTATGATTCTAGGAGGCGACTTCAATCTGCCTTATATTGACTGGCGTAACTACGTTCATATCACAGGTAGCAGGGATAAGGCAGCTTCTGAAGTAATTCTCGATTTGTTGTCAGATAATCATCTCGAGCAGCTAGTTAATGAACCTACGCGGTGTCATAACGGTAGCGAAAACATTTTAGACTTGCTGGTTACCAACAGGCCAGAATTATTCACCGACATTTCAACGACCACAGGAATAAGCGATCACAAAGCGGTAATTGCGACTATCAAATTAATGACGGAGCGAAAAAGGAAAAAAGGGCGGATTGTATACAGATTCAGTAAGGCCTCAAAGGAGTGTTTTAGAACCTACCTGAGGAATAAATACCATAACTTCAAGTCAACAAAGGACACCGTTGAAGAGATGTGGCATCGTTTTATACATATAGTCAGGGAAGGCATGGAAATACATATACCAAAGCGGACAATAAAGGGAGAGGATGATCCACCGTGGTACACATGCGAAGTCAAAAGATTACTCAAAAAACAAAGGAAAATACACGCACGCTCAAGAAGGAAGGGGTGTCGCAGTGATTTAGAAACCTTAGCTGATTTAAGAGGATGTATTAAGAATGTAATGCGCGAGGCCTTTAACGATTTTCACTCCAACTCTCTCTCTAAGAGTCTCACAGAAAACCCAAAGAAATTTTGGTCGTATGTACGAAAAGTTAATTGTACCAACAGCAATATTCCAGCACTAATTCGTGAAGGTTCCGAGGTTAATGAAAGCCGCGATAAAGCTAACGTACTAAATACTGTATTCAAAAATTCATTTACAAATGAACATAAAGATAGTATTCCCGTTTTCCCACGCCGTGGTGAGTCGGTGATGGAATCATTACGAATAGATACTGCAGGTATCGTTAAGCAATTAGAGCTCCTGAAGTGGGGGAAAGCACCGGGCCCGGATGGAATTCCAGTAAGAGAATTTTCAGAGTATGCTGCAGAAATCAGGCCATTTCTGTCTGATATATTCAGTAAATCATTAGAAGAGCGAAAAGTACCTTCAGACTGAAAAATCGCGCAAGTAACTCCGATTTTCAAAAAAGGTGATCGAAGTGATCCTGGGAACTATCGTCCCATATCTATAACATCTGTTTGTAGTAGAGTTATGGAGCATATTATATGCTCGAACATTATGAATTTTCTAGATTATAATAATTTGCTTACAACAAATCAACATGGATTTCGGAAGAAAAGATCATGTGAAACACAGCTGGCCCTATTTACACACGACGTAATGAAAGTTATCGATACAAGTTCACAAGTAGATGCAATTTTTTTAGATTTCCAGAAAGCCTTTGACTCTGTGCCACACAACCGCCTTTTAGCGAAGCTTCGAGCGTACGGTATATCGGATCAGCTTTGTGAATGGATAAAGGATTTTCTAACTGGTCGGTCGCAGTATGTTGTCGTTGAAGGAGAAAGTTCTTCTAATCTAGATGTTACATCGGGTGTACCTCAAGGAAGTGTAATAGGACCACTTCTTTTCTTAATTTTTATAAACGATCTCGGAGACAAAGTGAAAAGCCTTTTTAGATTGTTTGCTGATGATGCGGTTATTTATAGGGAAGTAAGAACTTTGGCCGATTGCTTAGAAATTCAGCGCGATCTGGATGTTATTTTGGCTTGGTGCGCTGAGTGGCAACTTACTCTAAACTGTAAAAAGTGCAAGACAATGAGCATAACTAACAAAAAGAATCCGATTGTTCAGAAATACGAGTTAAACAATACAGTTATTGATATGGTCGATTCTATTAAATATTTGGGAGTAACAGTACAAAGGAACATGAAATGGGACATACACATTAATTCTTTAGTAGGTAGAGCAAATTCTAGGCTGCGATTCATAGGTAGAATCTTGAAAAATTGTAATGAACAAACAAAGGAGATAGCTTACAAATCTCTTGTGCGTCCACATTTGGATTATTGTTGTGCCATTTGGGACCCGTTTCGTAAGGGATTGATCGAAAGTATAGAGAAAGTACAGAGAAGAGCCGCTTGATTCGTGACCGCTTGCTACAGTCCTTATGAAAGCGTCACAGAACTGATTAGTAGATTAGGTTGGGAGTCTCTGATAGATAGACGACACACGTTTCGTTTAAACTTATTGGAAAACATGCGTACTCCAACTTTCACTCATGAGTGTAGTGAAATACTTCTTCCACCAACCTATTTGAGTCGGAAGGACAGGAAAGATAAAATTAGAGAAATAAGGTGCCGGACTGATTCTTATATGAATTCTTTTTTCCCTCGTACCATTAGGGATTGGAATGCACAGCAAAGAGATTAGCTTTGGTGCTGAGCACCCTCTGCCACCCACAATTTTGTGAATTGTAGAGTATATATGTAGATGTAGATGAACTGTTTTGTTTCCAACAGTCCTCAACTATCTTCCGCAATATATCAAAAGGGCAAACAAACACCCATCTCAACTTATTTACACAATATCCTCATATTCTCCAACCACATTTATCATCTATGGAAGATTCATAACTACTACAACCACATATTGAACATACATGTACTGAGTGCGGTGGATGAGTACTTATTGCTCGGGCCTCACATTCAAGAGTACGCCGGTTTGAATCTCCATCTGCACATCCAGATTTGGGTTTTCCACAGTTTCTCCAAGTCACTCGAGGCAAATGCCAGGATACTTCCATCAAAAGGCCATGACCGTTCCTTCCTGTTCCTTGTCCCCAGTCCCATACTTCCTCTAATGACCTTAATGACCATGAGGCATAAAGCCATAAGCTAATAAAACACACACAAATAAGCAGAAAAACTCTTATACAAATTTTCAATTCTCTGCTTGATCTAGTTAGCTTATGTCCTACAGCTTCATAACATCCACAGTGGTCACCTCACTATTTCTCAACCACTTGTTGCCACAATCCCATGTCTTTGCCACCTACTCAAAATTCTCTAACCAGCACACAATTCCTGCACATCATTCCCTATCCTTGGAGAAGACTTTACTTTCTCACCCATTACAAAATTTGACAATGCCACACTTAACAGGTACTATCTATCTTTTGTTTTGTCACACTGTCTGCTGGTAGTACTATTTTGTTGCTGCTGACAGTTCAGAACCACTGGGTCAACTGGAAACCCAAACTCATATAATTCTCATCCACATCCTAATTACATCCACCTCCCTTCCCCCAACACCATCCCATTCCTCACTTTTATCCTCTCATCACCCTTCTTTCTAAAAACAGTCCCCCACTGCAATAACTTAAATTAAATGCAGGATATAATTCCTAAAAGTCAGAGCATCATAATTCTGTAAGCTGACAAGAACTCAACCATAGTTGTTGAAGAGACTAAGCCCTTAGATAGGTCCCTTGTGCATACAGTAATTACTGCATGTAGGTCTTCCTGGTTTTGTGGACCAACACCACACACCTATTTATCCAAGCCATCCCATTATATGTCACAGTTACTTCCTAGAGTTTCTATCAACATTCGCACACTCCTAACTGAAGATTCTTTCCTGTTACTTAAAGACACACTTCTCTCTACCCTACCTGGCTATCCACTCTACAAACCCTCTTATATATCATGCGTCTATTCTCACACTCATATCACTATTCTTGATAAACACATGTCTATATAAAATGGGCCTTTATGCACCCCCGTCTACATCAAACCCACAATCTTGGAACAATAGCAACACTTTGGTAGCTGCCACCCATATCACACAAGATGCTATCTAACTTAATCCTAACCAACCAACCTTTTATTTGTTACATCAAAAGTCCCTTACTCCTTACTCCAACAACATGGCCCAGGTAATTCCCGTTTTTAAGGAAGGAGATTGGCGTGATCCCAGGAATTATCGACCAATATCTCTAACATCTGTCTGCAGCAGAATTCTCGCAGATGTCATATGCTCGAACATTATGAAGTTTCTAGATGAGAACGAGTTACTTACACCATGTCAACATGGATTTCGGAATAAGAGATCATGTGAAACACAATTGGCCCTATTTTCCCATGACGTAATGAAAGTTATCGATGCAGGCTCGCAAGTTGATGCAGTTTTCTTGGATTTTCAGAAAGCTTTTGATTCTGTGCCACATAACCGACTTTTAGTGAAGATACGAGCTTACGGTATTTCAGATCAGATTTGCGAGTGGATACGTGATTTTCTAACTGGTCGATCACAGTATGTCATCATTGACGGGGAAGCCTCTTCTATGATAAATGTTACTTCAGGCGTTCCCCAAGGAAGTGTAATAGGGCCACTTCATTTCTTAATATTTATAAACGATCTAGGTGACAACGTCAAATGCTGGTTGCGATTGTTTGCCGACGACGCGGTTATTGATAGGGAATTAAGGTGCTCTGACGATTGCTTAGAAATTCAGCGCAATTTGGATGCTATTTTCGATTGGTGCCGTAAATGACAGCTTACACTTAATTGCAAAAATGCAAGGCAATGTGGATAAGTAACAAGAAGAATCAGTTTGCTCACGAGTACAAAATAAACAATTCAGCTGTTGACACGGTTGATTCCGTGAAGTATCTGGGGGTGATAGTACAAAGTAACATGAAATGGGACATGCACATAACTTCCATCGTAGGCAAGGCTAATTCTAAATTACGATTCATAGGTCATATTTTGAGGAATTGTAATGCTCATACAAAGGAGATAGCGTATAAAACACTAGTGCATCCGCATCTGGATTACTGTTGTGGGGTTTGGGGTCCATATCGCAAGGTTCTGATTTACTCAGTTGAGAGGGTGCAGAGGAGAGCCGCTCGATTCGTGACTTGTTGTTACAGCTCTTATGAAAGCGTCACAGAATTGCTACATGGATTGGGCTGGAATAGTTTGGAAGACAGGCGACGTAGCTTGCGTTCGAATTTATTGGAGAATATGCGAAAAAATTTAATTTTCGAGTGCAATGAAATACTTCTTCTGCCAACCTATTTAGGTCACAATGACCGGAGGGATAAGATTAGAGAAATAAGATGCAGTACTGATGCTTTTATGTATTTCTTCTTTCCTCGCACTATTCGAGATTGGAATGTGCGGGTTTAGGATTGGTGCTTAGCACCCTCTGCCACCCACAATGTTTGTGATTTGCAGAGTATGGATGTAGATGTAGATGACACCGGTGCTTATATCCCAGACCTATTCTCTGAAATTGGTCTATAAACAGATATACCACGACATAAGCTGTACAACACACTGAAACACACACACCATGGACAGCTCAAATGTAATTTTATATTTCTCATGCAGTTGTCTCCTAGAAATCCCTAAACCAAATCATCTATGACTTGCAAAGATCTTTCCCATAAATATATTCTCCTCACTATCCTTCTTACAAAACCCTATAACAACTTCAGCCAACTATCCAATTTGAAAAATACGTCTCCCTTGTGCTCCAAAACACCCTATGGCTCCTTCTCTTAAACTAGACCACCCAGTTGCTGCCCATTCCAGCTCCCATAATTTAAATCACCTCATAGTTTGAGCTACCTGAGCACTCCCAAAAACCTCATCCCCATTCCATCTCCATAGGTGATAACTGGACTACCTATAACAGACAATCCCAAATCTCAGATAATACTTAACTTAATTCACTATCCCAGTCTGCTAAATCCACGGCTCGCTTTTATATATAGTTTATTCATTTTTTCTATTCATTCGTCTTGTATATGCAAGGGCAATCCCACAAGTAAGGTTTGCAAAGCATTTACGGGTACAAAATAAATTTATTTTCTTTAACATATACATCATTTTGAAGGTTCAAACAATTATCTATTTTTCTACATAATCACCATTTTTGTTGCTGCATTTTTATAAACGCTGTGACCCTTTTTGTGTGCCCATATCATACCAGCATGCCTCCATGTCTTTGAGTGCTGAGTTGCTTTCTGGCCAAATGTTCTTTCAGCTTAGGGAAAAGGTGGTAGTCACTGAGTGACTATAGTGTAGATGTGTGATGAAAACCAAATTATTGCAGAAAAATGACAGTTTGATTGGTGAAGTGCAGGCGAGCATTATCACGGAGAATGCTTATGCCCTTGCACATCATTTGTCTTCTTTGGTTCTGAATTGTCTGTCTGAGCTTATTCAGTGTTTTACAGTTGCTGGAAATGTGGAAATTCAGACATGCAATTCAGTACTGAACTGAAAAAGAGAAATGTTGAGCAAGAATGTAAGCAATCTCCACAATAACGCTCAGCCGTACGTCACCCATCAAACTTTTTGTTGGAACATCATCGTACACCCACACTATAGCCTGCACTTGGCACCTAGTGAGCTATATAATATAGGTAAATTAAAACTGTCCCAGTGTTTACAAAAATGTATTGACAAAATAGTAATTACATAGAAAAATAAATAAAATTATTTTTTTTTTTTTTTTAAATCTCTAAATGCTTTGGAGAACTTACTTTTGGGATCACCATTGCACATTAATGAAATTTTTCATTGCTGAATAATTTATTTGATTATTTATTAATGATTATCTTCTTTTCTGTGGATAACATTTAAAAGGATGTAGTTTTTGTCACCTTCACCACATCTTCTTAAATTAAGCAGTCAAAAAAAAAGAACAATTCATGTGACTGGATTGACTGCAGTACATACATAGTTGTCCTTTATTCAACTTTACTGCTGACTGATCTACTTTACCTTTCCTTTCCATATTAATGTCACCTAACAGCATTTCTCCCCACTGTAGAAGTTTTTGGGGTATGATAAATTCTTATTGTTTGTTGGTTTTATGTCTTTAGGCCTTGTTGATGTTGAAGTCATTATAAAGGAAAAAATTTGGGCTAGGAATGGGAAGGAAATCAGCAATGGACTTTCGAAGAAACCTGTCACCAGTCCAGTATTTTGAATAGATAAAAACCCTCAATAACCATATAATTTTTTAGGCAGAAGTTAATTTAATTCAGTGACAATGGTGTGAACACTGGTGACCATTTCCCTATGCACCTGTTTTTTGCCCATTCTTGTACCTGCCTGCTTTTGCCCTCTATAAATGTTAATTTTAAATTCTTTCAGCATTTTGGTAAATTATTCATCAATTCCCTCAGTAATTTAATCCTATCCCTGACCTACTAAACTATGAAATCAAATTTTTCCACACTCTTATGCTTGAAACAGAGTGGCATGGTAATCTTTATCCTTCCCTGACACACTCTTCATTCTTCTACCAATATCTTTCTGTCTCATCTCCAATATATGCTTTCTGTACTCCCACAACTCTCTTCTCCCTCCTCCTGTCTTTCAATGAATCCCTTTACAGCTCCAAAAACATATCAGTTACTGATTGTGTTTTGATGCAATTTCCAAAGATGAATTTAGCAGCCCTTCTTTACACCCAATCCAACTCCTATATTTAATATTCAAAATGTGGGTCCCATACTACACTACCATAAGCAAAGTTGACCAAAGTTTTGTCAACCAATTTGCTCGCTCTCTGGCATATCCTCCATCAACCTCTCCAACAAAAGAAGGATTTAAAATCTTTTCTTCCTGCCTGGTTGAGTTTATCAGATACTAAGTCAAGGTATTTATATTTCAAGTTTTCAACAAGCAGTTCCTCCTCCACCTTATCAACCTTTAGTTTTTTATCAATGTACCTTATCAGCTGATTCTTCTCTGCCTTTATCTTCATCCCATGTAGATCTACCCAGCTAGATATCATGCCCTGATCAATATGCGCTCTGACTTCTGATATAAACCATCAACACAATCATTCATTAGAATAATAAATAGCAATTCCCCAAATACCCCATAATATAAAAGCAACATCAAAAAGGGGAAATTTTGAGAAATTGTTGATGTCATATCTTCAATACCACTCATTTTACTCTGTAGAAGAATATTTGAAACATACTAACTAAAATAATTTAATGTAAATATCTTAATTTATATTTGACATGTCTCATATCATTATGTATAATGTACATGTATATGATTTAGAGGTCAAATAAAATACTGCTACTACTACACCACCCTCTGGTGCTCCCATTTTCACCTCCATTTCTTTTGATACTACACTTATTATTCTAACTTCATGTTTCTACCTTTTAAGAATTCTTCTACCCAGCAAATCACTTTTTCATCTACTCCAATAGCTTTTACCTTAATTACCACCATTTTACAGCTCACTGTGTTGCATGCTACATAATCAAAATGGCCTCTATTGGTAATTTTATCAAAAATATCCTGCATTAAGCCCACTAACTGATATTTGGATCAATATCCTAGCCTAAAGCCATGTTGCCGACTTGAAAATCAGTTTTGTTCCTCACAGATATTTTTGATGTGGTTACATATCAATCTCTCCATGACTTTACATATCACTAATGTGAAAGTGATCGGCATGTAATTTTCGACCTTATTAGTCCCCCCTACTAATATAGCATTTTTCTATTTCTCTGGTTAGCAACAATATCCAGACCCAATCAAAATAATGATTTAAAATATGGTATAATATCACTTCTCACTATCTTTAAAACACCTGTGGTAATTTTATCTATACCATTATGCCATTATACCTCATTATGCTTTTTTTTATCTTTCTTAGTTTCTTTGCAATGCCCTCTGGATGAATTTAAAAATTTTTAGTCTGCTCATTTTAATTGCTAACATTCTTGTTCTTTGATTTACACTCCCCCATTTTTGAATCCCTAATGGTCACATGAAACCAGTTACTTAATATCTCTGCATTTTTCAAATCCTTAGTAAGATCATCTCCATCCTTATTTGCAATTGTCTGAAAACCTTCCCCTACCCTCATTTTCCTAACATAGCCATAGAAATTTCTAAGGGCACCATTCAGTTGTCCTGCACCAGTAATATTTTTGATAAACCTATCTTTAGCTTGCTTCTTTGTTGACAATAAATCCTTGTTTTCTTTTGTAAAGTGCACCATACTGCTTTGCTGTTTCTTGACTCTGTTGCATCCTCTTTTGCCAGCTTCTTCTATAATACGCCAGCTCCCTTCTATAATATGTAGCTTCCATACTATTTTTTATATTTGTTTTTGTTTTGGTGTAAACATTTCTACTCCCATTCTTATCTCCACCATTTTTGAGCCATCCTTCCATTTGCGGAAACTTTTCCTGAAATATTCCTCCAGTTCCGAAAATATGCCTTTTAATGAGAGTACCTATTACCACCTTCAATTACAGCCTCATTAGTCTTTTGCAGTACTCGGTATGAAAAATGAAATGCAAAACTCTAACAATAATATTTCATATTAATGATCTGTTAATGTTAGGGCAGAAAGAAATGTAATAAACATAAGTGTCATGCTTTTAACAAATATGTGTATATTCAAAACAGCGTGCTTCCAACAAGTATGATTTTTTTTTTTTTTTTTTACAAAAGCATGTGATCTAACTACTAAAATATGTGTGTGCTCATTCTTGACTCTACATATTGCAACAGAAACAAAAACTCATAAAAGTTAATTAACAGGCAGAATAAAACAATGAGCAAATGATATAACAGTGCAGAAATATAATAATGTAATTGAAAAATCTAAGAATAACACTTTTTACACTTTCTGCAGTTATACACACATAGAATTACAGAATTCCACTTATTTCTGATGATGGCTGGGTGGCATTAGCATGCACAATGGACATGAACACAAGGGGCATTGTAATTTTAAGATCTCAGTCCTTCTTGAGGAAGCAGAACATCTTGGAGAGTGGGTGCTGAAGGAGATTGTCTCATAATAGTGACCACTGAGCAAGGAATATAATCCATGGAGGGGTAAAGTTCAAACAGTGGACAAGGAGAGGGGCTACTGGTTTAAAGGGAATACCCAAACATTGTAAAATATCTAAATTAGTCATGCGCAGGCAAATAGCAAAATTAAATACATAAATATAAATAAACAGAGGAAATAAAGCAAATGCCTTTGGGAATTCTGTGTAATCCTAATGGTCTGATCTGCAAATAATAATAATGTAGATTAAAATAAAAATGTAAATTTAAACATCACCTCTGGTTAGTGGAGGTTCAAGTTAGATAGTGGGGTTAAAGAAAGTAGAGGTGTGAAAGAGAAGGAAAGGTTAAAATTTTAAGTGAATACCATCTGTCAGTGGCCATTCACTGTAATGGGTAGTAGATTAATGGTCAAACCTTTGTTTGCAGGTTAGCTGGTATATTTCACAAGAGGTTTCACAGGTAGTGTGTCCTATGAGAGGAAAGCTTTTCTAAGTGAAACTTTGGTGAAGGTGGTCGAAGTATGGTGTATGTTGCACATCTTGTAGTGTGAACCATTAATTCTGGAAGAGCCCTAGGGGCTGTCTGACGGGATACGGAAGATCATATCTGTGGACTAGAAGTTGATTAAAGTAAGGAGGTCTGATGAAGCAAGTTTTGGGAGGGGCAAGGAGGGTTTTAAGGGGGGTGGGGGTGGATTTCATTTCAGGGCAGCTTTGAAGGAAATTATAACAAAGGATTCAGTTGATGGATTCGACATCTGGGAGAGTGTTGCATGAACAGAACTGAACTATGGTAGGTTTTTGATGGGTTAGTGTGGTCAATGGGTTGAGCAAGTTGTGATGTGGTACATGAAAGTTGTCTGTGAACTAAATCCAGTGAGTAGTTGTGAGATATCAGAGCTTGGAAGATGATGTTTGAGGACCCAAAATTCCAATATCTCTTATGTTAGTATGTACACGCTGCCCAGTCATCATCTTAGGTAAGTGGTGGTTTAATTCAGTTCGTAATTTGTAATTACATTTCACTAAGGGACCTCACAGTAAAGTTCATAAGTGTTCATAGTTTCATTGTAACCATATTGCTGCCCTGGCTTTTTCCATATTGTTCCTTTGTGTGACACTCTTTGCATTCCTTTATTTTTGTTTCTGATCTTCCTGTTCTCTTAATTTGTGTTTTAAGTTGTTTAGCATTTGTATTTATTTCTATTTCACAGGCGGATTCCAAGGTACTATTCTATAACCTTAATACTAGGAATGTATGCTCCCACCACTCTGGTATGCATCTTTCGTGATTAGTTTCCCATATGTATACTGCATAACTTCTGTATACTACAATATTTTATTTTATCTAAACAACTTTTATGCCCAACACACCCGTTTTTCTCTTTAGTTTCCTGAACTGATAATTCCGATTTGCTTGCATCCATTGTTTTTCTGTAAATATATGCTTTACTCTACATTCTTATTATTTCCCATAATATCTCACAACAAAACCACAATTAAATTTTACTGTCAGGTAATTCAAAAAATTATTTGTCAAAGTTAAGTAGTGATTTATAGCTTAGGCTTAGTTTTGGATTGCAATATACTGACTAGACTTCATTTAATCAAGACTGGTACTTTTCAAATATTTGCATATTCCCTTGAAAGACTTCGGGAGCCAGGTAATGTAAAATTCTATTACAGAAGAAGTATTTCTAAATAAATGGCAAACATAAATAGGAGGATTTTAAGAAGAAAAAAAAGTTAAATACCATGCAAAAAGAAAAGGAAAGTTCATAATAAAGATATCAAATACAAGCTGAGAAATAAATCTTTTATTGCCAACAACAAATTTACATAAAATATTACTTCATTTATTTGTTCAAAGAGAAACAGAAAAATAGGCCTGAGTGGAAGGTTAAGAAGAAAGTATAAAGTAAACATACAAACAAATGACAGATGAAGAAAAACTATTCACATTCCTCTAGATATTCTCCTTTCACTCTATATTCCTAATGAAGACAATATTTATACACATAAAAAACAAAAGTTATTATCAAAAAGTAAAAATTCACGTAATAAATAAGCAGAAGAATGAACAATGGCTGTATTAACAATAATAACAATGATGATAACAATCAATATAGTCTAAAATAAAATATGTGCCGGCAAAATAAAAATGTGTGCCCAGTTTGTGACTATCAGAGTATTCATGCATTACAATTCATGCACAATGATTGAGTTACACACAGTGATAAGTATGTTTCATCTACTACCCCTTACCCTAACACACACACATGATATCCTTTCTACAAAAATATTGCAGTGGTTAATTATTATTTGACAAAAATACAGAAAGAGAATAAAGACTGAACTCTTTACAGGTTGATTAAGTTATGATAACATTATGAAATATTGAAATAAGTTCCAAAAATGAGTGATGAATCTCAGTAAGAGGATAAGGCATCATTCGAAGGTTCACTTTAACAATGGGTAACACACATTTTTAAAAATATTTCAATTTATCTAACACTTCCTACATAAAATCTCATAAAATGATATATTCACATGTTAAGTAAATTTCTTTCTCAGTTTATGAGAAAATATTGCATTTATATTCAACAACGAACAAAGCTTGCACAAGGTTAATTCCAGCACTAAATTTAACAATGAGTAGGTCAACATTTATTTTAAAATCCAACCATACTGAATCTATTGTTAATCTTACATTGAGGAAAGAATTTTAAGAGTCATATTACATAAATAACTATTCACCATAATAGCAACAGAATTATTTTATTTTCCCCCTGATATGTAGCTGATGACATTTATGTTTTATGTCATTTAGCCACCTAAGGTCAAAGCTACCATAGGCTGTGACAATTTTTATTTTTGAATTCAATTACCAAGAACACAATTCAAGATTATCACAGAAGTATTTAGTTTCCAACAACAGCTAAGTTTTGAATATTTTATTTCACTGAAGTGAGATGTTTCCTGGTAAAGATAATCACAAACTTTGAGCACTGTGTACCAGCTGACACCACACAATAAATGTTTACAGTTGGTAAAGGTTTCAGAAGATGAAAATTTATGAACATGTAATCAATGCTGTGACAGAACAACCTGAACATTTATTTTTTTTTTTTTAAAAAAAAAAAAAAAAAAAAAAAGAAGATGCTATCAAAATAGTCTTTAAACTCCACTTCATTTTCTGACCAAATCAAAGTTATTTCTCTCTACTGATAACAGAAGAAGAAACTGTTAAGATTTCACGATCCCATGTTTGGATGAGAAGTTCTCAGCCATGTCAATTTATAAATACATAACATTTTGGCTGTCATCTTACTATAGTTTTCCTCAGAATCTGAGATTATGAACTCTACTACATACTACAACAATCTTTCTTGATTGATGTCAGTGTACTTTCAGAGACCAGTAGTTAGATATCATTTCACCATATGTATTATCGTTCAGCATCTTATAACTGAGAACTCCTTGTTAACAATTTTCACCACCAGACATTTTGTTCGTACTACCACTTCATCACTCATTTCTTTGAGCCTGTGGAATCGTTCATGTCTAGAATTTTGAACACTCTGTTCATTTTATTGCATCATTAGTTTCAAAATTATGTTAACCAGGAAATAAAAGGAGCTAAGTAGCGAACGGATTTACAAAAAAAGGATAGCAAAATGAACCACAACTTACCTTAGATGATGGTTTCGTGGGGTGAACACAAAAAAAAGCACAAGAACAGGAAAAACAATGAATATTTTGTGACTTGGCCCTGAGTCAACAGGAGAACATCACGGAGGGAAGGTGGTGCTGGATACGGTCTCACAGAATGACCGTTAGTCAGGAACATGGCAAATTCAAACAGAGTACACGGATCGGGGGACAGTGAATTGGATCTAGTACACAAGCAAAAGTGCAGAATATATAACATAAATTTGAGAAAGTAAAAACAAGTAAACAGAATAATCAAAAATAATAATAATAAAAATAAAAAATAAAAAAATGAAAAAATATAAAAGTAATAATAAAAAAGAATCTCTCCAGCTAAACTTTACCTCTGGTATGTGGTGGTTCTATATAGACAGTGGGCATGGAGGCAAAGAGAGGCTAGAGGGAAGGAAAAGTACTGACTGATTATTATCTCAAATTGAGACCAGGAGGTTGCCTTGTGCCTGGTTTGTATTGGTAGGCAAGCTGCCACCTACTGAGTACAGAGGAACTGCTGTTGTTTGGGAGGACTCTGATAACATGGACTGTGAAACAAAAATTAAAATTATTGGTGTCATGGGAGATGGCATGGATAGCTACTGGATGTTTTGGATTCCGAATGAAAACTGTCTGTCAGCGGCCATTCATTCTTATAGTAAGTGAATTGGTAGTCAAACCTATATAGGAAGCCAATTAGTGTTTGCAGGTCAGCTGGTATAATACATGGGAGGTTTCACAGGTGGTGTGTCCTATGATAGGAAAACTCACGCCAGTGATAGGGTTGGTGAAAGCGGTAGGCATGGTGTATGTCGCATATCTTGCAGCGGGGTCCATTGCATGGGAAAGATCCTTGGGGCTGTCTAATGGGATGATGAAGACTGTGTTTGTGGACTAGGAGTTGGCTGAGGTTGGGAGGTCTGCTGAAACAAGTTTTGGTAGGGCCAGGGAGGATTCTTGGAAGACTGGATCTCATTTCTGGGCAGGTTAGTAGAAAATCATAACCCTGCCAAAGGTTTCTGTTGATGGATTCAAGGCCAGAGAAATATTGTGTAACCAGGACTGGACTGTGGTTGGTTTCTGGGGGTTTGTATTCAATATATTGAGCAGGTTGCATTGTGGCTCGTGAAAGTAGCTTGCGAACCAAAGCTGGGGGATAGTTGCGGGATATCAATGCTTGTGAGATGTTGTGTGAGTACTCCATTAGGGAGTATTATGATGCACTCATAAATCAAAGAATTTAACATATTTGCCAATAAATTTAAATGAAAATGGCCAAACAATCTCAGCCTAACCTATGAAACAATTCTGTGACACTTTCGTAAGTGCTGTAGCAAGCAGTCACTAATGGAGAGGCTCTCCTTTGTACTTTATCCAACATGTCAATCAATCCTTTGTAATATGGATCCCAAACTGCACAACAGTAATCCATGTGTGGATGCACAAGAATTTTGTATGCTATTTCCTTTGTACAATTCTTCTAAATACAGTCTATGAACTGTAATCTAGAATTAGCTTTACCCAAGACAGAAGTAATGTGCAAGTCTCATTTGACATTGCTCTGCACTATTACACCCAAATACTTCACGGATTCAACTATGTCAACAACTGAATTGTTTATTTTGTACTCATGAACAAATTGATTCTTTTTATTAGTTATTCGCACTACCTTGCACTTTTTGCAGTTAAGTATAAGTTGCCATCTATGGCACCATTCCGAAATAACATCCAGATCGTGCCAAATTGCCAAGCAATCTTACCCATATATAACTACATCATCGGCAAACAATCACAACCTCCTAATAATATTGTCACCGAGATGGTTTATAAAAATTAGGAAAAGAAGTGGTCCTATTTTACTTCATAGAGGAACTGCCAAAGTAACATCTAGAATAGAAGAGGCTTGCCCAACAACAACGCAATACTGCGACTGACCAGTTAGAAAATCACATATCTATTCACAAATCTGATTCGACATATCACATGCTAGAATCTTCGCTAAAAGCATGTTGTGTGGTACAGAGTCAAAAGCTTTCTGAAAATCCAAGAAAATTGTACCAGCTTGTGGATCTGCATTGATAACTTACATTATGCCATGTAGAAACTGAGCCAATTGTGTTTCACACAATTTGTTCCTCCAAAATCCATGTTGGTATGGTAAAAGTAACTAGTTTTCATCTAGATACTTCATAATGTTAGAGCATGTAACATGCTGCAGAATTCTGCTGCAAACAGATGTTAGAGATACAAGTCGATAATTCCAAGGATCTCTCCGATCTCCTTTCTTGAAAACAGGAATTACATGGGTTATTTTCCAGTCAGAAGGTACTTTTTTCTCTTCTAAAGATTTACTGTATATTCCTGACAGTAGTGATTCTATTTCCTCCGTGTATTATGAAAAAAAAAAACTCTTATTGGTATACCACTGGGACCAGGCACTTTCCCCTATTTTTTTTATCTGCTTAACGTCTCTCTAACAGTGAGGTCTTTAGAAATGGGAAAGGATGGGGGGCAAGGAATGGGAAGGAATTTGGCCATGGCCTTTTGATGGAAGCATCCTGGCATTTTCCTGGAGTGATTTGGGAAACCATGGAAAACCCAAATCTGGATGCCCGGACGGGGATTTGAACCGCCGTCCTCAGGAGCTTTAATTGCTTTACAATACCTGTACCATCAATGTGTAGTGGATTGATCTCTAATTCTACACAATGTGGAAAAGCAGCAATGTTTTCGTCAGTGATAGAATTTTAAATTTGATGTTAAATATGGTAACCTTGTCCTCAGCTTCACAACAGTTTTGTAATAGAACTGGCATATTGTTGACGCTACAACTAACTTTTCTAAGTACGACCAAAATTTCTTTGGGTTTTCAGTGAGGCTCTTAGAAAGCCTCCAGCCTGTCCAATGTTGACCAGTTGAGTTTGCTATCAAATGTTATATTTCAAATATTCAACAAGCAATTCCTTCCCCACTATATAAATATAATCTACTTTAGTTTATTATCTGTTTACTTAATAAGCTGACTGTTCTTTGAATTTAATTTCACCCCATGCTGACTCACCCAGCTAGATATCCTGTCTAGATCATCCTGCAGCTGTTTACAGTCTTCTACATTTTGACACTATCATTTAACATCATATCATCTGGGGAAAATCTAATTTCTGATAGTAAACCATCAATACAATAACTCATTAGAATAACAAATAGCAATGGTCTCAATACACTATCCTGTGGCACTACCACATTCACTTTCACTTCCTTTGATGCTATGTTTCCTACCCTAACTTTTAAGAATTCTTCTACCAGAAAATCACTTTTTCATCCACTCAATAGTTTTTACCTTATTTAGCACCATTTTTGGCTAACTTTGTCAAAAGACTTTGAAAGATCTAGTAGTACACTATCAATTTGGCCTCCCTTGTCCATTTCATCCAAAATGTCTTTTTTACTCGATGTTTTAGATGTTGTGAGTAAAATTCCCCCCCCCCCCAACAAGATATTATTAGCATCATGACTTCATAAAAACCAACAACCATTTTTGTATAGATGTTTACGTTGCAAGAATTCCCCCCCCCCCTTTCCGAGTGATACATAGGCTACTGGTAGAATTGTAATTTTACTTTTTCTTTTTGTGACTTATTACTGACCCATATCTTTTTAACCAATATGCTACTTTCAGAAATCTATCTGTCCAGTTACCATTTCCATGCCTCACATTTGGCCAAACTAAATTCTTACATTCTGTTTCTTCAGTCTTGCCTCTCTCTAAATATTCCGCCAAATGGTTTAACTATTAAACTTCCAGTTTCTGGCTGTCATCCAAAAATTCACCCATCACTCCATGCTTTCTGTTTCACATGATCCCTTTCTCTCACCTCACCCAGGAAGTTCTTCAACAGTATATTCACATGGCATATCAAAATTCCTCTCAACTTGTCTCACTCCACAAAATCCTCTGCCTTTCATTCCCTCACCTCATTCATCATATGCAACAGATCCTGTCAGAGTGCAGACAATTGCAGGCCCAACATGCACAAAAACATCTTCACAAGCTTTTAACTCTTGTTAGGAGCTATTTATCTCTAAGCCTGTCCCTCCCCTATCAACATTTCACTTCTGTAAATCACACACCAACTCCACCACTAGCTGCGAAGACTCCATGCTTGGCTCACCTCCTCAATCTACCCCATCCAAACCCTTTACCACCTGCTCAACCCCCCCCCCCCCCGCCTCTCCTCCAGTTAAACCTAAACAGTCAGTGATTAATTTCTCATCCGCCCCACTGACTGAATCTCAAATATCAGTCCTATCCAAAGGACTCACTTTTTCTCAGACCACCAAGTTCGACCATGCTGCTTTGGTCTGGGACTCATTGGCGTTCTGCCGCTCTCTTCTCTGGTGGTACCATTTTACCGTCACAGGAGAACACAATAGTCGACAGAGCGAGATTGAGCCCAGTCTACAACAGTTTAAACCTGCATCTTCTCTAGATCCTCCCCGGCTCCCACAAAACCATCCCCTTATTCTATTCCAGGAATTCCTCAGATCCTCTCTTTCCTCACCTTCTTTCCTAAACTCCATCCCACACTCTAAAAACCTCAGCAATATGGAAACTCGAGCTATGAGAGAACTGTCCGAAAACCAGAACATCATCATCCTCCCTGCCGACAAAGGCTCAACCACAGTGGTGATAGACCACAATGACTATGTGGGTGAGGCCCTAAGGCAACTGTCTGACACTAACACCTACCTTCCACAAGCTACAGATCCCAATACCTCCATATGCCAGGAAATAAAAAATCTTCTTGACCTACAAGGCCCCCTGCAAGGCCTCTCTCCTCAGTCCATCTCCCTCCTGACTCCCCAGAATCCCCGCACTCCAACACTGCCCACACTGTATCTTCTTCCTAATATCCACAAGACTGGTAATCCTGGGCGACCTATAGTTGCGGCATATGGATCGCCCACTGAAAGGATTTCAGCTTTTGTGGATCAACATCTCCAACCCTTTGTCCAAAATATTCCCTCCTACGTGAAAGAAACTCGACATTTCCTTGACCGCCTATCCACAATCCACACACCTCAACCTCCAGACTCCTTCCTGGTCTCAATTTATGTAACTTCCCTTTATACCAACATTCCACATAGTCAGGGCCTCAGTACCCTAGAATACTACCTAGACCTATGACCGCCACATAGCCTGCCTAGTACATACTTCATTTCAACCTTGGCCCATATAGTTCTCTCAAAAAATTTCTTTACCTTTAATTCTGTAGTATATCACCAAATCCGCGGGTACCGCCATGGGCACCCCCATGGCCCCATCCTATGCCAACTTATTCCTTGGTCGTCAGGAGGAACGTTTCCTGAACAACACTCCCTTTAAACCCACTGTGTGGTTGAGATACATAGATGACCCACAGCGAAAACCACCTCCTTGAATTCCTCCACTCCCTTAACAATAGCAACAATTCCATCAATTTCACTTGGACTTACTCCCACTCACACATCTCATTCCTCGATGTTGACATCATGGTCAGGCACGGTGTCCTTCATACCGCAGTCCACATCAAACCCACTAATTTACAGCAATATCTACACTTTGATTGCTGCCATCCATTCCATATCAAACGTTCCCTCCCATACAGTCTTGCCATCCTTGGAAGTCACATTTGCTCTGATGCTCATTCTCTCCATCAATACTCACAAAACCTATCCCAAGCCCTTATTTCCCATTGTTACCCCAGGGATCTTGTACATAAACAGATCTCCCACGCGGTCAACCACCCTCCACATAACCACTCTCACTTGTCTCCTACAAAAAACAACCATAGCCCTGCCTTTGTCACTCAGTTCTCTACTGGCCTCGAGTCCATCAACCATATCTTGCGACAGGGGTATGACTTCCTTCGCTCATTTCTGGAAATGCGTACTCTCCTACCCAAAATTCTACCCAATGTCCCTCGTGCATGTTTTAGCAGACCACCCAATCTTAAGAACATCTTAGTTCACAAATACCCACCGTTAGACTCTCCAAAAGATCTTATCCTTGCAATAGACCCCGCTGTAAAACCTGCAGCATCTTCCACCCACCACTACATATTCCAATCCCACCACAGGAGAAACTTTCCCCATTATTGGACATGCCACCTGTTCAACCACTCATCTTATATACCAACTAACTTGCCGCTATTGCACCAGTTCTTGCATAGGCCTCACCACACAGCAACTCTCTGTTAGAATGAATGGCCACAGACAAACAGTCCACACCCGCAACCTGTACCTTCCAGTACCAGAACATGCCAATAGCCATAATTCCAACAACTTCAACGACTGTTTTACTGTGAGAGCAGTTAGAGTTTTCCCTGACAGCACCACTGCAGCAGAACTCTGGAGATGGGAACTACCATATCAGAATATCCTGGATACAAGACACCCACCTGGACTTAACCACCGTTAAAATCCAATTAACCCATCACTATTTTTTTATTTTTTTTCATGTGTTTATACCGTACCCTTACTACATATGCTCATTTTAGCATCGCCTGCAATATATTATCTCAGACATTGATATCGATAGTCTACTCCTTAGCCGTTCCCCCACCCTCCCCCACTACTCGGTTAGTCATTAGGTAACGTTCATTGTGTACACACGTTCCGAGCCTAATGGCCCGTTTTTCTACTTGTGAACAAGGCAGGTGCCGAAATATTATGTAGTTGTTTGTCATCATAAGTGTTCCTTCTTATCGCATCCGTCCACTTTGGTATGTGGTAGGTTGTTTTCCCGTTCTTTTCTTATTTGTATATAACTTACTAACTGAGATACACACAAATATCCTTATCTAAGGCCACAATGCTGTCTCGAAAACCACTTAAGTTTTTCACAAGCACCTGTCATGTAGATGGATATCAAACTATCCATTAATTAATCTACTACTGGTTTCAAACTGATTGGCCTGTAAGTTTCAACCATCATATATAAATTGGTTCATTTGGTAAGCAACAAGTATCCAGACTCAGTTTAAATAATGTTTTGAAATAAAGTACAATGCCACATCCTGTGATTTTAAGACATCCATAGTAATATTATCTATACCAGCCCCTTTGAGGTTTGTTAGAACTGTAGGTTTTGGCATGTTCTGCTACTGGATATACGTATAGGTTGTGGGTGTGGTATGTTAATGTCATAATAAAGTGCTACTGGTTAAAAGAACATTAATAATAACAGAATTATAATTGTTTTTCAAAGTAATTTATGTAATATTTGTTGGATACAGTACAAAATTATTCTGAGAAAAAGAATAAGCATCATTAGTAAAAGTTTTATAACTGTCATTCATTTAATAGTGAATTTTTTCCCTTGCTTTTCATGATAATTTGGGAAATTTCTGTAAGCAATAATTGTGTCACCAGTTATTTTCCTGATTTAATATGCACTTGGATGTGGTTGGTGATGTCTGTGATTGGCACTGAGTTACAGCATTGGTTTAAAATTGGATTTCTAGAAGGATCAGTGTGTCAGAAAAGAATTTTGCTCAGTGAAATAAATTTGAGATTTCTTTTCCGAGATTTTAATTGAATTAGTCATTGATGTAAAACAGTTTGCAATATATGAGGAGTCTGTTGTACTCAGTTCAAAAGGAAAGTTAAATGATAACTTACCAATTTCTGGAAACTCGTGTTGTTTCCATGATTCACTTGGGTTGGAAGGAGAGGACAATGCAGTGATGAAACCAGGTGAGCAGGAGAAAGATGACCTAAAAGATAAGTTGGAAGGACAGAGAGAGATAAAGCAAGAACAAAAAAAAAAAAAAAAAAATAAAAATGGGACAGAAGTTGGTGTAAGAAATGGAACTAAGGTAGAGAAAGGGCAGCAAAAGGAAGACGAGTTTTTCTGAGCAATAAAACAGGAGTTGAATAAATTTCAATTTGACCTTAACGTGATAGTAGGGAAGGTCTATGAACTTGCAAGTACTTGCTAAATATAAATTCAAGAAGATGTGCAGATTTTTGTGGAGACAGAAAAAATGGAGAGGCAACTGAACTGTGTGTAAGGTGGTATTGATGAAACAGAAAAAAAGAGAATAACTGAATTGACATTGATATGCAAGACATAAAAAAGAAGTTTCAGCTGTTTGGGACAACCTTAACAGAGCAGCATATAAAGAAAACATTTTGCTTGGAAATTGGGAGCAATATAAAAATACGGTGGAAGGACAACTAAGCCAAATGAATCAGAAGGTTGACAATATCGGAGACGAGGAGCAGATCCATCATGAGGTACAGTTATAGCCACTAATATCGACTAAACTAAAATTAATGTCAGGGGGGAAGATATATCCATATCCATATGTATCCTTTGTATAAACTTATAGAAACTTGTTGCCAAAACACTTGACAGATGAAACTGAATAAGGCTTTGGAGTAAGCGTGTTAGACCAATATATGCGAAGAAAATTTTTTGCAAGCATTTCTGCACCAGTACAGATCATAATAAAAGCAGTGGAATGTCAAACAAGAATATAGGGATTGTGATAGAAATAAAAGGCAATCTGGAATCCTCAGAGTGCATTGTGAAAGGCCATTGAAGGAAATTATGTACTTGTCCATGGAGAGAGATAAATGCAGTGTTCAGTACAGGGGACAAAATGGAATGAATGAATTACTAGATACTGTGGTAGGGATTGATATGTGGAATATGAAAAAGGAATCGCCCATAATTAATTTTTCTGAATATGACAGATTAAAAACTACAAACATAATGAAGAACATATTCAAATTGGTAACAGACAGAATGTTAATAGCCACACAAAATGATGCCATCATCAATACAAGTAATAATAAAGATCCAAACTGTTGGAGTAAAGCTTGTGAATTTTCAGGTGTATGAAGCTTTTCAAGCTTTGAGGGGAAACTGGACTGGAGAGTGAGATCTAAGGGGCATTAACTCTGATATAGCTAAAGATTTCGTAATAGATTAAAGTTGTGGAATAATGGTTGTGGGGACAGTAAGAGCCTAGGTGCAGCTTTTGTATTGTACCCTTTCTGTGTCAATGCTGAAACAAACATTTGCTACACCAACTTGCAATTTCACTTAAGTTGGTTGATAAGTAAGGATGGAGACTGTGTCCCTCAAAATGTCTGGGGTGTAACTTTTTGATATGACTGGAAGCTTAAAAATACTGTATACAAGGCCACAAAACGCTCTGATCTTACATCAGCATCTGGAGCTGTAAAATCTACCCCAACAGCATGGTTACCTGTATTTTCCAAGACATGTGACCTTAAAAAGGGAATGGTAGAAATGTTTAAGGAACTCATAATACATGCACATATCAAACCAAATCAGTTTAAAATAAACGAATTCGACGTAGAAGTTTTGTGAGATGCTGGTCCAAAATCAGTTCTACATAAATGAAGCATTACACACTCAGTGGACCAAATAAAACCCTGATAAACTGAATCAACCTGGATTCAACTTTTCCAGGAAAATCTGGATATTACTAAACTGTCTGAGAATCCTTCTTGTGACTCTGAAAACCAAATCAACAGCAAACTATGAACCACCTCACCATAGAATTCAATTGAACGATCCAGCAGTCTCATGAAGTAACTGTAGGCAAATTATTATCAACTTGTAACATCATGTCTGTCTTATTCCAAATTAATTGTGTGTGTTACACATCTATAGACAATTAAGTTATAATCCTAAGAATAATTGCTGCTTTAGAAGCCTTATGCCAAATCTACTACACAACTTCCTGAGCTCACTCACGCCAATAGCTATTGGCTGGAGTATGGTGATGTCATGTGCCAGCCTTTGCTCACAAATTAACAGTAACCAGAGATACCATCAGAAGAAATTTGAGGTTATGTCCACAATTTAATAGCTAAGCAACTGCTACCAAACTATCTTTTTTTTTTTTTTTTTGCTCTCATCAGTCTTTGGACAGGTTTGATGCAATCCTCCATCCCTTCCTATCTTGTGCTAACCTCTTCATCTCTACATATCCCCTGCAGCCCACATCCTCAATTATCTGCTTCATATATTCTAATCTCTGTCTTCCTCTACAGTTCTTACCTTCGACTGTTCCCTCCACCAGCAAATTAACTAATCCATCATGTCTCAAAATATGACCTAACAGCCTGTCTCTTCTTTCTGTAAGCTCCTTCCACAAACTTGTTTCCGCACCCAATATATCAATAACCTTTATGGCTGAAAAAATGTGGAACTGCTTTTCATTAACATATTGCTAATGAAAAACATAAATTACTCATGGTCTCTTCTGTGACCATGAATGCCAATTGTCATTCCGGCCTAGGCTAAATTTAAGTCTAATTAAAACTTTGCTGATTTTGTTGCTTGACCAAAGTTTATACATTACGATTTATTTGCTTTTATGTATTTTACTGACCACTTTCATTAATGATCTTTGTTCATGTTAGTGTACATGAGTTATTAGGTTATTTAAAATGGGTACCAGGCCAAATATGTGATTGAATTAAGTATTCTGGCAATTCATTTCTTTGGAGTTGCTCAACTGTTTAATAATTTGGAATCTGTTCTCTGCCATTACAGACACTATGAGCAAAGATTAAATTATGAATGTTTGACCAGCCTCAATAAAAAAAAAAAAAAAAAAAAAAAAAAAAAAAAAAAAAAAAAAAATTTGATGTGTTTAAAGCAAACAGGAATTCTTCAAAATTTTCAGAGTGAACTTTATGGGTCGAATAAAGTAAAGTTTGTATTTAAGCAAGTTCGAGTCTAAGACTTTGAAACAATTATATGACAGTGCGATCATACAAGTCCTTTTTAATACCTACGTCTATTATTACTTCTGAGTTCTTCAAGCTCAAGAGATTTTATTCACCCTAAGGGCAAAAATCAGGTCAAGATTGTATTTGGTCAGATCAGGTCAACCTGTCATAATCTTTGATCTTAAAAACTGTAACTATTCTAGACTTGTGATGATATGCAAAAAATGATCACAGGCTTACAGTAGTGAAATAAATAAAATCAAAAGAGATGAACATTGCAAGTGGATCACATGTGCACACATCAAAACTTATTACGTAACTAAAGCTCTCAAATTTGTTCATCTTTATGTGTTCTTTGCCACACTGCAGTCTTTATTACCTAAAGGTATGTGACATATATATAAAAACGACGCATTTAGGAATCCTTTAAAAAAAAAAAAAAGAAAAAAAAAAGAAAAGAAAGCAGGAATAAACTAGGCATAGAATAAATATTGGACAGACTGCAGTGATCATTAATTTAACTCTGTGTAAAATTATTCACAAGGGAAAATGTTTTGTTCAGATAATACTTGTTCAGCAACAGTTACATAAAACAGCATATTGACAAATCATTAAGTATGGAAACAAAACTGTATTCACGCACCCGCCAGCATAGCAGCACACTGAACTGAGGAGGTGCAACAGAACTAGGTTCGAGTCTTGTCACTCACGTACCAGCAGTAATGATTGCGGTTTATAGGTGGTTCACCATGGTCACTTAGGTGTATGTTGCGAGGGTTCCCAATCTCTGACTCATTAACTACCCATTTCACAAATAAAAATATACATATCACAGAAAACATAAGTTACACAAACCCTTAATCTCGGAACAGACAATCCCTCATTTTCACCGCCCAGTGGAAAAATTGGATAAATTCTTCATTAGGAGGAGAACCAAACATGATCCATTCACAAATAATAATAGTATTCATGGTTTAAAAAGCCTAAAAACTACAGATAATGCAATCTGGAAGTTGATAATATTGTAGTTAATGGTTTTCAGTAATAAGTGACAGTGAAAGCTAGTTATTTACTTATTCATTTAAGAATAAATACAGTATAGCCTACTATTAATACATTCCCATCTGCAAAGGTTGTAATATAGTTTCCGCTTTTAAAATATTTCACAAGTAATTGTATGAGGTCAATACCTTAAGGAGAGTAAGAAACTGGAATAACTGTCACCAGGCAATCGTGATAAGCTAAAATGGTTACACAAGAAGATCCATATGGGTGTAACTATTGTTACAACTAAGTTACAATATTAAAATTATAGGCATGGAGGCATGGTTCCTCATACTGACATCCAAGCAATTAAAAACATCCATATTCTACAATGATTTATCTCCAAGTTTTTGATGTTTCCACAATCTTTTTAAAGTATCTATTGTCAAGCATGCTTAACAGACACTAGTGTCTAATTGAGTAATTAATGTGACAAATAACTGTTCTGGCTCTGGATACTGTTATATTTACATGACAAACTTACTGTCTCAATCTCCCTAGCTAAACAACCGTTAGCAAGGAAAAGAAACTAGCATCAATAAATTAAAAAAATATATCCCCAGGGATGACACCAACTCAAATCTTTCTATAATCTATACATATATATTAAGTTTACATATAAACAAACTTTGCATTTAAAAAAAAAAAAGAGAGAGAGAGAGTGAAATAACAATAAAATAGACTTCAAATTTTGGATCCAAAATTTGATTTGTTATTACTAACATAGTAAAAATGCAAATGAAAAGTAAATCACAGAATTGTTTGGTCAAGTTGTGTGAAAGCAAAATTAAGTAATGGGAATACACCAATCAGTAGTTCTCAAGCAGTAACTAAACTTTACCATAGCATCCAATGACAGAAGACAGAATTTATGCTGTATCTACAAGAACAGTTGATTTATACAAAATTAATATTACCAGTAGGCAAGTGTAGCATTAGGAATGAAGCATGTTGAACGTTTTATAGATTGACAAACATGCATGAAGCTTTATGAGGCTATCCTAGTGTGTCACTGAAATGTAATTTTCGTGGGTCCACTGGCAGACATATTCTTTCAATGAAACTGCAAAGACCATATTACAAGAAACTGAGCTGTTCGGGGGGAGGGTTGGGAGAGGGGACACTTAATTTGCAGATAGAAAGACTGTTTTGATAATTATGTTCTTCACAAAATTCTATGTAGAAATTATGACAGCAGGAGCCTGGATGAATATGGAACCATTTTATTTGAGGTGGAATATGAGAAGAACACTCAGTCCTGACATTTTACAAATCTGGCTTCTCCAGTTCAAAATAATAATAATAATAAACTTTGGTCTTTCTGACACTTAAAACATAAGTTAAAAATTTCAGATTGTTCAGTTATTGTGTAAACTAATTATAAAATAGAAAAAATACAAAAATGCCTGCGTAGTCACAATACTGATCAGAAGCTAATAGTGAGCAAATAAAAACTATCAGTGCTTAAATACGGTGGATCAGATGGCTGTCAAAAAAAAAAGTAGCACGAGAGAACGTTTAAAAAAGGAAGCTCAACGCGTGGAACCAAGGCGGGGCCCGCGGGCGGCTTACGGGGGAGAGTTCTACACGCCGACCGTCACTTGGGGTCGACTCCTTGCCCGCTACCTGTCAGCAGCCGACAGTCGGTGTAGTTGGCGGCACTGGGCTGAGTGGCCGCCGCGACGGCCTGCGTCGACACCTGTCGCTGCTGCCGGTCCGAGGCTGCGTGCTGTTTCTCTGCAGCTGTCACTGTCGTCTTCACCCTGAAATTATCACACAGCTCTAAAACAAATTAATCATAAGGCAAAGCTTAAAGTTTTTCTAATCTTATATATATATATAAAAATAGACGTGTGTTTTCCTATATTTCACTTTCCAGCCAAAACTCTAGCGCAGATCACTGATGTTTGTGGGTGGTAGTAGCACAGAGCCACCCGTCAATCACAACATTGGCCGAATTTCAGTAACTGTGGGAGTGTGGGAGATATGATGGTTAAAAGTGGTCAATGCAGGGCATTTTCGTATTTTGACCAAAGACATGTGTCTCCGTATCCGTCACTCTGCTGCCACAACTACATGGCATAGACCATTGGTGTTTGTGTGTGGTAGTGGTATCCTGTCTGCTATCATGTACTATAGTGGTTATATGTCAGTAGCTATGGGGGTGTGGGAGATATGGTGTTGAAATTGGTTGACCTGACACACTTTCATATTTCTACCAAAAAAATATGTGTCATGGTGTATCACTTTTCAGCCAAAACTATCTAGCACAGATCACTGGTGTTTGTGTGAGGTAGCAGCACATAGTCACCCGTCGATCACAACATTGGCTGAATTTCGGAAACTGTGGTAGTGTGGGAGATATGGTGGTTGCAAGTAGCTGATCAAGGATATATTCATATTTTGGCCAAAGACATGTGTCTGCGTATGTGTCACTCTGTTGCCACAACTACATAGCATAGACCATTGGTGTTTGTGTGCGGTAGTGGTATCATGTCTCCTATCGTGTACTATAGTGGTTAGATGTCGGTAGCTATGGGGGTGTGGGAGATATGATGGTTGAAAGTGGTTGACCTGCCACACTTTCATATTTCTACCGAAAACGTATATGTAATGGTGTATCACTTTTCAGCCAAAACTATCTAGCACATATAACTGGTGTTTGTGTGTGGTAGTAGCACAGAGTCGCCCGTCGATCGCAACATTGGCTGAATTTCAGTAACTGTGGGAGTGTGGAAGATATGGTGGTAGAAATTGGTCGATCAAGGATATTTTCATATTTCAACAAAAGACATGTGTGTCCGTATATTTTACTTTTATGCCTGAACTACATAGCGCAGATGACTGGCATTTGTATGTGGTAATAGCATCGAGTCTCTCATAGTGCTCTGTGGTGGTTAGATGTCGGTAGCTGTCGGATCGGCGCAGCGCGGCATGGTGGGAGCAAATGGCGCCAGTCGGGTGCCGCAGCGGACCGCAGAATGAGTTTGCGCCCACGTCCAATCAGAGCGGGTCTACCAGTACCATGGACTGCCAGCACTCCTGGGTGGGGAGGCGCAGATGGCACTAGTCGAACACCGTAGCGGACTGCGTAAGAAGCCACCGCTTCCGGCCAATCAGAGCGGGTCTTCCACCACGCTGACGGAATACAAGGAGGTTCGATGGGAGGGGGCGCCGCAGCGGACCGTGTTGGGAGCCGCCGCTTCCGACCAACCAACGGGTCTTTCCGAAATGACCGTTCCGACCAATCAGAGCGGATCCTCTACCTCACCCACAGGTATATTAGGAGGTCCATCTGGGAGGCTAAGCCAGTCCACGCGGTGACTGCCAGCTTTCGTCAGCCTGTAGACATCGGACACCTGATGAAGACAGCCGAGCTGGTTGTCGAAACGTTGTGTTTCCAAAACACCATCCGGCTGCACACCCGTGAAGACTACATTGCTTCAGTACGCCGGGAAAGTCTCCACGCACACATTTAAAAAGTAAATATTTAAAAAATATTGGCTTTGTCAGAAGTAATTTTTTAAATCTTCTTTACTTAACAAAACTTCTTTGAAAACAATATTAGCAGCTATAATGTGATCATCATTGACTTTTTGACCGTATGTGTCTAACACAAAAATAAATATTAATGAATCTACAAACTGTTGAAAAATCCACATACGTGTATCCAAATGAAAAAACAGATTTTGATAAATACAATCCTGCCTTTTGAAGCTTCTGACCTTGTGCTTTATTAACGCTCATAGTGAATGTTACTTCCATTGTCATTTGTGCACAGCCACATGCAGTTCACGAGAATCAGCCATCACAAAACAATAAGCACATAAAACAGCAGTCATAACTTGTACTTGTTGTGGCCTTACATGTTCTGCTACAACCATTTCTATAATATCACTGAAAAAATCTATTCAATACATCATTCCTCCCCAGTGTAAATTTCAATGATCCATCTTCACATGGTACTTCATAACAGTGAGATGCTGGAGTATCTATTTGGCATTTCTTGAGCCAAATATCAATTTTTTTCCAACATTACAGCTTAAAAATCGCTCCAAAATTATTATTTTTGTTCATTAAGATTATTCTACAGGTCTGTAAGACTACTCCGTTGTCGTAATACCCAAGAATTTAGTGCATAAATTTCTCAGAAAAACACATACAAAGAAAACAACTACAATAATAAAAAAAAATGCTTTTACACAAAGAAAATACTGAGTAATAGGTAAAATAAACACATCAGATAAAGGCAGGAAGGCAAAAGTAAGGTCACAGTTAGAAGCTAATAAGATTTAAATGTATTATTAGCAGTATCGATATTTTAGAGTGAACATGGCAATAATATCAAAATGCTGAAGTCAAAGCAGAGAGGCAGTTGATCTCTGCTGTTAGAAATGAGAAAACATAAGTTCAGTTGGCTAAGTGTAATTGGATGCGAATTAAATTTTCGTGAGAAATTGTATCATCTTTATCTTTAATACCTTTATTGAATAGTGTTAGTAATATTGATTGCTTTAATTGGCTATTATAAAGTATTTGTTATGAAAAAATTAAGATAGGGAAAATAAAATCACTGGATAACCTTAATCATGTTTAGAAAAGAGTCACGTGACTAGGGGAAGAGACATGACTATACCAAGTCTCACCACATGACTGAAGCCAGAGAGGTTCATCAATTAAGCAAATGACTATAGGAACAAGCATGTTGAATTTGGAATGACAGTTCACTCAAACCAATAATGTGCTGTTATAACATAAAATGCATTAATGTATTCCACTGTTATTTCAAAAGAGTAGTTTATATTTCAGTGCCACTTTGTAACACAAGTGTTGAGACTCATTTGAATGAATAATTTGATATGGTTCGGGTAACAGCTGGGCAAAGAGAAGGTTAAAAAGCAGAGAATGCAAGCCTACAGAGTAAGAAAAAGTTATAAGGAATATTATGGCAAGTGGGGAGAAAATCTCTGGGGTATTAGTGTATTAGAAACATGTGACAGCAAAGAATGATTGGGACTGGCCAAAAGACCAGTAGCTGTGATCGGCTACGATTAATCGAGTAGTAATAATCTGGAGTTGGAAATAGTTGGTCGAGATCGGAAGTATGGCAAGTGTAGCTGCCATGCTGTCAGAAGACACACTATAAATCTGTGAGTATCAGGTGAACGTGTAATGGGTCCAAATCAGGTGTCCTCATAAATGTTGAATGGTGTCATGAGAATGTCTGTTGGGTAAAAGCATGTGACACTAAAAGCAGTTTCTAGTTGTATCAACCTGCAGACAACTAGACAACATTTTTAAAAAGTTAAGTGAGCATGTGTCTGGTGCTGACCGGTAATTTTAAGATGTGAATAAAATACTTATAACTGTATTATATGTGATTCGAGTATTTTGAACTCACACATTCCTTTTAAGTAAACTAATTGGAAGAATGAACAGTCATTCCCATATCGTGGGTGGCGACCAAAATCGAATTCTACTGAACCTGTAACACTTTTAACTTTACCATGTTGCTTGAATACCATAGTTTAGAACAGTGCACAGTCAATACTTTCTAACAGTGTGTGGACCAAATAACGCAGTCAACATCTTGTTATGAACAAAACTAGTAGATAGGCACAAAATCTATCAATTCATCCATGCAGTGGCAAATTGTTATTAGTATTAAAAGAATAATACAAATCTAACAAATCAGTGAACCAACAACAAGTTTGTTTCAACTTTTAATATTAATGTTTATCATGAGAGTGTTCACTACTGTGCTTACCTGTCTACAGTGGAGGCGCGACAGGATGCCGAGCGTTCCGTCTCCGAGCCAGTGCCAGTCGTGTGGCCCCCGGAGCTGGCCGCTGCCTCTCGACGCCTCCTCCTCTCCATTGAGATCTTCACATCTGTCTTGAGCCTCAAGTACTTCTCCTTGAGGGATCGGTACTTGTCTTCTAGCAGACGTTTCTCACAACGCATCTTCTCAAAAACTCTATCGAGATAGAGATGGGGAAATTTGTAAATATAATATATATAATACACAGAACAAAAGCAGAATATAAACAATGTTTTGGGTCTAATCAATTTCTAGTAAGAACAACTTTCAATGAGCTAAAACAAGGACGGTAAGCAGCACAGTTCCTAACCCAAAATTCTATGTTCAGTAAAGAACTCTCCATAGTTTGAATGAACAGAAAATCGTTGATTCTTTTAATGAATTATATATATTTTCATCTATGTTAGTTGAACATTAATTGTATCTGAAGTACCAATTCTAAATTTGAGATCAAATTTCCATTTTACTGTCAGTTTCAATATTCACTGTTGAAAATGAACAATACAATTCAATTCAATTATTTAAGTCTGCAGTAGTACTTACGAAACAATTTTGATACTCATTGCATTGTTAAACAGCAGACCACTGTCAAACTAAAATACAGTATTTTCTTGAGGGAACAATGTTTATGCCCAAAGAATCAAGTTTTAGAAAATGTAATTAAAAACATTGTCCTCATAATACAGGCTCTAAAACAAAATAATTGTTATTTCACACAGACTATAAATATACAGTTCTCACAAAAGCCAAATGCTATTCCTGATGCAAACAGCTTCAAAAATCTCCTTATAATGTTTCTGCAGAAGTAATTTGTGAATTAGTAAATAAATTTTGCTCATTGCCCCATACTACCCAAGAGTAGGGTTAACAGAAGGTACGAGGGTTATGTAAAAAGTAGGGTTCCCAACGCTGTAAACTCGCCGCACGAGATGCTAGGCCAAATCTGGCAACACCGCCGTCTGCGCAGGTTCCCCCACTCTAAATCCCGCCCAGGTAGAACTCGCTGTGACGTTCAGTGCCAGCCTGACAGCCATCCGCGATGGAGCTCCCGCTTGCCGTCACCGCCAGGGGCGAAGTTCGTGCTGTAATCCAGTTTTTACACGCAAAAAATTTACCACCGGTTGAAATTCATAAGCAGTTGTGTGAAGTTTATGGGGAGGCGTGTATGAGTGTTCAACATGTCCGAAAATGGTGCAGGGAGTTCTCTGAAGGACGCACAGACATTCATGACGAGCAAAGAAGCGGTAGGCCATCGACCTCCGACGAAGTTGTGACGAAGATTGAGTGAATTCTGCTCGAAGATCAGAGAATAACGATTCAGGACCTGGCTGTCCAGGTTCCTGAAGTTTGTGAAAAAACAGTTCACACAATTGTGACGGAAAGATTAGGTTATCACAAGGTTTGTGCGCGATGGGTCCCGCACATGCTTTCTGAAGCCCACAAAGCCGATCGTGTCAGGTGTGCCCAGGAGTTTCTTCGAGAATGCAACGAGAATACCGAAGATTTCCTAGACTCCATTGTTACCGGGGATGAAACATGGTGTCATTACGTCACCCTGGAGACAAAACAACAATCTCGTCAATGGCGCCATACTGATTCGCCGAAACCGAAGAAGTGCATGCAGTCGCTGTCCGCAGGAAAAGTGATGGTTACAGTTTTTTGGGACCGTAAGGGCATTCTTCTTGCTGACTTTATGCCTCGAGGGAGCACAATTAATTCGGAAAGGTATTGTGAGACTTTAAAAAAGCTCAGAAGAGCCATACAAAATCAACGGAGAGGAAGATTAACAAAAGGCGTAAGATTGCACCACGATAATGCGCGCCCGCACGTCTCTCGCCAAACCAGGGATTTGATCGACAGTTTTGGCTGGGATCTCGTTGATCATGCTCCTTACAGCCCTGATCTAGCCCCAAATGACTTTCATTTGTTTCCAAAATTAAAGGAACACTTGGGTGGACAACGTTTCACAACTGACGAGGAAGTGAAGGAAGCGGTCACCAAGTTTCTCAATGGACTGGCGGCAGACTTCTTTGAAGTCGGATTTCAAAAGTGGATAAGTCGGCAGCAAAAATGCGTGGAAAAATCTGGGGATTATGTTGAAAAATAGTTTAGAAATTAAGCTTTCCAATAATGTATTTTTCATTTTAAATACATCATGTTTTACGTTTTTAAAAAATATGGGAACCTTATTTTTTACATAACCCTCGTATATGTCAAAGTTTCTGGATTTTCTGTCATCTATCAGGAATAATTGCAAGAAAATATGAAAAATATTGGATTGTCATGTTATTAAAAATTTCTAAAATTTCCTGATTGAAGTATGAAATTTGTATCAGACACTTTACATAGTTACATACAGAAGTACCTGCAGGTTCCTAGGATATTGTTGTCCATAGTGGCATTTGACCTCTGCTTGTGATACATACTTTTATGAAAGTTATCAACAATTCACTTTACATTAGTTTATCCCTACTACTTCTACCATCCCTACCCTTTTCTCAAAGACCTAGCTAGCCATGCAGCAAGCCTTGGTGTCTGCACATGTCCCTTGCCAACTAGCCCACTCCTCTCTGCATAAATAAGGATTTAAACTGAAATAATCTATAATCTTGTTCGTCTTATGTTTAGTATGTCCATCACAACCTTCCAGACTTCAATCTTGATGACTGATTGGTTATTTTCTATATCTTTTGTTATTTAGAACACTTTGTTGTTATTTAAAAACTACTTCCTTGAGATTCACTGTTCAAGAAAACGTTATTTATTTATTAAGCATATCAGTGCACACATGAATAACCTTACAAGAAAATATATCAGCAAAATAATAGAATATAAATAAGGAGAAAAGCTCCCTAAAGCATTAGATTACTCTTGGCAGCCCATGTATGATTTCTTTAATTGCTTCCTGTAAGGCTCTGTAGGGTAATTAAAAATACTTTGTGGCTAATGATTTGCTATTCAATCAAGATCAGTTAAATTTAATTAAAAACTCCTCAACATAAGGGTAGTGAAAAGATGAAGGAATGTTGGACTGAAGGGAATAAAAAACAACAACAAAGGATGAAAAACAGAAAATAGCACATGGTCCCAGCAGGCCTTATCAGAAAGAAGAATAAGAATTGTGACAGGAAAAAATGCTGTTAGGAAATTAAAAAAAGGAAAGATATGAAAAGTAAACAAATTCCTCACAACAGATGAGAGTAGGATAGTAGGGCCATGAGAAATACACAAACACAATTACTTTTATTGCTAAAAATATTATAGTTACGAGTATTTGGAACTGCTTTCCTAGTACACAAGAGTATCCAGAACTCGGTTATAGACTTCTCATCATCCTCGGAACGTCTCTCTTTGCTCAGAGTAAAATGTGAAAACAAGGCCTACACACTGGTGAATGCACATGTCCCAGTCAACAATGAACCCGACAAAAACAAAATTGAAAAATTCTGGTGGCAAATGGAATGAGTACTTGCCAAAATCCCTCAACACCATGTCAAGATCCTCCTCAGAGACTTTAACACACAAATTGGCAGAGAAAGGGAATACAGATGTTTGGTCAGGAATTTTTCAGCACACAGAAAGACAAATGCCAACAGATGGCGCCTAACAAACACCTGTGAAATGGCCAATCTCCAGTTAATGTCCACACACTTTAGAAGCCCCCTCGGAAGATGACCAAAAAGGTGAATACCAGATCGATCATGTAGTGATTACCAGAAACGACTCTCCAGAAATTATGAATGTGAGAGTATGAGAGGGTTATGTAGAGTCTGACCACTACCTTTCACAAATCAAAGTTCATTTCAGACCCAATCGGAAACAATATTAAAAGCCCCAAAACCCACTCACTGATACAGAATACTTACAATAACATGCACAGGAATTAACAGAATTAATACAAACAAACACACATGGGACAAACTTCTTGATACCATTCAAGAATCAGCAAGGAAACTTGATCAGCCCCCAAAGAGATGAAAACACAGATGGTGCATGTCAGAGTGTGATAAAGTGCTGGATTCACTTATCAAAGCCTGGAAGAATTGGAATAGCCACCAAACACCAGGTAACCGGCAGATATTTTTAGAAACACAGAAAAGAACATCAAAACAATCAGACAATTCAAACGTATGTATC
>CM061918.1:26863140-27065478 GCA_031002005.1 Vandiemenella viatica
TAGTCAAACTTTTGCTTTTCAGAACAGACGAGTTGCATTCAAAAGAATAAGCTATTCTTTTAGGAGTCGACGAGGATGGAGAATCAATAACTCTCTTCTTCTGCTGCCCCTTGGATCCCATGTGTTCAACTTTTGGTATTGTGAATGTCAAGCTAGCTGAAATATTTGAAGCACATATTAGCACCTCATCCTTAAAAAAGAAAGAAGTGGATCCCACTGCTCTAGTATTCTGTCCAAACACTTGCCTAAAGACAACCACCTTGTACATATATGCTTCAGTATTTTCTTGCAATCTTGATTGTGCAAGTTTTGAAACTTCTTAAGATTTTTTCTTTTCTAAATAATAAAAAATATCGACAAGAATCTCGTCTATTTTAAGTGGTGCAGCAGCTTTTTCAGCAGCTAAATTAATTAAGTGACACACATCCAACAATCACAATATTTGGATGAGCTTCTTTCAAAACTACTGAAACTCCATTCTTGTGCCCCATCATTACAGGTGCATTATCGGAACAGAATGCTACACAGTTTCCAATTGGTATTCGATGTTCCAACTGCGATAACATGAGGTTACCTATATTGGCCCTGTTGAGTTCCCTTCCAATGCTGGTATGCATAGCACAGTACTTACAATTTTTTCTTGTTTATCGTCATAAAATGTAACAACAATGGGATATAATTTTGTATTGGTATCATTGCTTCCATCTGTTGCCATTGAAAATGGACCATTCTGAAGACTCTTCACAACTTCTGCTATTGCATTTTCAGACATTTCTTTTAAAATGTAAGTTGTTTTAGTGCGACCACATCCATATTTTTTCGCTACTTCTGACGAAGGAAACATCTTCCTGAATAAGGCACCTGCATGGTCAGCTGCACTTAGTGGAATATTGTGTTCCACCAAAAATGAAGTGAACAAACACTCCGCTTTAATCACATCCAAATCAGAATTTCCTGATTTTTCGAAAAACGTATTGATTTTGTGATTCTTTTCTTTTGATTTTAAACACGCAATGTGTTTACTACACTTAATGTGATATGCCAAATCATTTCTTCCACTATGTGCTATATTTATATCACAACCACACACTGTACAAAACGCAAATTTTACACCTTTTCTTGACTTTATTATACACGGAAACTCTATGGAATACGCTTCCCTGAATGTCTGGAAATATTGCTTCTTAGCGTTACTCATGATTACACCGTTTACACAAAGTCACAAACTATCAACCAACCAAACAACGCACGCGGGACTGTTGGGAACTCGAAAGTATAACGAAAACGATATTCAAACGATTGCTGATTCGACTTTCAAAAAAGTATCGATGTAAAATCGAGAGAGAGATATCGATTAATTATTGACTACAATAAAATTAGCATATCGTGGCTTTAATTTAAGAGTCAAATGAAAGAAGCCTTAACGCACATGTAAAGCACTTAAAACAATGAAATAAACAGTAAAACCTGCCACAACTTCCATAAAAACCGCAGTAACATTGTTCCATTTAAGATCAGACCTAAGCGATGAAATCCGTAAAATATCACAGCATATCCGTAAAGTACAGTCCTTTTCTGTAAATTTTACAGAGAAACGGTAAAAGTTGGCAGGAATGCAATATCATTTTCTTTCACTTCCGGGATAGTCTCGCTAGTTGGTAATTGTGACTGATGCAACATTGACTAACTCTTAAGAAATAGTATTACCAGAAATTTAAGAATTTTTGTGCAAGTTATAATGAAGGGGGGAAGGTTGCATGTTTTATAGTGTGTGGGTGTGATATTAAATGTTAAATAGTAGAAGAAATGATTTGGGCAGTCATGAGAAATGTGGTAATTATATTGCGAATATAAAATCAAAGCAAGAGAACCACAAAATCAACACTGTTCGCTAGTTCTTACCAATGTTAAAGTTAGAGACTGCAAAGTTTGTTTTGAAAATTATGTTTGTTAATGAATATTAAGTAAGTGGGCAAAATTTAACTTAAATATGCTGTTTACAAATTTCTGGATGTTTAGTTCATGGTCAGTTAAATATAGTGTTTAAACATTTTTATGGTCCAGCGTCTTTACTGAAACACAACTTTAAAAGTTGTAGGTATGCTATTCTTTAAAATTTTTGATGCCTCCTTCACTTGAAAAGGCTACTCTTGGCCTTCTTTCCACTGCAGCTTGTTTCCAAACTGGATCACTTGCCTGGTGTTGACAGCGTGGCAAAACTGCAGTGAATTTCATGTGAGAGGACTAGTAGTGGCTGGACAATTGAAGGGAGCATTAGAAATTTTAAAGAACAGCAGCAATTTTCAATGAAGAGAGTAGTAATACTATAAGGCACTTGGTACGCTTTTGTAAGAAATTTGTAATCAAATACAGTGCCTCTAAGGAAGGCTGCAGGGTGACAGCAAAAACCTCAGTAATTGAGATAAAAATGTATCATCTCAGAAAACCAAGGTAATAGTAATGAAGGTGACTGTAAAAGCTACAAGTTCATCTGGAATCTGGTTTTGAGAGGTCACTCCAGGAGAATGTGAGGCTAGTTCCTTCATGCAGCCGAGCACAGTGGGTGGACTGTACCGTTCTCACCTCATATTTGTGGGGGACACAAGTTTGAATCCCTATCTGGTCAACCAGATTCCAGTTTTCCAAAATCACTCCAGGCGAATGCTGAAATGGTTTCTTCAAAAGGCCTGTCCCGTCTGTTAATAACATTAACATTGGTGGGGCATAAAGCCACAAGCTCTTTGTTCCAGCTCTAGTAATCTGGTCATCAATGAACTGTAGGGATCTTTGAGAAAATAAGTATGTTGACCTAGTTTATTTGGCACGCTCTGTCTACAAATGTTTTTACTGGTAGCAAATGGTTTCAACATAAAATAAATATAAAACTCTATATTAGTAATTTGTCATTCGCCTGTTGTAAATTATGCATAACGTGGTTGTCCAGAAATTTGTATCAATTTGATTTACACCAAGCTTTCCACCAAAGAAATGCATCCTCCTGCAGGAAGAAGTATTACATTTTTAATACAATTTCTTCAAAGAAGGTGGAAATTTTGGGTTCATCCTTTGATTAAGCTTATGAGAACTTGTAAAAGACAAAGAAAAGTTTAAAGGGTTTTATAGGATGTCCAGAAAACTGTTCAAGGAACTGGCTGATAAACTTCGACCGGTAATCATAAAAATGGACACAAACCTGGAGGAGTGAAGGAAGACTACTGACCACTTTGAGCGATTATTAGAATATAAGGAAACATTTGATTCAAAGATTCAGAAGTTTGATGTATAATGAAAAATTAATGGAAATGCTGGAGGTGGTTGACGAAGAAAGCATAAAACATGGAAATATGAAATATCACAAAATCATTACTTACAAATACCCTTAAGTATTTATTTTACCAAATGACTGAATAAAAGCAAACAATAATAAGCAATGGTTGAGGAATGGGTGATACCAATCCGATGAAGGATGCTGGTATTTATGGAAGTTCAGAAGAAATTCAGTTCTAAGGTGACCACCAGGTGATGGTGATGTAATCAGATACAACAGTGACAATAGCTCTGGTGAAATACCACTTCCTTCTGATGAAGTACCACTTATCTGTGATAAGGTGGAGAGGTTCCAAATTTCACTGAATGCTGTAACTTGCAAAAGAATGTCATCGGTGATCAACAGTTGTAGTACAAGATGCGGCTGCACGAGTTCTACATCCATCTGTTATTTGATTGAAATGCAATTTGATATGTATAATTACTAGTAGCAGAATACGATTCTTCCAGATTACCTATCAAAATATGGCCACATGTATTTTTAATTAAATTTTAAAAAAATATTTTTTCAAATTTTTTTGTTAACATGTTTCTTTTTTTTAAAAAAAAAAATAATAATAAATTACAATTCAATATATAGTGACTTTTGTGGACTTCCAAAAAGCTTACGATTCCATAGACGGAGGGTCGCTATTCAATATTTTGGAGGAATTTGGCTTGGACAGGAAAACCCTGAATATCATCAAAGAAACCCTCACAAATACGACCTCAAAGTTAGATTTCATGGGTGAACTGTCAGAACCTTTTGAGATCAGAACAGGGGTCTGGCAAGGGGATGGCCTCTCCCCCCTGTTGTTCAATTGTGCACTCGAAAAGTTGTGAGAGAATGGAATGCAAGAACCAGAGGAGGAATTAGACTTGGAACAAAAATAAAGGAGTTACGATTAAGTGTTTGGCATTCGCTGACGATATGGCGATGCTCGCAGAAACATGGGAGGAAGCCAAAGAACAAATTGCCAAATTACAAGAGCAGGCACGGAAGTTAGGACTTAAGATTTCTTTCGACAAAACCAAGATTATGACAAATATACCAGACACTTCTACGAGAGTCCGAGTAGGAGCTCATAAAATAGAGGTGGTTAGGAGTTTCAAGTACCTAGGGGAATGAATTGAATGGAACAACCTTGAAGGTTAAAACAATGGAAGCGAGAAGGACCAAAATGGAATTAGCCTTCCAGAAGACCAAAAACACTTACAATAAGAAAAGCCTCTCTTGGAACACAAAGATAAGACATTACAACACAGTAATTAAGCCGGAAGCACTCTATGCAGCAGAGACACTAGTCATGGGGGAGGAAGGACAAATGGAGAAATTGGAAATCAAAGAGAGAAAAATTTTGAGGAAGATCATGGGTCCCAAATTCCAGAATAACAAACAAGTTTTCTACAGAAACGAAGCCCTCTACGCAAAGTCCGAGAGACTCTCGGAAACCATGAGAAAAAAAAGTATTGATTTCTTTGGACACATATTCCGAATGAATCCTAACAGACTAACAAAAAAAATTTTGACTTCTTTTATAAAAAAAAGACTGAGCCCAACTGGTTTAAGGAAGTGGAAAAGGATTTGAGAGAACTCCAGATTACCGAAGTGATGTTAAAGAATGGTACAGCCAAGACCGTGACCAAAGACAAAAGTAAGAGGTTCCAAGTTGCGATAAACACCAGAAAACTGATTCAAATATCAGAAGAGGAAAGAAGGAAGAGATCAGATAGAATGAAGAAATACTAGGAGAAGAAGAAAACGCAAGCATCCAAGAAGTGATTGATCTGACGTACCCCAAAGACGCGTGATTCGGAAAAAAAAATTACAATTCATTTCAAAGAGATACATGAAAAAGTTCCGGTTGCCTGTGTAAAAGTGGCCACAAGTATGAATTGCAAGCTGTTAAAGTTAGTGCACCACATCATCTGACAGACAGTGTTGTGCTAACTTTCTGTAACTCTTGCATATGTTTAACAGCTGGCGACTCCTACTTGCAACCACTCTTACATAGGCAACCCAAACTTTTTATGTTTTTTTACATGATCCTCTTTGAAATGTATTATAATTTATTACAAAAATAAAAACAAATGAAAGAATTTTTTGTAAAATTTAATTAAAAACACTTGCGGCCATATTTTGATAGGCAACCCTGCAGAATATGATTCTGCTACTAATAATTATGCCTAAAATTTGTATTTCAATCAAATAACAGATGGACATAGAAATCATACACCCTGATCTTAGGTTATTAGGAAGATAAGCAAAAACGTGTGCCATAACTAATTACAGCAATGATCAAGCTGAATTTGGCCCTTTACAGTAAATGGAGGTGGATAACGTCACTCCCGTTGCTGACACATCAAATATCCAACAGCTGTGACATTATTCGTCCTAATATTTTCTTTCACAAATTGTGGCATTACTTTGGCAATGGAAATATTTCCTTAATACTATTGAAAAAAAAAAAAAAGAAAAAAAAGAACTCAGTACTAGGCCTCAGTACTAGGCTATAGATCTGCTTCGCTTTTTTCCTTAAGACAAACACACAAACAAAATACTAGCACTACTTATAATTTGGAACAGTGGTTAGAGATGGTATTGATTAGGGTTCGGATCTTTAGGACATGTCATATTTTTTGCCGGCCTTCTTTTGAGCTCTAATGCTGAATTAAACACTGAACGTTTCTGATTGTATTTTAATGTATTTTATATGGCATATAAATGCATATTCAGGCCATCTTACTAGTTTTAGTGATACAAAGATAATATTTCTGGTCATATTTTGAGGAAAATCTGGTAATTTTTTTATAACAATCGGGAATTTACTAGAACATGAGAAATAAACTAAGATAATTATTTGCAGAACTGTACTACTATTATTCCTTGGAGAAAATAAAAAAAAAAAACTAATTGTCACTGAATTGCTCAAAATTCACGAGCCTAGAGTTATAGTCATACATTATTGTCACTCTCTAAAAGTTAATGTACTGCCCGCCTTTAAATTTCGACAATGCAGTAGCAGCAAACCTGTGTCGAGTAGTGTCAATCAATGTCTCACTGTGGCCAATACTTTTGAAAATAATTCCTCAGTCAGTGTTAAATCTGCAGTTGATCAGTGAGTAGCCCAGTGCTGATTATTTTTTTTTTTCTGAAAGTGTGAATGTACAGAGTTACCTAAAAGAATTTGAAGAGGAATATTTTAGCACAGGCGAAAGAGTTATTTCTGTAAATTATGTGAAATTAAAGTGACTTCAACAAAGCGATTTGAAATTTAATTTCCCAATGGTGCAATGAGTGATGGGAGCAAATTACACTGTCTACTTGAAAGCGACACTACTAGATAAAATAAATGATGTATAATTGAGCATGTTTTGATGTATAATAAATCTAAATGTTTGGTCACATTTTGTGTTTTTTTAGGTCATATTTACCCTTTTTTAAGGTCATATTTCCCTATTTTTTTGGTCATAAAGATCTGAACCCTAGTAATGATCATTAGATACTGCAGCCAGTGATATAAACTTGAGTATATATAACACGATATGTGATAATAAATAACAAAGGTTAGGTGAAATAAGCCACCACTTACCAAAGTGTGAGGACTCCGGCAAGTGAGTAACACATAAGATGAATACAATATTTTGGCATAAGACCATGCACTAGAGAGTGAGCCATTTGGTTCCTGAGGTGTACACACACCGAAGGTTACCTCATGATTGGCTAGGCAGTGGAAGAAAGGGTTGGGGGAGTAGGTGGTGGGGGTGGACTATTGATATGTTGGAGATAATATATACATAATGCAGATTGTGGACTATAAACTGATTCATCACACACTAGTTGCAAGAGAGTTGGTACACAACTGACTAGCCAGTCGTTTGTGAATTGGTCGCTCGGGAGTTGAATACAGGCTGTGCTGCAGTTGTGTAGGTAGATGAGAATTGTGCAATAGCTAGGGTCCGACTCTGAAGCGAATCCTGCACTGCAGGATGAAGATCGCAAGTTTTAAATTTCCCATCCTTCAATTATAAATTAAGAAATAAATGCCTGTGTCACTTTTACCTGGCCAACAACTAATCTGACAAGTAATTTGAAGATTTACAAGTAATATTATAAACCATTCCGTATCTCATAAAGAGATACACTGTTTGAGAATATAATAAAAGTGTTGCAAATAGAATAAGGATATTAACTACATTAAAGAATAAACCGTTATTGGAGATATCTTCAAAGGTCCTCTATTAAGCCCTTCTCATTGTTTCAGTTTCTAATATGTCAAGGACAAATTATGTGTGTTTAGACAGGACCTGTTTACCGTGTTGCCCTTTCTGTCTTTACTGACCAAACCACTGTATTGCATTCCCCACTTTACAATAAAAGGCCATTTGTAAACAACAGTAACATAAACAGAAAAGTTTGATATTTTCTACTTGACAACTAACTAGTAGTAAAATATTTTTGAGTCTGTAATTAGGTGGAGTTACACAGACAAAATAAAACATAGTTCAAGAAAGTGAGAAGTCAATCTCGACACTAAGTTCACCTCTGTACACAATGTAAGGGGTGTCCTTAGTCTAAAGATATGATTGAGTGTTATTCAGCTAAATTCCTTTTTAAAATTCTTTTTCTGTATCATTTAATTGAAATGTAGTTAATGAGTGCGTGGTAATTTCTCATCTACTTTTATATTTCATGAATTTTTATTTTACATCCTTTCACTTTTTCAGGTAAATTGTTAAGTTCCCTCAGTAACTTACTCCAATTCCTCTCTTTACCTACAAAAGAAAGTTTTCCCATTCAAGGCCTGAAATCTGTCTCTAGTTTGTGGATTAGTTATCTCTTCTCTTCCACATATTAATAATAATTCTCCTACCAATATCCATCCAAGTCTCATCTCCTATAAATGCCTTATAAATAACTCCAACTGCTTCCTATCTTCCAATTACTCCAAACTAACCTTCTGCTGGCACTGCAGAACACAACTGATACAATATAGGAGAGCCATTGGGAGGAGTGGGAAACTGTAATAAGACTCGAAAACACTGAACAATTTAACTTAAGAATTAAACATAATAATTAATTATATGTGAAAGTAGATGAATATGGAAATTGACTCCAGGAACTAAGCTCAATCACACATTTTTTTAAAATTTATTTATTCTCTCACTCAGTGATATTTTAATCTCGCTGCAATCTTTTACCATAATCATATGTAAAGGGCAGTATATAAACTAGTCACTCGAAGGTAATAGCATAGTGGAAGGAAGCTACCTAAAGCTTTCTATTGGAACTCAATAATTTTTGGTTAGCTCAAAATATGATAGGAAAGAATAATGCATCATTAAAGAGTCCTAAACACTGTCTAATGTGATTGTTTCTTTGCTGTCAGGGTTTCTATCTTTGAACTTATCAGAAGTATCATTTCCTTTCATACGTGTTTATAAACTGAAGTTGCGGTAGGTAAGCGGTAATGCTCTGCCCTTACGTTCAGAAGGACATGGATGATGATCCCCTGCTCCATTAAACAGTTATTATGTTTCAAAAAATGAAAAGTTTGTAAAAAAAAATCAGCTCAGGTAGTCTAGTTAACAAAATGATTGCACAGAGAACAAACAGTTTCTGCGCCTTTATTTGTCAAGACAGTTCAGTTTTACATTTCTTTTAAGTAATCTAACAATTACCCATAAACATCTCAAATAATTTTATTCTGAACTTATATATTGAATAATATTTAAAAAATTGAGTTAACTTGATATATAGATTGAGGCAAAGTAAATGAAATTGCTTAATTAATATAAATCCACAAAACTGTTAGCAAAGAAGTTCATAAAATTTTCATCCTCACATGTACTTAACGCATATAGTAGGCAGTTTGGGTGTATAACCTCGCATTATAAAATATGGAATGCTAAGGTTTGAAGGTAGGCATGCTTTACATGTTATACAAAATAATTATTTTAATATAGTAATGAAAATTTGACATATATAACAAAATTACGGCAAAGTGTCTAGGTCAAAATATATATATTAAAAAAAAAAAAAAATCATTAATTTTACTGTTGCGTATAACAGTACAATCCATCAAAATTAAAATTATATCATTTGGAGTTTAATTATTCTTGACTAGTATATCAGATATGGCACATAGGAAATTAAGCCATTCATTGTCATCCATGTCTTATAAATAAATACATGCATTTAAATCCTAACACACAAAACTTTTTTTTTTATAATTACAAGAGCTAACCAAAATTAAATTTTGGAGGACAGTTTATTGACTTCTTTAGAAGAACCATACTGATAAAAAAGGAAACTTGTATCATACTATCATTGTAACATCAATTTTAATTAGGATTTTAACACTTTGGAAACAGTTAATTTTGCTTTAAACAGATGTATGACTTGCCTATTCTGAAAAAAGAGTAATAGAATTACAATTGTTTAAATAATGAAACAGTTTAAGTAAATTCTTACTTTGAACAGAGGAATCATCTTAGAAAAGATAATTCTTATGACACATCATTAAAAGAGAAATATACATTTTTTTATTTTATTTTTATGTTATTTTTACATCTCTGAATATCACATACATACAAGAGACAAAAATAGAGAACTGTTGTGCTTGTTTTCACTACAGTACAGCACAGAGGAATTGATTTATGGACGGGAAGTGCTTGAAAATGTAAGTTCTAATTTGATCTTGAAATGCTGCCAACAAGAGATAGTACCATTTGACAGGAAGATATCACCCTGTAATATAATTATGTGAAACTACAATAAAAATCTAAATTATCACTGCATACTTTCCTAGTGGAGAGTGGTTTTTAAAGGGACATAATTGATTACTGTTAGTTATTTACATATTATCTATACCGTACATTTCTCATTCTGTATTGTAAGGAGATGTATTTTAAATGGTAACTTTAGTGGAGCATGACAGATATCGATAATTTAAATCTCACGGCTATAATTATAGTTGAACATCTCATAATTTTTAACTGAACTGGGGATCATGGCAACATATCTGGGATGGCTGATAGTACTTCTCAAAATAAATTATATAAAACTTAGATACTGATTGCAGTCTCAGATAATGCCATGGGAAAAGGGGGAGGGGATAAAGTTTAAAGTTACAATAATTTCTTGCATTTATTATAATTTATGTCACTCTGATTTAAACTATGGGTGAGGCTCTTTCTCCATTTTTGTAAGCATGCAAGAACCTTGTTGATTGGTAAACAAATTCTTGGGCATTATTTTCTTTTAGAAAGTAATGTAAATTTGCCCTAATGTTTTCTCTCTTTAATACTCTTCTCTTTACTAAATGATTGCTGATTCTCTGGTGAAACCATTTTCAGTACCTTCTTGCTTTCAAATCTGGAATGATTTGCTGTTACAAGTAGTACTGTATAAAATTGGAATCCATACACTAAATCTGTTGTCCAGATGATCTGTAATGTTTTGTAAAAACTGTGACGTTGATATTTTAACACTTCAGGGTCTTTAAGCCGTTAAAAATGCATAATGATGTATGTGCTTGGGACTGATAGCAGGGCATCATGTTTTGGCATCTTATTGTAAAACCTAATGTATGTAATACAAGAGACAAGCCTGTCGAAGTGCAACAAATAGTTTCAATTTTAACAAGCCTCTTTAAGCTAGATGTTCTGTTGTTTTAGTTAAAGGCCCATACAAGTGAGAGCTCTAGTATTTTGATATACAATCTCTTTCATGAATGCTGCAGTGAAGCTTCTGGATGTAAACTTCATTAGTAAACTGAGCAAAACAACAAGTGCGCACATATACACTTGTTGGGGTTAGTGTTGACCAGAATTATTCTGTATGATACGGTGAATACTTTTAACCATACACTATGCCAAAACCTTAAAATGTTACAAGTAAACTTTTATGTATGCGCATTTTTGCAATCAATTACAATTTAAATCTAAGTTCTGAAAAAAACATTGCAAAAGTGTTGCAATACTCTTTCAGTATGCTACGATGTGAGCAAGAAACTATAAAAGTGTTTAAGTTGCGAGTACTCAGATAAAGTAAAATTAATGTTTCCTCAGCAGTTTCAGGGCTTTCAGTTTCAGTCCCAAAATTATTACAGCATTTTGTGTGTGTGTGTGTTTTTTGTGTATGGGTAACATGTTCCTGAAAATGTTATAATACAGTTAAAGTTTGTTATAATTCTATTCTGTACATTATGCTCCTTTTATGTTGTTCCAACTTGTGGTAGTACTAAACAATAGTAAAAAGACCTGCATGTAATGTGCAAAAAGTGTAAGCAGCACGTTCATTTGTTTGGTTTTCTAAAGGCTACTCTAGATCAGTGGTTCCAAATTAGTTTTTTCCCCGAGTACCACTTCAAGATGCAAGTCAAACTCATGTAGCCCCTATAGCTGAAATGATAAATAAAAAAATGAAAGCAGTATTCGAGATTAATTACAGTTATGTAATTCATATACACATGCAGTTCGATTATCTTAAAATATATTTTGTCAATAATAATGTTTGCTTAATTTTTTTTCCAGTTATGTTAGTGATTATCTTAACCAAGAGATTACAGCTTGTAACCCTCGAAGCAACCTCACATACACCCCCCCCCCCTTTCCCAAGGGTATACGAACCACTAATTGAGAATCACTTGTCAATGTTTCTGTCAGTCACTACACAGACAACATGTCGGAAATACTGATTCGCTGACTCCTTTCAAAATGACAATTCAGTCGAAGAGTGTGAGCTTGTGACATCGTTGATTATTTCATATCATGATTACCCTGAACTGTGGTAAGTTAAAAGATTATTTAAATCAAAAAGCCATCACACTATAAAAAGTGCAAAAATATTAACAGTCTAATCTTGATTTCACTGTAGAAAACTTTAAACAAAAAGTAATATATTATGCAGTAACTTCATCAAAATCTAGGAAATGATTGAAAGTACAAAATGCTCAGGTGCATTGCTGGACAATATCTCAGAACCTAATGTATGGTTCTACATAATCTGGGCATACGAATGTGGGTTTTGGAGAAGTGCTACAGAGCCACAATTAGCATAGGTTAAACACAGTTGTGAGGTGTGCTAACATGTATCTGTAGGCAAGTTTATATAAGGTTGTATAGGCAGCTGTATTAGGTAAATCTAAGATGAAAAGAAGTTGTTTGTAAGTCAGCCACATGGATTTGGAAGCAGTTATACATGTAACTCTCAGTAAGTTATTTACAAGATATTTCAGATGAAATGGATGAGAGAGGCCAAGTAGATAGTGTAGCACTAGATCTTTCTAAGGCATTTGACAGAGTTAACCAGAAAATGGTTGAAAATAAAATTAAGGTCATTGAAACAAACCGAGATGCATCTTGCTGGATAAACAAATTCATAAGAGGTGGGAAGCCAAGAGTTGAAGGGTTTAATGAAATATCAAGTGAGATGATGTGCCACTGGGTAGTAGATAGGAATCATTACTGTTCATTATTCTAATGGATGATTCTGCCGTTGATCTCAGTCAGAGGTTAAGCTTTTTGCAGATGAAATAATGCTGTATAATAGGATTTCATGGGAGGAATGTGAGCAATCTATACAGGATATTTAGTTGAGTGGACAGGCATGGAATAAAGATAGATGCCAAGAGTAGTTAACTTATTAGGTATCATCATCTTTCCCCCCTACTTTCGTGGGTCAATCCTGGCACCACCTCTTTTTCTAAATTTTGTGCTTATTTTGAAATCATATTTATCAGTCAGTTTGCTAGGCCTGTTGTAGTATTATGAGGAAGCAGATGTGTTGCCAACCATGTAAGAAATGTGTAATTATGTTCTGTATGTGATAAACTATAATGTATTGGATAAAGGAAACAAAGAAACTGCCGCGAGGCACTGAAAATAAGATAGGATAGGGAAAATAAACAGTTACCCGTCACTTACCACAGATGAAGGCAGGAGGGCGAGACACGTAAAAACACAAAAACAAAAGAATTACACAATATTTCGACTTTAGTCTTACCCATGTAGGAGGCGAGACATATGGCAGGGGGAAAGGTGGTCACATCCGAGCCCGCCACATGAATGAAGCACAGGCGGAAAACGCGCGGTAGTGGAATAATTGCCGGGAGGGGGGGGGGGGGGGGGAATAGGCTTGACCAGCGATAAAAGTGAAACAAATCAATATAATCTCTGTGTAGCTTAGTTCAAAAAGTTATAATTAAAAATAAAGGGAGATAGAAGAATTTAAAATATATATATATATAAATATAAAAAAATAAAATAAAATAAATAAATAACCGACTGTAAAATGAAATGAGAGATGGCAAGTGACAGGTTTAACGTAGGTTTAGGCCAGGGGTGTGTCTGGTGTCAAGGATATGTTGATAGGCTAGTTCCCATCTGCGGAGTTCTGAAATACCACCACCCCTTCAGAACTCCGCAGATGGGAACTAGCCTATCAACATATCCTTGACACCAGACACACCCCTGGCCTAAACCTACGTTAAACCTGTCACTTGCCATCTCTCATTTCATTTTACAGTCGGTTATTTATTTATTTTATTTTATTTTTTTATATTTATATATATATATTTTTTAAATTCTTCTATCTCCCTTTATTTTTAATTATAACTTTTTGAACTAAGCTACACAGAGATTATATTGATTTGTTTCACTTTTATCGCTGGTCAAGCCTATCTCCCCCCCCCCCCCCCCCCCTCCCGGCAATTCTTCCACTACCACGCGTTTTCCGCCTGTGCTTCATTCATGTGGCGGGCTCGGATGTGACCACATCTTTCCCTCTGCCATATGTCTCGCCTCCTACATGAGTAAGACTAAAGTCGAAATATTGTGTAATTCTTTTGTTTTTGTGTCTTTACGTGTCTCGCCCTCCTGCCTTCATCTGTGGTAAGTGACGGGTAACTGTTTATTTTCCCTATCCTATCTTATTTTCAAACTATAATGTATAGTTTACAAGGCAAGATTAGGGAACACTCCAGCATTCACCTTGAATTAGGATGGCTGGTTCAAGTCCTGGCACCATTGTTCCTCCTGGATCCAGCATGGTGGTACCTCAGTGTGCAAAGTTACACTGGCATATTTGTTTGGTGTACTGAAATAAAAATAAAGGCTTTATATGATTATTCAGTGGAAGGGAATTGCTAAAGGAATAAAATGTAAATACCTGGGAATATGTATTGCCAGCAAAGTAAACTGGACAAGGCACATTGGGGAAGTAGAAGGTAAAAAGGTTCAGAGTACTGCAACTATTGATGAGAATGATGACAGAGTGCACCAGTGAAGTAAGAGAGATGGGTCACAAACTTTGGTTTAGTCCCTTGATAGAGTATTGTGGGATGATAATTGACTCACATTATGGGTATCAAATAGTGGTGTTTAAGAGGATTCAAAGGAGGGCAACTAAATTTATCTGAGGAAATTGCCAAAAATATACTTGCTAATTAAAATTACAAAATATTTGGGATGGGAGTCATTGCCAGATAGAAGGGTATCATGGGAAAGTACAAGGTGTATCCTAGCGATGTGGCCAGGTTTGATATTGGTAGAAGATTTAGAAAAAGTATGGGAAAAGGGGGGGGTCATGAGAATAAATTAAACAGGGCAACAATTTTTTTAAAATATTTTAACATATTCTTAGGTAATATTGATTCTAAAATAACTTTGGTTTTTCCATATCAGGTCTAGTTTTTTTTACTCTACTCGTCTTCATTTGACACCATTATTATTATTAATCATTATTGCCCTTGAGAACAGTGTTTAAACTCAAATTATTCATGATTATTCAGTTTTTGTTTGTATTTGTCTTCTTCCTCTTCTCTTCCCAAAACCTCTTCATACGCTCACTGTGTTCCTGTTTCCTTTGTTCAGTCCATTTTGTTCCTGTTTTCTTCTGTATTTTAAATTTTGTGTTCATAATTTTGTTATTGAATTGTCCCCTTTCCCGTGTCATTTCCTTGCTGATCCCGGCGTGATTCAAGTCCTCTTCTATTTCCTGGAACCAATTGGTTTTCCTGAGCGAACCATTTACCACATCAAAGATCCTCTTTGTGAGTCTAGTGCTGTTCATTTGCTGTAAATGTCCATAGAATTGTAATCTACGTCTTCTGATCATGTCTGTCAGTCGATCTGTATGTTCGTATAGTTCTTTCGTTGGTCTTTTCATCCATATACCGCCTTTATATATTGCTCTAAAAAATTTTCTAAGGATTTTGCGTTCAACTTTTTCCGCTTCTGTTATGCCTGAAGCCCCAGTCGTGGTTGTTTCTGATGCATATAAAGCTTCTGGCAGTACCACTGTTTTGTAATGTCTGAGTTTGGCCTGTCTTGATATATTTCTTTTGTTATAATGTTGAAATTTGTAGAAGGCAAAAGTAGGTGGGTACAGGAAATGGGTGTGTAGTGAAACTGCCACCGGAGCATGCGCTCCTTCGCAATTAAATAAATAATTTTAAAAAATATTTCCAGTGTACTACAGTGTTTTAGAGGAATTAAATAACTATGTTTCTTTGCAAATTTATTTTATTCATATAAGAAGCAAACAATATTAAGTGAAAAAAAAACAACATAAACATATATTCAAAACTGAAACTCCAAAACTTTAAAATAAAAATTAAAGGAATAAATTTATGCTTCTTTGCACACTGCAAATATTAAGTAACAGGATTATTTCCTTTTAAACTCCAGCAATAGTCTGCCATCATCACAGAATCCCTTGCTAACAGGTTTCCAACTCCCTGATGGAATCGTTCATCTTGTTCGTTGCTGACATTTCCGAGATTTTCAGGAAAGCGATCAATAAGTCTAAAATGAAAGTCCATTTTCATGCTCATATTCACCCCAGTATCATAAAAAGTTGACACCATGTTACTAACAAGCTCTTTGTAGTTTTTACTTTTATGTTTCACAAGGAAATTTTGTACTACTTCTACAAAGGCTCACCAAGCTAATGCTTCATTTTCATGCATCGTTTTCATGAAATTTGTATCCTTTATGATCTTACGGAACATTAGTCTTTCAAAAATCCCTACTTTAAGATTTTCAAATGTTTTTTTTCTGGAAAAACACTGCAGATTCACTTGAAGCGTTCCTCACAAATTGACAAATTGTTTTATCAATCTAGGTTTTATGCGCAAAGGTTGGAAGATGATTTTTTCTCACTTAATTAAAGGTTCTAATATATTGGCAGCTCTACAAGATGCTACAATTATTTGATGCGCCAGTCTTTCGTAGTATAGTGACTGTCACAGTCTCTACTATCCCACATGCAAAGGAAGTATGGGTATTTGGTATAATCCTATTGCAGTCATAAAAGAAAATTCACCAATTGCAACTGTAACATGAAAGAGTTATAACAAATTAAAATTAGAATAAGGTGACAAATCAATGCAGTAGATGTACATACATAAAACCTTAAAAACATATGGATTGGGAGTGAGCTTCGTAGCTTTAGATAGTGACGGTTTAAACGCGGCAACTGTTGTAAATCAGTGCAAACAATGAATTCCAGACATGCAGCGAAGTTAAACACAAACAACTGAACATCACATGTACCATTTTTGCATGTTAGAATTACAGAAACTTATCAACTGTCATTCACATGCATATACTTCTAGACATCATTCACTTTGACCAACACCTAATATATAACAGAGGGATATTACATAGCTTAAAATCTAGACCTGATATGTCAAAATGAAGGCCATATTTGGAATTGGGGGACCAATTTTGTATATTTCCTAAAAACCAAAATTGTTGTTGCCCAGTGTTATCACTGGATTTCAGACATAAGGGAGTAACAAAGTTTTAATTTATAGATAAGGGAGTGAGGGACTGGAACAAATAGAGTTAATGAACAATATACCACCATTTAAGAGTTGTAATTAGGTACTAAGGAAACACTGGGACATTAACATTGCAATTAATTATAATAAAATGATCTGTTGGTGATCAAAAGCTATTTTCAAATTTAGTTACTTTTGTCAGAACTTGTTTCAAGATTTGTATACAAGTCCTGGCACATTGCTTCATACAACCAACTCAGACATTTGGTAAAAATCAGAATGTCTCATCCAAAACCCTCACACATTTTGACTTTGACAAGTATCTACAGTAAACAATTATATTATGAAAAATGCAGCAGTGAAAATTTTTAAATAATTTTAAGTGATTTACCTAATTTTATTTAATAGTACACGTTCATTAATGAGGAAAAGGAATCACCATTTCCCAAAAATCTTAATGTTACTTCTAACCGATCAGCTGGTGAGACTGCATATCAAAATTTAATGTCGTGTTTCACAATAATTGGTTGAACTAAATTTAATAAAAGGTAAAATCCAATAAACTCATTCTCGCTGAGCATGACGGGTGAGCAGTTAATGCTCTAGCCTCACATTTGGAATGGCGCCAGTTTAAATCCAAGTCTGGGCATCCAGATTTGGGTTTTCCATTGTTTTTTTCAAATCACTCAAGGCAAATGCCAGGATGCTTCCTTCAAAAGGCAACGGCTGGATTCCTTCCCGTTCCTTGTCCACAGTCCCAACCTGCCTCTAATAATGTTGATGAGGCATAAAGCCATAAGTAAAAAATAATTCTTGAAACAAGTTCACTTTCCAAAATTATTTATCTCAAGACAAATGTATTTTTTTGTCTAGAAAATAATTGTTTTTGCCATCTTCTACCGTTTATTTCCTATTCCTGTAGCTTGTAACTGCAGATATTCAAAATGAAAAAAATCTTCCTAATCTGTTGACATTTTTAATGTTTGGACAATTCAAATACAAAACGAAACTTTTGAATATCACGACTGAGTTTGATACTTATGAATACTGTTGTAAAAATCAAGTTCACACTCATACAAATCAGTGAAGGTCTCATACAAGTGCTGGTGTAAAATCTGAATTTGTGGCAGATGTAAACATAGCCAAAGATTGAGTTGAGAGCAGAAACTCAAAGTTCAGAGGTTAGCAAACTTGCAGTATTTATTTGTGACTGAATGAGTATTGATGTACTGTGACTGTATAACACTCTTCAATCTAGACCAGTGGTTCGTAACAGGGCAGTATCACCCATCAGTGGACCTTCTAATCCAAGGCAAATTTAGGGTCATTTAGGACTAACCATTACTCCCCCCACACTACACCCTTCTCCTGCTCTCCAGTATTATGTCCAGCTTTATGGGCTGTGTCAAAGATGTTTTTATAGTATTGTTGTGGTAATATGTAGCAAAAAGAGGATTTAATGTAGTCAGCAATTTATTAGCTAAAAAAAGAAACAGATTGTCAATAATGGACTGTGGAAATTTAAGATTGCTGATGTCAAATAATGAACCAAATTTTGAAAAATAAGTGTCATTACTTACAAATAATTGGTGTAATAGGTAAACAAATTGAAAATATTTGCTTCAGCCAAATTTAATTATTTGTATACCTTTATATCTTTCAGAGACATTTACTAGCTGTAACAGTATTAAAACTGGTACTTGGTTCTAATAAATGCTGAATTAATACTGGCAGTATCTACAAAACTTTCAAAATCTAATACATTTTTAACCTCATTATGTATTGTAGATAGAACATATCTGTATTGGTGGGAGATAGAGTTTTAAATGTATGTGAAATAACACACCAGTAAAACAACAGAGTTATTCTTGGGCAACAATTCAAGACTACTAGAATAACTATATTGTTTTATAATGCTCTGACTTAATTCAGATCAAGAAATTCTAAAAACCATTATTTTAAACTTATTTGTACATAGTGCACAAAAATTAAATCATAGGCATAACATATAGTATCAAAATGATCCAAAGTAAGTTTTAAACTACAATGTAGAGCACTGTAGTTTGTAACGAACAAAAGATGAGCTGTATAAGAGAGAAAGTGGGCTGTGGTAAGGGAATTAAATAATAGCGGTGAGTTGTCAGACAGCGGCGGTAGTGACGCGTGGTGTCTGCACAGCCCCGTCGAGTCGCGCCTGTCGTAACCAGTCCCGCAGGCTGCGTGTGCGCTCCACCAGCGACCTGTCGGCCGTGTTAGTCTGAAGGTAACGCCGTGTGGGGTGATAGGCTGGTGGAGGAGGTAGTACGACACCTACATGGAAGAAACAAACAACCTTTATATATAAAAACCGAGGTGTGTGTAAACTGCATCATCATGGAAAAACCACTGGACCAATTCAGACCATATTCACATGAAATGTAATTGAGGTGGCATATAAGGTTATATATACAGTAACCAGGAAACAATAAGAGCTAAGTAGTGAATAGAATTACAAAAATGGATGACGAAATTCATTGTTTTTTCTGTTCTTGTGTTGTTGTTTTTGTTTTGTGTGTGTTCACACCATGAAACAATCATGGTGGTTCATTTCGCTATTCTTTTTTTTTTTTGTATATATCCATACACTGGAGTCTGGTAGGTATTTCAAGAAACTTCTGCCAAACAATATTAAATGGATTCCTGCATGTATATATGACCCCTAAATATAGAAGATATACTCCAGAGCCACCTATCAGTAGGTGATATAATTAAAGACCTTGCTCACCAGTCTTGCCATCTGCGGAAGTCGCATTTGCTCTGATGCTCATTCTCTCCATCAATACTCACAGACCCTATCCCAAGCCCTTATTTCCCATTGTTACCCCAGGGATCTTGTACATAAACAAATCTCCCGCGTGATCACCCACCCTCCATGTAACCACTCTCACTTGTCTCCTACAAAAACCAACCATAGCCCTGCCTTTGTCACTCAGATCTCTCCTGGCCTCGAGCCCATCAACCATATCTTGCGACGGGGGTATGACTTCCTTTGCTCGTTTCCAGAAATGCATACTCTCCTACCCAAAATTCTACCCAGTGTCCCCCGTGCATGTTTTAGCAGACCACCCAATCTTAAGAACATCTTAGTTCACAAATACCCTCCTTCAGACTCTCCAAAAGCACCATATGGATCTTATCCTTGCAATAGATCCCACTGTAAAACCTGCAGCATGCTTCCACCCACCACTACATATTCCAATCCCACCACAGGGGAAACTTTCCCCACTATTGGACATGCCACCTGTTCAACAACTCATCTTATATACCAACTAACTTGCCGCTATTGCACTAGTTGTTACATAGGCCTCACCACACAGCAACTCTTTGTTAGAATGAATGGCCACAGACAAACAGTCCACACCCGCAGCCTGTACCCTCCAATACCAGTACATGCCAATAGCCATGATTCCAACAACCTCAATGACTGTTTTACTGTGAGAGCAGTCAGAGTTTTCCCTGACAGCATCATTGCAGCAGAACTCCGGAGATGGGAACTAGCGTACCAGAATATCCTGGATATGAGACACCCACCTGGACTTAACCACCATTAAAATCCACTTAAAACTTTTTTTTTTGCGTTTATACAGTACCCTTACTACATATGTTCATTTTACCATCTCCTGCAATATATTATCTCAGACATGTGACGATTGAGAGTGCCAAAATATTGTGTAATTATAACACTCCTATAACTCGGCTAGTTACCCGAGAACATTATTTATATTCCCAACGCTGAGAAAGACTACAAAATTATATATCAAGAATTCCTCAGAATATGTTAAGATCATCAAGACTATGGAACTGAAGGTTTCGGGTATAATAGTCAGCTTCAACGTTGTTCCATTATTCACCTGCGTCCGATTGATGGACATGCTTGAGATGATATGCCACCAATTTGAACCAGCCATTGTGGAACTTCTCAAACATGTGGTGACATCCACATATTTCACTTACTTTGGGGATTATTATGATCTGTTGGACAGGGTTGTCATGGTATCACCACTTTCTCCTGTAGTCACCAATCTGTATATCGAGTATTTTGAGGAAACAGCAATGGAAGGTGTGGTTCTCAAGCCGATATGTTTTTTTCTGATGTGTTGATGATATGTTTGTCTATAATGACACAATATTTGACAACACAACTTGCAAAATCATGGCAATGATTTATCTTTCTATTGGCTCAGATTGCCTTCACCAGAATAATGAAATAATGGGAAGTATAGAAAAATCCTCTTGTAGGAATCAACTCATTCTAAATCTCTCAGAAACTTGCAGCACAGTTATTGCACATATAAGATGCTGATCATCAAAGTGATTAGCACCTTGATAAAGAAGAAGCCTCCTAGATAAATGTTAACATTTGTTTGATTTGAATTGTTCTTAAAGTTAGTTACCAGTCCTTTACCAAACTTATTAAACTTTTTAACCAGAAGACCAGTTCAGTTAATGTAGAAATAGTGTCTTCCCCTTTATAGCAAGTACCAGGCAGCACATGTACTTGTGTTTGTATTGTATTCATTTTCTGAAGTAAGTAAACATGGTTTTGTGATTCACTGGGCCAGTATCTGAACCTGTAACCTCCAAAAGTCAGGTCAAAATGTTAGAGCTCATTCTCCTTGAAGTTCTGACAAATGTTCATATCCAAACTAAAGTTGGCGTCAGGTTGATACTTATCTGTTGCATCTTTACATGCAGCCATACATTTGGGATGTAAAACTAAGTCATGTGGCACAATTATTGGAAATAAATTAAGATTGTATTACAAATTTATGTTATTATTAGCATTGAAGCAGTTAATAGTGACTCAAACAAACCTGTCCTACCACCTCCTTCCTTCTGCTGCTTGTTGAGCACATCCCAGATCTCACGGATCTCCGTGTTGAGGTTCTCCAGGCTTTGGATGATCTCGGTAGACTCCTGGTATGGTGCTCCCTTGTTCGTCTGACCTACACACAGATACAACCCTACAGTTTAGTAAGAGGAACTGCAATATGTTTTCAAGTTTTCTAACTATAGAACATGACTATAGCTGCCATGACTTCAGTACATTACAATAGTACACATAAAATTTGTTAGTAGCTACAAAATCCGTTGCCATGAACAATTATATTGGAGTGTTGGGACTGCAAATAAGTTGGAATTTATTAATTAGGGAAACGATAACACTCCTTATTTAAGGGGAATAGGGACAGTCATCAGTATAGAGATTAAGTAGAGTGACTGTCAGAAAGAATTCAGTACAATGTGATCACATATTAGAAGCAGTTCTGAATGAGAGACATTGTACAACACTTTAATGTCCTGTTTACTAGTAGAAATGTTCAGTAGCTGAGTAGTAACTAACCAATTCACTTGGGATATCAAATTTAATTTCTAGTTGGGAGAACAGATGGGATGAGCAGCTGATCAATAAAACACCTGTATTTGGACAAAAGCATAAAACTGACAGAATCTCCAAACCGTAACTCCCGCCATATTGTTTTTCCTCCACTACAAATACTGACCAGTGGCCCATGTCTCCAGTTGGCTGCCAGACTCCATCAGGCAAATACATCACTAAGAAAGAATCTTCATTTATTTGCATAACCATGAGATACATAGTATTCGTAAGCAATTGGAAGTTATAAAAAAAACACTATTTTTTGTTTTTTTGTTTTTTTGAAAACTCAAATAAATCATGATTTTTTAGGCTTCCATGGCTATCTTTGAAAGTGATTACTAGATTTTCAGGTGCTGCATTGTTTTTGCCTCAGTACCCACACATCTGTTGATTTTTGATAACCACACTGTGAGGCGGATAAACGTGGAAATGGAGGTGGTACTTGAGAATGGTATTAGTTCTGTCGTGAGGGTTTTGGCAGTGCAGTCCGTTGGTAGGTGGGGTTTCACTAGGCATGACACCTAAATAGAAGGTTCAAGGGAATAAAGTGTTAGCTACGGCTGTAAGGGAGCCCACTTCCAGTGATGAATGTGCGTTTCTTTATTTTTCTTCTTTTTTCCGTTAGTGCTGAAAATATCACATAGCCAGTGATAAGGGTGTTACTAGTACAGAAATTTAACAAACAAAACCTAATAGAGATACATGAACCTCAAGTAGTAGTTATAAGGTCAGAGTCTTGGTTAAAAGAAGAAGTACTAGACAATGAGGTTTTCCCTGTTTGTTATAGAGTGTACCGCAGAGATAGAGGAGCATCTGTTGGAGGGGATATTCATACTGGTTAAGAAAGAATACTAGAGTTCACTGGTGTTGTGTGGTCATGACCATGAGTTACTTGGAATAGACTTCTGGGGACATAAAAAAGAAAATGTCAGGGTGTTGGCTGCATACAGTAGTGGAAGAATGAATGATAAAGATGAGGCTTTTAGGGAGAAACTAAATTCATAGTCAGAGTTCAGAAGAGGGTGTAGAATGGTGATTATTGGTGGGGATTTAAATTTACCAGGTGTCAACTAGGTATGAAATAAAATTAACAACACAAGGAAACAGAGATTGCAAATACCTTAGTAAGAGCAGCAAGCTTTATACAAGTGGTTGAGCAGAACAAAAGGGGACCAAACATGTTGGATATCTTCCTAAAAGAGTCTGATGAAAACCTTATCAGGTGTCAAGTAACTGAAGTAATAGCGATCCCAATATGGTTCTGGTGGGTATAAGGGGATTCAGTAAACCAGTGGCCAGAATTGAAGAAGGAAATAGGCACAATTATAACAAAGCACAAATTTTGGAACAAAACAGATATTTCATGGAAAATTTCAGCAAATGGAAGAATGACATAAGTAGAGTAGAGAGGAATTGGGAAGAATTCAAGGAAGTAATAAAAAAGGGTGAAAAAATATTTATTCTAAAATGGAAAATAAAAAGAAGTATATAACATGTGCACTATAAGGTGGAGGTGAGGAGGTTAAAGAGGTTGTGTAAGCACCTTAGAATTTGGTTAAATTCTACTTTTCTTGGTACAAGGCATAGGGGAAGGGGTAAGCCTTCCTGAAATCATAAAATTATTCATCTCGTAACTACAGGATATGGGAGACGCGATTCATACAGAAGCTGATACTGCAGTCTCAGAACATAAGGAGATTTAAAAGCAATAAAGTAATTCAGCACATAATACAAGCCCTAAATAAACAGTTAATAGTAGTAAACAGTTTATTTTATTTTTATTTTTACTTTATCCATGATATATGGACTTTGTGAAAGTCTGTAACTGTTTTACTATAATAACAAATTATACTTTGTTCGAAACAAATAGTAAAATACACAATTATGGCACTAGAAGTAAAAATGATCTTCACAAGACTTACAAGTCATTGTCATTTGTTCAAAAAGGGGTTCGATATTCAGGGATACATATCTTCAATATGCTCCCAACACATATTAAATGTCTAGTAGATGATAAGAATAAATTCAGGAAAAAATTGAAAGAATTTTTAATTGACAACTCCTTCTACTCTGTCGAAGAATTTATTTCTAAGGTATCTAAAAAATAACTGCCAGTATCTTGTGTAAATATAGTTCACTTAATTAATTTACCATGTATGCTATGACTGTACATCTCCTGGTGTAAGTATTTAGTTTGTTACGTAATTGTTTACGGTACCATATATGTTATGTACATCTTGTGGTGTACGTATTATTTTGTTATGGATTTTTTTTTATGTACCATATATGCTATGACTGTACATCTTCTGGTGTATGTATTATTTTGTAATGGAAGTGTTTAATGACTGTACATCTAGTGGTGTACTTATTATTTTGTTATGCAACTGTTTATCTGTAAATTGACAACTTTCCACATCCCACAGAGCCAGTCTCTTATATTGGGATCAATGGAAAATGAATGTATTGTATTGTATTGTAAGGTATGCAAATAATTTTCTGTGACACAGTTACTTTGATAAATTATTATTTAATTTATTTTATTTTATTGATATGCGTGACGCGTTTCGAGAAATTATTCTCATTTTCGAACGCTATTTTATTACATTTTTTTTGCATTTTTGGTGTGACGAGTGCTCGTGTCATCTTCTGTTTGATGTTATCCGGTTTTACCTTGTATTTCCTGAAATTGATATTTTGGATTGTGTACTAAACAGTTTTTTGCAATTGATAGGGAGTGGTGTAAGTTTTATTTAAAAATTTATTATTCCACTCCCTATTAATTGCAAAAACTGTTTAGTACACAATCCAAAATATAAATTTCAGGAAATACAAGGTAAAACCAGATAACATCAAACAGAAGATGACACGAGCACTCGTCACACCAAAAATGCAAAAAAAAAATGTAATAAAATAGCGTTCGAAAATGAGAATAATTTCTCGAAACGCGTCACGCATATCAATAAAATAAATTAAATAATAATTTATTAAAGTAACTGTGTCACAGAAAATTATTTGCATACCTTATTTTAATAGGAAACAGCTTGTAAACTTACCTAAATTAGCGAAATCCTTAGTTATCCAAATTGTAAATAGTCTATTTTGGTTACGTGATCATATCACTATTTCTCAACACTTTTAGATGCAGTAATTTATTTTAATAATAATAATGAACCGAAAGAAAGTAAAATTCACTAAGATTCTATAGTTTCAGACAGTATAAATAAAATAAACACAATTTTAAAACTTCGTTGAGCACACTTGCATTTTCAACACCACATAACAACACATTTTCGATAATTTCCAGAGCTAATAAATAAATTTTATGTAACAATAAAGAACACTGGATAACATATAAAAGTTTTAAAGCATTCCACCCAGTATAACGAACATTTAATCAGTTTTAAAGTTATTATGCTGTAAAGAAAAATGTGGCAATTTTCAAATTTGAATTGTGAACAACTAAGACCACTTCAGTGAACAGAATAACTTTTCAAATGTGTAATAAAATAAAAGAAAAATTCAGACGATAACACTTTTTCGAAATAAACAGCACTTTAATAATAATTAACAAGATATTAATTTTTTAACATGTCTGCCGGGTGGCTATCAGCTCAATTTTGGTGAGATTAATAACTTATATAATACACCACCAATAATAATAAAAGTTACATTTTTTAAATCAGGAGCAATCATAGAACAAAATGACAGGGGTTTAAACATGATAATTTATAACTCAGCAGAAACTTTCAGAATTGTGAAAACCAAGTGCCAACGAGGAGATTTACAGACTTTTTCAGGAAGTCAGCTACAATTCTGCACACACGTTCGAATTTTTTACAATATACTGAGTAAGTTTAGGGCTAAAGTCATCATAAACACGACAGATCTACATACTGCTTACCATGCACTGTAAAATTATGAACACTTGGGGATCACAGGATTTTGATAAACTATTTTGGGTAGTGAAATGCTACAGCGGAGACAACCCGAGGGCACTTGTTTTTTATGTCTCGAGGCCAGCAATGTGTTAGTTAGTTTCGAGGAACTCACTCGGTGATGCTGGTGTTGGTCAACGAAAATGGTTACCAGAAGTTACCCAGCATGCAGTACCATGTGCTGTACAGACAACCATGACAGAATATTTCGTATAAGCTAAGTGTAAACAGTGATGATGAAACTTTGATACTTAATTAATGGGGTTTAGTCTGGTATTTATTCCTCTTCATAACTTGCTATTTTTGGAGATGATCTGTTTGATTTAGCCAACTTCAACTGTAAATGTGACTTTGAAAATATATTGAAAATGTTTTGAAGTGAACAGTGCATATTTTTCCTAGTGACCTTTTCTTTCCTAAGGAATAAAAAGGAAGGTGGTGGCCATAACTGTTTACAGTTGATTTATCCAGGCTCACACACGGTTATGCAGTTTTATTAGTGAAGATTCTGTCAGAACTTAAATCAAATTGTAGGTTAGCTAAGGTGACTAAACTGATACTTCACCCCGGTATGTGGTTTTGTCCCTTACAGTTGGTGAGATGATAACGTAACAGAGTTAAGAGATAGCAAGGCAGGAGAGAAATCTTAAAATAATTTAACAAGGAATTAATAATGTCTCAGAAACTAGTTATTTTTTTAATTATGGCTTTATGCCTCATCGATGTCGAGGTCATTAGAGGTGGGAAAGAATAGAGGACAGGGAATGGGAAGGAATTCGGCCATGGCCATTTGTAGGAAGCATCAAAGCATTCACCTGAAGTGATTTGTGGAAACCATGGAAAACCCAAATCTGGATGCCTGGGCAGGGATTCGAACCCAAGTCCTCCAGAATGCAGGGCCAGAGTGGTAACCACTCACCCACCACACTTAGTGAAACTAGTTGGGGATGAGTTTATGAAGAATATTATTAGTGTAGGGGGACCACTGATTGATGCATCTAAAAATTTCTGTGGCTACATCAGAAAACTGGGGGGTAGAGAGGGTGTTGAGACAATTATAGATAAGGATGGAGAAGACGTAACTCAAGATTTAAGTAACTGGTTCAGTGAGATCATTAGGGACTATGATTCAGGAATGATAGGAGTTATATCAGAAAATAAGGCTATTCACACAGTTTGAAGTGGGCAGACTACAAAATTTGAAATTAAAAATTAAGATATAAGGAACCTAAAAAGACGTAAAGGGGCAGTTGAGGGTAATATTATTATGGATATTTTAAAGATAGCAGGATGTGACATTGTATCTTATCTCAAACATTATTTAAATTGAGTCTGGATACTTGTAGCTTACCACATCACTGGAGAAGTGCAATCGTAGTACCGGTACTGGTCCATAAAGGAGGGGCTAGAAATAGGGTCGAAAATTACAGGCCAATCAACTAAAATTGGTAGTAAATTAATGGAGAGACTAATATGCAACCATATCAGACATGTCTGTGAGGAATGTAAGTGATTTTTCAAGTCAGCAACATGGCTTTAGGCAAGGATATTCATGTGAATCTCAGTTAGTAGGCTATCTGCAAGGTATATCTGATGAAATGGATAGGATAGGTCAAACTGATAGTGTAGCACTAGATCTTTCAAAGGCTTTTGACAGAGTGAGCCATAAAATGGTGCTAAATAAGGTAAAAACAATTGGAGTTGATAAAAGGGTAATTTTCTGGGTAGAAGATTTCTTAAAAGGTAGAAAGCAAAAAGTTAGGGTAGGAATTGCAGTATCAAAAGAAGTAGGAGTGAACATTGGAGTTCTACACGTTAGCGAATTGGGATCATTGCTATTCATTATTCTAATGAATGATTGTGTTGATGGCTTACTATCAGAAATAAGTATTATTTGTAGATGACATAATGTTATATAATATGATCAAAATGGTAGAAGACTGTAAATAGCTGCAGGATGATCTAGGCAGGATACCTAGTGGAGTGTGTGAATATGGGATGAAGATAAATGCAAAGTAGAGTCAGCTTATTACTTACACAGAAAAAAAGCTAAAGGTTGGTTATAATTATAAAGTGGTGAAGGAACTGTTTATCGAAGACTCGAAATATAAATACCTTGGCATGACATTTGATAACAAACTTAACTGGGCAGGACATATTGGACAGGAAGAGGGAAAAGGATTCAAAATCTTTCACTTGTTGGAAAGAGTGATGAGAGGATTTATTGCAGAAGTAAGGGAATTGGGTTACAAAACTTTGGTCAGACCACTGCTTGAAGGTGGTGGTGTAATATGGGACCCACATTTTGTGTATCAAATAGAGGAATTGGAGGTGGTGCAAAGAAGGGCTATTAGATTTGTCTTTGGAAATTACTGCAGCACACAATCAGTAACTAATATGATAAAGGAGCTGGAATGGGATTTGTTAGAAGACAGGACAAAGGTGAAGAGAGTCATGGGAGTGTGCAAGGCAGACACTGGTGATGAGACATCGAAAGATATCGGTGTAAGACTTAGAAGTAGTGCATTGAAAGAAATGATTACCACAAGCTGGCACACGATTTCAGGCACAAGGGTATGGGAAGATTTTCTTCTGTGGGGAAGCGTGACAGGGACTTGAATAAATTACCAAGAGAAATGATGAAAAATTTACCAAAAACACTGAATGTATTTAAAGTTTATATTAATGAGAGCAAAAGTAGTTGGAAAAAAGGAATTGGGAAATTGAATGTGTAGGGAAATTGCTACCAAAGCGTGTGTTCTGTCACAGTTAAATTAAATAAAAAGTGACAATACCACTGTAGTCTTGTTCTTTCAATTCTGTCTTGTTACTCTTTAACTGCTATCTTCACATACTAATTAGATACCGGTAATATATTTGTTGCAATATAATGAAAAAAGACAAAGGGGAGAATAAAAAGGAAAGTTTCTTATATGATATATATAGTACAAGATGTTTGTCTTCTCTCTCCTAAAATACGCAACATGTCATACTTATAGCTACAGTTATGTTAACAAAAACATGTCGGTGACACAAACTCATAAGATTTTACCCATTCAAAAATCACCCAATGAACCTAAAGAAGTTTTTACTTGAAAAAAGTTTCTCCAATTTGGGATTCGATCCCGTAACTTTCCATTCTACAGTACAGCACTTTATAACTTCTTTCACAGGCACTGCTAATGGCTGCAAACTTATCACATCTAATTCGAACAATTATTGTCAGATATATTACAAAAAATAGTGATTCACGTGTTTTATTGTTGACAATTTAACCTTATAAACAATAATTTTGTAAAATTATACAATAATAAAAATTATAGTTAAATAATTGTAGTGTCAATAATTAACATTTCATAATTTGTAAATTAAAAAATGCTATTTAAATATACATATTTTCAACTTGAAATTTCGATAGAGTATGCTAATAAATCATAAATTTGAAATAAAAGTTGAATTTCAAAATTTAAGGCTTTTTGAAAAATTGTCAATCCAAAATTTCGATAATATAAGCGAATAAATAGAAATTTTCCCTTAGTAACCATACTTTCGAAATTCAAAGTTGTTCTAAAATTTTATAGAATTTTTAAGTTTACAATCCATGGCAAAAGTATTATCGAACAACTGGAAATCTCTTTTACACACTAGTAAGATAACTCTGAGGCCACTAGAAAATATTAATTGCATGATGTTTTACAGAAGTTAAATAAATATATATGTATAAAAAAAAATTGCAGTCACGACTGGGATTCGTACCAGGAACCTTCCATTCCCTCGTCATGCACCTTAACCGACTGAGTCACCAGACCGCTGTCCAAGCGCAACACTTCATATTTATAGCTATAGATATACTGTTAAATTATTATGTTGGTGACACAAACTCATAGGATTTTTCCCATCCAAAAATTGCCCAATGTGCCTATAGAAGTTTTCACTTCAAAAATCTAACTTAGTCCACAACTCAAAGGTTGATCAAATTTTCCCGAAGGAGATGTACCAAACTATTGTGTCAGAGGCAGGAAGACCAATTCCTTTCCTCAGGGGCCTACAGTTTAACATGGAATCAGAACCACAGAACATGCTGGCATAGCTCATATAATCAAATACAATTCCTAAAAATTGCTGCTCACATCAGGATTTGAAACTTTTGGAAGTAAGCACCTTAACAACTGAGCTATCAGACCACCTTGTTTTGAAGTATACGTGTGCTAAGCACTATCAAAATCAGATAAAAACTGTGGGTTTGTATAAACATCATTTGAAAAAATTAGGGGTTGTGTAAGGGAAGAGGGGGTGGTTTTATTTTTTGGCCATAAAGTTGAAGGCTCGCACACAATAACTAACCGAAGTTTCATCGCAATTGGATGATTTGTGTAGGAATGCATAGAAGATGAAGCAACCAACCAACAAACATTCATTTATATATTAGATACAATTATAATCTATAATTTATCTACTGTCCAGGCGCAACACATGCATATAGCTATAGATATACCGGTATTACAGCATGTTGGAGATACAAAGTCATTCGATTTTACCCATCCAAAAAGTGTCCAATGCACATATTATATGTGCAACAAACTCAAAGATTTACTCCATCAACAACTGCTGAATGCACCTATAGAAGTTTTCACCTCAAAAAACTTATCTAATAAAATTTCTGACATCAGAGATATTAAAATTGTAATCCAGCTAAATGCCAATGTGTAATACCTTGTGTTTCAGTGTGCAACTCAGTACTGCTAAAACCAGAGCTGCCACTGTGCGAAGAAAGGTCACTGAGTGTTGCACCCCCATTAGCAGGAACATGCTCCCCAGCGCGCTGTAGTGACTGCTCCAAGTGGCGCAGACGAATTATCTTCTCACCCAGTAAGCTTTTGGTGCGGTGCAGGCTCACTTCCATGTCCGTCAGCTCGCGCTCCTCCTGTGGTTGTGGCATGGTCAGATTGTACTGGAGCAACATTTACAATTATTTCTGTTCTCAACATTTATAAAAACTTCTTGCTTTTGCTGCTATCAACCAGAAATTATAGTGTTATGAGTAACAGAAGCCACTATTACATTCATCAAATGTGAACTCTAGTGATAGCTTAAAGAAGTTTGTTGCAGTAATTTTCAATCCTAATTTGAACAATTTATGCACTAAAGAGCTCCCTCATAAACAACTGAATGAAATCTCTTGGAATCTGTCAGGTCTATATGAACTGCTGATATTATTTGGTCACATATTAGTCATAATTATATGTGATTAATCTTTTTATATATAATCTATAGGTACAATAAACCCACAAGGACCTAGCAGAAGTTAACCGAGACCCACTAACATTTACATGGAGCACAAACAGACAAATAATTGCTTCACATAAGGTTTCACAACAAACACATCAATCCCAGAGCGGAAGGATGAGGATGTGTTTGAGAGATAAATAAGGAGAACAATCCTACCCTTCAACTTTGGTGGGTGTTGGGTATAATTTATCTTTCCTTTCCACATAAATATCACCTCGCGGCAGATCTTTCACTCCATTGTTACAAATAAAATATTAAATTTTGTTTTGACCCTGTCCTCAGTTTGAAAGTTATAGATGTACAAAATTAACAGATTTGACATTGACTCACTGAGGCCTAGAAAGGAGTAATTTGGTACACAGGTGAAGAGTTTTATATATCTTAAAATATACATAATATATCTGTCAGGAAAACATTATTTTTCATAATACCTGGACGTTGCCAATCGTAACTAATGCATTAAATTTTACTTAAAATACTGTAGATGAGTCCCTGAAATATCTAGATATGGAGAAAAAAAAATCAGATATCAGTTATCTGATACAGTTTTTAACCAGAAACAAATAAATAGAAATTAAATCTTCACAGGAGTTCATCTAGATAGCATCGTAAAAAGACCAACATTCCAACAGCTGACTCTGCTGTCTACATCAGATATTGTTACCTGTGATTTTCTGGTAGCAATATCTGAAGCAATAGACCTGATGAAGACAGCAGCGCCAGCTGTCGAAACATTGTCTTTTTATGACGCTATCCAGCTGAACCCCTGCGAAGATTTCATTTCATCAGTATGCTGGGAAAGTCGCCACTCACAATAATAAATAAATAGCTTTGTAACGACCCTTGCTTAGCATATATGTCTGAATTTAATAATGCAAAATAGTTTAATAGACCTGGATAATACATGAAAGATAAATCTAAAAAATCCATTGGTAGAACCAACAAGAATTTCAATTTTGTTTTGGTAGCAATAGAGAACAAACATCAGGAGGGAAAAATATTTTACTTTGGATGAATTACTCTGCAGCATTCATCAGGCAGCTGAAGTAATTCTAGTTGACACTATTTAGCAGGCCACAATTGTATTAGCGGGCAGTAGAAGGTGGTTGGTTGACAAACAATTAATTCAAATAATAATAATGGAGCACATTGTTTGGTAGCAATTTTCCTAATTATATATTTTCCTAATCATATATTTTCCCCTTTCTTCTTTTTTATTATTATTACTTTATAACGATTGAATGTAAATTTTCCCTGCCGCCAATCTATTTTTTTCCCTTTACAAAATTTAAATTCTTTGAGGGTTTTAAGTAAATTATTCACCACTTTCCTTGGTAATTTAACCTACTCCCTTATGCTTGAAACCAGGTGCCAGTTTGTGCTCAGGTCGTCTTTTATCTTCCACGTGCTGTTTGTAATTTTCAAAGCTCATCACCAACATAAACCTCACAAACTCCCAGCACTCTCCTCCAGTCTTCCAATGACTCTGAATCTACCTCTTTTATGACATCAGCTGCTTTCCTCTTCACACTCGCCAAGTCCTGTATTTAATACCCAAAATGTCAGACCCATACTACACCATCATACTGAGTGGTCTGATGGCTCAGTGGTTAAAGTGTCTGACTGGGAATTGAAAGGTCCCTGGTTCGAATCCCTGTCTAGGCAGGGATTTTCAAAGCCCTTACCCAAACCTCACATCTGGCACAGATTGCTGTGTAATGTGAAGTACGCCAGAACACATCCGTGGTTCAGATTTCACGTTAAACTGTAAGTCCCCTAGGATTGCCAGGTTAGGTTAAGGTTTGTGAGTGGAGACTTTTATTGTTGCAATAAAATCTTATTGGGTGGCCAACTGGATGGTTTCATAGAAACATGATGTTTCAACATCTGGCTCTGCTGTCTTCATCATGTATCTTGTAGTTGTTCTCAGCTGACTGCCTCTGCCTCTCCTGGGTTAGTCACCCATCGAACCTCCCTTATATCTTCAGCTGGAAGGCCCACTCGCTCCAACTGGTCGAGAGCGCTGGCTTAATACATGGCACCATTTGTGCCTTCCCACCCGGATGTGCCAGCGGTCCAAGTTGCTGGTGGGTCTGCTCTGATTGGCCGTAAGTGCTGGCTTAATCCGCAGTCCGCTGTGGCACCTGACTGGTGTCATTTGTGCCCTCTAGCCCCTGTTGTGCACATCTTCTTCACTCTCATTCCCGTGTTCTTTGTCAAAGGCATGCTCAGCTATTGCAGACTTATCCAGTTGCATCAGCCTTAGGTGTCGTTTGTGTTCGGTAAGGTGCTCATTCTCTTCAGGAGGCCGGAATATACTTTTTATTCCATACCACACCAGGAGTCTTCCATTTTTTCCCAATGTGTCAGATTGTCCATAGTACCTCTGGCCATACATGAAATAAGTGGATGTAAGAATGTGTTCAAAGAGGTCTGCGGTAGTTGGTTCAAAAATGACGGCATATCAGGTCAAGTGTGTCCCTTACAGGTATGCGGTTAAGGTGGTTACATCAAGAATTTCAATTTTGTTTCAGTAACAATAGAGAACAAAAATCAAGTAGGAAAATAGAAACAGTTACCAGGTATTACAAGTACATGGATTTGTCATGTTCAAGCAATGGTAACAATGGTAACAATGACTTGAACATTCATCATGTTTGTTTGCACATAGTTCTGAAATGTTATCCCCAGAGCAAAAAGAAATTAGAGTGACCATGTGCAGGGACTTGATTGAAATGTTTTCTGTGCAAAATTGTAATAGGTGATGAGACGTGATGCTTTGTTTATGATCCTGTCTGCTGAATGGAAGTCAAAAACATCACCAAGAAAACAAAAATTTCGCTTGGACAGAGGCCGGGGTAAAGTATGTTGGAGGTGTATTTTGATTACCAGAGCTTGATTCATTATGAATTTATTTCTGAAGGTAAAACAGTAAACTAAGAACTGTACACAGAGATCTTAAAACGGTTACAAGATGCAAATCGACCTGAATGATTGGTTTTTGTTGCATGACAATGCCCCATCACGTCTATTTGTAATGGTGAAACAATACCTTGCCAAACACAATGTTACCATTCTGGAACACCCTCCATATTCTCCCCATCTTGCACCACCAGATTTTTACCTGTTTCCATTGCTGAAAATGTCATTATAGGAATGATGTTTTGCTGATTCGTAGGAAGTGAATGAAAATGAGACAAAGCAGCTGAAATAACTTTCGAAAAATGGCTGTCAGGAGTGATTCCACCAATTGTATGAATGGTGGAATAAGTGTGTAGAAGCAGGAGGAGAGTACTTTGAAGTAAAATAAGGTAAAAATGTTATATTACCCTCAATAATTTTTTTACCAATTCCAAGAACTTTTGAACCATATCTCATATTTATTTTGTGTATGGCAATAAATAATTTTCACCATTTTTTTTATCTCATTGAACTCATCCCACTTCGATTCTACCATCTTTCCATTTGCTTGAACTTTTCCTGGATTACCTCTTCATTTCTGAATTCTGGGCCTTTTTATTTTGGCCACTGTTTTACTGAATCCTTGAATATTCATCAGAACTGCTTCATGATAACTTATTCTTTCAATTACTTGATGCTCCACAAGGTTATCATTGGTCTTTTTTTTTTAGGAAGATATCTAACACATTTTGTCCCTTTGTGTTCTGCCACATTCCCTCATTCCCTTCTTAAGGTGTTTGAAAATCTCTGTTTCCTTCTGTTATTAATTTTATTTCCTACCAAGGCAATACCTCGTCAATTTAAATCCCCATCACTAATGACCATTCTACTCTCTCTTCTGAACTCTATGTATTTATTTTCTCCCAAAGAGCCTAATTTTCATCATTCCTTCTCATACAGTAAGCAACCAATACTCTAATTTTTTATTATCTCAGAAATCTACCCCAAATAACTCATGGTCATGATCTATAAATATCAGTGAACTGTAGTAGTCTTTGCTAACTAGTATGAATATACCTCCATCAATTGCTCCTCTATCTCTGTGGTACAGTCTGTAACCATCAGGAAAAACCTCAGTCTACTACTTCATCTTTTAATTAAGATTCTACCCCTATAATTACTTGTGATTCATATATCTCTTTTAAGTTTACAAATTCTATTACTTTGTTTGTTACATGTCTACAGTTCGCCAGTAATATTCTTACTGACTTTTCAGTATTAACCTTTACCTTCCCAGTTCTGTCCCCATTAGTTATTGTTTCAGGAGTTTCATCTATTTCTTTAGTATTTTGTGTTTTTTTCTCATCGTGGATCTACAATCAGTATTCCTTTGCTCCTCTACCTCCATCCCCTCACCAGCAGCTGCTAACATTTAAAAGGCACTGTCCTGACCCCATCATCACTGCAAGTGGGCTCACTTACAGCTTTAGCTAAAAACTCAGAAGGTACCTACTTGCCCCTTCTATTTAGGTGTAGGTCATGTCTAGTGAAACCCCACCTATCAATGACATCCACAGTCACAACTTGCAGGACAGAACTAATGTCTTTCCCAAGAAACACCTCATTTTCCATGTTTAGCCACCTCATAGTGTGGTTCAACTGTGGGTGGTCATGCTGACTTAGGACCTACATGAGCTCAGCATTGGTATGCTGTGCCTCCTTCACCACCTTCTTCATGCCACTCTCTATACTATAACTCTCATTTCCATCAATTCTATTCCCCGCAGCTCCTATTATCAATACTCTACTGTCCTTAGTGAAACTTCTACAAAATGAACCTATAGCCTCCATTACCTGACTTATTATTAATGGAGGCGTTTTTTCAGTAGCCAACATCTATACATCTGTCTGTAATGATACTATCGATACTTACCGCTGAGCGCAGTATCTTGGCGGAATGGCAAGATGGCGAGGGACTGCGAAAGTGTGTGGTGCACACATGGTTTGTTTTGTTGAACTGTGCCATCTGCTAATGAACGTTTGTTGGTTCAAAGGAACTTTAGAAAGTGTGCCAACAGATTTAGTAGTGATGTTGGCAGTAATTTAAGTGTAGCATAGGAATAAGGAAGAACTGTGGACAGTGAAGTTAAGAGTAGTAGTAATATGTGTGGCGGTTGAAATGGCCACAGTAGTTGATGTTCACTACTTAACAGAACCTCAGTCTTCAGATTCACGAAGTCCAGTTAAAATTACACGTCTGGTGGATTACGATGGCATGCTGTATCTTCTTTGTGAACTTAAGCGTAATAATAGTAAAAACTGTGTTCATGAAAGATTTTTTAATTTGTGTAGTTGGAGCTCCTTTGAGTGACTTTAAGTAATTAATATCAGGTAATTACCCAATACCCATGACAACCATGTTCAAGCTGAATCTGTAGTAATTTGAAGTTGATCAGCACACTGTATACCAGCTTCCATATATGCCACCAGTTTAATACATAAACTATAATAATCATAGTGTTACATGGCTTCACGACAAAACAGTTTTCTCTGCTTTGACAAGGATTATGGTGTGCAAACTACAGATAATCCATTAATAATGAGCTAATACAGTCATGTTCAGAGCAAATGAACAATATTAATTAACCAAAGAATTATCTTTATAGCTATATTTACCTTATAGAGCTGGTCGAGCATGGACCTCGCTGATGTACCACCACCCTCTTGCCGCTGTCGCAGGTCACTCTGGCGAGCCTGGAAACTGTCACGCTGCATCCGCAGGAAATCCTTTGCACGACGAACCGAGTCCCGTTCCAGGTGGATACGGTGCCGGAAGAATTCCATTTCTGAGCTTCCAAATTTTCCTGAAGCAAGAGTATACACTGTCTATTATTCCTGTAGGCAATTATTACAGAATTATTGGTGTGGAAAGAGGGTAAAGGAGAAAAATTTGAAGCAGACAGTCACTAACTACAGGAAAGTATTACCAACGGAAACTGGACTATCCTAATAGTAATAAAAATAAGATGGTTTTTCTTCTTCTTTTCTGCCATGGTGCAAACCTTTGCCTCTTTTGTCTTGAGCTATTATCTTCATCATACAAACCTTCACATATTCTAATCTTTGTCTTCCTCTACAATTCCTTCCTCTGACTATTCCATCTGGCAACAAACCCATCAAAAATGTCTTAAAATGTGGATCTCGAGTTTGTATTTTATTTTGCAAGACTTCCCACGAACTTTTGTCCTTGCCCATCATTTCCAAAAATTAGTTAATTTCATCTACTTAGTTTTGAGCATCTCCTATATTATCAGCATGCAATGTCTTCACAAATCTGTCTTTATGCACAATGTCTCTTCCTTCAGACTAAGACGAAATTCTTCAGATTTTAAAAAGCGAACCTTTTGGATAAAAAGTCTGGCTCAGAAATCAGCCAGATTGGATCCTTCATATATACACTGTAACATGAGTGTTAAAGAATGCAAACTTGGCAAGCTGTTTTGGTATGGGGTCGAGCCAGCGGAGGGTATGCTAGCCGGTAAGACAGGACAGTGAATTTCAGTGTTAGGAAAAAAAAGAACAGAGTGATAAGCAATGCCAAGAAACAATCTTTGGTGGGCTAGGTGACAAAGAAAAACACAATTTGTCGATTAGACCATGTGACGGCTAAAAAGAATTATGATTGGCACGAAGCAGAGCAGCCATGTTATTAGTCAGTTTTTTACAAGTAACTATGGTAATTTGATATGCCTATATCCTACATCAATGTCATCCTAAGAAACAGTAATGCAATAATGATGAGCCAGTGTTGCATTACTGCTTCTGGGATGACATTGATGTAGGATTGTGCAAGATTGATAGAATTTTTCAGCGGCGGCCAAGAATAATGATAAAGTGTGTATTCCTGATGCCAGCAACACTGCAAGAATTATTGGAATAGAAACATGGTATCAAATGTATGAATGGAATTGGATTATCATTTGGATGTGTGCTGGGTAAGTAAGGATGCATACATTGAACATTTGTAATAGTATCAGAAACTTGGTGAGTTTATTTATCTTTCATGTATCACTTGTGTTTGTAGGTCATAAACTTTTCAATTCATAGTTCTTTGAAGCCTGATGAATTATTTATGCTAACCGTATATTGAAGGCCATTTCTGTCCATGCAAATCTGTCTTTACATATTCAAACTATCTCCAAACTAAACAAAAATCTTTAAAATTTTGTGGAATGAAACCTTAGTGTCAAATTCAGGTCCAGTACATATTTCAGCCAGACCCAGTTGTAAAGTGATCACCTATGGCCCTTTACTATACAGTGTGTAGTCCCTGTCTGCCTGAAATCTCTACCTTTAGACAACTCAACATAAATTCTTCAAATATTGCAGGACAAACCTTTAGATTGAAATACAAGTCAAGGTCATATTTCATCCAGATTGGATTAAGCAAACTTTGCCTCTGATGATTTTATTATATTGATAGGCCATTTCTGTCCAGGCAAATCTGTCTGTAAGCATTCTAACTCACTTCAAACCAAACATAATTTTTTTAATTTTTTGGAGTGAGGTCACATAAAGGTTCAATATGTATTACAGACAAATCAGGCATTGTGGTGATACCTCTTATCCTTTAATATATAGTGTGCAGTCTCTGTTGGTGGTAAATCTCTGTCTTTTTATGTTGTAACTCCATTCCTATTCAACATTAATTCTCAAAATTTTGTAGAGTGAACCCAAACGGTGAAAAGCAGGTCAAGTTTGTATTTCAACAACATTGGCTAATGCACTTTTACAATGTGTTGTGTAGTATCTGTCAGCTCATAACATCTGTCTTTATCACCTCTAGGTCTCTTCAAACACAACAGAAATTCTTCAAATTCTGCAGAAGAACTCATAGTGCGAAATACTGCTACGATCATATTTTAGCCAGATGAGATGTAGCATTAATGATTTTTGAACCTATAGTATCTGTCCATTAAAATCTGCTTCTTTACTAGTCCCTAGTTCTTTCAGAGTTATTCTATACCTTTGACCATACTAAATCACCTAGTGATTCTATATCACCACATTTCCAGTGCTACAGTTTTCCCTTTTCTGGTATTTCTAAACTTTATGCTTCATTTATTTATATGGAATGTTATGCTCCATATAAATAGTTTTAGAAGATTCTTTCTGACTCCTTGGCTAGAAAGCTTCTAGTATTTGTCATTTAAATAAATGATATAGTAGATATTTGGGACAAATTTCAAGTTGTTTAGCAAAAAAAAAAAAAAAAAAAAAAAAAAAATGCTGAGATAAATTTGGTAGAGGAAAAAATGTAAAACTGACAAATCAAATGGATGCTTATATGATATTCTGGGCCAACAATATACATAACATGTGTAAATTTGATGTGTCGAATATATTCCTTTTAAGAGCTAGAGGCCTGTTACAGTTGGGCAGCCAATGGAGTGGCAACAGTACTGCACAATTTCGCTAGACTACAGAACCCCAGAAATGATCTACATTTTTATTAGTGGACTAGAAACTATGCATGAAAAAGATCAAAGATGAAGATGATCTTTGGCAGAAGATGATTTTGTGACACAAGTAAACAAACTATTTGTATGCATGCATCTTATGAAGTTTCTCAATGGCCAGCATTTTAATGATGTTAGCAACCATGGATTATAAATGTTTGCACTGTATTTCATAAGTCTTAAGAATGGCAGAAATTACATTGAAAAATGTTGAGGTTTGTAAAACTGAAAATATATGTTCTATAAAATATATGTTTTTAAACTTTTTTTATTTGCCTAACAGAATTTACTTATCATGCATCAGGAATTTCAGTCTTAGTTCATTGCTACTCTCCTGCAGGATCGTAGATTCTTTGTTGACTTCTAAGGACAGCGTAGCCGTTGGAGGCTACAGAAGACTGGTCTACCGCAAGGAAGTGTGCTAGCCCCAATATTGTTTAAGATATATACCAATAATCAGCCTATACCCCCCAAATGCAGGAGTTTCCTGTATGCTGATGATCTTGGTCTTTCCTCACAGAGCAAAGACTTTGAATCAATGGAGAGCACCCTTATTAACGCTCTGGAAGATCTGTCAAGGTATTATAGCACAAACCAGCTTAAACCAAATACTTCAAAGACACAAGTAAGTGCTTTTCATTTAAGGAATAAAGAAGCTACTCAAAGGTTAAAGGTAACATGGCTGGAGGTCAAACTAGAACACTATGATACTCAAAAATATTGAAGATTGACCCTTGACAGATCACTTACATTCAGGAAACACTGCATGAATTCCAAGCCGAAAGTTTCCACTAGGAATAATCTCCTAAGGGAAATGGCTGGATCACAGTGGGGTAGACAAACTTAAAAAAACAATTCCAATTTCTGCCTTAGCATTATATTATTCGGCTGCAGAGTATGCCTGTCCTGTAGGGTACAGCTCAACTCATGCCAAACAGGTAGACATTGCACTTAACGACACTTGCAGTATCATAACAGGCTGTTTAAAACCCACTCCAGTTGAATGGCTCCACTGCCTTGCAGGGATAGCACCACCTTCTCTTCGAAGGGAAATAACAGCGAACAAGTAAACGAGGAAAGTGGACCATGAAAAATCTCATCCATTATATGGACATATATCACACAGGAAAAGACTGAAGTCCAGGAAAAGTTTCCTAAGAAAGTCTCAGGAACTTAAAATGACAACTGAGAAAGCCAGGTTACAACTATGGGAAGCTACAGCTCCCCTTCCACATGGCTGGGGAAGATTGTCCGAATCTTTGCCACCTGAATACGACAAGGGATGTTTGATGTGGAAGTTTTTGAATAGGCTAAGATCAGGAGTGGGAAGATGCAAAGTCACCTTAGTAAGATGGGACTACGCTGAGATCAATGACATCAAGTGTGACTGTGGAGAAGACAGGCTGTTGAGCACATGCTCCAATGTTGACTGTGTCCAGCATCCTGCTCGGTAGATGATCTGTATGAGGCCTCAGAAAATTCAATTGAAGTGGCCAAGTTTTGGTCCAATACAATTTGATGTTTGTGATTGTGTGACTATGCTTCAGACAAAAATAAATAAAATTACAACCTCAACACTAGTTCAAAAACAATTAATTGCTCACCAAAATGGAAGTAATTATTAACATACCAACATCAGAGAACGGATACCGCAGGTAGGTGTCAGTGTGGCTGGCGGCTGGGAACTGGTCTTCGAGGTCCTCCAGTGTCTGCAGCTGCCGACGCAGGTTTTCCACAGGAGAGCAGCTCCTCCCCAGTCCAGTGTCCTCATTGTTATTGTTGTTGCCGGCATCTCCGTGGTTGATCTGCGAAGTGGAGGAAGCCCGCTGCCTTCCAAACGATGTCCGCCTGTGCCTGCTAGCGTTGTTTATTCCACCACTGACGTTCTTGTTGTTAACGTTGGTATTGTGTCCAGCATTAACAGTGGTACTACCATTGATATTCTGGGTGCCAGTTACATCATCTGCAAGATCGTAAACAAAATCATTTTAAAAGTCATTTCCTTAGACACTGTAGCTTTTTTGTACTAATAGTAAATAAGAGTGATGCAATGATAAAATTTCTTAACACTGCTAAAAGAAATCTTAAGTGTACAGAAATGTTCACTTGGTGTACATGACTAAAATCTGCGAATACATCTCCCATATTTCAGGCTGTATTTTGTCAGAACCCATCTGTATGCGGTGTCAGTACATAACAGCTTATCTTGAACTTTAACTGTTAGCATGGCCTAAGGGTAGATTGTCATTCTGTCTTGCAGTCAGCATCCAAACTGATAACCTCAGTAGAAGAAGGTAAGATTGAAATAATGTTCACTGTAAACTTTCAAATAAATTTCAAATTATATATTCTGAAGATAATTACATCACTTGGAGACCAATCTACAGCATCCGAACTTCTTTTTCAAAATAATTTGATTGCTGGTCTGAAACGTGATACAAGCCACAGTCAACTCCTGAAAACCCCTAACTGACGAAAAATCAGCTACATCGAGAGCGAGTCCACTCCATCACTTGATGTACTGGCCAGACCAACATGGCTGACTGGCTAGCCATGAGCCTACATTAAACTTCCTGTTCTTGTCCACTCCTCATGTCAAATCAGCCGCATCACTAGTGTGACCTACCCCCAATGAGTGCTTTCCAAAGACTGGTCCCCACCCCTGCTTCTGGGGCTCCTGAACCTGAAGTCTTGTGCCAGCTTTCCGAATATTACTAAATATCTTAAACTATTCGAATTAGTTTTTCTTCTGTTCGGCTCAAAATTTTTATGATGGGTAGTCCCCTATCTAAACATCAAAATCAATCCCTATATAAAAAAAAACTGTCTTTAATAGTTTAGCTGCAAAGAATTATTTAAGTGGTGAATAATATTCTCTCTCACCTTCAAAGTATTGGTGCTACGGTGTTGAAACTTGTTTTAAAGTGATCTATTAAGTCTTCCCTATCCTTTAGTATATAAACTGGCTTGTTTACAGTTTTCTATCTTAGTGTAATCCATAAAGCAAAATTTCAAAAATCTCTATATTCCAAGTTATTAAAGCTTCAGGGCTGAAATGTGTTTTAAACAATTCTACATAAAATTTTCTATATGATATGTAGTTTTGTAGCCACTAACTAATCTCCTTCATATGGTTTCAAAATTCCTTCTGAGCCAGTCTTTCGTAATTTAACAACCAAAAGAAGCCATTTGCATGAATTTGTCATTAAATTACTTTTTTCCATTCTGGCCAAACTACTGTATAGATTTTCATAAAAACTTCTGCATTATGCCTAGAAAAAAATTCTACTTTCTTTTAAATATACTCCCCCATCTGTATTTAGCTGAATTGCTTGTTGAAGAACTTAACTGCAAATATATTGGCATAATCTTTTATAGTATACTAAGTTGGGCAGGCTACTGTAACGATGCAATCGAACCAACGCGATTCGAGAGTAGTGTCGGTGAGAGATTATCTTTGGACAGTAAGAGCAAGATGGCAGAGAAGTATAGTTCGCGGCGGGAACGCGGAAAGCGAATGTCGAAAGTGGTCGACTGTTGAGAACGATGCCGCGAGGACGAATATTATAAAAAGTGCTTATAACTATTCCATTAACTTGTACGGTGATTTGAAGAAGCATTTGGAGTGTCGGTGTATGAGGACAAGAACAGTGTTCCGGATAAACTATTGTGATAGTGGCACCACATGCTACTTGTACCTACTCGGTTCGAATCTTGCACGCTTTGGTAAAGAAGTTTCGATAGCACGAGTCTTTGTAACTGGTGGTTACTTCGGCGACGTATTTCTTTTGCTTATTCAGACAATAAATGTGTGTTCTGAATGTAAACTTTTGTGTGATTTATGTGTTGGCAATTCCCGCTAACTGCTACTGCTAACTGTTTACGTGATTGATTTTGTGAGTGACTATGAATTATTAGTATTAGTTGTGGAATCCCCACTGGCGACCTGACGGTATCAAACCTGTAATCTTACGAACATTTAATTAAGACTGAAATACACGTCGTGTTGAGTAGTACCATCAGGACATAATTTATCACAAATCAACGAACATCCTTACATGGCTTTCCCGTGACAGGACAGTATAAGTGAAAACGGAGGTAGTAAATGACATTAGTCAGCACCGAAGTGGATTTTATGCTGTAAAAAACCGAGTAGGAAAACGTGAGTAGTTTGAATGACAACAATCGGCGATAATGGACTGATTTCAACGAGACGGGAGCACGACATTGTAGTAACGACGGAACCCGAGCATACACGACAATAGCCGAGCTGAGCAGTACTTCGGTAGACGCGGACCAAGCAACAACAACAACTCGACACCGAGGCGGCGCGGTACGACGCGGGCACGCAGCGGTCGGCAGAATAGCAGACGGCAGCTGTGAAAGTCGACGAAAGGGAAGTGCAAATTTCAATTTGTTATGTAAGGTTCACAAACTGACAGGAGTAGTTTTTCGTTTTCAAACAGAATTTGTTAATTTCATGTGAACCGGTCGAAATAAATTTCTTTCGACCTTTATTTAATTTTTTAAATAGCCAAATTAGTGGGAAAATCTCCAAGCAATTTGTTTAAAATATCAACTTGTCAGTTTGAACCAGTAGTTAGTTTTCGTGTTAACGGGATTTTTTTATAATTTTTCTGTGGACTCACTGGAGTAATGTTTTCTGACTTCTATTAAATTTAAGAAGTCACATGAGTGGAAAATTTAATTTTAATGAGACTGGAGTCAACTAATTATTTTAGTAATGCTTTGGTTATAAAGTGCCAACTAGTTCCGAGTGGTTTTTTTTATTTTGAGTAAAGTAATTTCGGGAACTTTGATGCTAAAGCTAAGAGAGAAGGATTGGTGACTGAAGTATTTCGTGATCCTAGTTTCTTTCAAGAATAATTTGGTATATTGTAGTTAATGTTGAATTGTGCCATGGCGTCTGAGAGTGATGTGAATGATGGGGGGCTGGTGGTACCGAACCGTGAGACTTTGGATGACACTTGTGATGGGCACACCGATCAGTTGACATCCACTTTTGTGGAACCAGAGGTGTCACTGTCCACTATATTTGAATACTTAAAGTCCTTGGCAGCAGATATTGATTCTTTGAAATCAAGTTATAATTCATTGCATTCAAGTATTGATTCTTTGAATTCAAGTATGGAGTCAAGTTTTAATTCTTTGCATTCAAATATTAATGCCCTGCGGTCTGATTTGGGAGCCAAGATGGATTCAAGTTATAATTCTTTGCATTCAAGTATTAATTCTTTGGAATCAAGTATGGATTCATATAATAATTCTTTGCAATCAAGTTTTAAAATGACATCGGATAATCTCAATTGTGTAACTGAATTGCATCCAGATAAGCTTGAGTCTCAGAATAACTTGAAATTAGGTAACCTTGATCTTCAGAATAGTTTGCAATCCGCTGATGATTCACAGGTGGATCTTCTAGTACCAGTAACCGATAAGAACATTGTTTTGGCCCAGGAAACAATTCCTGTTTCGCATGATATCTTGCCTGTTAATTCACATCCTGGTGTTCAAGTTAAGCCCGATAGTGTTTAATTAATTTCAGAAGGTCATTGTCCTGACACAGATGTTCATGTAGGTAATATTACTACAATTGCTATTGCGAAGAGCAAACTGCCTATGGCCAAAGCTATCTTTAAACATCGTAAACTCACTTTTGTCACTAAGTTGGCAAACCACATACATAATTTGATGTTTCCTTGCGGGACAGACCTCATTTTCTCTTTACACCACATTACTAAAGCAATGGAAAATGAAATTACCAGTGGTGGCAAGCGATTTGTACGTGTTGAACAGTTCTTTAGTGCTAACACAGATGGTCATACTACAGTGTTTTCAAATATTTTAATGAAAGATTTCATTCTCCAACATTCACTTGAGCCTTTTGGAAAGTGTAATGCCACAATGAGAAAAAGGAAACGTAGAAAGAAAAGGAAGGTTAGGAGGGAAGAACCGGGAGTGTATGTTAAGAAAAAGGAAATAATCTCATTCTGGTCCAAAAGTAGACTGGACTTGTTTCACGAGGGCCTCAACGTCCTGAAATTCAAATACAAACATTCTTATTTTAGCATTAGGGATTTATATTATTATGCACTACAATTTTTTAGTTTTTTTCCTTGTAAATAATTTCTGTTGAAAAAAAATTGGTTTTCATAGGCTTTAAGTTTGGAGCACACTTTCAATGTAAATGTTTAGTACAAACCTTGATTTCTTTCTTAAAAGTCTGGTATCTTATAAGTTTGCTTAGTTTAGTATTTCTCGCTAGGTGTTTTCCTTTGGTTGAGGTAGATCACGACGATACTTGGTATAGGTTGAGCAATAAATGTTTTGAGTTACATTATGAAGGGATGTCTAGCATAAGTGTCACTAGGTCAGATAGGTGTAGGGATTTTGTGTGGGGTAGTATCGGTAGTAAATGCTTTGATGGTGTGGATTCTTGCGAATAGTTGGTTACGAGTGCGGAGACACAGGTGGAGGGGGGAGTCAAACGATAGAGTAAAAGGGCTCGCCTCTTGGTGCCACCATGCTTCCCGCATTTGCACATTTTCGGATTGGTGTTGTTTATATGACATGACTATTGGTTTCATTTAACTTGCTTCTTGCTTAAAATGAAGAAGGGTTCACAAAAAGGGGAATGTAAGCATGGGGAGGATTTTCCTACTGATTTGACTAGCTTCGAGTGGAAGAATAATCTCAGTACTGTTAGTTTGTGAATCATAGGAGTGTGGCCCCGAGGCAGGGAATTGTAATCAATGTATCCTGTGGTTTGTGAGAAGGAAAGTGACTGCACGGTGTTTCCTGAGGAGACTGAATGATTTCTGATAATTTTGAAGTTTGTTTTCATTTGTGTTTATTGTCATATATTCATATTGTGTATACTCAAGGAGACTGGTGTGTTTTGGTGAGGTTTAACTTTTGTATTTGATGTTTTCTTCGATGTTGTATTTGGTCTGATGTTTTGTTCTAATGATGTACTCATTTTTGTAAATGAATTAGCCGAGTACCACCAGATTTGTTTAGGGTTTGAAAAATTCTCAAATGTCAGTAAGGTTGGGTCCGGCGAAAGGATACGCGTTTGTCAACTGTATCTTACGCCTTAAAGCCAACGAGGGGGGTGTAACGATGCAATCGAACCAACGCGATTCGAGAGTAGTGTCAGCGAGAGATTATCTTTGGACAGTAAGAGCAAGATGGCAGAGAAGTATAGTTCGCGGCGGGAACGCGGAAAGCGAATGTCGAAAGTGGTCGACTGTTGAGAACGATGCCGCGAGGACGAATATTATAAAAAGTGCTTATAACTATTCCATTAACTTGTACGGTGATTTGAAGAAGCATTTGGAGTGTCGGTGTATGAGGACAAGAACAGTGTTCCGGATAAACTATTGTGATAGTGGCACCACATGCTACTTGTACCTACTCGGTTCGAATCTTGCACGCTTTGGTAAAGAAGTTTCGATAGCACGAGTCTTTGTAACTGGTGGTTACTTCGGCGACGTATTTCTTTTGCTTATTCAGACAATAAATGTGTGTTCTGAATGTAAACTTTTGTGTGATTTATGTGTTGGCAATTCCCGCTAACTGCTACTGCTAACTGTTTACGTGATTGATTTTGTGAGTGACTATGAATTATTAGTATTAGTTGTGGAATCCCCACTGGCGACCTGATGGTATCAAACCTGTAATCTTACGAACATTTAATTAAGAACTGAAATACACGTCGTGTTGAGTAGTACCACCAGGACATAATTTATCACAAATCAACGAACATCCTTACACTACATTAGGCAGGTGCTAAGAAGAAGCTTCAGAATCCTTCATCTATTGGAGAGGATGGTTAAGGGATGTACCAGGAAAGTGAGGGAATTAGGTTACAAAACCTTTGTAAAACCATTGTTCCAGTATGATGGAGTAGTATGGGACCACATTTTGGGTATCAAATTTAGAAGTTGTAAGGGGTTCATAGGAGAGTAGCTAAAATTATTTATGGAAATTACAACAGAATCCAATCAGTATCTTGTATGATGTGAAGTGGGTTGAGAATCATTGAAAAACAGAAGGTGAATGAAAACAATATTTGGATTGTACAAGGCTTATTATAACTGCAATGAGACATGGCTGGATATTGGTATAAGGATTAGCAGTGGTATATGTAATTTAAGAGGTTACCATAATTATAACTTGGCACCTGGATTTAGGCAAAATGGGAAAGTTTTCTCTTGGAGGAAATGGAGTCAGGAACTATAATTAACTACCAAGGGGAATAATGAACAATTTACGAAAAACCCTGAAGAATTTTAAAATTGGAAATCGTATAGGGCAAAATTAGGTGCTAAAACTTTCTGGGCCCGATCCAAAGGCCTGTCTATGAACAGCAGCCCAGGGAACAAAATCCAGGTTGGCTGATGGGCAGTCAGCAAAATTAATGGATGTGTGAATTAGAGCAATGCCATGTTTTATTATGTAAAAGTCTACATAAGCTCATTAATTTGAAACTCCATTACAGAGTTTAAAATGACATTTCATTGAGGAGGTAGAACAGAAAGTAATCACGCTGTAGCTAACAGTAAGACAGCTGCAAATAAGGACCAGAATGGCAGAATTCTCATACCTTCACTCTCAATGGAAGCTAATTTGTTGGGTCTTTGAGGTAATGTACATCCAAGATGCGAAACAAGAAAACAAGTAGAAAATTGTAATGTAATCTCCATATGATTGTGTAGTGTGAACTGTCTGCCACTATTAAACTTTGAGTGGTGCCCAGAGGATCCATTTCAATCTTATTGCTCATCGTAAAACCAAGTCATAATGCATGATCAACTTCTCTACTTTAGATGGCCCAATTTCACAGACTGTAACTTAGTACATACAATAATTTATTATTTTGATTTGATTTTGTGTTTCTTTTGGAATAAGCAAATTAACATTAATGAGGTGGTGGTGTATGCTAACTTGGGCATAAATAAATAATATGTATTTGATACAAAATACTTTGCTTTCAAGAATAATAAAATTAAAGTGATAGATGCTATTAATTTTAATAAATGTCACTGAAATAATTTTTTTGACCATGAGGGCATAATAAATTTCTTGTTTAAATCTAAAAGATATTTTATTCCAAAATAATATTTTGTTATCACTGGTAGAATTAATATTCAAAGCAAAATGTGGTTTCTGTTAACAGCATAAAATATAATATTCAAAGTGTAACGTAGTTGGCCATATTGGCAACTGAAAAATGAGAAGGGAGAATGGTTGATATCGGTTTTAGTAGGTTACCCAAAGTGATATTCCCCCCAAAAGATAACACTATCAGGTGTAGAAGAGAATGTAACAATCACATTGGTAGTAGTCTCAATGTTGTACAAATTTTCTAAAGGAAGTTATGCACAATCTTAAAATCAGAACAGAGGAGCTTTGTAGCGGGGATGACACAACAGCTTACAGATTTATATAGGTATGAAAGAATGGTAGTCAACAAATTAAGATACAGGGATGGAAGTAATGGATCTTGGTTTAGAAGTACAAAATATGGTTTCAAACTGAATTTAAAGTAAATATCATAAGTTCTAAGGTAGTTTCTCAATAAAGAATAAAATGAATAGTCAAAAGAAAATTACATCAGGTTAAAGATCTTTTTCTGAAAATAAGATGACAGCAGTTGGGGATCGTTGAGTTGATGGGAAGTATTATAAAAGTAATTTGAAAGCGAAAGCTATTAACACATCATGTCGAAGCAGACCTCCCAGAATGGGTAGAAACAAAGGTCAAGAAAGGTGAAAGTATACCAGACAAAACATCTGGGAGGCACCCTATTTTTATGAAAGCACCATTTTCTTTTAAGTAAGTTTGGTATAAGGTTTGATGAAAACAATATACTCTCAATATAAGATATTTAATTTCAAAGTATTTAATCTGAATTTAATGATGGCGGCCAAGGAGGGTTGGAAACTTGGAAAGACAATATCTCTTTAATTAAAGGTTTTTAGAAGGGAGCAAGATACACTAAATTAATTATCAAAATATGTAGAACTTCGAAAGATTGGAACAAATGTGCTAGAACAAATAGTTTAGACACTAGATCTAGAATATAGGTTTATTAAATTTCAAAAATTGATAACAATAGGATAGCAGATATGAAAATTTTGTAAGGATAGAAAATGTTTAGAATGAAGAACTCTATATTACTACAAAGTTTCATGAAAATTGGAAGAACTTGGTGGGAATCCTTTGTAACCCACACCAGTAAGAGAGAGAGAGAGAGAGAAAGAGGGTAGAAAAATTGCCAGGCACAGAAGAAAATTTCATCAGAGGTAGCGTCACTTGGGGGAGGCTACATAAGAAACCAGAGAGGTGACCTCGACTGCATTAGTTTCAAACAGTTAGAGGGTGAACTTGTGAAGAGCGAGTAGGCCTTGTGGTCACGGACAGTGGCGGGGCATGGCATAGCGTAGCGTAGCGTAGGCCAACCATGAATAGCTGGACTTGGAAGATTCATAGACAGTCGCTTTAATTTTGAAACGAATCATTGACTAAACAAACTTCTTTTCCTGACTTTAATTTGTCAGTTAGGAAGATTTTGTCTGAAGTTTCAAATGGAGTGAACTTTTATTGTGGCTGAATGGAGTGTAGATAATTATCGTGGCATTAATCTGCAATTTTTGAAAGTCTTTCTGGAAAAAATTGCTGTTGGCAGAGTAAAGATGCCTTTGAACTTTGAACAATAAATTACTGGACTTTAAAATCTGTGATTTGAAGAATCTTTTGATATTACCCCTCATTGGATAATCCTGTTATAAAATCATTGGGGTTGGCGACCAATCTAATTAAATATAATATCACAGAGAGAATAGGAAAGAAAAGACAATTCTACCATTTGAACCATCCATGTTTTTAAGACTCCTTTGGTGGAAAGAAGAGAACAAACAAAACATTTTTTTCCTACAAAAGCAAATGAAGGTAAAATTTTAATTATAATAATCAAAGTATGTAAAGGGTTTAAGAAACAATTATTCATTGTGAAAAAAGGGTTACTACAAGAGCAATATTAATAGGCAGATGATATCACACTTGAAGACTTTGATAAAATAAAATGTTTAGGGAATTTTTCACTGGAGCAGATATGATTGAAATTAAATTATATGACTAAAGCTGGATGTACAACTATGAGCCAAAAATGAAGAGACAATCATCATCATAAGAGTCCCATTTCACCAATATCCTTTAAATGCCAAAGGGTATAGAGCAAGGTGAAGAGCTTGTTAAGAGCTAAATCACTGTTTGTTTGTAAGGGAATGGAATTGTTTAGAATTTTTCCTTCAGGGACAGATTGTAATTTAAGAATTCCACCATGATATTATCACATTATAAGAACTCTTCACAAAGATATATGAAGCTTTTGAGTTTTTGAGGGAGCATGGTTTCTTCCTGTATCATAACAAGGCACCAGCCTATGATAAACAATTGTTTCTCTTGGAGAATTTGATGACTGATATCCACTGTCTCCCATATTTACCCGATTAGGCAATCTGTGACTTTCGGCTGTTACCCAGCATGAAGATGAATTTAAAAGGTTCACCAGTTCAAGATGGTAGGACCAAGAGTGGTGGGTGAACGGTTAACGTTCTGGCCTCACATTTGGGAGGACGCAGGTTCGAATCCCCATCTGGGCATCCAGATTTGTGTTTTCCTTGGTTTCCCAAAATCACTCCAGGCAAATGCCGGGATGCTTACTTCAAAAAAACGCCATGGCCGAATTCCTTCCCATTCCTTTTTCCCAGTCCCATGCCGCCTCTAATGACCTCAGCCGTCGACAAGTTGTAAAGCTATAAGTAAAAAAAAAAAAAAAAAATAAAGAAAGGAAAAAAAAGGTGGTAGAGGAGACACTGGCAGTTTTGGAGGCTGTAACAGTATTGGCTTTCCAAAACTTGTCATATAAAGCTGAAACTGGAGCACTCAACACAAGGGGTCTACTTTCAAAATGACAGGAGTCACAATACCTAAAAATAAGTATTTCAAATTTTATGGCTTTAGTCCACAAATTTTTGAATAGCGCCTCATACATTCATTTTGATTATTACTCTTAAAGATATATTTGTCATTCAATATATATTTTTTTATTTAATTACTTTACATATAAAATATTTATACTCTTATGAACAATTGAATTATATCCTTACAGAACAAACCATGAATAACATAAGATCTGTGAAAAATGTAATACAGCTATAACAGAGCTAAGTACAACATTTATTGCTTTATATGGAAAGATTTTTGTAAGCTTTAATATAAACGTATACACGATGAGTAAATTTAATTTTCTATAGTAATGGCCAACAGGTGAGTGAAAAATTGCTCTACTTAAATAATAACTTATTATGGGACAAAATGAGTAATGTTTCAGTACAACAGCAATAAAAAGCATTTTCTGTTTTTCTCTTCTCTCTCTTCTATAAATTATAAACAAATTATAGTTAATTTAATTTAACTGTAATGGAGTGCACACTCTGGTGGCAATTTACCTGCACACTCATTTTTCCTCATTTCCGATACCCACCTATTTTTGCTCTCTACAAATTTCAAATTTAAATTATTTCAGCGTTTTTGGTAAATTATTCATCATTTCTCTTGGTAACTTATTTCAATCCCTAACCCCCTTACCCATGTAAGAAAGTCCTCCCATAACCTTGTGCCTGAAATTAAGTGCCAGTTAAATAGATAAAAAAAACAACAACATATAATTATACAGTGCTTATGGCTAGATGAAGCCATTAAATACTCATAATAGGAAAACAATTAATAACAAGTATTAATTCATCTAAACAAAAGTTTTGATTATTATTCAAGATATTGGTTAAAGAAAACTGAGACACTCAGATTTAATGTTGAAAATTGGAAAATTGATAGTCAGAGCCAAGATTTGGAGCTCTTACAGTTCAAGCATATAAAGCTCAGTATAAATTTTAATTAAATATGTCAAAAGTTTAAAAAATATCTTCTATATCATTCTCCTTTGTCAGATCAAAAACTAAGACAGCAAAGCAATTAATTTTAAAAAAAAATATGCTTCTACAGTAGCCTCTTTTTTACAATAATATTTCAGACAGAAAAAAAAGAGTTCCAATATGGAACAATTAGATTCCTGTTATTTATTAATTGATATTTACTGATACACCTGCCTTTTTTAAATAATGATTTGATTTATAGTTTAAATTTAAGCAGATCCTAACAGTATAAGCCTATCAGTGGTATGCAGAATATGGGTTCATGTAAAAAAATTGCCACCACAGTCTTAAGAGTGGGAATAGAAGACAAAAATAATGATTTTTTGTTTGTTTATTCATGGGCCTATGTTAAAGCACATTGAAAAAAAAATGAACAATTGATTCACTTCCAACAAATATGACTTTCTCACCCTGCCATGAAACACATCTGTGATAAATATCACTGAGAGGTTTATCATACAGGTAAAATTCATTATGTGATCCTCAAATGTAAGAAATAAAAATTCTGCCAGTATTTTTTTCCAACTTCGGAAGAAGAAACTTAAATGAAGAAAGTGGAAAGAACAACTAAAATAGGGTGCATGCAGAGCAACAGGTGGTAAGAGAGAAAATACAATTCACCATTTTCTGCACATTTTGCGCAACATTTGGTCATTCCTAGAAATTATTACCAATTATCTCTATTTTTCTGATGACAAAGTCAATAAAGCCATTAACAAAATGGTTGCATAACAGGATGTATCATGATTAAAAGTAATTTTAATTATAATGGAGCACATGGCATTATCCATATGCATCTGCTTAAACATGTTATGTTTTTTTTACACTGAACTCTTTTATTGTCTGAGACTAACTGTTCAGCATACAAGTATATTGGAGTCTCAAAATATTTGGACTTTTCATTTTTATTCAAAGACTAGCTTTACCCCACATGCCGATTTCGCCTACCCCCCCCCCCCCCCTTTTTAAGTGGATACAATTATACAGACACAAAATAAATGAAAGACAATCATTTTTATGCATTAAATTAAAATTGATAAAGTTTATTCTAGTGCTTTAGGGTATACAATATTTTTGGTATTCTGTCTTCTTCAAAAGAAGAGTACCCTGCATTGTTGACTGGTTGATATTGAAGTTCTGATGTTTTATCTCCTTTAATCAGATGTTACTGTCAAAAACGGCTTCAAGATAGCTGGGTTTTGGAAAGGTACTGATAAACAAGACTTAATGCCAGAGGAAAATGGGAAATTGGAAAGTTGGACCTACCAATGAGGAATGGACCAAGCTTATGTTTCATGAAACCAGTATGTTAACACCAACCTTCGAAAACTTTGTACTGATTGACGATGACTTGGCTACCGCCAGAGAACACACCGACGACGATATTGTTAAAAATTGTGTGAGCACGAATACTGATGGAAATGACAGTGAAGATGAAGCTGACCAATTACAGATTTTGGATAAAAAAGTAAATAACATTCCAAAGAAGCAAGAAGCTTTGAATGCATTGGAGACACTCCATCATTTTCTTTTTGTATACTCAGCAGTAGTTGACAAAACAATATTTGATAAGCTTTATGAACTGGGGAAAACATGTACAAAATGCATAAACAGAAACGCAGAAGAAATTAATGGATTTATAATATTAATGTAAGATTTTTTATTTTATTTTTGTCATCATCTATGTCAAATTCTAATGAATAATGCCTATACAATACATACATACGTATCACTACATATTTGCTGTATTTTTTTAAATCTCTGTAAGTGAGAAAAGCCACTCTTATACCTGTATAAGTGAAAAATCTGGTTTAGTGAAAAACCTCCATTAGCAAAAAAGATTGCAGTCCCTTGAACCCTTGCTTATCCAGGTTCAACTGTATTGAACTCTACTAAAAAATAACATGTGACTGATTTTTTCAAACATAGTTTTTACAGTTTTTTAGTGACGTAAAATTAATACTCAGTTTGCATATGGAAACCTCAATGTGTGAAAGTTTACAATACTAGTTTCTTTTTGGCATCGTCAAGGTGGAGTGCAGTGCAACATGTGATGCACATAGAAGGAAATTAAACTTGAGTTAACCACACATTACAAATAGCGTATGAACAAAAATACTCAAAAATGAGTGAAGGACTTAAAAAATGTACACATTTTCAAAGGTGTCAATGTGTATCCTAACAAATGGAAAATGTGCACATCTTCAAGACTTTTACTAAACTTCTTGCAATATAACCCATACTGTATGTAAACGATCTATCACAGTTTTATACATTTTAAAGTTAATTACCCTAGTGAAATTTGCAGCCAATCTAATGTAATTTCAGCCAAAAGAAAATAAAAGCTGTGAAGAAAGAAGTGACTGCTTGAATAAGTGTAACCAAAACTTGCAAAATTAATTCAAGTGAAATTGAACATTTTCAGAAAAAAATATAAAACGTATACAACATCTATACAAAGGCATTGATTTTTCTACTATCTACAAGACATTTTAAAACAAAAATTATTTAAAATTCAGTACTTTATAAATTGCAAACCAGAAATTCTCACTTTATGATAATATGAGTATCTATAATTTTGATATTAGTTGGAACTTTTCAGCAACGGATCTGATGAGCAATGGAACTAAGTAGTAAGCAGAAATTTTACATAAGACTACAATGACGTATGGAAAGGAAAGATAAAATAGATGCATCACTTACATAGTGAAGGAGGAGATTGTGGTTACCAAAAAAATTATGCAAATACAAAATATTTTTGGTTTTACCCTCAATAATGAATACAAAAGTTGAAGCATTTGGCTAGGTAATTTCATGCAACCACATCACACCCAGCCTCATTGTTTTTGACCTGTTGGTTCCTAGATATCAAAAACTAATCATCGGTAATGTTATTTGTGGAAATGAAAATTAAACATAAGGTAACAATTAAAAAGCTTTAAAAGTAGTGAAAAATTGTAATATATTTATTTACAAGGTGATTCAAAAAGAACTTCAGAATGATATAGAAATTTGTTGAGAAAACTTACAGAATCAGTAGATGTGTCATTTTGTAGCAAAGAATCTCAAGTTTGATGCACATAGTACATGAGTACACCATTCCACCACCAGGAGCGCCAGTATAACTCACAGTTAAAATGGCTACTTTCACTGGTCCAGTGCATGCTCACTGTGTGTTTTGATTACAAACTCTGCAACAACTGTTTGGAGTAAATTTCACAACCGAATACACTAAAGAACCTCGAAGCAGGCCTCCAATTTACTCTTTTGTTGAGACGGGTTGTTTACAGTGGCATGATGTTAAATCACCAGTTTGCCCGCGTGTTGATGGTTACATAAAACAGGTTAGGGAGAGCTTTGCCCGCAGTCCACAAAAATCAATGCCACGTGTGTCTCGACTGTTTGGCGAGTAGCTCATAGACATTTACACTTGAAACCATACAGGTTTACAATGGCTCAGCACTTTAGTGATGCAGCTAAGGTTGCTCAATAGGGAATTCTGTGCAGAAATGTTGCATCAGATAGAGGACAATGAGACATTCCTGAACACAATAATCTTCAATGAAGAGTCAACATTTCATATCAGTGGAATGGTGAACACCCATGACTGCAGAATATGGGGCAGCAAAAATCCACATGCTACCCTATAACATGTTTGTGACAGCCCCAAAGTTAATATGTTTTGTGCCCTTAGCAAATTGAAAGTGTATGGCCCTTTCTTCTTCATGGAGAATACTGTCACTGGTATTGTGTATCTGGATATGCTTGAAAATTTTGTTAATTCCACAGATCGATGAAGATGACTGAGATGGGATGGTGCACCACTTCATTTCCTCACTGAAATTTGAGGTTTCCTCAATAAGCGCTCCCCAGACTTGACACCACTGGATTTCTTTCTCTGGTATTTCATTAAAGATGGTGTGTATGTTCTTACTCTACCAAATAATTTGGTCATCTGAAAAATGGAATCTACACTGCCATTGCACAAGTTATCCCTGATTTGCTGCAACGAATGTGGATGTTTGCCGCATGACAATTGGTAGTCACATCGAACCAAAATGGCACCTGATACCTTTATGTGAAACTTGAGATTGTTTGCTAAAAAATGACATATCTACCAATTCTGTAAGTTATCTCAATAAATTTATAAATCATTCAAAGTTAAAGCCCTTTTTTGCTCACCCCGTATAAGCTGTATGAACTCGCCAGTGTGGCTGCAGGAGGTACAAAAGGACGTGGTTTGAGTCGAATCATACATAACACGAAAAGTAACACATATCACAGCCAGATGGCAGCACAAAAACTTTGATCCTATAGATTAAATATGCTGGTTCTAACAAACTCAGTTTGAATTGAGGTAGAACACTAGCCCTTACCCTCTCACACCTTATCCTCATGATTTTTACTGCTTAAATGCATAAAACACGGGGCCAGTGGCATGATCTTTAGCTGGCTGGTTTGAGATATATACACAGTGTCCAGGAATGAAAGGATAACCCTGCATTGGCAGATAGGTCACATCATTTTCTACTGTATTTATTTTAGTAAAAGCCTCACCATTTTCGAGATACTGATGTTTTAAATATTTTTTCGAGACATGTGACTTTGAACAGTTCATTCTATGCCATCCAGGAATTAATGATAATCCTGCAACCACAGATAGTCAGTCACATCATTTCCTTCTATCTGACAAAATTTTATTTTAGTAAAAGTCTCACCATTTTCAAGATATTGATTTTTTTAAAATATTTTTTTCGAAACATGTGACTTTGTTCAGTTTATTCCATGCCATTTCTACAAATTTCATGTTGTACATCATCACTATCTTTGAAATTTTTTTGTACAAGTTGGTTCAAAGTTTTCAGTTTTCCCATTTGCCACTGTCAGAGGTCATTCATGGTCAAAGTGGAGTATACAAAAGTTGAGGACTAACATGCTTAATCAAAAAACGAAACTTACATTCAATCTATCTGATGGTATCTGATTGTATCAAAAAGCCAGTTTTGATCTTTTTTGGCCCCTAGGTGATTTCAAGCCAAAACGCCCAGCTATACATGATCTATATCCGAATATATCAAAGAAATCATTTTGTTTCATATGTCTCCACCACTCCCTCCGTGAACAAAAGAGAGACAATCATGTTGACTGCAAGTTCTCACGCTTATCTTTATCTTATGTATTCATGAGTAATGACAAAGACCAGAATATTTTGTTTGGTATAGCATTTTTAGTTGCCATAGCCTCCTTCCTTCAATTTTGGTAAGTGCTGTGTCTACCTTATAGTATTTCCTTTCAAAATTATTATCACTGCACTGATAAAGAAGTTTTTGAGACTGTTCCCTTTGGTTTTCCTTCTGTGCGTTTCTTTACTTTCTGCCTCTGCCAACTTCCTTCCTTTTGGTATTTTATAACAGTTCCTGTGTGTCACAACAAGCCCGCACATCTTTTACCTTAATGTGCATTACCTTCTGGCATTTTCAGAGCATGTCTTTTCTGTTCATAGCAAGAAAGGCTTTGGTAAATTCAATTTCCATCACTTTGCCTTTGCAAAACCAGATTAATGACCCATTGAACCATACAGTTGTTTGTGACTATCATTGAACCCAAATAACTAGTATAGTTTTCAATGCCAATTTCTCGAGCATTACACCTGTTCCAATGCTGTTTTGATAAACTGAATTACTATTCTTCTTCTTTCAAAATATATTTTTGGTTCATATATGAGGGGGTACCCAAAAAAAGGAATTATTTTTTAAAAGCTATATATTTTCAATTTTTTTTTACAAAACAACCTTGTCCCCCTTAAAATACTCTCCATTACAACTAATACATTTATCGTACTGGTGCTTCCACTGTTTGAAACATTTTTTGCAGTCATCTTTAGAAATGGCTGACAGCTCCTCTCTTGTTTTTTTCTTGAGCTCTTCAGTATTGTCAAATTAATGTTCTTTCATGCCCCTTTTTATGTGTGAAAATAAGAAAAAGTTGCACAGAGTCAGGTGAGTAAGGTGCATGGGGGGGTTCTGCTGAACCATGCCATTTTTAGCCAACGGAGACAGCTGTGTGTGCAGGTACATTGTCGTGGTGGAAGTACCTGTCTCCTGTCTGCCACAAATCGGTTCTTTTTTGATGAACACTGTTGATGAATACTGTTGCATAATCTTCTTAAAACTTCCAAATAAAAGGTTTGATTGACGGTCTGATGTGAGGGAAAAACCCTGAATTAACTACACCCTTGGCATCAAACAATCAAATGAGCATTGTTTTGATGTTTGATTTGACTTGAAGACATTTTTTTTTGGATGGAGAGACAATGATGTCTTCCATTGGCTTGACTGTTGCTTTGTTTCTGGGTTGATCTCTGACAGAAAATCTGGATCAATTTCAAGCTGTTGTTTCAAAGAATGACATGTTTCAACTCGACAATCTTTTTGATTGTCAGTCAGAGCCCGAGGAACAAACTGGGCAGCAACCCTTTTCATTCCAAAATCTTCAGATAAAATTCACTGAAACAAGCTCCAAAATAACCCACTAATCTCTGATAGATGATCAATTGTCTGTTGATGGCCTGAGAGCACAAGCTCTTGAGTTTTTTCAATATTTTTGTCGATGTGGGCAGTTTATGGACATCCAGAATGAAGTTTGTCATCAATCGATAAGTCGCCATTTTTAAACCAAACGAACCAATTTTACACTTGTGTTTTTACCATACCATCATCTTTGTAAGCTGTTTTTGATGTTAAAACAGTTTCAATAGCATTTTTACTGAGTAGAAAACAAAATTTCACAGCTGGACGATGTTCACTTAAGCTTGCCATCATAAAAAACAAAACAGCACTAGCGAAAACAATCAATGCAGATTAACAGAATAAGCCAGGTTGACAACACAGGTGGCACTGAACTGACAATGAGTTGCACCATAAACGCGTATTACATAAGCTCCGCTCACAGCAATGCTATTCTGGTTATTTTTGGGTACCCCCTCTACATTCTTTTATTGGAATAAAGCTATTTACTCACTTAATTTTTATATTTCCATTCCCTCCGCCCTCCCACTGATTGAAACACAGAAGCTTGTTGCTTTTCCTTGGTTGCTGCTTTTATATATTTATTGTTCACTTTTGCTTCTATCAAATCCACTCCATCATGAGACGATTTCCAATCACAATATATTAAAATCCCAGCAGACAGGCACTCTCTTACCATCTGGCCACTTGTTCAACTATCATCATTTATATTAATTATTTTCTTCAACAATAATGTCACTCTTTCATAGTTTCTTTTTGATTTACTATTTTCATGCTTACCAACCACTTAAATTCCTATCACACATCATGTACCCCCAGACCTATATTTCCCTATATGTTACACTTAATCAATTAACGATAAGACTTTCTGTGCCTAGAGGCCATTTGCAGTTCCATTCTGCACTGCAACTGTTTTGTTTCCAACAGTCCTCAACTATCTTCCGCAATATATCAAAAGGGCAAACAAACACCCATCTCAACTTATTTCCCTACACAATATCCTCATATTCTCCAACCACATTTATCATCTATGGAAGATTCATAACTACTACAACCACATATTGAACATACAAGTACTGAGTGCGGTGGATGAGTACTTATTGCTCGGCCCTCACATTCAAGAGGATGCCGGTTTGAATCTCCATCTGCGCATCCAGATTTGGGTTTTCCACAGTTTCTCCAAGTCACACGAGGCAAATGCCAGGATACTTCCATCAAAAGGCCATGACTGTTCCTTCCTGTTCCTTGTCCCCAGTCCCATACCTCCTCTAATGACCTTAATGACCATGAGGCATAAAGCCATAAGCTAATAAAACACACACAAATAAGCAGAAAAACTCTTATACAAATTTTCAATTCTCTGCTTGATCTAGTTAGCTTATGTCCTACAGCTTCATAACATCCACAGTGGTCACCACACTATTTCTCAACCACTTGTTGCCACAATCCCATGTCTTTGCCACCTACTCAAAATTCTCTAACCAGCACACAACTCCTGCACATCATTCCCTATCCTTGGAGAAGACTTTACTTTCTCACCCATTACAAAATTTGACAATGCCACACTTAACAGGTACTATCTATCTTTTGTTTTGTCACACTGTCTGCTGGTAGTACTATTTTGCTGTTGCTGACAGTTCAGAACCACTGGGTCAACTGGAAACCCAAACTCATATAATTCCCATCCACATCCTAATTACATCCACCTCCCTTCCCCCAACACCATCCCATTCCTCACTTTTACCCTCCCATCATCCTTCTTTCTAAAAACAGTCCCTCATTGCAATAACTTAAATGAAATGCAGGATGTAATTCCTAAAGTCAGAGCATCATAATTCTCTAAGCTGACAAGAACTCAACCATAGTTGTTGAAGAGACTAAGCCCTTAGGCAGGTCCCTTGTGTATACAATAATCACTACATGTAGGTCTTCCTGGTTTTGTGGACCAACACCTCCCACCTATTTATCTAAGTCATCCCATTATATGTCACAGTTACTTCCTAACTTCATAGAGTTTCTATCAACATTTGCACACTCCTAACTGAAGATTCTTTCCTGTTACTTAAAGACACACTTCTCTCTACCCTACCTGGCTATCCACTCTACAAACCCTCTTATATATCATGCCTCTATTCTCACACTCATATCACTATTCTTGATAAACACATGTCTATATAAAATGGGCCTATATGCACCCCCGTCTACATCAAACCCACAATCTTGGAACAATAACAACACTTTGGTAGCTGCCACCCATATCACACAAGATGCTATCCCACTTAATCCTAACCAACCAACCTTGTATTTGTTACATCAAAAGTCCCTTACTCCTTACTCCAACAACATGGCCCAGGTAATTCCCGTTTTTAAGGAAGGAGATTGGCGTGATCCCAGGAATTATCGACCCATATCTCTAACATCTGTCTGCAGCAGAATTCTCGAAGATGTCATATGCTCGAACATTATGAAGTTTCTAGATGAGAACAAGTTACTTACACCGTGTCAACATGGATTTTGGAATAAGAGATCATGTGAAACACAATTGGCCCTATTTTCCCATGACGTAATGAAAGTTATCGATGCAGGTTCGCAAGTTGATGCAGTTTTCTTGGATTTTTAGAAAGCTTTTGATTCTGTGCCACACATTCGACTTTTAGCGAAGATACGAGCTTACGGTATTTCGGCTCAGATTTGCGAGTGGATACATGATTTTCTAACTGGTTGATCACAGTATGTCATCATTGACAGGGAAGCCTCTTCTAAGATAAATGTTACTTCGGGCATTCCCCAAGGAAGTATAATAGGTCCACTTCATTTCTTAATATTTATAAACGATCTAGGTGACAACGTCAAATGCTGGTTGCGATTGTTTGCCGACGATGTGGTTATTTATAGGGAATTAAGGTGCTCTGACGATTGCTTAGAAATTCAGCGCAATTTGGATGCTATTTTCGATTGGTGCCGTAAATGGCAGCTTACACTTAATTGCAAACAGTGCAAGGCAATGTGGATAAGTAACAAGAAGAATCAGTTTGTTCACAAGTACAAAATAAATAATTCAGCTGTTGACACGGTTGATTCCGTGAAGTATCTGGGGGTGATAGTACAAAGTAACATGAAATGGGACATGCACATAACTTCTGTCGTAGGCAAGGCTAATTCTAAATTACGATTCATAGGTTGTATTTTGAGGAATTGTAATGCTCATACAAAGGAGAGCGCGTATAAAACACTAGTGCATCCACATCTGGATTACTGTTGTGGGGTTTGGGATCCATATCGCAAGGTTCTGATTGACTCAGTTGAGAGGGTACAGAGGAGAGCCGCTCGATTCGTGACTTGTTGTTACAGCTCTTATGAAAGCGCCACAGAATTGCTACATGGATTGGGCTGGAATAGTTTGGAAGACAGACGACGTAGCTTGCGTTCGAATTTATTGGAGAATATGCGAAAAAATTTAAATTTCAAGTGCAATGAAATACTTCTTCTGCCAACCTAGTTAGGTCACAATGACCGGAGGGATAAGATTAGAGAAATAAGATGCCGTACTGATGCTTTTATGTATTCCTTCTTTCCTCGCACTATTCGAGATTGGAATGTGCGGGGTTTAGGATTGGTGCTTAGCACCCTCTGCCACCCACAATGTTTGTGATTTGCAGAGTATGGATGTAGATGTAGATGACACCGGTGCTTATATCCCAGACCTATTCTCTGAAATTGGTCTATAAACAGATATACCATGACATAAGCTGTACTACACACCGAAACACACACCATGGACAGCTCAAATGTAATTTTATATTTCTCATGCAGTTGTCTCCTAGAAATCCCTAAACCAAATCATCTATCATAGCTATGACTTGCAAAGATCTTTCCCATAAATATATTCTCCTCACTATCCTTCTTACAAAACCCCATAACAACTTCACCCAACTATCCAATTTGAAAAATACATCTCCCTTGTGCTCCAAATCACCCCATGGCTTCTTCTCTTAAACTAGACCACCCAGTTGCTGCCCATGCCAGCTCCCATAATTTATATCACCTCATAGTTTGAGCCATCAGAGCACTCCCAAAAACCTCATCCCCATTCCATCTCCATAGGTGATAACTGGACTACCTATACATCCTGCAGAACAGACAATCCCAAATCTCAGATAATACTTAACTTTATTCACTATCCCAGTCTGATAAATCCACGGCTCGCTTGGATATATAGTTTATTCATTTTTTCTATTCATTCGTCTTGTATATACAAGGGCAATCCCACAAGTAAGGCTTGCAAAGCATTTATGGATACAAAATAAATTTATTTTCCTGAACATATACATCATTTTGAAGGTTTGAACAATTATCTATTTTTCTACATAATCACCATTTTTGTTGATGCATTTTTATAAATGCTGTGACAATTTTTGTGTGCCCATATCATACCAGCTTGCCTCCATGTCTTTGAGTGCTGAATTGCTTTCTGGCCAAATGTTCTTTCAGCTTAGGGAAAAGGTGGTATTCACTGAGTGACTATAGTGTAGGTGTGTGATGAAGTTCCAACCAAAGTATTGCAGAAGAATGACAGTTTGATTGGTGAAGTGCAGGCGAGCATTATCACGGTGAATGCTTATGCCCTTGCACATCATTTGTCTTCTTCGGTTCTGAATTGTCTGTTTTACAGTTGCTGGAAATGTGGAAATTCAGACATGCAATTCAGTACTGAACTGAAAAAGAGAAATGTTGAGCAAGGATGTAAGCAATCTCCACAATAACGCTCAGCCATACGCCACCCATCAAACCATCACTCTTCTTCAAAATTTTTGTTGGATCATCATCGTACACCCACACTATAGCCTGCACTTGGCACCTAGTGAGCTATATAATATAGGTAAATTAAAACTGTCCCAGTGTTTACAAAAATGTATTGACAAAATAGTAATTACATAGAAAAATAAATAATTTTTTTTTTTAACTCTAAATGCTTTGGAGAACTTACTTTTGGAATCACCATTGCACATTAATGAAATTTTTCATTGCTGAATAATTTATTTGATTATTTATTAATGATTATCTTCTTTTCTGTGGATAACATTTAAAAGGATGTAGTTTTTGTCACCTTCACCACATCTTCTTAAATTAAGCAGTCAAAAAAAGAACAATTCATGTGACTGGATTGACTGCAGTACATACATAGTTGTCCTTTATTCAACTTTACTGTCTGACTGATCTACTTTACCTTTCCTTTCCATATTAATGTCACCTCACAGCATTTCTCCCCACTGTAGAAGTTTTTGGGGTATGGTAAATTCTTATTGTTTGTTGGTTTTATGTCTTTAGGCCTTGTTGATGTTGAAGTCATTATAAAGGAAAAGATTTGGGCTAGGAATGGGAAGGAAATCAGCAATGGACTTTCGAAGAAACCTGTCACCAGTCCAGTATTTTGAATAATAAAACCCTCAATAACCATATAATTTTTTAGGCAGAAGTTAATTTAATTCAGTGACAATGGTGTGAACACTGGTGACCATATCCCTATGCACCTGTTTTTTGCCCATTCTTGTACCTGCCTGCTTTTGCCCTCTATAAATGTTAATTTTAAATTCTTTCAGCATTTTGGTAAATTATTCATCAATTCCCGCAGTAATTTAATCCTATCCCTGACCTACTAAACTATGAAATAAAATTTTTCCACACTCTTATGCTTGAAACAGAGTGGCATGGTCATCTTTATCCTTCCCTGACACACTCTTCATTCTTCCACCAATATCTTTCTGTCTCATCTCCAATATATGCTTTCTGTACTCCCACAACTCTCTTCTCCCTCCTCCTGTCTTTCAATGAATCCCTTTACAGCTCCAAAAACATATCAGTTACTGATTGTGTTTTGATGCAATTTCCAAAGATGAATTTAGCAGCCCTTCTTTACACCCAATCCAACTCCTATATTTAATATTCAAAATGTGGGTCCCATACTACACTACCATAAGCAAAGTTGACCAAAGTTTTGTCAACCAATTTGCTCGCTCTCTGGCATATCCTCAATCAACCTCTCCAACAAAAGAAGGATTTTAAAATCTTTTCTTCCTGCCTGGTTGAGTTTATCAGATACTAAGTCAAGGTATTTATATTTCAAGTTTTCAACAAGCAGTTCCTCCTCCACCTTATCAACCTTTAGTTTTTTATCAGTGTACCTTATCAGCTGATTCTTCTCTGCCTTTATCTTCATCCCATGTAGATCTACCCAGCTAGATATAATGCCCTGATCAATATGCGCTCTCACTTCTGATATAAACCATCAACACAATCATTCATTAGAATAATAAATAGCAATTCCCCAAATACCCCATAATATAAAAGCAACATCAAAAAGGGGAAATTTTGAGAAATTGTTGATGTCATATCTTCAATACCACTCATTTTACTCTGTAGAAGAATATTTGAAACATACTAATTGAAATAATTTAATGTAAATATCTTAATTTATATTTGACATGTCTCATATCATTATGTATAATGTACATGTATATGATTAGAGGTCAAATAAAATACTGCTACTACTACACCACCCTCTGGTGCTCCCATTTTCACCTCCACTTCTTTTGATACTACACTTATTATTCTAACTTCATGTTTCTACCTTTTAAGAATTCTTCTACCCAGCAAATCACTTTTTCATCTACTCCAATAGTTTTTACCTTAATTACCACCATTTTACAGCTCACTGTGTTGCATGCTACATAATCAAAATGGCCTCTATTGGCAATTTTATCGAAAATATCCTGCATGTAGCCCACTAACTGATATTTGGATCAATATCCTAGCCTAAAGCCATGTTGCCGACTTGAAAATCAGTTTTGTTCCTCACAGATATTTTTGATGTGGTTACATATCAATCTCTCCATGACTTTACATATCACTAATGTGAAAGTGATCGGCATGTAATTTTCGACCTTATTAGTCCCCCCCCCCTACTAATATAGCATTTTTCTATTTCTCTGGTTAGCAACAATATCCAGACCCAATCAAAATAATGATTTAAAATATGGTGTAATATCACTTCTCACTATCTTTAAAACACCTGTGGTAATTTTATCTATACCAGCCTCATTATGCTTTTTTTTATCTTTCTTAGTTTCTTTGCAATGCCCTCTGGATGAATTTAAAAATTTTTAGTCTGCTCATTTTGAATTGCTAACATTCTTGTTCTTTGATTTACACTCCCCCATTTTTGAATCCCTAATGGTCACATGAAACCAGTTACTTAATATTTCTGCATTTTTCAAATCCTTAGTAACATCATCTCCATCCTTATTTGCAATTATCTGAATACCTTCCCCTACCCTCATTTTCCGAACATAGCCATAGAAATTTCTAAGGGCACCATTCAGTTGTCCTGCACCAGTAATATTTTTGATAAACCTATCTTTAGCTTGCTTCTTTGTTGACAATAAATCCTTGTTTTTTTTTTTTTTTTTGTAAAGTGCACCATACTGCTTTGCTGTTTCTTGACTCTGTTGCATCCTCTTTTGCCAGCTTCTTCTATAATATGCCAGCTCCCTTCTATAATATGTAGTTTCCATACTATTTTTTATATTTGTTTTTGTTTTGGTGTAAACATTTCTACTCCCATTCTTATCTCCACCATTTTTGAGCCATCCTTCCATTTGCTGAAACTTTTCCTGAAATATTCCTCCAGTTCCGAAAATATGCCTTTTTATGAGAGTACCTATTACCACCTTCAATTACAGCCTCATTAGTCTTTTGCAGTACTCGGTATGAAAAATGAAATGCAAAAATTATCGCAGAATGCAATCAGTGACGGATATGATAAAGGAGCTGGAATGGGATTCATTGCAAGACAGGAGGAGGATGAGGAGGGTCATGGGAGTGTACAGGGCATATACTGGTGATGAGGCATGGAAAGATATTGCAGTAGGTATGAAAAGTAGTGCATGGAAGGGAAAAGATGACCATGACCACAAGCTGGCACTCGATTTCAGGCACAAGGGTGTAGGAAGATTCTCTTTTTTAGGTAAGGGTGTCAGGGATTGGAATGAGTTACCAAGAGAAACGATGAATAATTTACCGAAAACTTTGAAGGAATTTAAAGAAAAAATTTGTAGAGGGCAAATGTAGGTGGGTGCAGGATAGGGGGAAGATAGCTGTGTAGGGAAATTGCCACCGGAGCCTGTGCTCCATTGCAATTAAATTAAATTAAACTCTAACAATAATATTTCATATTAATGATCTGTTAATGTTAGGGCAGAAAGAAATGTAATAAACATAAGTGTCATGCTTTTAACAAATATGTTTATATTCAAAACAGCGTGCTTCCAACAAGTATGATTTTTTTTTTTTTTTTTTTTTTTTTTTTTTTTACAAAAGCATGTGATCTCACTACTAAAATATGTGTGTGCTCATTCTTGACTCTACATATTGCAACAGAAACAAAAAATCATAAAAGTTAATTAACAGGCAGAATAAAACAATGAGCAAATGATATAACAGTGCAGAAATATAATAATGGGATTGAAAAATCTAAGAATAACACTTTTTACACTTTCTGCAGTTATACACACATAGAATTACAGAATTCCACTTATTTCTGATGATGGCTGGGTGGCATTAGCATGCACAATGGACATGAACACAAGGGGCATTGTAATTTTAAGATCTCAGTCCTTCTTGAGGAAGCAGAAGATCTTGGAGAGTGGGTGCTGAAGGAGATTGTCTCATAATAGTGACCACTGAGCAAGGAATATAATCCATGGAGGGGTAAAGTTCAAACAGTGGACAAGGAGAGGGGCTACTGGTTTAAAGGGAATACCCAAACATTGTAAAATATCTACATTAGTCATGCGCAGGCAAATAGCAAAATTAAATACATAAATATAAATAAACAGAGGAAATCAAGCAAATGCCTTTGAGAATTCTGTGTAATCCTAATGGTCTGATCTGCAAATAATAATAATGTAGATTAAAATAAAAATGTGAATTTAAACATCACCTCTGGTTAGTGGAGGTTCAAGTTAGATAGTGGGGTTAAAGAAAGGAGAGGGGTGAAAGAGAAGGAACGGTTAAAATTTTAAGTGAATACCATCTGTCAGTGGCCATTCACTGTAATGGGTAGTAGATTAATGGTCAAACCTTTGTTTGCAGGTTAGCTGGTATATTTCACAAGAGGTTTCACAGGTAGTGTGTCCTATGAGAGGAAAGCTTTTCTGAGTGAAGCTTTGGTGAAGGTGGTCGAAGTATGGTGTATGTTGCACATCTTGTAGTGTGAACCATTAATTCTGGAAGAGCCCTAGGGGCTGTCTGATGGGATAAGGAAGATCATATCTGTGGACTAGAAGTTGATTAAAGTTAGGAGGTCTGATGAAGCAAGTTTTGGGAGGGGCAAGGAGGGTTTTAAAGGGGGGTGGGGGTGGATTTCATTTCAGGGCAGCTTTGAAGGAAATTATAACAAAGGATTCAGTTGATGGATTCGACATCTGGGAGAGTGTTGCATGAACAGAACTGAACTATGGTAGGTTTTTGATGGGTTAGTGTGGTCAATGGGTTGAGCAAGTTGTGATGTGGTACATGAAAGTTGTCTGTGAACTAAATCCAGTGAGTAGTTGTGAGATATCAGAGCTTGGAAGATGATGTTTGAGGACCCAAAATTCCAATATCTCTTATGTTAGTATGTACACGCTGCCCAGTCATCATCTTAGGTAAGTGGTGGTTTAATTCAGTTCGTAATTCGTAATTACATTTCACTAAGGGACCTCACAGTAAATTTCATAAGTGTTCATAGTTTCATTGTAACCATATTGCTGCCCTGGCTTTTTCCATATTGTTCCTTTGTGTGACACTCTTTGCATTCCTTTATTTTTGTTTCTGATCTTCCTGTTCTCTTAATTTGTGTTTTAAGTTGTTTAGCATTTGTATTTATTTCTATTTCACAGGCGGATTTCAAGGTACTATTCTATAACCTTCATACTAGGAATGTATGCTCCCGCCACTCTGGTATGCATCTTTCATGATTAGTTTCCCATATGTATACTGCATAACTTCTGTATACTACAATATTTTATTTTATCTAAACAACTTTTATGCCCAACACACCCGTTTTTCTCTTTAGTTTCCTGAACTGATAATTCCGATTTGCTTGCATCCATTGTTTTTCTGTAAATATATGCTTTACTCTACATTCTTATTATTTCCCATAATATCTCACAACAAAACCACAATTAAATTTTACTGTCAGGTAATTCAAAAAATTATTTGTCAAAGTTAAGTAGTGATTTATAGCTTAGGCTTAGTTTTGGATTGCAATATACTGACTAGACTTCATTTAATCAAGACTGGTACTTTTCAAATATTTGCATATTCCCTTGAAAGACTTCGGGAGCCAGGTAATGTAAAATTCTATTACAGAAGAAGTATTTCTAAATAAATGGCAAACATAAATAGGAGGATTTTAAGAAGAAAAAAAAGTTAAATACCATGCAAAAAGAAAAGGAAAGTTCATAATAAAGATATCAAATACAAGCTGAGAAATAAATCTTTTATTGCCAACAACAAATTTACATAAAATATTACTTCATTTATTTGTTCAAAGAGAAACAGAAAAATAGGCCTGAGTGGAAGGTTAAGAAGAAAGTATAAAGTAAACATACAAACAAATGACAGATGAAGAAAAACTATTCACATTCCTCTAGATATTCTCCTTTCACTCTATATTCCTAATGAAGACAATATTTATACACATAAAAAACAAAAGTTATTATCAAAAAGTAAAAATTCACGTAATAAATAAGCAGAAGAATGAACAATGGCTGTATTAACAATAATAACAATGATGATAACAATCAATATAATCTGAAATAAAATATGTGCCGGCAAAATAAAAATGTGTGCCCAGTTTGTGACTATCAGAGTATTCATGCATTACAATTCATGCACAATAATTGAGTTACACACAGTGATAAGTATTTTTCATCTACTACCCCTTACCCTAACACACACACATGATATCCTTTCTACAAAAATATTGCAGTGGTTAATTATTATTTGACAAAAATACAGAAAGAGAATAAAGACTGAACTCTTTACAGCTTGATTAAGCTATGATAACATTATGAAATACTGAAATAATTTCCAAAAATGAGTGATGAATCTCAGTAAGAGGATAAGGCATCATTCAAAGGTTCACTTTAATAATGGGTAACACACATTTTTAAAAAATATTTCAATTTATCTAACACTTCCTACATAAAATCTCATAAAATGATATATTCACATGTTAAGTAAATTTCTTTCTCAGTTTATGAGAAAATATTGCATTTATATTCAACAACGAACAAAGCTTGCACAAGGTTAATTCCAGCACTAAATTTAACAACGAGTAGGTCAACATTTATTTTAAAATCCAACCATACTGAATCTATTGTTAATCTTACATGAGGAAAGAATTTTAAGAGTCATATTACATAAATAACTATTCACCATAATAGAAACAGATTTTATTTTCCCTGATATGTAGCTGATGACATTTATGTTTTATGTCATTTAGCCACCTAAGGTCAAAGCTACCATAGGCTGTGACAATTTTTATTTTTGAATTTAATTACCAAGAACACAATTCAAGATTATCACAGAAGTATTTAGTTTCCAACAACAACTAAGTTTTGAATATTTTATTTCACTGAAGTGAGATGTTTCCTGGTAAAGATAATCACAAACTTTGAGCACTGTGTACCAGCTGACACACACAATAAATGTTTACAGTTGGTGAAAATTTATGAACATGTAATCAATGCTGTGACAGACCAACCTGAACATTTTTTTTTTTTTTTTCAAAAAGAAGATGCTATCAAAATAGTCTTTAAACTCCATTTTCTGACCAAATCAAAGTTATTTCTCTCTACTGATAACAGAAGAAGAAACTGTTAAGATTTCACGATCCCATGTTTGGATGTCAATTTATAAATCATAACATGTCATCTTACTATAGTTTTCCTTAGAATCTGAGATGATGAACTCTACTACATACTACAACAATCTTACTTGATTGATGTCAGTGTACTTTCAGAGACCAGTAGTTAGATAACATTTCACCATATGTATTATCGTTCAGCAGCTTATAACTGAGAACTCCTTGTTAACAATTTTCACCACCAGACATTTTGTTTGTACTACCACTTGATCACTCATTTCTTTGAGCCTGTGGAATCGTTCATGTCTAGAATTTTGAACACTCTGTTCATTTTATTGCAGCATTAGTTTCAAAATTATGTTAACCAGGAAATAAAAGGAGCTAAGTAGCGAACGGATTTACAAAAAAAGGATAGCAAAATGAACCACAACTTACCTTAGATGATGGTTTCGTGGGGTGAACACAAAAAAAAGCACAAGAACAGGAAAAACAATGAATATTTTGTGACTTGGCCCTGAGTCAACAGGAGAACATCACGGAGGGAAGGTGGTGCTGGATACGGTCTCACAGAATGACCGTTAGTCAGGAACATGGCAAATTCAAACAGAGTACAAGGATCGGGGGACAGTGAATTGGATCTAGTACACAAGCAAAAATGCAGAATACATAACATAAATTTGAGAAAGTAAAAATAAGTAAACAGAATAATCAAAAAAAATAATAATAATAATAAAAAGTAAAAAAATAATAAAAAAATGAAAAAATATAAAAGTAATAATAAAAAAGAATCTGTCCAGCTAAACGTCACCTCTGGTATGTGGTGGTTCTATATAAACAGTGGGCATGGAGGCAAGGAGGCAAAGAGAGGCTAGAGGGAAGGAAAAGTACTGACTGAGTATTATCTCAAATTGAGACCAGGATGTTGCCTTGTGCCTGGTTTGTATTGGTAGGCAAGCTGCCACCTACTGAGTACAGAGGAACTGCTGTTGTTTGGGAGGACTCTGATAACATGGACTGTGAAACAAAAATTAAAATTATTGGTGTCATGGGAGATGGCATGGATAGCTACTGGATGTTTTGGATTCCGAATGAAAACTGTCTGTCAGTGGCCATTCATTCTTATAGTTAGTGAATTGGTAGTCAAACTTATATAGGAAGCCAATTAGTGTTTGCAGGTCAGCTGGTATAATACATGGGAGGTTTCACAGGTGGTGTGTCCTATGATAGGAAAGCTCTCGCCAGTGATAGGATTGGTGAAAGCAGTGGAGGCATGGTGTATGTCGTATATCTTGCAGCGGGGTCCATTGCATGGGAAAGATCCTTGGGGCTGTCTAATGGGACGATGAAGACTGTGTTTGTGGATTAGGAGTTGGCTGAGGTTGGGAGGTCTGCTGAAACAAGTTTTGGGAGGGCCAGGGAGGATTTTTGGAAGACTGGATCTCATTTCTGGGCAGGTTAGTAGAAAATCATAACCCTGCCGAAGGATTCTGTTGATGGATTCAAGGCCAGAGAAATATTGTGTAACCAGGACTGGACTGTGGTTGGTTTCTGGGGGTTTGTATTCAATATGTTGAGCAGGTTGCATTGTGGCTCGTGAAAGTAGCTTGCGAACCAAAGCTGGGGGATAGTTGCGGGATATCAATGCTTGTGACATGATGTGTGAGTACTCCATTAGGGAGTATTATGTTTCACTCATAAATCAAAGAATTTAACATATTTGCCAATAAATTTAAATGAAAATGGCCAAACAATCTCAGCCCAACCTATGAAACAATTCTGTGACACTTTCGTAAATGCTGTAGCAGGCAGTCACTAATGGAAAGGCTCTCCTTTGTACTTTCTCCAACATGTCAATCAATCCTTTGCAATATGGATCCCAAACTGCACAACAGTAATCCATGTGTGGATGCACAAGAATTTTATATGCTATTTCCTTTGTACAATTCTTCAAAATACAGTCTATGAACTGTAATCTAGAATTAGCTTTACCCAAAACAGAAGTAATGTGCAAGTCTCATTTGACATTGCTCTGCACTATTACACCCAAATACTTCACGGATTCAACTATGTCAACAACTGAATTGTTTATTTTGTACTCATGAACAAATGGATTCTTCTGATTAGTTATTCGAAATACCTTGCACTTTTTGCAGTTAAGTATAAGTTGCCATCTATGGCACCATTCCGAAATAACATCCAGATCATGCAAAATTGCCAAGCAATCTTACCCATATATAACTACATCATTGGCAAACAATCACAACCTGCTAATAATATTGTCACCGAGATGGTTTATAAAAATTAGGAAAAGAAGTGATCCTATTTTACTTCACGGAGGAACTGCCAAAGTAACATCTAGAATAGAAGAGGCTTGCCCATCAACAATGCAATACTGTGACTGTATCTTCTTCCTTAGATCCACAAGACTGGTAATCCTGGGCGACCTATAGTTGCGGCATATGGATCGCTCACTGAAAGGATTTCAGCTTTTGTGGATCAACATCTCCAACCCTTTGTCCAAAATCTTCCCTCCTACATGAAAGACACTCCAAATTTCCTTGAATGCCTATCCACAATCCACACACCTCTACCTCCAGACTCCTTCCTGGTCTCAATTGATGTAACTTCCCTTTATACCAACATTCCACATAGTCAGGGCCTCAGTGCCCTAGAATACTACCTAGACCTACGACCGCCACATAGCCTACCTAGTACATACTTCATTTCAACCTTGGCCCGTATAGTTCTCTTCAAAAATTTCTTTACATTTAATTCTGTAGTATATCACCAAATCCGTGGTACCGCCTTGGGCACCCGCATGGCCCCATCCTATGCCAACTTATTCCTTGGTCGTCAGGATGAACGTTTCCTGAACAACACTCCCTTTAAACCCACTATGTGGTTCAGATACATAGATGACATATTTATGATCTGGACCCACAGCGAAAACCACCTCCTTGAATTCCTCCACTCCCTTAACAATAGCAACAATTCCATCAATTTCACCTGGACTTACTCCCGCTCACACATCACATTCCTCGATGTTGGCATCATGTTCAGGCATGGTGTCCTTCATACCGCAGTTCACATCAAACCCACTAATTTACAGCGGTATCTACACTTTGATAGCTGCCATCCATTTCATACCAAACGTTCACTCCCATACAGTCTTGCCATCCGTGGAAGTCGCATTTACTCTGATGCTCATTCTCTCCATCAATACTCACAAAACCTATCCCAAGCCCTTATTTCCTGTTTTTACCCCAGGGATCTTGTACATAAACAGATCTCCCATGCAATCAACCACCCTCCATGTAACCACTCTCACTTGTCTCCTACAAAAACCAACCATAGCCCTGCCTTTGTCACTCAGTTCTCTCCTGGCCTCGAGTCCATCAACCATATCTTGCGACAGGGGTATGACTTCCTTCGCTCATTTCCAGAAATGCGTACTCTCCTACCCAAAATTCTACCCAATGTCCCTTGTGCATGTTTTAGCAGACCAACCAATCTTAAGAACATCTTAGTACACAAATACCCTCCGTTAGACTCTCCAAAAGCACCATATGGATCTCATCCTTGCAATAGACCTGTGTAAAACCTGCATTATGCTTCCACCCACCACTACATATTCCAATCCCACCACAGGAGAAACTTTCCCCATTATTGGACATGCCACCTGTTCAACCACTCATCTTATATACCAACTAACTTGCCACTATTGTACCAGTTCTTACATAGGCCTCACCACACAGCAACTCTCTGTTAGAATGAATGGCCACAGACAAACAGTCCACACCCGTAACCTGTACCTTCCAGTACCAGAACATGCCAATAGCCATGATTCCAACAACCTCAACTTTTTTTTTTCTTTGAGAGCAGTCAGAGTTTTCCGTGACAGCACCACTGCAGCAGAACTCCGGAAATGGGAACTAGCGTACCAGAATATCCTGGACTTAACCACTGTTAAAATCAAATTAACCCATCACTACCTTTTTTTTTTTTCATGTGTTTATACTGTACCCTTACTACATATGCTCATTTTAGCATCGCCTGCAATATATTATCTCAGATATTGCATACTGATATCGATAGACTACTCCTTAGCCATTCCCCCACCCTCCCCCACTACTCGGTTAGTCATTAGGTAACATTCGTTGTGTACACACGTTCCGAGCCTAATGGCCCATTTTTCTACTTGTGAACAAGGCAGATGCCGAAATATTATGTAGTTGTTTGTTATCATAAGTGTTCCCTCTCATCGCATCCATCCCCTTTGGTATGTGGTGGGTTAATTTCCTGTTCTTTTCTTATTTGTGTATAACTTATTAACTGAGATCCACACAAATATCCTTATCTAAGGCCACAATGCTGTCTCGAAAACCACTTAAGTTTTTCACAAGCACCTGTCGTGTGGATGGATATCAACCTCTCCATTAATTAATCTACTACTGGTGTCAAACTGATTTGCCTGTAAGTTTCAACCATCATTTATAAGTTGGTTCATTTGGTAAGCAACAAGTATCCAGACTCAGTTTAAATAATGTTTTGAGATAAAGTACAATGTCACATCCTGTGATTTTAAGACATCCATAGTAATATTATCTATACCAGCCCCTTTGAGGTTTGTTAGAACTGTAGGTTTTGGCATGTTCTGCTACTGGATATACGTATAGGTTGTGGGTGTGGTATGTTAATGTCATAATAAAGTGCTACTTGTTAAAAGAACATTAATAATAACAGAATAATAATTGTTTTTTTTTTCAAAGTAATTTACATAATATTCGTTGGATGCAGTACAAAATTATTCTGAGAAAAAGAATAAGCATCATTAGTAAAAGCTTTATAACTATCATTCATTTAATAGTGAATTTTTTCCCTTGCTTTTCACGATAATTTGGGAAATTTCTGTAAGCAATAATTGTGTCACCAGTTATTTTCCTGATTTAATATGCACTTGTATGTGGTTGGTGATGTCTGTGATTGGCACTGAGTTACAGCATTGGTTTAAAATTGGATTTCTAGAAGGATCAGTGTGTCAGAAAAGAATTTTGCTTGGTGAAATAAATTTGAGATTTCTTTTCAGGGATTTTAATTGAATTAGTCATTGATGTAAAACAGTTTGCAATATATGAGGAGTCTGTTGTACTCAGGTCAAAAGGAAAGTTAAATGATAACTTACCAATTTCTGGAAACTCGTGTTGTTTCCATGATTCACTTGGGTTGGAAGTGGAGGACAATGCAGTGATGAAACCAGGTGAGCAGGAGAAAGATGACCTAAAAGATAAGTTGGAAGGACAGAGAGAGATAAAGCAAGAATAAATAAAAAAAAAAAAAAAAAAAAAAAAATGGGACAGGAGTTGGTGTAAGAAATGGAACTAAGGTAGAGAAAGTGCAGCAAAAGCAAGATGAGTTTTTCTGGGCAATAAAACAGGAGTTGAATAAATTTAAATTTGACCTTAATGTGATAGTAGGGAAGGTCTATGAACTTGCAAGTACTTGCTAAATATAAATTCAAGAAGATGTGCAGATTTTTGTGGAGACAGAAAAAATGGAGAGGTAACTGAACTGTGTGTAAGGTGGTATTGATGAAACAGAAAAAAGAGAATAACTGAATTGACATTGATATGCAAGACATAAAAAAAGAAGTTTCAGCTGTTTGGGACAACCTTAACAGAGCAGCATATAAAGAAAACATTTTGCTTGGAAATTGGGAGCAATATAAAAATACGGTGGAAGGACAACTAAGCCAATCCATCATGAGGTACAGTTACAGCCACTAATATTGAATAAACTAAAATTCATGTCAGGGGGGAAGATATATCCATATCCATATGTATCCTTTGTATAAACTTATAGAAACTTGTTGCCAAAACACTTGACAGATGAAACTGAATAAGGCTTTGGAGTAAGCGTGTTAGACCAATATGTGTGAGAAAATTTTTTGCAAGCATTTCTGTACCAGTACAGATCATAATAAAAGCAGTGGAATGTCAAACATGAAATAAAAGGCAATCTGGAATCCTCAGAGTGTATTGTGAAAGGTCATAGAAGGAAATTATGTACTTGTCCATGGAGAGATAAATGCAGTCCATGTACAGTACAGGAGACAAAATGGAATGAATGAATATCTAGATACTGTGGTAGGGATTGATATGTGGAATATGAAAAAGGAATCACCCATAATTAATTTTTCTGAATAGAACAGATTAAAAATGACAAACAGTAAGCCAGGTTTATGCATGACATAATGAAGAACATATTCAAATTGGTAACAGACAGAATGTTATGAGCCACACAAAATGATGCCATCATCAATACAAGTAATAATAAAGATCCAAAATGTTGGAGTAAAGCTTGTGAATTTTCAGGTGTATGAAGCTTTTCAAGCTTTGAGGGGAAACTGGACTGGAGAGTGAGATCTAAGGGCCATTAACTCTGATGTAGCTAAAGATTTTGTAATAGATTAAAGTTGTGGAATAATGTTTGTGGGGACAGTAAGAGCCTGGGTGTAGCTTTTGTATTGTACCCTTTCTGTGTCAATGCTGAAACAAACATTTGCTACACCAACTTGCAATTTCACTTAAGTTGGTTGATAAGTAAGGTTGGGGACTGTGTCCCTCAAAATGTCCGGGGTGTAACTTTTTGATGTGACTGGAAGCTTAAGAATACTGTATCCCTATACAAGGCCACAAAACTCTCTGATCGTACATCAGCATCTGGAGCTGTAAAATCTGCCCCAACAGCATGGTTACCTGTATTTTCCAACATTTCTCTTCGAAGACAAGTGACCTTAAAAAGGGAATGGTAGAAATGTTTAAGGAACTCATAATATATGCACATATCAAATCCAAATCAGTTTAAAATAAAGGAATTTGATGTAGAAGTTTTGTGAGATGCTGGTCCAAAATCAGTTCTACATAAATAAAGCATTACACACTCAGTGGACCAAATAAAACCCTGATAAACTGAATCGACCCAAGACAGTTTCCTGGATTCAACTTTTCCAGGAAAATCTGGATAGTACTAAACTGTGTGAGAATCCTTCGTGTCACTCTGAAAACCAAATCAATAGCAAACTATGAACCACCTCACCATAGAATTCAGTTGAATGATCCAGCAGTCTCATGAAGTAACTGTAGGCAAATTAATATCAACTTGTAATATCATGTCTGTCTTATTCCAAATTAACTGCGTGTGTTACACATCTATAGACAATTAAGTTATAATCCTAAGAATAATTGCTGCTTTAGAAGCCTTATGCCAAATCTACTACACAACTTCCTGAGTTCACTCACGCCAATAGCTATTGGCTGGAGTATTGTGATGTCATGTGCCAGCCTTTGCTCACAAATTAACAGTAACCAGAGATACCATCAGAAGAAATTTGAGGTTATGTCCACAATTTAATAGCTAAGCAACTGCTACCAAATTATTATTATTATTATTATTTGCTATCATTAGTCTTTGGACAGGTTTGATGCAATCCATCCCTTCCTATCTTGTGCTAACCTCTACATATCCCCTGCAGCCCACGTCCTCAATTATCTGCTTCATATATTCTAATCTCTGTCTTCCTCTATAGTTCTTACCTTCGACTGTTCCCTCCACTAAAAAATTAACTAATCCATCATGTCTCAAAATATGACCTACCAGCCTGTCTCTTCTTTCTGTAAGCTTCTTCCACAAACTTCTTTCCACACCCAATAAATGAATAACCTTTACGGCTGAAAAAAATGTGGAAATGCTTTTCATTAACATGTTGCTAATGAAAAACTTAAATTACTCTTGGACTCTGCTGTGACCATGAATGCCAATTGTCATTCCGGCCTAGGCTAAATTTAAGTCTAATTAAAACTTTGCTGATTTTGTTGCTTGACCAAAGTTTATACATTACGATTTATTTGCTTTTTACTGACCACTTTCGTTAATGATCTTTTTTCATGTTCAGTGTACATGAGTTATTAGGTTATTTAAAATGGGTACCAGGACAAATATGTGATTGAATTAAGTATTCTGGCAATTCATTTCTTTGGAGTTGCTCAAGTTTAATAATTTGGAATCTGTTCTCTGCCATTACAGACACTATGAGCAAAGATTAAATTATGAATGTTTGACCAGCCTCAATAAAAAAAAACAATTTGATGTGTTTAAAGCAAACAGGAATTCTTCAAAATTTTCAGAGTGAACTTTATGGGTCGAATACAATAAAGTTTGTATTTAAGCAAGTTCGAGTCTAAGACTTTTGAAACTACAATTATATGACAGTGCGATCGTACAAGTCCTTGTTTAATACCTACGTCTATTATTACTTCTGAGTTCTTCAAGCTCAAGAGATTTTATTCACCCTAAGGGCAAAAATCAGGTCAAGATTGTATTTGGTCAGATCAGGTCAACCTGTCATAATCTTTGATCTTAAAAACTGTAACTATTCTAGACTTGTGATGATATGCAAAAAATGATCACAGGCTTACAGTAGTGAAATAAATAAAATCAAAAGAGATGAACATTGCAAGTGGATCACATGTGCACACATCAAAACTTATTACATAACTAAAGCTCTCAAATTTGTTCATCTTTATGTGTTCTTTGCCACACTGCAGTCTTTATTACCTAAAGGTATGTGACATATATATAAAAATGACGCATTTAGGAATCCAAAACAATGGAAAAATAATCCTTTTCTTTAAAAAAAAAAAAAAAAAAAAAAGCAGGAATAAACTAGGCATAGAATAAATATTGGACAGACTGCAGTGATCATTAATTTAACTCTGTGTAAAATTATTCACAACGGAAAATGTTTTGTTCAGATAATACTTGTTCAGCAACAGTTACATAAAACAGCATATTGACAAATCATTAAGTATGGAAACAAAACTGTATTCATGCACCCGCCAGCATAGCAGCACACTGAACTGAGGAGGTGCAACAGAACTAGGTTCGAGTCTTGTCACTCACGTACCAGCAGTACTGATTGCGGTTTATAGGTGGTTCTCCACGGTCACTTAGGTGTATGTTGCGAGGGTTCCCAATCTCTGACTCATTAACTACCCATTTCACAAATAAAAATATACATATCACAGAAAACATAAGTTACACAAACCCTTAATCTCGGAACAGACAATCCCTCATTTTCACCGCCCAGTGGAAAAATTGGATAAATTCTTCATTACTAGCCATGAGGAGAACCAAACAGGATCCATTCACAAATAATAATAGTATTCATGGTTTAAAAAGTCTAAAAAACTACAGATAATGCAATCTGGAAGTTGATAATATTGTAGTTAATGGTTTTCAATAATAAGTGACAGTGAAAGCTAGTTATTTACTTATTCATTTAAGAATAAATACAGTATAGCCTACTATTAATACATTCCCATCTGTCAAAAGAGCAAAGGTTGTAATATAGTTTCCGCTTTTAAAATATTTCACAAGTAATTGTATGAGGTCAATACCTTAAGGAGAGTAAGAAACTGGAATAACTGTCACCAGGCAATCGTGATAAGCTAAAATGGTTACACAAGAAGATCCATATGGGTGTAACTATTGTTACAACTAAGTTACAATATTAAAATTATAGGCATGGAGGCATGGTTCCTCATACTGACATCCAAGCAATTAAAAACATCCATATTCTACAATGATTTATCTCCAAGTTTTTGATGTTTCCACAATCTTTTTAAAGTATCTATTGTCAAGCATGCTTAACAGACACTGGTGTCTAATTGAGTAATTAATGTGACAAATAACTGTTCTGGCTCTGGATACTGTTATATTTACATGATAAACTTACTGTCTCAATCTCCCTAGCTAAACAACCGTTAGCAAGGAAAAGAAACTAGCATCAATAAATTAAAAAAATATATCCCCAGGGATGACACCAACTCAAATCTTTCTATAATCTATACATATATATTAAGTTTACATATAAACAAACTTTGCATTTAAAAAAAAAAGAGAGAGAGAGAATGAAATAACAATAAAATAGACTTCAAATTTTGGATCCAAAATTTGATTTGTTATTACTAACATAGTAAAAATGCAAATGAAAAGTAAATCACAGAATTGTTTGGTCAAGTTGTGTGAAAGCAAAATTAAGTAATGGGAATACACCAATCAGTAGTTCTCAAGCAGTAACTAAACTTTACCATAGCATCCAATGACAGAAGACAGAATTTATGCTGTATCTACAAGAACAGTTGATTTATACAAAATTAATATTACCAGTAGGCAAGTGTAGCATTAGGAATGAAGCATGTTGAACGTTTTATAGATTGACAAACATGCATGAAGCTTTATGAGGCTATCCTAGTGTGTCACTGAAATGTAATTTTCGTGGGTCCACTGGCAGACATATTCTTTCAATGAAACTGCAAAGACCACATTACAAGAAACTGAGCTGTTCGGGGGGAGGGTTGGGAGAGGGGACACTTAATTTGCAGATAGAAAGACTGTTTTGATAATTATGTTCTTCACAAAATTCTATGTAGAAATTGGTACTCATTACGACAGCAGGAGCCTGGATGAATATGGAACCATTGTATTTGAGGTGGAATATGAGAAGAATACTCAGTTCTGACATTTTACAAATCTGGCTTCTCCAGTTCAAAATAATAATAATAATAAACTTTTGTCTTTCTGACACTTAAAACATAAGTTAAAAATTTCAGATTATTCAGTTATTGTGTAAACTAATTATAAAATAGAAAAAATACAAAAATGCCTGCGTAGTCACAATACTGATCAGAAGCTAATAGTGAGCAAATAAAAACTATCAGTGCTTAAATACGGCGGATCAGATGGCTGTCAAAAAAAAAGTAGCACGAGAGAACGTTTAAAAAAGGAAGCTCAACGCGTGGAACCAAGGCGGGGCCCGCGGGCGGCTTACGGGGGAGAGTTCTACACGCCGACCGTCACTTGGGGTCGACTCCTTGCCCGCTACCTGTCAGCAGCAGCGACAGTCGGTGTAGTTAGCGGCACTGGGCTGAGTGGCCGCCGCGACGGCCTGCGTCGACACCTGTCGCTGCTGCCGGTCTGAGGCTGCGTGCTGCTTCTCTGCAGCTGTCACTGTCGTCTTCACCCTGAAATTATCACACAGCTCTAAAAACAAATTAATCATAAGGCAAAGCTTAAAGTTTTTCTAATCTTATATATATATATAAAAATAGACGTGTTTTCCTATATTTCACTTTCCAGCCAAAACTCTAGCGCAGATCACTGATGTTTGTGGGTGGTAGTAGCACAGAGCCACCCGTCAATCACAACATTGGCCGAATTTCAGTAACTGTGGGAGTGTGGGAGATATGATGGTTAAAAGTGGTCAATGCAGGGCATTTTCGTATTTTGACCAAAGACATGTGTCTCCGTATATGTCACTCTGCTGCCAACACTACATGGCATAGACCATTGGTGTTTGTGTGTGGTAGTGGTATCCTGTCTGCTATCGTGTACTATAGTGGTTAAATGTCGGTAGCTATGAGAGTGTGGGAGATATGGCGTTGAAATTTGTTGACCTGCCACACTTTCATATTTATACCAAAAACGTATGTGTAATTGTGTATCACTTTTCAGCCAAAACTATCTAGCGCAGATCACTGGTGTTTGTGTGTGGTACCAGCACATAGTCCCCCGTCGATCACAACATTGGCCAAATTTTGGAAACTGTGGGAGTGTGGGAGATATGGTGGTTGCAAGTAGCTGATCAAGGATATTTTCGTATTTCAACGAAAGACATGTGTCTCCGTATGTGTCACTCTGCTGCCACAACTACATAGCATAGACCAATGGTGTTTGTGGGCGATAGTGGTATCATGTCTCCTATCGTGTACTACAGTGGTTAGATGTTGGTAGTTATGGGGGTATGGGAGATATGGTGGTTGAAAGTGGTCGACCTGCAGCACTTTCATAATTCTACCTAAAGCGTATGTGTGTATCACTTTTGAGCCAAAACTATCTAGTGCAGATCACTGGTGTTTGTGTGTGATAGTAGCACAGAGTCACCCGTCGATCACAACATTGGCCGAATTTCAGTAACTGTGGGAGTGTGGAAGATATGGTGGTTGAAATTGGTAGATCAAGGATATTTTCATATTTCGACCAAAGACATGTGCGTCCATATATTTTACTTTGCTGCCTGAACTACATAGCGCAGATGACTGGCATTTGTGTGTGGTAATAGCATCGAGTCTCTCATCATGCACTATGGTGGTTAGATGTCGGTAGCTGTCAATCCAAATTCTTTACAAACCCTAACGAAGTCGTGGGCATCAGCTAGTTTGTACATATTCTTGAACAGCATCGTGAGACGGCAACTTCCGCTATAGTTAAAACTAGCTAATTTAGCTATCACAATTTAAGAATGTATTTTTAAAGTGATGAAGGCATCTGAAGTCACAGGAATGTGCAACTGTGGCAGTATATTAATTCATTTTGTGTATTTTTAGTTACAATTCGTAATTCCACTCAAAAACATTTAGCATTATTACTGTCCAACATAGTTTGCTAAGAGCAAAATATTCTTGTTACTTTTAGATATGCCAGCCAGATTAGAAGTCTTTTCCTAAGGAGATACCTGACACCATCTACATGTTCTGAGCATCTAATGTTACTTCTGTTAGGGAAATGTGTTTTTACCAAGACTGTCCCAGAAATCACCTAGATGACTATGGCTAAATAAAACTGCTAATCAGGACATTTGGTAGTTCTGTCACAACATGTTATCTTGGGTGTAATGTATTTGCTGTATACAGCATGGCAGTCATTAAATGTGATGAACCAAACTGTGTATTATTATTCTTATGAGAAGTTGATAAGGAAACAGAAAAACAAAATTATAGAAATTTGAAACTTTTTATACCTCTGTTTGAACAGATAAAAATACCCAGTTATATACATAATTGAGAGCCTTTTTGAGGAATTTATGTGTTGACTTAAAATTAGTAAACATAATTAGGTAGACCATGTTTTCCCAACCTACAGTCTGTGGATACCTGATGGTCCGTGGACTTTTCCTAAGGGGTCGGGGAACAAAATAAAATTAATAACTATGAAAACATAAATGGAGGCATGAGAACATGCGAACTCTGGCCACAATGTGTGAGATGAGAGTCAAGCTATCAAATGACAGTTCTAGAAGAGGCAATTATGATTATTATTATTACTATTAATTAGGAGTCTATGACTAGTCGACTGGCCGACACATTTAACAGAGACAGTGGTCTATGTCTCAGTGAGGCATGGAAACCTGCCTTGGCAAATATCCGCAGAGAACGTTGTACTTCCGTCCAGCTGCCGCCGTAGAGGGCTTCATATTAGCTCGGGCTGGAACAAGAACCTTAGCCACGCCCACGGGCAGCCAACCGCCAGTTGGTTGCGGGCCTGGCTCATAGTAAGCCATCGCCGAAGCCACGCGGACATGTATATAGGAAGAGCGGCACCCAAACCATCTCAGTATCTGTGGGTCAGCCGACCATTACACATGTCTCATCACCTGAAGAAGACGGCAGAGCCAGCCGTCGAAATATTGTGTTTCCACAACACTATCCGGCGGTACACCCGTGAAGACTACATTGCAGTCATACGCCGGGAAAGTCTTCGTTCTTACAACAGATAACGTTTTGCTTTTTAAGTTTATCTAAATATGTGTCTTCCCTTCAAAAAAGTGAATTTACAACAACAACATTAAAAAAAAACAATCAATTTTTTTTTTAGTATCTTGGAAATGGCTCTAATGCCATCTCATAGATGTTTCAGGTAGCAGAAAGCCTACTGACAGTTAATTCCTATTTGGTTTTGACAAGGAACCCTTCTATATTTAAACAAAGAATTCATGTATACGAACTGCCGCATGCGAATATTTCGCACAGTATGGTGATCAGTCACCAAATGGTAATATAATAATGGGGAAATAAATAAATGTAAGTATTTATTAATGAAAGATATTTCTTTTACTGTGAAAAGCCATAATTAAATATTACATGTTTAGTTATAAAACATTTAAAAAGTAAATATTTAAAAAATATTGGCCTTGGCAGAAGTGAATTTTTTCAATGTTCTTTACCTTACAAAACTTCTTTGTAAACAATATTAGCAGCTATAATGTGATCATCATTGACTTTTTGACCGTATGTGTCTAACACAAAAATAAATATTAATGAATCTACAGACTGTTGAAAAATCCACATACGTGTATCCGAATGAAAAAACAGATTTAGATAAATACAATCCTGCCTTTTGAAGCTTCTGACCTTGTGCTTTATTAACACCTGTAGTTAATGTTACTTCCATTGTCATTTGTGCACAGCCACATGCAGTTCGAAAGAATCAGCCATCACCAAACAATAAGCACATAAAACAGCAGTCATAACTTGTACTTGTACATGTTCTGCTACAACCATTTCTATAATATCAATGAAAAATATATTCTTATATTCAATACATCATTCCTCCCCGTGTAAATTTCAATGATCCTTCACATGGTACTTCATAACAGTGAGATGCTGGAGTATCTATTTGGCATTTCTTCAGCCGAATATCAATTTTTTCCAACATTAAAGCTTAAAAAATTGCTCCAAAATTATTATTTTTGTTCATTAAGATTATTCTACAGGTCTGTAAGACTACTCTGTTGTTGTAATAACCAAGAAACTAGTGCATAAATTTATCAGAAAAACACATACAACGAAAACAACTACAATAATAACAAAATGCTTTTACACAAAGAAAATTCTGAGTGATAGGTAAAATAAACACATCAGATGAAGGCAGGAGGGCAAAAGTAAGGTCACAGTTAGATGCTATTAAGATTTAAATGTATTATTAGCGGTAACGATATTTTAGAGTGAACATGGCAATGATATCAAAATGCTGAAGTCAAAGCAGAAAGGCATTTGATCTCTGCTGTTAGAAATGAGAAAGCATAAGTTCAATTGGCAAAGCGTAATTGGATGCGAATTAAATTTTCGTGAGAAATTGTATCATCTGTATCCCTAATACCTTTATAGAATAGTGTTAGTAATATTGATTGCTTTAATTGGATATTATAAAGTATTTGTTATGAAAAAATTAAGATATGGAAAATAAACTCATCACTGGATAAACCTTAATCATGTTTAGAAAAGAATCACATGACTAGGGGAAGAGACATGACTATACCAAGTCTCACCACATGACTGAAGCCAGAGAGGTTCATCAATTAAGCAAATGACTATAGGAACAAGCATGTTGACTTTGGAATGTCAGTTCACTCAAACCAATAATGTGCTGTTATCACATAAAATGCATTAATGTATTCCACTCTTATTTCAAAAGAGTAGTATATTTCAGTGCCACTTTGTAATAAGAGCGTTGAGCTCCATTTGAATGAATAATTTGATATGGTTCGGGTAACAGCTGGGCAAAGAGAAGGTTAAAAAGCAGAGAATGCAAGCCTGCAGAGTAAGAAAAAGTTATAAGGAGTGTTATGGCTGGCAGGGAGAAAATCTCTGGGGTACTAGTGTACTAGAAACACGTGACAGCAAAGAATGATTGTGACTGGCCAAAAGACCTGTAGCAGTGATCGGCCATGATTAATCAAGTAGTAATAATCTGGAGTTTGAAATAGTTGGTCGAGATCAGAAGTATGGCAAGTGTAGCTACCATGCGGACGGAAGACGCACTATAAATCTGTAAGTATTGGGTGAATATGTAGTGGGTCCAAGTCGGGTGTCCTCATAAATGTTGAATGGTGTCATAAGAGTAAAAGTTTTATTTATTTATCTTATGGCCATGCACAAAATCAATAATACAATGCAACATTAATTTATAATTAAAATTCAAAGTCAATATGGTGCAGCCAATCTAGAGCTTCATTTGAAATATTAATAAAATCTATTGGTGATCCCCTGAAGGCTCGAAGTGGGCAATCAAAGGTCATGTGATGGATGGTTTGTGTTTCCTCACCACAGTTGCAGTACGGCGAATCTCTCATTCCCCATGTGTTCAGAGCTGACATTAAATGCTGTTTCTGGTTGTATCAGTGTTTTACATATTATGGGTGGTGACAAAAATCAAATTCTACTGAACCTGTAGGACTTTAACTTTATCAGGCTGGTCGAATGCCATACAGTTTAGAACAGTGCACGGTCAAAACTTTCTAACAGGGTGTGGATCAAATAAAGCAGTCAACATCTAGTTATGAATGAAACAAGTAGAGAGGCACAAAATCTATCAATTCATCCATGCAGTGGCAAGCTGTTATTGGTATTAAAAGAATAATACAAATCAGTGAACCAACAACAAGATTGTTTCAACTTTTAATATTAATGTTTGTCATGAGAGGGTTCACTACTGTGCTTACCTGTCTAGAGTGGAGGTGCGACAGGATGCCGAGCGTTCCGTCTCCGAGCCAGTGCCAGTCGTGTGGCCCCCGGAGCTGGCCGCAGCCTCTCGACGCCTCCTCCTCTCCATTGAGATCTTCACATCTGTCTTGAGCCTCAAGTACTTCTCCTTGAGGGATCGGTACTTGTCTTCTAGCAGACGTTTCTCACAACGCATCTTCTCAAAAACTCTATCGAGATACATATGGGGAAATTTGTAAATAAAATATATATAATACAGAGAACAAAAACAGAATATAAACCATGTTCTGGAGCTATTCAATTTCTAGTAAGAATAACTTTCAATGAGTTAAGAACAAGGAGGGTAAGCAGCACAGTTCCTAACCCAAAATTCTATGTTCAGTAAAGAACTCTCCATAGTTTGAATGAACAGAAAATTGTTGATTCTTTTAATGAATTATAGATATTTTCATCTATGTTAGTTGAACATTAATTGTATCTGAAGTGCCAATTATAATTTGAAATCAAATTTCAATTTTACTTTCAGTTTCAATATTCACTGTTGAAACAATTCAATTATTTAAGTCTGCAGTAGTACGTATTGTAACAGCCCTCATACCTGATCTTAAAATAGTATTGTATTTAATGAAGTATCTGTAGTGAGCTAAATTTCGCTTGAATATGATCTGGTATGTTTGTTTTGCAATTTTTTGTAACTCAGTATATATATATAGACTTTGTTTTATGAAAGGAAATTATTTAAAGGCCATTTAAAATGTTTAAGAACCAAATTGTGCAAGAGAATTGCTTAAATGTGTGTAATTCCAAGTATTAATGCAAGTTACAATGTCTACAGGACAATTTTCTACAGTTTAAAATGATTTCTGTAAATAATTTTGTGTTTAAGTATCTTTAATTTCCATTTCTGACCATTTTGTAATGATGTTAAGTGATTATGTATTGTTTCTGATTGTTTTTAATGTGTTTAATTGTTTGAGTAATTGTTAATGTTCGAGAAATATCTCGCGGAAGCTTTTGAAGAATTCCAGAAATTTCAATAGAGCCTATATAAAGAAATCGGCAGAAGGACAGAGTTAGTTTACAGTTAGTTTTATACAGATTCACTTTGTAACTGCCTCAGTAGTATCTCTGGATATTGTATCTTTGCATGTGAACAATATCGCTGACGTTGTTTTGAAAATAAACAAAATCTTAAACTGAGTCTTATGGTGGACTATTTAATTAATTACTACTCTCATCAAACCACCAAAGAACCTGACATGGCGACCGTCAAGGGACAAGAAATCATTATACATCATTATACATTAATTTTCTAAAAGAATTTTCAGTGGATCGGCAAAAGCGAACAAAATCTTCGGAAAATTACGACGGTAAAAACACCGATCGGCACCAGGAATCGACTGACGGCGACGCGACGTTTAGAAGAGGTGGGTTGGAGAATTTCGACGAGTGAATTATTCAGCGAAAACTTCAAACTGAGTACAACGAGTTGACAGCACTCATCGGAGATTTTCCTTCGACATATGCTTAGAAAATTTACGTCTTCCAGCAGTACAGTGTTTTGAGGGTGAAAAGTGTGGTTAAGTGTTTTAATCAGTGAGAAAAGTGTTGTTTAGTGATGAAAAAGTGCTGCTAGGTGAAATATAAGGTGGTGACAAGTATTGAAGTGATACAAAACTGAAGACGAACAGTAGGTACTGAATATTCAAATATTTGTTTTTGGCATGTTCATTTGTGGCAGGTTAACAAAATTTTAATTCTCTTCAAGGTTGTTTCCATACTGATTTTGCTAATAACTGAAAATGGCTGATAATCAGAATCTACAAACATTTCTAGAATCTTTTGTAGCCAAATTTGACGCTAAATTTTCTGAATTTAGAAGTGAGTTAAGGAGTGATAATGACAGAATATTTGCTGAAATCAATGGTAAATTTGATAGAAGTTTTGAGAAATTGATAGTAAATTTTTACAGTAAGTTTTCTGAATTTAAAAATGAATTAGATTTTGAGAGCAAATTCTCTGAATTAGCCGACTGTTTTGATGAGAAGATCAGTAGGCAATTTCAGGGTTTCAGTTCTCAATTTAAAGAGGATGTTAATAATTTAAATTCGAAACTGGCGCATGCAGTTGTAGAATGTCAGGAGAAATTTGAAAAGGTTAACTAAATTTGTAAAGACACTAAAGATGCATGTGTTTGTTTAATTAATGAAGTAGACTGTAAATATCGCAAGGAAATGAAGGAAGTCAGAGTAGATTGTAGGCTAATATATGATGAAAGAGGAATATGTCAGTTTATTCAAAGCCAATGATATTAAAGTTACTGAGCTGAGACATTAAATGAAACAAAATGTTTATGCATTGGTACAGCATCAGGAACAACTTACCCAGGGATTGGAGGCAACCTAATGTAACGTTAATTAGTTAGAGAAAAGTGTTACTGGGTTAAAAGTTCAGTTAAGTCAGGTGGTTCCCTTAACAGATAACACAGTTGTTAGTGCTGAAATTAAGGAAGAATTTGAATTCTGTGATGACAGTGGAAGACTTCACTCTATTGAGTTTATAGATAATTTGGAAGATCTGACTATTTTAATGTGTTACCCTGACAGTAAGAAAATTGCACTTGTGTGTAAACATCTAAAGTGTTATGCTAGGACATGGGGCGATAGACAAGCTAGGAAAGCGAATGACTATAAGCTGTTCAAAGAAAATTTTCTGAAACATTTTTGGTTGACTAGTAGGCAGATTCAGGAAAAGAGGGAGTTGATGACTGGTAGGCCCTATAAACCTGGTAGGGAAACTCAGCATGATTTTTTTCACAAATGTTGGATTCGGTGTAAGTTTTCAGACCATCCTTATGGGGAGGAAGAATTCATTGATTTGATAGGAGCTAGGCTACCTCAGCAAACAAGAAATTTAATTGCTACTTTGGATGTTATTAATGTGGATAGGGTTTCTGAATTATTGAAGCGTTTGGATGCTCAAGAGTCATTCTCTGATCGGTATTACCATCATTACCGTAGGAGGGAAAGCAGAAGTCCTTCAAGGTGGGATCATAGATCAAGAAATGATAGATCCAGGGAAAGAGATCATGGTAATTATGCAAGGAGAAATGATAATGGGAAGGTTAGGGAACAGAATTCTCAAACTGGAAAGGAAAGACAGCATGGGGAGCAGTCAAACTAAGAACACCCACTGTGTGGGACCCACCAGTGGTGGGAAGGAGTTTGGGTCCAGGTACTGTTTCCCATGAAGTAAATGCTATAGTTAGAAATACTAGTGGGTCAAAAGTTACTAAAAATTTGGTTAGTGGGCCTCTAAAAATAATAAAATGGTCCAAGAGATTAAAATAATTCCTGATGAGGACCAAGTAGTTGATTTAACTGTAAATAAAGTAGTTTCTGATAGTAATGTTTCTGTAGTAACATCTCCATACTGTGACAAAGTGTAAATCCAGGATGTAATGAGAAAGTAGCTAAATGTAATGTAGAAAATAATCCTATAGTGGTGGGTAACTTGGTGGGGGTAGCAGGAGAATTTCAGGATAGGGTTATGATAGATGTAATTAATAATGTTGATGATGTAAAGGTTGATAATAGGATAAAGCAGGAAGGGGACCACAATAGTACCTTATCACTATCAGTGTGTGAAAGTAATAATTTTAATGTGGAAGATTTAAGGAATGGTCACCACTTAATTACAAAAATAATGCAGAATTTGTATGACTATCTGCAACAGGTGGGATCCAGCATGGCATGTACAGAATGTGACTTAGGTGACACCATGTTTTGTACACTCCTTGAAGTAGAAGCTAATAGTGAACTCATAGTTGCTGAGGAAAATAAGCATATTGTGGAAGAAGTCATTGAGCCAGATGTTAAAACAGCTGTAGGTACTGATTCAGATAGTTTGGTAGGTATAGGTAGTAATCAGACAATGGAGAGTGGAGTTGGGAGTAATGATAGACTGAACTGCAGTAGTGATAATAGTAAATTGGTATTACCAGTTGAGTCAGCAACATTGATGTTTAGGGACAAACAATTTGTAAAAACAGAACCATTTAATGTCTCAGCTGTTCTATGGTTATACCAAAGTCTGTTGTTTGAGATGATTCAAAGTTGGTGTATCTGTCTGTATATAGTGAAGCTTTGTGTATGTAGAAATGTAGTATTAGATGGGTATTCAAAGGTGGAAGAAAATTGGAAAGTTAGGAAAAAGTGGTTTACATGGTTTTGGGTTTCCAGAGAAACCCTGGAACCCACTTATAGAATTAATTGAAATGCATGGTTTGGGGAGGGGACCCCACCTGTAAATATCTAATTTTTGTAAATAAGTTTGACATTTAATGTATATAGATAGTTTTTTTTATTACTTCAGTCAGGTGCAGATGTAATAATACATAATGTTTAAGATGTAAGAACTCTAGTGTATAAAACAATTTTTAACAGTTTTGTCTAGAGACGTTTGGTGTTTTCATGATGTTGTGACTTGCTACATTGTGATGATAAATGATCAGCTGTAAAATGTAAACAGACTGTTGTCATTAACAATAATTAATTTGCAACTTAAGGTGATGGAATTGAATGTTTGTTGTGTAAAACAATAACAAAAAAAAAAAAAAAAAAGATTGGATCTGTAAAAAGACATTTAATTATTGTAACCAAAATCAGTGTCATGAACTATGTATAGATGTTGTATGTAAGGAAAGCTTGTATATGTACATTGTATAATTGTAAAAATCATTATGGTTGATTGGAATTATGTGTACATACAACCCGCTTAGATTCATGACGGATTCAATCAATTTTAACTGTGTTAAATTAAGTGAATTCTGGGGAGGGGTTGTAACAGCCCTCATACCTGTTCTTAAAATAGGATTTATTTAATGAAGTATCTGTAGTGAGCTAAAGTTCGCTTGAATATGATCTGGTATGTTTGTTTTGCAATTTTTTGTAAATCAGCATATATATAGACTTTGTTTTATGAAAGGAAATTATTTAAAGGCCATTTAAAATGTTTAAGAACCAAATTGAGCAAGAGAATTGCTTAAATGTGTGTAATTCCAAGTATTAATGCAAGTTACAATGTCTACAGGACAATTTCCTACAGTTTAAAATGATTTCTGTAAATAATTTTGTGTTTAAGTATCTTTTTATTTCCATTTCTGACCATTTTGTATTGATGTTAAGTGATTATGTATTATTTCTGATTGTTTTTAACGTGTTTAATTGTTTGAGTAATTGTTAATGTTCGAGAAATATCTCGCGGAAGCTTTTGAAGAATTCCAGAAATTTCGATGGAGCCTATATAAAGAAATCAGCAGAAGGACAGAGTTAGTTTACAGTTAGTTTTATACATATTCACTTTGTAACTGCGTCAGTAGTATCTCTGGATATTGTATCTTTGCATGTGAACAATATCGCTGACGTTGTTTTGAAAATAAACAAATTTTAAACTAAGTCTTATGATGGACTATTTAATTAATTACTACTGTAATTAAACACAATTTTGATACTCATTGCATTGTTAAAGAGCAGACCGCTGTCAAACTAAAATACAGTATTTGCTTGGGGGAACAATGTTTATGTCCAAAGAATCAAGTTTTAGAAAATGTAATTAAAAACATTGTCCTCATAATACAGGCTTAAAAACAAAATAATTGTTATTTCACACAGACTCACAAAAGCCAAATGCAATTCGTGATGCAAACAGCTTAAAAAATCTCCTTATAATGTTTCTGCAGAAGGAATTTGTGAATTAGTAAATAAATTTTGCTCATCGCCCCATACTACCCAAGAGTAGGGTTAACAGAAGGTGTATGTCAAAGTTTCTGGATTTTCTGTAATGTCTCAGGTATAATTGCAAGAAAATATGAAAAATATTGGATTGCCATTTTATTAAAAATTTCTAAAATTTCCTGATTGAAGTATAAAATTTGTATCACACACTTTACATAGTTACATACAGAAGTACCTGCAGGTTTGTAGGATATTGTCGTCCATTGTGGCATTTGACCTCTGCTTGTGATACATATGTTTATGAAAGTTATCGACAGTTCACTTTACATTGGTTTATCCCTACTACTTCTACCACCCCTACCCTGTTCTCAAAGACCAAGCTAGCCATTCAGCAAGCCTTGGTATCTGTACATGTCCCTTACCAAATAACCCACTCCTCTCTGCATAAATAAGGATTTAAACTGAAATAATCTATAATCGTGTTCATCTCATGTTTAGTATGTCCATCACAACTTTCCAGACTTAACGTTGATGACTGATTGGTTATTTTCTATATCTTTTGTTATTTAGAACACCTTGTTGTTATTTAAAAACTACTTCCTTGAGATTCACTGTTCAAGAAAATGTTATTTATTTATTAACCATATCACTGCACACATCAATAACCTTACAAGAAAATATATCAGCAAAATAATAGAATATAAATAAGGAGTAAAGCTCCCTAAACCATTAGATTACTCTTGGTGGCCCGTGTATGACTTCTTAAATTGCTTCCTGTAAGGATTTGTTGGGTAATTAAAAAACTTTGTGGCTGATGATTTGCTATTCAGTCAAGATCGGTTAAATGTAATTAAAAGTGTAGTGAAAAGATGAAGGAATGTTGGATTGAAGGGAATAAAAAACAACAACAAAGGATGAAAAACAGAAAATAGCACATGGTCCCAGCAGGCCTTATCGGAAAGAAGAATAAGAATTGTTACAGTAAAAATGCTGTTAGGAAATGAAAAAATAGGAAAGATATGAAAAGTAAACAAATTACTCACAACAGATGAGGGTAGGATAGTAGGGCCATGAGAAATACACAAACACAATTACTTTTATTACAAAAAATATAGTTATGAGTATTTGGAATGGCTTGTCTAGTACACAAGAGTATACAGAACTCGGTTATAGACTTTTCATTATCCTCGGAACATCTCTCTTTGCTCACAGTAAAATGTGCAAACAAGGTATACACACTAGTGAATGTACATGCCCCAGTCAACAATGAACCCATCGAAAACAAAATCGAAAAGTTCTGGTCACAAATGGAAAGAGTACTTGCCAAAATCCCTCAAAACCATGTCAAGATCCTCCTCAGAGACTTTAATGCACAAATCGGCAGAGAAAGGGAATACAGATGCATAATCGGAAATTTTTCAGTGCACAGAAAGACAAATGCCAACAGATGGCGTTTAACAAACACCGGTGAAATGGTCAATATCCAGTTAATGTCCACAGACTTTAAGAAGCCCCCTCAGAAGATGACCACTTGGAAATCACCAATCAACCACATAGGTGAATAACAGATTGATCATGTACCAATTACCAGAAACTTCTCTCCAGAAATTATGAATGCGAGACTACGAAAGAGTTATGTTGAGTCTGACCACTTCCATTCACAAATCAAAGTTCATTTCCGATTGGGTCTGAAATTATTAAATTATTAAATTTATTATTAAATTATTAAAAGCCCAAAAAACCAATGCATTGATTAAGAATACTTACAAGAACATGCACAGGAATTCACAAAATCGCTACAGACAAACACACAGACATGGGACAAACTTCTAGATACCATTCAAGAATCAGCAAGGAAACTTCGTCAGCCTCCATGGAGACAGAAACACAGATGGTGGACATCAGAGTGCGATAAAGCCTCGGGTTATAAAAGCTGGCAGAAGGCAGCCTACGTAGATCCACTAACATCTACACACAGTATATATAGACAATTAATCACTTCACATAAATTTGCCACTAAGATCCCAACAGCAAAAAAATCTGAAACTCAGAAATGTGTGGACAAAAGAGAGATGTGGAGGAGGAGGTGTTGGTTAGAAAAGAAGAACAGCAAGAAGAATAAGAAGGACATTGCAAATTAATGGTTCCATGTGCTCCTTAGTGGGCTAAACGATAAAATAAATAAATAAATTATAGTTTTCAATTATTCATTGTGCACTGTAAACCTGATTCTAGTTTATAATATTTAGTTAATTTCGAAAAAATTATAATGAATTCATCATTTATTTCTCACTGAAATTAACAATTATTACTCTTGTAATTAGTTCCTAGTGATGTATCGATGATTAATAGTAAAGTGGTGTAAGCACCTTAGAATTTTGGTAAATTCTAGCTTCTCACTTAAGTATATGCCAGGAAGCTAACTCTCTAGTAACATATAGTTTCATTGCTTATATAGGTTAGAAGAGGGGCGCTTCATATAGCATGCTGATACTAGGACCAAACTGACTAAATAAACCCTTTCAGAAGCAGTAAAGATATATAACAGTTAATAAAAGATTTAAATAAACTTTCTATGATAGTAAGAAAACATTATTTTGGTAGGAAATAAGTTAATTCACATTAATTCAATTTCCAAACAAGAACTCTGCCATGGGTCAATTTTACTATTTCTAAACCAATTTAAACGCAGTAAGGACTGTCAGTATTTAATAAAAGCCCTAAATAAACTTTGTATATTAGTAAACAAACTCTATGTCAATCGAAAATAAAATAATTAATAATAGTTAAATTTGGAAACAATGAACTTCTGCTATATGAGTATTTCATCATTTCTAAACCATTTTGAAAGCGATAAAGTGACTCAACACTTAATAAAATTAATAAACCAACTTTTTATAATGATATAAAAACCTCATACTAACCTGAAGTAGGATAACCTATAATAATTCAGCTACCCAAACAATAGATTTTTGATATATGATATTTCACTACTTCTGGATACTTTTAAAGGAATAATAATTTAAGAGAAAGCTAAATTCACTAAAATTCCGCAGTTTCTGGACGTGTAAATAACTTTAATAAATTTCTAAACACTTCGTTGAATACACTTCACTTTCAACATTTTTAATCACAGAATCCTAGTAAGCTTTCGAAATAAAAAGTAGATTTCTTGAAAGAACCAAAAATCTAGTATCACATATATTAATTTCAGACCATTCCATGCAGTAGAACAGATTTTATAAAGATTCTAAAGATTATTTCGTTATGAAACCATGTGTTTGACTTAGGAATTTATTACAACCAATAGAAGTTAGAAACAGATACAAAACAACTTTCAAAATACGTAATTTAATTCAGAGAAAATTCTGGTAATTTTACTTTTTCAATAACAGCAATAGAAGAAAAGTTATTAATGTTAAACCATTTGGTATTTTAGTAAATCTTGTCAAAGCTGTAACTTCACTATCCAGGCATCTATCTCGATAAAACTCAGGAATTTTTGGAGAACACGTTGACAATAATTTTATTTAAATAATTTGCGATTTAGTAGAAATGACAAAATTGCACAAATTTAAACGAACTGGTATTTCCCCAAGCTGGAAATAGGTCGTGTCACTACGCGAAGGTTGAATAAGACATTTAAAACTAATCACTTAAAAATACTCACTAAATATCCGTTGATCTTCTATTAAATAGGTCTAATCACTGTCAGCCTTTAATTGCTTTTTATCCTCTTGTTTATTGAATTTGCGGGGTTATATTCAGGCTAAGCGGCAGTAGAAAGTTATGATACAGCTGTGACGTCATTGATTCTATATAAACCCGTGCTTGCATGTAAATGTAACTGTATCCTGGGAGCGCTATGTGAGTAAATCTGCGTCAGTTCGCGTCAAATTAGTGGTTAGCCGGTGGAAAGTTGGGACGTATAGGCAGCCAAGTTGGAACATCCGTGTGTTAGTCTGCGAGTATGAAAACTACTTAGAACTTTTAAAATTTCTCTCCACAATCTGCAATATTTTGGAAAAGTCTGTTCGATCGCCTACTCAACTGTATAATGCTATTTTTGAACTTGTGATTTTTTTAAAATAAACTCCAAATTTTTCGAGCAAATTGGACTTGTAATTTCATAGTAGACTGGAAACCATTTCTAAGTTTGTGGTTTGAACAAATTTAGTGGTGACCTCAAAGCATTTCAGTTGAGATCCAAAAGGGCTACATGGTCAAATTAAAATTATTTTGTAAAATTTCCACAGAACTTTGAATCCACGCGAACTATTGGTTAAGACACTAAAGCGATACTACAACCCCAGTGTCAGCTTTGGGTCTTACAGTGTCATGGTCAGAAAGTCCATTTAAAGATGAAGTGACTGTAGAATGGAATTTTGAGAACTCTAGGATTTTGTTATCAATTGCTGGGTAACTATTATTTACTATTCTTGAAGGAAAATCAGCTAGTCTAGTTAGGTTGCATGAGTTGTTAAACGATTCCAACATGACCTTACTTAGTAAGTTGTTTAAAAAATCTACATGGGACAACTAAACATTATATGACAGTAAATAGACCCCCATTAAAAAGGGCAAGGCAATTACTGGTTTTTAATGAGAATTCTTTCCTTTTTATAATTTTTATTGATCACTATAATTTACTTATTTTTCTGCACATATCGTTTCCAACAATACTATTTTTGTCTTCCCTTCTCACCTCTTCTGTTAACCAAATGGTTCACAACACACCAGTGACAGTTGGTTTTACAATTGCATGTTTCAACCTAGCTATGCCCATCAATTTCAATTTGAATTAATGAGGGCACAACCTGAAAAATTGAAATGATTCATGTTTGTGCTGTAGTATTCTTGTTGTACCAGCCTTGCTGCCTTTAAGTTAGGTAAGTGATGACTTTACTTTTTTCTTTCCTGTATTAAGTAATAGTAAAAATTGTAGCATACTAAGCATGACAATCTAGTTGGTGTTTTCGCAGTGAGCAATGAAGCCATCTAAAAATACAAAATATATGTAACACGGCAAACATAGTCCACATTTAACAGAACTGTCCCTGAATATGGGGTGCATTCTGATTGAAGACAGCAAAAGAAGCAAACTGGCAGCTACATGAGATTAATTATGAATACTGTTCATAATATGAAACCAGTGTTGGTGGACAATATAATACAGACTCTATTACTTTCAATCAACAGTGGATGTACATCTAAAACTGTCTATACCATTGAATATATGGATGTGCACAATCAGACATGTTACTCACTATAGGTAGTAAACATTTACAGTCAGTACTAGTACTACTGAGAGAATATGTAAATGTATCACACCTGGAAGTCTCAGCCAGCTGTTGGCGAGCAGACTCGTTGTCGTCGACGAGGCCTCGATCACGAACGCGCTGCCTCTCCAACGCCAATCGCACCTTCACTTCCTCGAGGCGTTCTGCATGTTCCTGCCTCACTGCCTCTTCCTGAACATTTAAATATCATTTCAAGTAATGTTAATTACTCTCCAACTGCTATATTTCATTTAAAAAACTTTCCTAATCATTTAACTGTGGCAGCTTGTTACGTCCCAGGCATAATAATTTGCCACTTAACACTGAATTAATTTGTAATTTTACTATTTACATGTCATATAAAAAGTAAAATTGCTTAAGGAAGAAAGGAGAAGAAAAGAATACTCTAACTCATACCCAAAACTACTTTATTTTAAAGAACTGGGGTGAAAATCAAAAGAAAACATAACATTAAAAAATAACGGAAGGGGAAACAATATCTTCAGGACTTAATTTAATTTAACTGTACTGGAGTGCACAATACACACCCATTTTTTCCCTTTTTTTGTACCTGCCCAATTTTGACCGCTATTAATTTTAATTTTAAACTGTTTCAGTATTCTTGGTAAATTATTCATCACTTATATACTGGAAATAATTTAGTCCAACTACATTCAAGTAATAACAGTCTACAACAAAACAAGAATTGCAATGGACAGTACATAATTTCAAGAAAAAGAAAGCCTCTGGAGAAGACTGAATCAATCTAAAACTTTTAAAATACAGTAAGGAAATCCATTAGTCAATAATTTCATGCCATCTCAATAATAAAAAAAAAAAGGTAAAGGAGAACATTCGCCTGAATCCTGACAGAAAGTTAAGTCATTTTCAAGAATGGAAATAGCAAGTACTGAAAATTAAGTAGCTATTGAAATTGTCAAAATCTAGTAAATTAAAATTATAGGAATAATACAATAATATAATTGGTAAAAAACAGATTAGATTATGAAATGGAAGGAATTTAAGCCTAGCTGTTAAAGAAGTAAGGATTCTATAAAACTCTGACATTCTCTATCAAATTGTAGTGAAGCAGTACCCCCACATGCTTAAATCATATTGGTATTGCCTGCTGAAGAATAACTGCTATGTCGAGTGCTATAAACATTCACATGAAACTAAGGAAAAAGGATTCGGCTTAAATAAATAAACAAAGTTGACAGCTGCGATGAGAGAAAACACAATATGTCAGTATTAACCTTCTTCACGTAATAGAGAATGAGGCATTTGGTTCCGGACATCTATGCACACAGAACATCATCCCATGACTGGCTAGGTAGAGGGAGAAATAGTGGGGGTACTGTTAAGGAGTGGACTATTGATATATCAGCAATGTCTGAGATAATATATTGCATGTGATGGTAAAACGAATATACAAGATTTGTTTAAAAAATAAGGTGACTTTTTGAATTTTGCCGGATATGTACAGACGATTATCGTTTATTTGTTTTCCTAATTTTGTTACACTCATCCTGCACATACCTTCACAGTTTAAACTATATAGCATTCTTTGCATTGTTAGAAATGTTTTGTGTGGTCAGCGATTTACTGCTGTCTAAAAAGTGGATAAAAAATGGAATTAAGTGTTCCAAGGCACTTGAAATGTTGACAGTGGCATACAGTGAATCTGAATTAAAAAAATGTTTATAAGTGGTACAAACTCTTCCAAGATGGCTGAGAATATGTCAATGATGTCGCTCTGGATACCCCAGCACGTCAACAAAATAAAACAACGCCAGCAACTGATGAAAATGCTGAAGAAGTGAAGAAAATGGTGTTGGTAAATCGTTGAATCACTATTAGAGAAGTTGGCATCTTGTTTGGCTCATTCCATGCAGTTTTTCAGATGTTTCTGGAATGAGATGTTTATCATCTGAAACTGCTGATTTTTGACCAGAAGAACTGTCACATGAGCATCACTCATGATTTGCTCAAAAGGGCCATAACTGGTGACAAATCATGGATATATGGTTATGACATTGAAATCAAGGCACAATCATCCCAATGGAAGAGTCCAGAAGAGCCAACAACGAAAAAGCACACCAAGTTTGATCCAGTGTCAAGGTTTTGCTCACTATTTTATTCAATTACTTCAGTGGAGTGCATCAGGAGTTTTTATTACGAGCTCGTATAGTCAATAAAGAGTATTGCCTTGAAGTTATGCACCATTTGCGAGAAGCAATATGGAAAAAAGTTGTGGATTCATGGCTTTTGCATCATGACAATGCTCCTGCTCACTCATTGTTGCTTGTGAGTGATTTTTAACCAAAAACAACACCACAATCATGCCTCAGCTACCATATTCACCGGATTTGTCTCCCTGCAACTTTTTCCTGTTCCCAAAACTGAAGAGACCAATGGAAAGATGAATATTTGCAATGATTGAGGAGATAAAGACTGCATCGCTGAAAGCGCTCAAGGCTATACCAAAAAGTGCTATCAGAAGTGCTTTGAGGACTGGAAAAAATGTTGGCATGAGTGTATTATATCTGAGGGGTATTACTTTGAAGGGGACAACAAATACTGATGAATAAATAAATATTTTTTTGATAAAAAAAACAAAAACGCAATACATCCATCACTCGACAATATTGAAGAGAGGAGGGCAAGAGTGACAAAAAACACTCATAGACAAAGAATATTTCAGGCGCTGCCATTGCTCATGAAATTAGGAATGTGACTGATCTTGCCCTGGCAACTGCAGTCAGCACTGCTACAACCAATTCTATTTCCTTCTTACCAACTTTCTTCATTAAGTGCAAGAGTGATTTACAAAATGTTTCTTTTTTTTTTAAGACCAAGTGTCATTTATTATTTTTATATAGATATCTTACATGCAAATACCAACTAATGTAAATGACTGACTGGGTAGTAGATAGATTATTTTGCAAACAATAACGCATGTAAACACTGAATACTTGATGTGATTATTTAATTAACAACTAAAGTAGGATTAAAAAAAAACCTATAATGTAAAATCAAAGTTACTTTTATGCATAAGAGATTACTTTACAGTTATAGTTACAAATAGTATAATTTAAAAATTAAATTTGAATTATTAAAAAGACATTTAATTTTTGATTTGATAACACTTTAAACATTAGCTAGATCCTGAGGGATTGTTGCTAATCCTGCAAAGGTTTTGCAGGATTGAAAACACTGTGGCATTGACATCCTTAATTGGGACAAGTTTTGAGGTATAACAATGTCCTGCCAGTGTTGTTGTTACAGATTTCACTCACCTCAAGCTGAAACTGTGACCTTATCCTGTCAAGTGCAGCTGCTTGCTCTGTCCTCAACTTTTCAAGTGCCATACGATGGTCTTCTGAAAGTTGGTCAGGTCGCAGCTCTGTCTGCAGTTCCGTAAGTTCCTGCAGAAAGTAATACATTACACAACACGTATCAATTAAATAGTTATCATATTAAGGAAATGCCTTTTAGGCAATACATACAACAAAGGATAGGGAAAATGACTCATCACTCACCAAAGTTGAAGGCTGTGATGAGTGAAACAATATGAGACAAACAAAAAAATATACGATATATATACAAGGCGAAGATTACCACATGAGTCATAGTAACCTTTGACATATGCACACCTCCTGAACCATATGACTCTGTACCTATCACATGAATAAGGTGTAAAACCTAAATATTGTATACGTTTCTTTTTTTTTGTCTTGTATGTGTTTCACTTCTCACAGCATCCAACTTTGCTGAGTAATGAGTAATTTTCCCTATGGTTTGTTATTTAAATAGTTATCACACATTTTAGCTTGACTTCTAGCCCCTCTCCCTCATCTGTTTCATCATTACCAAATATGGCTATTTGCTACATTTCCACCATAGCTGGTAAAGTTGCCAAATGTCAGTGGTTGTTTTGAATAATATAGTATATGAATAAAAAGTAAATTCAGGATGACAAGGGGAAGAGTGTGTCAGGATCTGTCAGGATCTGTGGCAGAAGTGTCACTTGACAAAGTTGGCAGTCTGGACTTGGACTCGGAGGTGAACGGTCACGTCTTGCCTGGAGGTGGTGCTTTTAGAGTTGAGGGGTGGATTTGAAAGTGTGTAGGTGCATGTTTGCCCGAAAGGAAGTGCACGTGATGTGTTTGGTGCTGAAGGAATGCGAAGAATGCTTTTTAGAAGTGCATGTGGAAAATAGTTAGAACAGTTTAGTAGGTGACAAAATAGTATGAAATATAGCCACTTCATTGTGAAGGACAGTATTGTGAATTATGGAACTAGTAACTGTTGGGAATAAAAACATTACTGACTTAATATGAGGGTCAACAAATGAAAGAATTTGCGTCTTCAGGAATAAGAAGTTACGATTAAAGTGCACGGTCAATTTTTTTGTAAAGGGGTGGTCACTGAAAGCATCTTGTGATGAGTAAAAAGTGTTCCTAAAATGCAAAGGATTATGACTTATGATTTTGAAACTTTAAAGTGTCAGAACATTTCCAACACATTGTTGGTGGCGACCAGGTCAAGCTTGCAGTAATAAAATTAATTAATCAACTGCTTATAAAAATAGAACAGTTATTTTTCTTTTTGATGTTACAAGTTCTTGTCAGTTAATTTACCACTTAAAGAAAAAGTGTATGTTATCAAGCTTCCAATACAACTTAACTAACAGATGCCTACCCAAATTGCTGTCATTTGTTTTACCTCCTGCCTTATTTATGAAGGCCAAAAATTATCATCTAGTTGTAAGTCTGTAACTTTTCTATGCATTCTGGACACATCTCTCCAGAGCCAAGATTACATAAGTAAAAAATTTCTTTTATAAATTCTGCAATATTGCACTAGTAAGAATTTTACACAATCATCATATCGGGAAAATGCTATTCTCAAAACTGATTTCTGTCCTTCCTCCCCATTCTTCAACCCCACGGTGGATTAGCCATTAAATGGGCATCTGATCACCATTCCATTAGGAATTTAATAGGTGCTGACCAATGTAGGGGTATTGATGTGAACCCTCTTTTTTTTTACAACTTTAACATTGAATTCATTACAGACGGAAAAAGATTCGGAGCAAGTAATAGGAAAACAATCAGCTACCCTTTTGAAAGAACCATCCTGACATGTAGCTGGAATGACTTAAACCATAGAAACCCAAAATCTGTATGGTCAGGTGGGTATTCGAACCTACGTCCTCATGAATGAGAGATCATAATGTTACCACTCATTGACCACACTTGGTGGAGTCAACTGAAATGTTTCAGGAATGACTCAAACTGTGACTGCAGTAAGAAACAGACTGTGGAACATTTAGCAGAAGATTGCCACACCAGATTATTGCTTGATTTGCCTGCTCTCCATACTGCTTTGGGGACAAATTCACTTGATTTTATTTCATAACCGAATTCTTACCTGTGTAAAGGGCGCTTTTGAATGATAGGGAATTAGTTAATAAAAGAATTAAGTAAGTCATTGGCGCAGGGCGAGCTTACAGTTAAACGTTGCTCAAGCGTAGCGCTTGCCAGAACGTTCGAGAGAATGTCATATTCAGCACCAGGTTACCGACCGCTGAAGTAGGGCAGCCTCGGCCGCCGTACAAGCGGCTGGCGAGTGACCGCCTGGTGACCCCCTGCACTAGTCGACAGATTCGTTCCTATATTAAGGCCGGCAAATCATGCCTCGCCCTTAGCTGTTGGAACCACGCCGAATCTGCGCCAGACGCCGGAAGCCCGGGTCGCGACTTCGACACTCTGCCGCCCGCTAGCCAGCCCGCCCTCAGCTTCCAGCCAAGATCTTCAATGCCATTACTGTAAGTTACTGTTCAGTTATTCCGTGGACTCTTGCCAGAGGCGTCTACTGCATGTATCTACTCACTGGAATAAATCAAGGTGCCAGCCCAACGCGCCTTATCATTTAACTTAGAACCAGCCCTTCTCTTGGTATTTGGTGTCAGAACAATCAGTCAACTAACTAAGCTAACTAGAATAACAGCAGCCGAGAGAACGAGCAGAGATCCTGGACAACGAGAATTCCTGGCAAGTAAGTAACTTAAAAATAATACCTCCGGCCTCCACTCTGACTATCCTGACGGACGAATCAGTCAGGCTTAGCCTCACGGCTGATTACCCACATTTGCCCTAAAGTGGGACGTCACAAACTGGTGATCAGAAGCTGGGAGTCGAACTAAGGAATCGGCAACCGGAAGAAAAGGTGAGCAATTCCATTTGCCCACAGTAACCCTCAAGAAATTTGTAAGGGCATGCAGAGTGGCAAAACTGTTGAAAATACTTCATTATAAGAAAGGCCGGGAAGGTAATTAATTAAGGGCTGGCTGGCGGGAATATCGGACGGAAATATCGGGCGGATTTATTCGTCGTACGGCGGGTGTCTTTACGCATCGCTACTTTGCAGTATCCTTGACGACGGCCGGTAACAACGCTCCAGCCTAGCAGCGGCGCGCGACGGAACCTCAGCCTGCCTGCCTGCCCGTGCCCGCCGCCTGCAGTAGCAGCCGCAACCAGTCCGAGTTAGCCTTCCATCCGAGCAGGGTCACGCCTCGCCGCTACGCCTCTCCTGTCATCGACGCCGCGGCACGCCCCCTCGACTCGTCTCTTCGTCGCCGGTGCAACAATTGGTGAGTAAGGTTCGTCCTTTACGTCATGCCAAACGATAAAACTACCACCGTAACCGTTCAGGAGGCGGTAGAAGATTTAAACCAAAGGGTACAAAATCTTGCAACCCAAACTACCATGCCTAGGGAGGACGTAAAAAATTTGCAACTAGCCACTACGCTTTTGGCCCATGGTAACACCTTCGCGGGGTCCCCCGGGGAAAATATCAGACTCTTTCTGGGGAAGTTACAAAATGTATTTGACCTTGTAGAAGTTACCCACAGAGGTCAGAATGAGAATTTTGATTAGTAAATTGGAAGGGGCAGCATATCGTCACGTTCAATACTGATGAAAATTGTAAGGCTTCTGTCACCTTCGAAGGACTTAGAGATGAATTAATTAAGAGGTTTGAGCCTAGGGTTAGCGCTCGATTCTACCGCGAAAAATTAAGAAACATGAGGCGCGAGAGTGGGGAAAGTATTGAAAATTTCGTGGATAGGTTAAAACTTGTAAATAGCCTAACTTATGAATTAACAGGGGAACCTGAGCATGATCTAGCTATCTCCTATGAAAGTGATCAAAGATTGCTTGACATCTTCTTGTCAGGGGTGTCCAGGGATCTGTGTGAATTTGTTTCCTTGAAAAGACCCCAGACTTTCAATGATGCAGTCGAATTAGCCTTACTATACGAGCAGGTTAAGAGTAAACCACCACCAGAAGACAGACCCAGGCCTGTCAAGTCGGTATTTCATGTAAAAAAGGGAATTCAATGTTTTTTCTGTGGAATTTTGGGCCACAAGCAAAGTGAATGTTTCAAAAACCCTGCTAATAGAGGGAAAAATCCTAATAAAAATTCAAACAGACCCACGGGCAGTCAAGGGAGAGGGGGTTTTTCCAAAAATGCGTCGCCTTGTCCCAACTGTTGCAGAGGAAATGGGGGTAGCAATAGCCACAATAATGGATTTCGAAATGATAGGAGAAGTAAATACTCAGAAGGTAATTGGGATAGGAATAGGAGTTTTAAAAACCACACTGATGACAATTGCAGTAAGGGAGCGGATTCTAAGGAAACTAAGGAGGGTAGTACAACTCGCAACAATGCAAATCAACAGGAAAACTAGTTTCGGGTGGCCAAAGCGACCCCGGTGCGTCACCCTTGCCGGTGAAAAATGTTCCTGTCGCATGTAAACAGGAATTTTCAGGGGTCACTAATTCAGATTTAGTTTTAACAGTGTACATACAAGGTAAGTGTTGTCAGATGCTGATCGATTCTGGGGCCCACTGTTCTCTATTAAATGTAAATGTATGCGGGAAGAAAGGATTGAGCCCGCCAAACTGTAGGATCACGGGTTTAGATCCCGGTAAAGAAATCCCTGTTCTTGGAGTTAAAGATGTAAAATTAAGTATTGGTAAAGGGAAATTTTTAGCAACTATGTATGTCGTTCCAGACTTGGGTCTCAAATACGAGGGAGTTCTGGGAATGGATTTTCTAAAACAATACAAGGCAATTTTGGACGTTGCTGAGTGTTCGGTCAGTTTAAGGGATCACTTCGGTGAAAACCTCTACCTTGCGCTCAAAGACTCAAATTCGTGCTCGCGGGGAAAAATAGACGTATTTAGCCCCACAGAACGAGTACAACAGTCACTAGTAAGGTCCAACATTGCATGTACTATCCCAGGCTCGACAGGCAAAGTTCTGTATATTCCATTGTCCAAGGAGATGGATGCAGAACCGGAATCAGTCCTTATGGTTGATTCTCTACCTGTAAATGATTTTTTGGACCCGAGGAGAGTTTATGTGAAGAGATGTATTTGTGATGTAGAACGCTATAATGGAGAGAAATGCATTCCAGTCATTCTTGAGAATTTTAACACTTGTGAAGTAGAGATTCCGCGGAATTGTGTAATAGCACGTGTATCTATTGTGAGAAACGAAGATTTGAACCAAGATAGTCCTCATTTTGAAGGCATGCCACTTGATAACGGTGTTAAACAAGTTAGGGCTAGTATGGCAGAACCCAAAGTCGATTTTGATAGTAAAGTGGCGCACCTCCCTCCGGAGCAACAAGTGAAAATGAAAGAGTTATTAGAGCAATATGTAACGTTGTTTGTACCTAAGAGTGGTCTCTCTACGACCCATTTAGTTGAACATAGGATCCCCACAGGTGACGCACCCCCGATTTATTGTAGGCCCTATAAAGTTCCCTTCCATCAAAGGAAAATTCCTAGACGAATTGATTCAGCAACAGCTAAAAGATGGCATAATTCAAGAAGTCCCTTTCCCCGTGGTCAGCCCCTGCGATAATCGTCTGTAAACGAGGCGCGGACGGAGAAACAAAATATCGCTTTTGCGTAGATTATCGGAAGTTGAATAAGGTTACCACACCTGATATATATCCACTCCCTAACATTTCAGAGACTGTAGACTATTTAGGGAACTGTCAGTACTTCTCTACATTGGATTTAAAGTCGGGTTATCACCAAGTCCCGGTAGCAAAAGAGGACGTGCCTAAGACCGGATTTTCCGTCCCTGGCGGCCATTATGAGTACAAAAAAATGGCGTTTGGCCTAAGAAACGCACCCTCAAGTTGTCAGCGCTTACTGGACACTCTTTTACGCGGAATTAAACATCATGCCGCTCTAGTCTATTTAGACGATATAATAATTTACTCTAAGACGTTTGAAGAGCATTTGGAACACCTAAAGAATGTACTAGAGAGATTACGCAAAGCAAACTTAACCTTATCCTTTAAAAAATGTCATTTCGTGTTGCCAGAAATTGAGTACCTCGGACACGTGATTTCTAGGGAAGGGGTGAGACCACACCCTAGACTAGTCTCAGCGGTAAAGGAATTTCCAACCCCTACAAATGTAAAAGAATTACAATCGTTCCTGGGGCTCGCAAACTACTATCGTAAATTCATCAAGGATTACGCACAAATTGCTAAGCCACTAACCCTTTTGCTATGTAAAGGTGTCAAGTTTGAATGGTCCGAAGAGTGTACACGGGCCATGGACACATTGAAAGAAATTTTAACCACGCGGCCACTACTTTGTTTTCCAAATTTCAAGGAAAAATTTGTGTTAATCTCGGACGCATCCGATTTTGCGATTGGCGCAGTTTTGGCTCAAAGGGTTAATGGTCAGGAAAGACCAATAGCCTTCGCATCTCGGCAGTTAAGCCCCACAGAACGGAATTTCCACACAATGGAACGAGAACTCTTGGCTTTAGTGTGGGGAATCAAGTATTTTAAGTGCTATTTATGGGGGAGGAACTTCGAAGTCGTTACCGATCACTCCTCGTTGAGATGGTTGTTAAATCTTAAAGACCCCTCGAGCCGGCTGATGCGCTGGGCTCTACTTTTGTCGGAATACGACTATACCGTCACATATCGTCGGGGTAAGGATTTGGGCAACGCTGATAGTTTAAGTCGGAAGGTAAGGGTATTGGAAGCGCAACAACCTACTTTAGCGCAACTGCCGATCGAGCAATCCAAAGATATGGAATGCGAACGCTGGCGGAAGCATCAGCGCTTTGTCGTGCGGGACAGTGTCCTCTACAGGCTGACGCGGCAAGGGGAGCGGGTCGCCGTACCGAAGTCGCTGCGCGAGACCGTAATGAAATTACATCATGACACGGTATTCGGAAGTCACTGTGGTTTTAAATCGACCAACCGAATCATTGCCAAACAATACTGGTGGCCTTCACGAAAGCGAGATAGTTAAAGATTATGTACAGAGTTGTCACATCTGTAATGCTCGCGCAGGTGAAACAAAAAATCGAGAAAAATTACAACCCTTGCCTGAGACCACCGAACCCTTCCAGAGAGTACATTTGGATGTCCTGGGCCCGTTCACGAGGAGCGATGATGGCCACAATTTTATCCTAACAATAATCGACGCATTTTCTCGATACCTGGTTATGGCACCCCTAAAAGACCAACTCGCTGAGAGTGTGGCAAATGCTTTTGTTGTTAATTGGGTCCTAAAATTTGGAATTCCTAAAATTATTATCTCGGATCGCGGAAGCAATTTTATGTCCTCTCTGTTTACCCAAGTCTGTAAATTATTGAGCATAGAAAAGCTTAATACGTCGCCTCTGCGGCCTTCTACCAATGGGAGGGCGGAGCGCGTCCACAGGACTATTACAAAGGCACTTAGCTGTTACATGAATAAGTCACAGACAAACTGGACCAAAATTCTTCCCTATGTCGTTTCGGCCTATAATTGCCGTATTCACGCGTCGACCAACCACACACCGTTCGAGATTTTGTACGGCCACGAGATGAATTCACCATTTGCAATCTTCCCAATTTCCAAAGAGATCACTAGCCCAGAAGTACGAAGCTTGGCCCATAAATTGAAACGAATCTGGAACGCTGTCCGGAAGAACAACACCCGAGCTTTTGAAACGCAAGCCAGACAGTATAATAAGCGGGCGAAGCCACAGGAAATACCTATCGGGTCATATGTCATGCTGAATAAACCTTTTAGGAAAAAGGGCACGTGCTCAAAATTCAATGTGACGTGGTCAGGCCCGCACGAGGTTATTGGACGCACGTCAAATGTTAACTTAAAATTGAAACTCCCCGACAGAGAATTAATAGTTCACAAGAACCGCGTGAAACCGTATATCTGGCGTAAGTCGGCCACAGTGTCGCAAGGTTCGGCGGGTAACCCACCGCAAGATCTATCCACTCAAGTCAAACAGACACCTCCAGCAAACCCTCAAACTAATAGAGCCAAAAACACCCCCTACAACCTAAGAAATAACTCTACGATGCAGATTAATAGCTCAGCGGGAAACCAAACCCCACCCGCTAGACGAGCCGGACGATCAAAACAGCAGACCTCTAGCAATAACAATTCTAGTCACCCCTACCAATTAAGAAGTAAAAATAAGTAATCATCCTTGTATATGGTATGTTCCTGTTATAACTATGCTTATTTCCAGCTCGCGGAAGGTGCTGCCAGCGGGGCCAGGGCGTGCGGCTAGAACCGCGGACCTCAGCCTGGAGGGACGCCGTAATCTGTATTCTTATGACTAATATTATGTCAAATGTTTAGATCCAGTCATGTTCAACTGGGTGCGGTCATGACGGCGGACGAGCTTTGCTCCTCCATGCTACTATAATTATAGTGTAATTGTGCAATACTATCGCTGGAAAAAATTGTTCCTCAGGCCAGACGGCGCGGCGCGCGTAAACATTGCTGACGTACGCTGACACGACAGCTGCGCCGTAACGCTGAGATCGCAAGGTCGAGCTGTGCGGGCACCGACGCGACGAGAGAATAAGTATTGTAACTGTATTTTTCTTTTAAGCATAGAGGAACATTAGCTATTAAAAACTAATAGGGGATCTAAAGTTATTATAGAGAGTAGTAAAATAAAACGAAACTTTAAATATAGCCTAATAGTAAAAGTTAGTGGAAATATACTGTAAGAATAGAATAATAAGGGTTGGCACAATTACAGGAAATTGTTTTATTGCATAAAATCTGATAAACGCATCCAGTAATTTTAGTAAACAATCTAAAATGGGTATCATGAAAAGTAGCAATTTAGCAGTTATATCACTAGTAATTTTACTTGTAGTCGTCCCGTCTATCTGTATGTTTAAGGTTACATCCCTTACTAACGGAGTGGTATTTGCTAAAGAGACCGATCTGGTGACTTCAAATTTCCATTGGACCCTTGTTGCACAATTCGATTTTGAGGAAATTCGTAATCATAGTTTACAACTACAAGAAATTTTCAATTCATTAGAATCGGTTTTCCACCAATTCCCTTCTTTTGATGATGATATAACCCGTACAATGGCAGCTAGTCTAAAAGTCTTATATACATCCCTCGGTGAAGAGTTCCAAAATCTTGTTGACTTGCTCCCTAAAAAGAATACGAGGCCAAAAAGGGCTTATTTTGATTTCGGAGGCTCCATCCTAAAAAAATTTTTTGGAACGCTAAACGAGCAAGATTATAAACATCTTAGCTCGAGATTAGATAGTCTCGAACAATCTACAGATGATCTTCAAATCAACGCGGCTAAGCAGGTCCTAATGACAAAAAACCTCGAAGATGCCATAACAAACCACACAGTTGTTATAACTAGATTAGCTCACACCTTCATGGACAAGGTTTCGGAATTGCAAGCTACCTTTAAGCAAACCTTAAGGAATTAGAAAAATGTTCGTGCAACAATTGTACAGCACGCAAGTGTTGCAACAGTTGGTCCTAGCCATTACTAATACCAGAACAGAATTGACTAGGCTGAGAATTGCCCTCTTACAGGCTACTAATGGCAAACTCAGTGATGTCCTTTTAAGTCCAAAGGTCTTTTTACAACATTTACAGTTAATTCAAAGACAGCTACAAGTCGGCACCTACATGATATTCCCCTGCAACCTGGAAAACATCTATCATTTCTACCAAATTTGTACAGTTGACGTAGTTTTGATGGGGACAAACTTGAGGATTGTAATCGATGTGCCCATAGCAACTGCTGATTCAATGCTGACTCGTTATTCCATTCATACCTTTCCCGTACACTGGACACAGACAGGTCATTACATACGTTGGAAAACCCACGATCTTCTGTTACTCAGCAAAAACCAAAAATCTTACGCTGTAATAAATAAAAACGAACTTAGCAAATGCAAGGAGTCAGTCATTACCATTTGCCCATTATTCATTTTGCATGACACAAGCTTGCCGAGCTGTGAAACTTCTATGTTCCTATCTAATAGTTTTCCTAATACCTGCCAACGTGAAATAACTATGTTAGACCGTCCATTCTTAGTTGCCATGCATGATAACTGGCTATTCACCATGCCACGGCCACATAACGTTCTGGCTACATGTTGGAATGATCACGCGAATCAAACCGATAGCAAAATAATACTTTCTGGATCTGGAGTCATAGAGCATGCAGCCCACTGTCAATTTACAGGAGAAGACTTTATCATACCCGTTACTCACAGTACGATAATTCACGCCAATTTGACCTTTCCAAATTATTTATTACCAGTCTTTAACAAGAGCATATACCATAGCCAGAAGTTAACCGAGTTAAATTTAACAGATAACACAATACTAACAGCTGAACTAACAAAACACTTGCAGCAATCCCAGGATGCAATTAAATATAATCACATGTTAGCAACGGTTGAAACACAGATGCATGTACAAGCGAGACATAAGACCATTGTTACTACTGTAAGTTTAACCACAACTGTAACAGCCTCATTTGTAATTATATTGATATTGTATGTTTATCGTCGTTACACTAAGAAATTAAGAAGCTATAATACAGAACCAGTAATGCCTACAGCTTCACAAATTGTAATGTCACTGCCTAGCTCCACTAGTGCAGAAGTCAGTAAAGGCACCACTGTGAATGTACAATAATTGTACCATCTCCAAGTAATTGTAAGGTGTTCATTTTATAGTCTGAACTAATATTGGTTGTTTACCACAGGGACCGGACGACGTATCATCACAAGATATGAAATCATTGCTAAAATGTGTATAACTTTGTGAGCCAAAGGCAAAAGTCCACGATATAAATTTTAATGCCGAAGTTAGTACACTTAATAATTAAGGAAGCTTTTGGGGACAAAAGCTGGCTTGGGGGAGGGAGTGAGTGTAAAGGGCGCTTTTGAATGATAGGGAATTAGTTAATAAAAGAATTAAGTAAGTCATTGGCGCAGGGCGAGCTTACAGTTAAACGTTGCTCAAGCGTAGCGCTTGCCAGAACGTTCGACGAGAATGTCATATTCAGCACCAGGTTACCGACCGCTGAAGTAGGGCAGCTTCGGCCGCCGTACAGCGGCTGGCGAGTGACCGCTGGTGACCCCCTGCACAGTCGACAGATTCGTTCCTATATTAAGGCCGGCAAATCATGCCTCGCCCTTAGCTGTTGGAACCACGCCGAATCTGCGCCAGACGCCGGAAGCCCGGGTCGCGACTTCGACACTCTGCCGCCCGCTAGCCAGCCCGCCCTCAGCTTCCAGCCAAGATCTTCAATGCCATTACTGTAAGTTACTGTTCAGTTATTCCGTGGACTCTTGCCAGAGGCGTCTACTGCATGTATCTACTCACTGGAATAAATCAAGGTGCCAGCCCAACGCGCCTTATCATTTAACTTAGAACCAGCCCTTCTCTTGGTATTTGGTGTCAGAACAATCAGTCAACTAATCTAAGCTAACTAGAATAACAGCAGCCGAGAGAACGAGCAGAGATCCTGGACAACGAGAATTCCTGGCAAGTAAGTAACTTAAGAATAATACCTCCGGCCTCCACTCTGACTATCCTGACGGACGAATCAGTCAGGCTTAGCCTCACGGCTGAATTACCCACATTGCCCTAAAGTGGGACGTCACACCTGATATTATATCGTATTTGGGCTTTGAACATTATTTTAACTACACAAGATGAATCAGAAAAAAAGTATTTTCTTTTATGAGTTCCTTTCAATAAATACAAAGGTAATGTAATTCAAGACTGGAGAAAAGTATGTTGATACTGTTGCTATATCCAGCACATTGCTCGTCTTCTTGAAACACATAGGTTTCTTGTTCTAAATATACAAAATACCTCTATGTGCTGTATGCCAACAGTTGCTTTATACTTTATTACCTGGGGAAAAACTGAAAAAAAATGAAAAAATGAAACATGTAACTAATGCACACACCTTACGGTGCCTAATAAGAGCAGCCTCCTTATCAGCCAGGATAGTGTCTATCTGCCTCTGGAGTTCAGCCTGAGAAGCTGCTAGACGGGAACGAGCCTCCTTCACTAGTGCCGCTGCCTCGGCTTCTACACGGGCCACCTGCTCTGCGCCGTTCTGCTCAGCCTGTTCCAACCGCGCACGCCATTCCGCTTCCAGTTGCTGCAGTCGGGATTCCATTTCTGCCCTGGATGGCAATATGTAACAACTTATAACCTTGTACTTTTTCAGGCTCCCATGTATATAAGAAATTAAATGTTAAAAGAAATTTATTTAACCACAATATGTTGGTAAAAGACACTTCTGCTATATGTTTCTTTGACATTTCATATTTTTTTGTTTTAATTTTTTGTTCAATATACCGACTCCAGGGGCATAGCTACTATAGAGCTAGGCAGGCAGTGCAGTTCACCGGGGGCCCCCAATCGCATCTCGGGGGGCCCCCGAGTACACCTCAGAGGGCGCACAGGGCCTGCAGGGCAAATGGGCGACTAGACTTGGCAGAGCTAAAAAAAGTTCACCCATCTAGCCTGAGGGCCCAAAATAATTTTTTGCACTAGGCGCCCTTGTTGATCCAGCTATGCTGCTGACTGATTCATATCTTACCTTTCTGCTTTACTAAACATGATAAGTATGAGAATACAAACGTGTACTAATGAGACTAAAATATATATAACTGACACTAATGTAATAGGAGGCACTGCTACAAGGCATCATGAACTGTAGCGATAATAGAGACAGTTAATCCACTATAAAAGTTGAAGATGGGGTAGTTATGATGACAAAAACTAAGATAAACACAATAAATAAACAATACCTGCCAGTTTTTGTGTGCTTACTGAAGCTCCTCTATACTTGATACATAAAGGTACAACTGGACCAGGTTTAAAGCTCAAACCAGATATATCAGTTTTACTAATTTTTTAAGAGGTTTTATAGGATTGCCTAGTCAAATGGAGGGACAGCCACAAACCTTAATCTCACTAGCTAATTACTTGTGATCTGATACACCTCGACCACTTTTTGATCTTCCCAATCCTTAACGAGTTCCTCAGTCCCTATGCCTATTACATCTCAGCAGGTGATTATGCATTTGCTGCAGTTCATGGATTTGTGGAATTTGCATTTGATGCAAACTCCACAAACTTCTCTCAGTTAAGGGGTTGGGAAGCCTGTCTACTGGTAGATGTTTCCAATAGCACCATCCAGCTTTTTCATCAGCTACTAGTGTAATAAAAGATACTTTAGATCCTTTCAAATGTAGAAGTGTGACACCTTCTCAAAGGTTCCCTTCATTCTTTGCATTATTATGAAGACATTTGTAAGTGAACAAACTTTATTGTTATAACCAGTCTCAGAAATAGGAGGGCTGCTAATACCTGAAACATTTCTTCGAACTATTGGAGTTTAAGGTAATCTAGAGTCCACCAAAGCTGCAGAGAGTGGAACTGTTTTGATTATTATTTTTGATGATTTTTTTTTAATTTTAGTGCTAACTTTCATACCACAAGTTCATAGATCTAACAGTCAAGTGAGGTGAAGCCCCCGAATCACACCACCAAGCCCAACACCATAGAGATATGGCAGGCACGCCTGAGGTTGCATGCTAAAATGTGGTTTTCTTACCACCCACACACCTTTTTGGCATGTGTTAAACCTTGAGGTTAAGGGGATTTGCTAATTGAGGTAGAACCATTCTTCGCAATTCAACTGATAAAGCCAAAATACCCACTCTCCAAAATGCACAACATTCCAATTTTCATGGACTACAGTGGTTGTTGCAGTAGATACAGAGCTTAAATTGATAGGGAACTGGCGGCACTCAGCTCGGGAATTTAAAAAAAAAAAAAGGTCTACTAGTTTTGAATCTAATTAACACCACCCAAAACGTATTTAACTTCACACTTCTTTTAATACTTTTCAGATGATTCTTTGGTTTCATCATTTAGATAAACCAATTAATCTCCCTAATTATTATACAATTAAGAAAGTTTTCTCAGGATTGTATATTTGTACTGTATTTCAATAATAATTTAATTATTAAATCAAAAAATATTATATTTGTCCAAACTTCACTTCTATCTGTGTAGCTTTGATCAATTCAAAACTCAATCTGCTGCTGCAAACCAAAGAGCCTCCTAAATCAGGTTATTGCCAGCAACCTTATTTTTTACCTCTCAAAGATATCAATTATGTAGCCTTCAATTTCATAACAGCAAAAAAAAAAAAAAACTGGCAAATATACCTCACTTAAATCACCACTCAATTTGTTTAAAAAATATCCTATTTTCTGACACAACAAAAATTTGATATACATTATATATGGAAATGGACTGATAAAACAAGTAAATTATTTGCTGGCTGTAACAGGAATTAAACAATATGACAATCAAAAGACAGAATGGAGACTTTGCCGGCATATGCTTGAAATGAAGTCTTCAAGGGTGTACAACCGGATAGTGTTTTCAAAACATAATATTTCACAGGGATCATTCCCCTGCAACAGACCTCGTTGTAAAACATGTAGCACGCATCCGGCCACTACCACTTACTCCAATCCTACGACAGGTGAAACATTCCCCGTCACTGGTCATGCTACTTGCATGACAACACACCTCATGTATCAACGAACATGCCTCCATTCCTCCAGCTTATATATAGGCCTCACTACTTACCACTTCCTATCAGAATGAATGGCCACAGGCAGACAGTATATACTAACAATGAGGCCCACCCAGTTGCAAAACAGGCCAGTTCCCACAAACAATATTCTGAACATCTGTTTCTCAGTTAGGGAAATCACAACACAACCTCCTCTAAAATACATAGATGGGAATAGCCTATCAGAATATCTTGGACACCAGACATCCTCCAGGCCTCAATCTCCAATAAATCCCTCCCACCAGACCCAGCACTTATTATCTATACTATTTACATTTCTGATATTATTATATTTCTGATATTTTATTTTTCACTTATAGTTTTTCAAAATTTGTTTTATATATATATCTTTCTGTGAGGCAATCTCTGGCTGCACCCACCTCTCATAATGTTCTCTTGTTGACGGAGGGTTTTTTTCCCGAAAATTCCTTTACTGTTTGTGTTTGTGTCTTTTATGTGTGTTCGCGCCCCACATCCATCATCTAAAGCTAAGTGGTGGCTCATTTCCCTATCCTAATTTGATTCCTTTCCGCTACTTGGCGTCTTTTTTTCATTGTTATTATATCCTCACCCAGTTATTATTTTGATCTACCACTTTCAGTCATACTATTCAGTCAATATACAGTATCGATTATCAATCCGATATTTGTGGCTTCCCCACTTTTCCTCCCACCCCTTTCCCCCCACACCTTTCCCCCCCCCCCACCCCTTTACCACTACCATCCACACCAGAGATGTCATTCACTAGACAGTGGTCTCTGTGTGCACATCTGACTCCGCCTGGTGTTTCACTTCTGCATGTATAAGGCTGTAGGCCGATATATTGCGCTTGTCTTGTGTTTATTTTTTTTGTGTTCATCGTCCCAGCCGCCTTCATCTTTAGTAAGCATTGGGTCATATTTCCCTATCCTTCCTCATATATATATATATCACCTCCTTCCAAAATTCCTCCCTCACCCACCCAGAACCTGCTTCAGCAGACCTCCAAACCTCAACCAACTCTTGGTCCATAAACACGAGCCCCCCAGCTTGCAAGTCAGCCCCAAGGTTCATTTCCTTGCAACAGATCCTGCTTTAAATTATGCAGTATGCACCCGTCATCCACCACCTTTACCAATCCCGTAACTGGGGAAAGCTTCCCCATCACAGGATTTGCCACGTGCGTATCCTCCCACCTGATATTTCAACTCACCTGCAACCAGTGCTCAACCTCCTACATTGGTCCAACAACAAACCCACTGGCCATCGGAATGAATGGACACAGACAATTGGTATTCACCCAGAACCTTGACCACCCTGTATCTTATCATGCCACCACTCACAGCACCAGCAATCTTAAAACATGTTCCACAGTCCACACCATCAGAGTCCTCTCAGACAAATGCAGTATTTCGGACCTCAAAAGGCGGGAACTGGCTTACCAGTACAAACTGGGCACCAGACAACCACCAGGACTAAATTTAAGATAGCACCAATTTCCTCCCACCCATCCCTCTCACTTCCTACCTATTTCCACATAACCATTGCTCACCAGAGCCTATATTTTTTAGTTTGTAACTTCGAATTTTACTTAATTTTAATTCTTAATAAATTTTTATTTCACATATATCTCTGGTTTTTGTTTTTTTTTTGTTTTTTGTTGAACATACATCTATTACTTAATAGGCAATTTAGGACCATCAGCTGTCGACCGCACTTCCACAACAGGTCCCTAAGGACAGGTTTATTACGAGGGTTGTTCAATAAGTAATGCAACACATCTTTTTTCTTGGGCATTTTTGGTTGAAAAAAAAAAAAAAATTTTTTTGTGGAACATTTTCAAACATTCTCACTTCATCTTGCATAGTTTCATTGACTTCCGACAGATGACAGCGCTATACGGAGCTGATAAAATGGCATCTGTAACGGATGTTCATTCCAAACAATGGGCAGTGATTGAGTTTCTTTTGGCAGAAAACCAGTGCATCTCAGATATTAATAGGCACTTGTAGAATGTCTACAGTGATGTGGGAGTGGACATAAGCATGTTGAGTCATTGGGCAAAGCGTGTGTCATCATTGTTGCAAGGCCTAGCAGTACCCTCTGATCTCCCACGTGCTAGCCGGCTGTGCACAGCTGTGACTCCTGTAATGTCAGAGCATGTGAAGACTCATTCGAGACGATCGACGGATCACCATGAAACAACTCAGTGCTCAACCTGACATCTCTGTTGGTAGTGCTGTCACAATTGTTCACCAGTTGGGATATTCAAAGGTTTGTTCCCGCTGGATCCCTCGACGTCTAACCGAAGACCATAAAGAACAAAGGAGAACCATCTGTGCGGAACTGCTTGCTCGTCATGAGGCTAAGGGTGACAATTTCTTGTCAAACATTGGTACAGCTGATGAAACATGGGTTCATCACTTTGAACCCGAAACAAAATGGCAATCAATGGAGTGGCGCCACACCCACTCCCCTACCAAGAAAAAGTTTAAAGCCATACCATCAGCTGTTAACGTCATGGCTACAGTCTTCTGGAATGCTGAAGGGGTTATTCTGGTCAATGTCCTTCGCCATTGTCAAACAATCAACTCTGAGGTGTAGTGTGCTTACTCTTCAAAAATTAAAGAAATGGCTTCAACGTGTTCGTAGGCACAAAAATCAGAACAAACTTTTCCTTCTTCATGACAGCGTAAGACCTCACACAAGTATTCACACCCAAGAGGAGCTCACAAAACTTCAGTGGACTTCCTCATCCACCCTACAGTCCTGATCTCACACTGTCGGATTTCCATATGTTTTCCCAATGAAGGACGCAATCCATGGGAGGCACTACACGGATGATGAAGAAGTTATTGATACAATACGACATTGGCTCTGGTATCGACCAGTGGAATGGTACTGTGCAGGCATACAGGCCCTCATTTCAAGGTGGCATCAAGCCGTAGCATTGAATGGAGATTATGTTGAAAAATAGTATTGTGTAGCTAAATGATTGGAAAATATATGGTGGATTTGAATGCTGAATAAAACAACCCCAGTTTCAAAAAAAAAAAAAAAAAAAAAAAAAAATGTGCTGCATTACTTATTGAACGACCCTCATATCTATTTATTAGGGTTTTCTAGCTTATGGCTTTCTACCCCCACCCTCACACCCCACTATGTTGTTTTTTTCCTCCCACCATGAGCTACCAGCCTGCCGGGCTTTCTCAGTTGACTGCCAGCCTCTAACATGCAGCCATCTCACTACTATTGAAGAAGGGCCATAGACTCTAAAATTATATATTCTATTTGTGTACGTGTTTTTTTTTCATGTATCGATGCCACAGGAATCCTCTTCTATGGTAAGTGGTGGTTTTTCTCTTATCCAAATGTTTATTTCCTTGTCCATCATGAATATGTAAAGAGATAAAGAAGAATGAAACTCCTTTAGCATGAATTGTTCATATTAAATATCCATTATTTATATCTCAACAAATATGAATTACAATACTGATTGCTAATTCACTATTAGCTATATAATGTATTGCTAAAATAGTCTGGTTATAATTTAAAATATAAGACATAGCCCTAATATTGTGATGCAAGGAGAACAGCTGAAAAAGGTAAACAGTTTTAAATATCTCGGAAGTGTTGAATGAATGATGGTGAAATAAATGAAAGAGGGAGGTAGGCCGAGACATTTTTAAGAAGTTTCATAAGCCTGATATGGGAAATGGATGTGCCAATGAGAAGTAAAGGTCTAATCTATGTCACATATTATTTTTCTATAGTGATATATGATGCCAAAACCTGGACAATGAAGAAGTGGGATATTAGCAGAATACAAGTAAATGAAATAAAATTTCTAAGAGTAAGAATAGTTAAATAAACACTTCTTGGGCTAACAACACCATGAAAAACTTCAATCTTACAGGAAGAATAATTGTTACAAGAATGGAAAGAATAAATAATTAAATGATTAGACACACAGTAAAGAGGAACCCCAACAGGAAATAACAGAAAAGGTCAGAATAAGATAGTATTGTTTAGAGAATGGAGGAGAAGAGAATACTGAGAAAAATTCACAAAATGAAGATTCAAGGTAAATGACCCAGAGGAAGATAGATGAGAGGAGTGGGGGAGTATGGTAGAGAGGAGAGAGGATTGAATCAAGGTGGTGAAAGAGAAGTGGTGGGAAGAAATAAGAAAATGGAAGCCTTTAGTCAGTAGCTAGAAACTGCTGTGCTGCCGATCATGTTTTGACAGCTTATGACAGTTCTAGGCCTTTATTAACGGAAATAAGGACACATTTCCAGTATCTATGTATTTTTTTAAAAAGAATTATTAGTGGTTTATTGGATACTTCACAACACTAGAAACTTAGGGAAAGGGAAAAGTTGTACCATTTTCCATGCAAGGACTGCGTTCCAACCACGTTGACAACGTTGCATCCCATAGGTATAAGTAGGAGTCAGTGGCTATGATGGGTGCTATTTTGCAATCAGTGGAGGAGTTATGCTCACTTGGTAAAATTTTACAGCAAGGATACAGTGTACATGGCTGCTCAGCTGAAGTGTATAAGCATAGTTGATGGGGAAACAAATGTTGTGCATTCACTGTTTTATTTTATTTTCTCTTTTTATAAATGAGAATTTGAGAAGTCACTCTGCACTCTGTTTGTCAGCACAGGCTATATTCAGTAAAGCCTTCAAATGCACATAAGCAATGTCAATAGTAAATTAAATAAGCCAGTGAATTTTTCCAGATGAGGACTTAAATTTTTGCAAGTATGCATTTTTCATCATTATACAACACATTCAAAAATTAAAGAATGTTGTGGAATTTTCTAGAAACATTAGAAGTGTGAACAGAACAGAAAAGTTATTTAGAACAGAGAGGTTAAAGAGACTTATTAAAAACCATATAGAAGATCCCTGTGCATTGGAATTATGAATAGTTTGTAAAGAAAGCTTTGTGAGCCTGCTGTTAAAAGAATGTGTGAAATGTCAGTGAACAGATTATTAACTGGATGAACTGGATTATTTAAAGTAGATTAAGAACCTTTTAAGATCCACTTCTTCGAGTTTCATAAATCTTTGTCCCGTAATGATACCAGCTGATAGTAACTGTCATACTTAATTTTATTTAACTGTGATGGAGCACTTACTATATTTATGTTGTAATGCTTAAAGTAATAAATATCACATGCTACTCCTGCTATCTTCATCATGTGAAGTAGTTGAAGGCAGGAGAGATGTGATAACACAAAAAGCATGATAAATACAATATTTCAAGAGAACTCAAACTTATAACCCAGTACATTCATCCAAATATCATCAGCCTTCTACATAAATAAGGATTCTTCAGAAATATTATGTCTCTTATGTATTTTGTGTCATTGTGGTCCTCCTGGCTTCATCTTTGATAAGTGACTTATTAGAATTCATATTGCTTATATCAAAAGATACATATCTCATGATATATTTCCCAAATGGTTTCCTTCTAAAAAAAAAAATTAATTATTTGTGCATATCATGCCCCCTCCCTCTTTTCCAATATTTGGACTATCATCAGTGTCATCTGCAAGTGCCAGTTTTGTTTATATTCATTTGTGCTAAAAGGACCAATTTTTGAGACCCATTGTTAGGGTCTTAAATTTAAATTTGAATCAGTATCTTGATATCTCTCTTGTGACAAAGTCTTAATATAAGGACTGCATGTATGTCTGCTTCCTTTTATGCGCATTTTTTTTATAACTATACCACGCAAAGTTGAAGTCAATTCTGGCCAAATAATGAACACAATCATACTTAATTTGCTGCAAGAGCCACTGAATGCAAACAACAGTATTTCAATATCTTGATTAAATATGTGGAAGAAAAGAGATAAAAATCATTCATTCATTTATAAAAAATAATTTTAAAAAAAATTATTTCATTGAAAGCAACCATCTGAGACCAGATCAGGCAGGAACACAATCCTCTCCAGTGGCTCTTGTCCTTCCACCATTCTTCCCCCTCCACTACATTCCAGTTTGCTCCTCTGTCTTGAACAATCTTTTCTACTCCCTTAATTCATCTATCCTCTGGCCTCCTCCCAGGCCTCTTCCTTTCCAACTTCAAATTTTACGTTCACTTTGGTATCCTTTAACCCTTGATCGCTCGCACGTGAGAAAAAATCTAACATCCTGATTTTACTCAAATATTAGAATATATTTCAAAGATATATAAGTGTTGATCTAGCAATGCTTTCTTTGATATCTCTTCCTTCCTTCCACATGTCTTTCGTCGCTGTAATTACAAGTGAATCCTGCTGGTAGTGGCTTTGTTTGAAGCGGTGTGCATTGTTAGATTATTTCTCACACGCGAGTTCTCACGTAACAATGCCTTGCGCATTCGTGAAACACCACCTTGATTCTCTTTTAGTCTGTTTCTCTGTGCTAGTGACGTGGGATTAGGTTAATTTCTTCTCCTGGATGTATTCTGCACGTTTTATGTGGTTTATAAAAAGAAGTAAGTATACTTATTGGGTTTTATATATATTGAATAAAGCAGTTGTGTACACTAAGTACATGACACACTATGTCAGATGTGAAAATATATACAATTTTACAGGAAAATGTCATGTCAAATGAAAACATATTGATATGGCTAGAGGAACCGCTGGACAAATATATCCACACAGAATGTATGCAAATTCCTAGAATATCACATCACTTGAAGCACAAAATAATAGGTGTTGTAGGTATCCACAACCTAACTACAGCAGAAGAAACAAGTGAATCAGGAGAAAAATCAAGATGCTACTACTGTCCTAAAAGAAAAAACAGATACACACAGCATCTATGCCATCTTTGTTCCAGTCCTATTTGTAAAGAACAAACAGCAATGAGTGTTCTTACTTGCCGTGTGTGTACATCACAAGAAGCTGGATTTGACTCAAATTAGTAAAATGGCTGCGAAGGTAACCTTGGATATTCACTTACAACGATTATTTCGAAGTGCTGTTAGGAGAAGTGTTATGAATGTAATAACTAACTGTGTGTAACCATGGCATATTAAATTTTTAAAACTAAAGCAAGATGCATGTTTCATTTAATGTTTATATGTAGTTATAATGTGTTGGTAATAATAAAGAAGTAATTTACTTTCTAATTGTATCTGTGTATGGAACCTACACTCAAAAACGTAAAAAAAATCTAACACGGGAGTTATCGCGCGACAATAATAGGTGTGAATGATCCCGGATTAATAACACATTCTCTTCATGTGCCCATATGTTGGAAATCTTAATCATTCAATTCAATCCTGTATGGGTTCCTCTTTAACTGCCTCCCTCACATGTTCATTCTAAATACGTCCAGTACTGATGCACCAATCTTTTTCCTCTGAAATTTAATCTCTGTGGCCCAAATTGTACCAATATCTCTTTATTTTCTCACTCATGATTCAGAACCATATGTCAGTATTGGCACAACTAAGACCTGTAAATAATCCTTTTGCACTTTAGTGGCACATTCCTGCTTCAAATTAGGTTTCTAACACTACTATAGAATTCCTGTTGTCTTCTGCATCCTCCCATTTTCTTCCATCACACTTTCAAAATACTTGAATGCCTTTACAACCTTTAGTTTCTCAAATTCCCATATGACATTTTGATTAGCTCTATTCTTCCTTCAAGTTGTAGTTAATACTTAACTTTTTTCCCCCTTTTTTCAGAGAATTGCATTATATAAGAATTTACTACTTACTGCCATGGCTCTAGTTGTTCTTGCACTTCTCCAAACTACCACATCACCTGTAAACACCATGGCTTTTGTTTTTTCCTCCCTGATCTTCATGTCTGCATTCTTTATTATTTTATCCATAATGACAATGAACAGAAGTGGAAAGTGAACACTTCCCTGCCTGAACCATCCTAGAGCCTGAATTGTGTTGTCCATTCCAAACCCAGTTTTATACAACTCAACACTCTCAATCAACCCCTTCAATTCCTTTCACTTTTTATCACCTCCCAAACTTTTTCATATATGCTTTCAGAGTGTCCAAAAATGCAATGATTAGTTAATGCCCCTACTCATAGTGCCTCTCTGAATGCCTTGCTGCAAGCATTAACTGCTAACCTGTCTCATCTGAAGCCATACTGCTGATCTCATAGTCCAATATCTTCCATTCTCCTTATCCTTTTCTCGATTATCTTCTGAAATTTGTCGCAAAATGGTAAAAGGGAACAATTTCCTTGTAAGGCTTCACATTTTTTTTATCTCCCTTCTAGAAGATTGACACACTAGTATCACTATTCTACTGGTACTGCTTATACCTTTCATATTAATCTCAACATTCACTATAGCAACTATATATCAACAACACTACTGCTCTTATCATCTCTACTGATACTTTGTCCATTCTCGCTATGCCAAGTCTTCAATTATCTCTCAACAACTGTCATCTTCACAAATAAACATTCATTTGACCAACTTTGTTCAAGAATTTCTTCAGCTTATCCATGTTCTCAACTATAATTCCACCATCATCCATCATTATTTCACCATTTTTTAAAAATAACTGTATATAACACTTTCCTATACCCTTCACCCTACATTTGTGTCCATTTTTCCAACTACTTCTGTTCTTCTTGTACCGTCGATTTGGCTTCCTTTTTTCTACCTTTATAACTATTCCTGGCTTCTTTGTGGGTATTCAATCCTGAATCATTCTCTAATATACAAAGCAACTGACACAGGGATTCATTGCAATACTGATAAATAATACTGTACTTAAATATAACAATTACTTTCTAACATACGCTGTCATCATACTTAGAACTTAACTTTGAAAACAGAATTTTATCAAAACAATGCTGACAACTTTTAAATATTTAAAAAAATCTAACTATCACAAATGATGGCAGTACAACAAGTTTACAGAAGCTAAGAAAAATTTCAGTATGCACTTGTCAGCATTCCTACTTGTTTTTCTATATAAGTGCCATGTTGCATTCCTCTATACTTAGTTATTATTTCAATTTTATGAGAATTTTCTTATATTTCTGCTTTAATTACACAACACAAACAATTCTGTAACTGCTTTCAGATTGAAAAGTCACACATCAATTACCACCAAAAGAAAAAGAACAAACAATGATATATATAGTCAGACCCAATTTTTTTTAACAAGTAGCATAATGAAATGTAACCCATTGCAGGCATACAAACTTGACACATTTACCCTCCATATCAGTAATACAAAGTTTGTGTATAGCTGAGGAAAACAAGCACATTTCCTAGCCACAATATAAATGTTTTCATTTGAGTAGCATTGAAAGTATTTTTTATTTTTAAATTATATTTTTATTGAAATGAAGTCTTCATGGGTGTACAACCGGATAGTGTTTTGAAAACACAATATTTCAATGACTAGCTCCATCGTCTTCATCAGGTGACGAGACATCTGCACAGGTCGGCTGACCGTAGGATACTGAGACACCCCAGGTGCTGCACCTCCTTATATAGGCCAAAGCAGGAGGTGTGGCACCTGAGCTGTCTTAGTATCCGATGGTCAGCCGACCTGTGCAGATGTCTCGACACCTGATGAAGATGACGGAGCTAGTCGTTGAAATTGTGTTTTAAAAACACCCAACACTTCATTTCAAGCATATGCCGGGAAAGTCTCCATTCTTATTTTTTTATTAATGAACTGATAAGCCTGCTGTATACTTGCAGCAGCAATCAGAGATATTGCCTTTAATTGCTATACATCAAAAGAGCTGAATGGTGAAAATAAAAAGGATGGGTGCTGGCAAACTGTTGCAATAAAAATAAATATTCTCAATAGGTTATTGTGTTCTATTCTGGAAATCGTCACCTCACTGCAAAAATGCTGCTACATAACTCATATCAGTGATATCATTCAATGTCTTAGTAAAGTTGATAGCAAGCTATAGCTCACTAATGGATTATGGTTCTCCACTATTTATAAATTGGAACTTTGACCATAGTATTTAACTGGAGTTGTACCGAATTGTAAGATTAGAGAAATTATTTGCAGGTTTGAAAGTTCTTTGATTATACAGCCACCATTCCCGTATTTCTGGAAGAACAAAAGTTCCACTCAAGACACATGACTATGAGAAAGTATTGTTACTTAGTAATTGAAAGTCACTTCAAATGTAAGGAATGTACAGTTGATTTGAAATTATTGGTGTTTTTACTACAGTACAAACTACTTACACTTCTTTTGATGACATATCGGAACAATAGGATTCCAGGTTAAAACTTAAAACAGTACACCAACAATTCATTGACTCACATATAGTTTTTGCCTATTTAATTCAAGGAGAGTTCCTGCTAACCATCTCCATTCTATGTATATTCTAGATATACGACACCAACTCCAATAGCCACATGAAGTTTCTCCAGGCTACTAATATATTGTCCAAAATACTTCTTAACTAAATGACAATATTGGCAAAGCCAAGATGGCTGCCTTTCTCTCTCATCCACTCCAGCCAATCACAAACACTACTTTTGTCACATGGTCTCTCCTATTCTATCTGAATTTTCTATCTATAATCTGTATAACCAAGGTTCTTTCCTTATTGAACTCTGAGATATTGATCTATATTACTATATTACTCTTAGTTCAGCAGCATCTTAAGTTAGTCGCCACCTAGACCAAAATACTCAATCATTTTGGATTTACTTACTTGGAATATCAACTCCTGCTTTACATGACCTGTTATAATATGACCCTTTTTTCCTGTGTACCTAATGCTTTGTGACTTAAGCTGCATAATATCAAATTATGGGCACACACAAACATAAGAGGTAACGCTTACCGAAGGTCTCGTTCCTTACGATCTGCATCAGCTCGTATGGCTTCGAGCCTTTGTTCGGTCTCGCTGATAATCTTCACCCGTTCAGCTTCCTCCTTCAGGGCCAGTTTATCTGCAAGCTCTGCAAATCGCTGTTCCTAAGTAACAATCAGACAAATGTGAGAGACTGAAGATACAGCTAAACTTGGTACAAGAAAGTTAATAATTATAGAACAAAATTAATTTGTTTTAAGCGAATTCAGATGAATCATGACAAACAAGTTGTGGCTCACATAGCACAGTTGAATTTTCAAGGCTTACAAAACGAGCTCCTGAACTTAAAATACTCTAGCTGAATGTTACATCATATTCAGCCAGTTATCAAATGAGGAAAGCTTACTCCCTTTAGTCTTCCATGCTTACTAATCTCTTGTCCAATGATTATTTATTCAATAATAATACTACAACTCTTTCATTCAGGACTAACTAACTCATCACATGTGCCTCTACTTTCAGGACTCTTTACACCTATACTGACAAACCACACCCATTTATATTTTTTCATCCATAATTATGGAGTTCCAAAAATCTTTAAAACTTTTAGGAATTACCCCATAAAAATCTCAACTATCAATAGATAAAATAATAATATATAAAATATATATGTATATATATAACCAAACAAAAGCCAAAGAAACGATTTTGTACAGTGCAGTTGCCTGGGTGGTTTAAATTAACTTTTAAAGGTTGACATTAATGTTCTATTGGGGGATGATGTTACTCATGTCCACAGCATTACCTTAAGTTGTACATGTCACCGGAGTGGTAAAAGTAATGAAGCAAGCATCAGACAATTCTCGAGATCTACTGGTACTTATTACAACACAATCACTCTCATAACCACCTCATTGGATGCAAATAATGAGTTGGAGTTCGGCAGTAATATTGTTTGTAACTGTGTGTGGATCGAGTTGTTCAGAGTGTTGAGTTTAGACATTTTAGTGAAAACAATCCCTGTTTTGAAGGAGGATATTTGGCTGCTACTGTTAAAAACTGATTTTGAAAGGCTGATTATTAATTAAGAACATGTAATGAGAATATCTCATAATCTGTAACCTGCTGTAACTGTCACTGATTACATACCGTATCACTGATGTATATCATGAATAATTCATTGTTTCTTCTAATGAATTATTCTTGTAAACCAACTTCTTACCTTATTCAAATGATACTAACATGGTGAGCTTAACAACTGGTAGTTCTTAAGACTTCAATCCGTCATAAGGAATGAAACTGATGCACAGTCAACTTGCAACTCAGAATTCAAAATATAAAAGCAATACTGACCGTCAATTATTTTTATAACTTGAAAATGTTGTTTGGAGAAATAAACAGAAAATTTATAATAAGTGCTTATGAGTTATTACCACCTAAGCAGCCACACCTTGATGGTCATGCAGGGTTAATTAGAGTTTATGGATTTTGAAACAGAAGCACCCTGATCTTGCATTCTGAAGGTCAATGGTTCGAGTCCAACACAGGAAAATGATTTGTCATTCCTTCTATTCTATCATACACTGATATCAAATCATTAATGTATATGGATTCTAAGCCATGTCTGTAGTGAAAATGATGATACCAGAATTATAACTGCAGATGAAATGAATGTTTCTTGATCTAACAGTACCAATGGCCACCAACTCCAGCTAATGATTTATTTAATAAAGTCAGCAGTTATCAACAGTATGGTATAAGTTAACAAATAATTTAAAGTCTCAAAATATTTATGTTCACTACATTTATGCATCTCACCAGTTTATTTTTTTTTCAGTATAAGCATGTACATCAATACTAAATAATTAAATTTTTCTCACTCCTATCTAAATACTGCAGCATACTTTCAAGAAAACTGCATTCACAAATTATAACACATGCATACTCCATAAAGGTGTTTAAAAACTAAAATAAATTTGATGGATGTAACTCCCTGAAATCTTGCTAATGCAAATATCCAATACACTACTATATTACAATGAGCGAATTTAATGTTTTTATGCTGTCTGCAAACTGGGTCATATGCTGAATGAGAAGTTAATATTATGGAGTAGCTGCTTATCTGCCCTTATATTCACTGGGTTTCTGTTGAGTCTTTATTATATGTGCTGTCTTTTGCAATGTCCTAAAAAATGTTAGTTGCTGACAATAAAGAAAAATAACTCTGCTATGGTATTTGAGAAGAAACCACTCCCCTATTCAAGAGGTGTGATTTAGGAAATTATCTGACAATGCACTTATGAGATTAGGATAAGTTCTACTGCCATCCACATTCATCTCACAATTTCCTTTCGATCATTTCACATGTATTCCCAAGAATGTTCCTATCTTCATCAAAGTCTTATAGTATGGGATTATACAATAGATAGAAGACTGTAATACACTAACAAAAATTAAAACTATATTATGGTAATCATTGCTAAAACTTAGTTATTGTTTACTTGTCAGAAAAAATGCAGGACTCAGCATCTCACATATCAGAAGCAATATATAATATCGAAAATTGCACTTACTTGTTTCTTTTCGGGTTTTGCGCTGCGTTTCTTTGCTGATAACGCCAACGTTTCGGCCCCAACCTGGAGCCTTCGTCAGGGCTTCTGTCTGCTTATCTCGCCGTCTTGACACTTAATTCGATGTTTATTATCACCGGCAAGATGATTTTATTTATCCGCCAAATCCTAACAATTTCAACAGAGATGGCGGCTATGGTTTAAGCCAAATGTGGAAGTGTGTGCTAGCAAATGAACATGTAACAACTACAAGATCGCTCCATAATACATAAACCTCTTTGGAACAGTAAATATTCTTTGGCGGATAAACGAAATCATCTTGCCGGTGATAATAAACATCGAATTAAGTGTCAAGACGGCGAGATAAGCAGATAAGCAGAAGCCCTGACGAAGGCTCCAGGTTGGGGCCGAAATGTTGGCGTTATCAGTAAAGAAACGCAGCACAAAACCCGAAAAGAAACAAGTAAGTGCAATTTTCGATAATGACGCCTGCGAAAGTGTGAAATTTTATATAATATCCTTTTCACATTTGAATAATGGTACTCTTTTACAAATGTTCACTAAATGCTCAATCTGTATTTTGTATTTATTTATTTATCAGCTGGTACCCACGACTTCGTTCGTGTTTGTAAAGAATTTGGATTGACAGCTACCGACATCTACAAACCATAGTACACGATGGGAGACTCTGATGCTATTACCACACACAAATGCAAGTCATCTGTGCTATGTAGTTCAGGCTAGCAAAGTAAAATTTACGGACATACATGTCTTTGGTCAAAATACGAAAATATTCTTGATCGACCACTTTCAACCATCATATCTCCCACACTCCCAAAGTTACCGAAATTTGGCCAACGTTATGATTGATGGATGACTCTGCATTACTATCACACACAAAGACCAGTGATCTGAGCTTCATAGTTTTGTCTGAAAAGTGATACACAGGGTACACATACGTTTTTGGTAGAAATTTGAAAGTGCTGCAGGTCAACCACTTTCAACCCCCATATCTTCCACACCCCGATAGCTATCGACATCTAACAACCATAAGTGCATGACAGGAGACATGATACTACTACCACACATAAACACCAATGGTCTATGCAATGTAGTTGTGGCAGAAAAGTGACATATGTGGAGACAAATGTCTTTCATTGAAATACGAAAATATCCTTGATCGGCCACTTTTAACCACCATATCTCCCACACTCACACAGTTTCTGAAATTCGGCCAACATTGTAACTGAAAGGTGACTCTGTGTTACTACCATACACAAATGCCAGTGAACTGCTGCTAGATAGTTTTGTCTGAAAAGTAATACACCAAGACACATACGTATTTGGCAGAAATATGAAAGTGCCGCAGGTTTACCACTATCAACCACCATTTCACCTACATCCCCATAGCTACTGACATCTAACCACCATTGATGCACGATAGGAGACATGATATTACTACCACACACAAACACCAATGTTCTATGCTATGTAGTTGTGGCAGACAAGTGACATATGCAGAGACACAGGTCATTCGTCGAAATACGAAAATATCCTTGATTGGCCACTTTCAACCACTATATCTCCCACACTCCCACAGTTACTGAAATTCGACCAATGTTGTGATTGAAAGGAGACTCTGTGTTACTACCACACACAAATGCCAGTGATCTGCGATAGATACATTTTGGCAGAACTATGAAAGTGGCGCAGGTTGACCACTTTCAACCACCATATCTCCCATACATCTATAGCTACCGACATTTAACCACAGATTGAATGATGGGAGATTCACTGCTACTACCACACAAAAACATCAATGGTCTATCCTATGAATTTGTGGCGGGAAAGAGAAGTATAAGGAGACACAAATTTTTGGTCGAAATATGAAAATACCCTGCATTGACCAACTTTAATCATCATATCTCCCACAGCTATCAGCATTTGGCCAACATTGTGCATGACAGGAAATCCATGCTACTTCCACACACAAACACCAGTGATCTGTGGTAGGTAGTGGTGGCTGAAAAGTGAAATATAGGAAAACACATGTCTATTTTTTTATATATGTAGTAACAATGAAATAAAAGGCGCTAAGTAGCGGAAAGGAATCAAATTAGGATAGGGAAATGAGCCAACACTTACCTTTAGAAAATGTGGGGTGCGAACACACAGAAATAAAAATTATTTTTTATTTGTATTTGCATAATATTTTATATATATATATTTATATTTTTTAAATATATATTTAGTTCTAATTATCGTTTGATCTTCCCACCGACCAGAGATTAGTTTGGATATTTATGTATGCTCGGGTATTAGCTATGATTCACTGCCCCTCTACTTTTCCGATGTTTGAATTTACCATGACCATTTTCTTGACCGGCGGTCTTTCTGTGAGGCAGTCTCTGGCTGCACCCACCTCTTATAATGTTCTCTCGTTGGTGAAGGGTTTTTTCCCCAAAATTTCTTTATTATTTGTGTTTGTGTCTTTCCTGTGTGTTTGCACCCCACATCCATCATCTAAAGTCGTGGCTCATTTCCCTATCCTAATTTGATTCCTTTATATATATATATATACCAGTCAGCCGTCTATGTGTACACATGTGACGCCGCCTGGGGCTTCACCTTCTGCACGTTTAAGGCTGCTGTCGGCGAAATATTGCCTTTCTCTTGTGTTTGTTTTTTGTTCGTCGTCCCAGCCGTCTTCATCTGTGGTAAGTGTTGGGTCATATTTCCCTATCCTTCCTTAGTTTTATTGCCTTAAAGTTTTTTTCTGTAAGATGTTGCTTCAAGCACAAATATTTCATCATTTATGTTGTGTTTAGGAACACAACTTCATTAATTATCATTTAAGTTCATCACAAAAGTAAAATAGAATGCCACATATTAGAAGGAAATAAGTCTCCACCTTCATGCCATACCTCACTTGGACCAATTATGCTCCATTTGATATTGCATAGTTCTTCTTTAATTTCTTCAAGCCTATTATATAGTTAACAACAGTTATAGATATAGACGTGTGATGTTTGATTTATACCAGTGGCTAATCTAGTTTTCATGATACATCAAAGCTGCTTCCAACCAGAGATCTAATTGATGGTCTAATTTACTTCCAGATAATTTCATGTTAATGTCCTTCACCATGAACTCTTAAAGCAGTACAAAAAAGGCATTTGAAACTAAGTGATTTACAATAGGAGGACAGGGACATAAAGAAGTAAATATGGATGTATTATACAGCAATTCTACAATGTTAAGGTAGCAGAAAATTATTTGCATACCTTATTAAAGGCTAACATTTTGTCCTCTGTTTCTTCATTATCATCTTGATTTTCAGTATGCAGTTCATAACCAACAGACTGAATTTTGAGTAAATATGTGTTCATGGATAAATGAATGTTTGCTTTTCAATATAAGAGAGTTGAAGTGTGTCAACTTTGTCATGCGCTAACTTAAGTATGATGGGAAAGTACGGGAAATATATAGTAATCAAATGGAAGAAATATAAAGATTGCACAGAAGGGCAACTAAATTGTTTGGGAGTCAGTGAAAGACAGAGGCAGGGATTGGGAGAGATAAATGTTTATAAGCCATCTATTAGCTAGGAATAATATTGAATTAGGAATAATATGTGGAAGGGAAGATAGCACCATCATGATAATTATACTTGATTTTAATCATAAGAAGATGAAAAGTTTTCATATACAAATAAGGGAGCCAGGAACTGTAATAAGTTGTTGAGAGAGACGTTGAAAATTATACCTCAATCACTAAAAGAATTTAAAGTAACATTCAGCATAAATAATAAGTGTAGAGAAATAGGCACTTAGCGAAAAGTTCCATTACAATACATAATAATTTATTTGTGCAGAATGTAGTAATATATTTATCAGGAGAAATGCAATAAAACAAGAAAATAAGTATAATACAGAACATGTTAATAATTATAACAACAGACATATACTTAGGTGAGTAGCTAGAACTCGACACCTCTCAGAAAGGAGCCTTTGAATCACAAATGAGCAAAATGGAAATTGTATATCAACTTAATGCATCTACAATGTCTAGCTCCGACACTACTAAACTGTCATCCATCCTGAAGCTCCATGTAAAGTAGAATGCCTCACAATGAGAATGTAGGGTCTGATTTGTAAATCAAAGAAAGAAACTTACTCAAAAAATACATTTGGTCCACTCAAAGAAAATGGTTAACAGAAAATGCCACAACCAGATTAGATTACACAAAAAAATTGAAAAGAAGGATTGGCTGATGTAGATAAGTGACTTGAATGATCCCAACAAGAATGACTAATCAGATTTTAATGTGTCAGGCCTTGGTGTGCACATTTTTTTTCTCCTACCAAATATCTCACCTCCTACATGACTCAGGTTATCAACTGACATATTGTGAATTGAGATAAGAGGGTTACATATGAAGACATCAAGGAGTATGGGTCCTTCAAGACCATGTTTTCCCAGAAAAGCTAAGAAAAGAAATGCTGTGCCCCGAAATGAGGGATGAAAAAATGACTGTAGGAATACTGGGTGAAAGGTAAAGCACAACAAAAAAAAAGCAGTCAAAATAATGTGACCCAAAGCTGGTCAAAATGGAGGAGGTGAGGGGAGAGGGATAAATTAGAGGTAAGCAAGGAGAATGTATCAAATATAGCAATTAACTTTTACCTGCTCAGCTTCCAACTCCTGGATAGTTCTGTCAACCTGGGCCTGAAGCTTCTCGCGGTGTTGACGGATGGTCTCGGCAGCTTGCAGCTCCATTTCCTGAAGACGCGCCTTCAGTCGCAGTCCAGCCTCCACATCCATGCTGCTGCTACTGCTGCTGCTAGGACTAGAACCAGCTGCAGTGTCCTCGGGCCGCGACTGCATCTAGGCAGTGATATGTACTCAGCCTCACAGAGTAATTCATTAAGATGGACAATAAATCAAACTGTAGGAATAAATCACCAACACTAGTTATAGTTCCAGTTTTCATGGTGCTATTCATGGGATTCTGAGAACTAAATAAAACTTGAATATCACTTCCAGCAGCTTATTGCATTACAAAAAAGTATTTGCATTTTGTTTCTCTACAAATTTTTAGACCCAAAAAATGTTAATTCAGTAGTCCTCAATATATCTGGTCACCATTCCTCAACCTTCCTCAACTCCTATAACTGTTTTACAGGCCAAGCCATCAGAGTACCCCATGAAACCACTTCCCCATTTGAATTCCAGAGGTGGGAATTAGCATACACACACACCACATGCCTCAATCCGAGATAACACCTGCCTTCCTCAACCTGATATACCCATCACTTGCTATTGTAAACTTTATATAGATCTCATTTCAATAATTTAATATTTTTAACTTCATTATTAAATCACTTCTTTCACTTTTTTTTCCTTGCGGCTTTACACCTCATCAACGGCTAAGGTCATTAGACGCAGGATGGAACTGGAGGACAAGGAACAGAAAGCCTTTTTGAAGGAAGCATCCCGGCATTCGCCTGGAGTGATTTGGGGAAACCATGGAAAATCCAAATCTGATGCCCAGACAGGGATTCAAATCCACATCCTCCGCGAATGCGAGGCCAGAACGTCAACCGTTCACCCACCACGCTCGGTACTTCTTTCACAAGTCCCCCTTTTTTATCTTATTTTGATTAATTTCTTTCAAACCATTAACATTTCAACTGATATTATTGTTGCTTTTCCACTACCTCCAATAGTCATCATTCATTAAGCTGTGCAAAAGCTCAGCCACATGTTTCCATTTTCTAAAAAGGGCTTAGGGGTCAGCTGCAATGCCAGGGTCCCAAGAACAAAATGTGCTATCTGTCTGAAATTTGGTACACACATTCCTGACATATTATCAGAGAGAATGTTTCAGGTAAAGCTATTGTTATATATCTATTATCTTACCGAAACCGTTTAGCAGGAGGCCTATTACATATAATGCATATAGCAAATAATTTTCAATACTAAAACACTTTTCATCTCAGAACATAACCTTGTTAAATGTCAATTTTCTTGCTAAAACCATTTAGAAAGGGGAAAATCTCATATAATTGTATAGTCAAGAACTTTTATAACCATTTTATTAACTAGAAAGCACTTTTTAAATTTATTCTAAACCATTTTCATAAAAGACATAAGATTCAAATAAGGTTGTTTTTTTTTAGATAAAAGAGCTAGGAAGATAAAAGTAGGCTTAAATGAGAGAGAAAAATTCAGTTAATAACAAGAATATAACAGGTAACTTGAAATTTAAAGTAAGTTTTAGTGTCGACATGTGATGGCATCACCATGTGTTACTTTTAGAAATTAATAGCTCCTAAACGAGAATAATTATGAGAAAAGTTGTCATGATCAAAAAGATTGGAAATAAATTAAACTATACCATACTAAAATTTCAGGAAAATCTGAGTAAAATTATTGTTCCATAGGAATGGGAGATTTTGGTAAATCACCAAGGAATAGTGTTTCCCCATGGGAATATACCATTGTTCCATGATGATTCAGCCAAAGATTAGCCAAGCATATAAAAAGCCAATCAAAGCACCCTTGGGGAAGTTTTTCAAGTGGGCAGCCAAGGCGAGAAGAGCTCCGTTATCCTGTAAGTTGGTAAGCGTGCTACAAGCAGCATGCAGAATGACCTGTAGGTGGCAGCATAGTCCAGATGCACAAATGACGTCGCAGAATCAGTTTAAAAATGGCTGCCCCACTTGATACTTGCACCAGGGAAGAACAGCGTTCTGTTATTCGGTTTTTGAGTAGTGAAGGTGTGAAACCTATTGAAATTCATCGAAGAATGAAGGTTCAGTACGGTGATGCATGTTTGTCACAGCAGCAAGTCTACAAATGGAGTAGGAATTTCGCAAATGGTGTGACTTCAGTGGAAGATGCTCCTCGTCCAGGTTAGGCACAACGAGTTGTGACTCCACAGAACATTGCAGCAGTTGAAGCCATAGTGATGGAAAACTGCCGAGTGACACTGAATGACATTGCAGCATGTTTAAAGATTAGTCATGGTTCAGCACACCACATTGTGCATGATGTGCTCCAGTTTCACAAAGTGTCTGCAAGATGGGTGCCACAGCAGCTAACTCCTGAAATGAGAGAACAACATGTTGATGCTTGTGAAGAACTTCTTCGGCGCTTTGAATGAGAAGGTGATGGCTTCCTTGCAAGAATCGTTACTGGGGATGAAACCTGGGTTCACTTCCACAAACCGGAAACGAAGAGAGCAAGCAAGGAATGGTGCCATTCCTCATCACCAAAACCAAAGAAGTTTCAAACAGAACCATCAGCAGGGAAGGTTATGCTGACTCTCTTTTGGGAACGAAAAAGGCGTCATTTTGGAGCATTACATGCCTAGAGGGACCACTGTCACCAGTGCATCATACACAGATCTCCTAAAAAATCATCTTCGGCCTTCGATCAAATCAAAGCGACGTGGATTGCTGTCATCAGGTATCCTTTTGCAACGTCACAATGCAAGGCCCCACACTGCCCGTACAACCATTGCAACAATCACAGACCTGCATTTTGAGTGTCTTCCTCATCCACCATACTCACCAGACCTTGCCCCAAGTGATTTCCAAATGTTTGGACCACTCAAAGAAGCAATGGGGGGAAAGAAGTTCCGTTCTGATGAAGAGGTACATCACGCGGTACATGAGTGGTTGCACGGACTACCAAAAGAATTTTTGTCAAAAGGAATTTATGCACTTTGTAAGCGCTTGAGGACTTGCAATGAGCGTGGGGGAGATAATGTTAAAAAGTGATACTGCTTTGTACCACTTCTACACAGTAAATAATATTAAAAAAAAAATTTAAGGTATTCATTTGACTCACCCTCGTATTAACTGCCTGCTGCCCAAGACTTCATTTGTGATTGTAAATAATTTTGATTGACAGCTATCGACATATAACCACCATAGTGAATGATGGGAGACTCAAGGCTAATACCATACATAAACATCAGTGATCTGCGTAAAGTATTGATGGCTGCAAAGTGAAATATAGGGACATACATGTCTTTGTTCGAAATATGAAATTGCCCTCTGTTGACCAATTTCAATCTCCATATTTCCCACACCCCTACAGTTACCAACATGACACCAGGGCCGGCGTTGGGGGGGGGGGGGGGTAAGTGGGTCAAAAGTACCCGCGCCCGCCGGCTGATGGGGGGCCCCGATCACCGACTGTAGGGGCCCTCAGGCCATGAATCCTCCAAGGATCCGCCTATTGTCGCCCGGCCAGTTTGTAGAGTTACCCCGGGCCCGAAATTCCTAGTGCCGGCCCTGCATGACACCACCATGCACCACCATGCACAGTAGGAGACTTGACATTAATACCACACACAATCACCAGTGGACTGTGCCGGGTAGTTTTGGCTATGAAATATAGGGATACAAATGTCTAATTTTTTTATCAGGTCAACCAATTTCTACCACCATAACTACCACACCTCCACAGCTACTGACATGCAATCACCATAGTGCACGATGGATGACTCCAAGCTACTACCATACGCAAATGCCCATGGTCTGTGCTTGATAGTTCTGGCTGCAATGTGAAACATAGGGACACACACTTCTTTGGCAGAAATAGGAAATTGCCCTATGGTGACAATTTTAAACACTATATCTTGCACACTCCCATACCTACCAATATCTAACCACTACAGTGCATGATAGGAGACTCGAGGCCACTACCACACACAATCACCAGTGGTCTGCACTATGTAGTTGTGGCAGCAAAATGAAATACATGGACACACATGTCTTTGGTCAAAATACAAAAATATTCTTGATTGACCACTTTCAACCAACATATGTCCCACATTCCCACAGCTATCAACATTCGGCCAATGTTGTGCACAATAAGTGACTATATGTTACTAACAAACACAAACACCAGTGACCTGCACTAGATAGTTTTGGCTAAAAAGTGAAACATAGGGACTATGTGTCTTTGGTCAAAATATGAAAGTGCCCCAGGTTGACCCCTACAAACCACCATATCCTCCCACACCCTGACAGCGACCGATATTCAACCAATGTTTTGCATGATAGGAAACTCCATGCTACTACCACACACAAACCCCAATGATCTGTGCTAGGTACTGGTGACTGAAAAGTTAAATATAGGGAAATACACGTCTATTCTATATATGAGGGCGGTCCGATAAGTACTTAGCCTACAAAAGAAAAAACGAAAATTTTGGAAAAGTGGCGATTTATTTCTCAACATAGTCTCCTTTTAGCTTGATACATGTGACCCAACAATGCTCCAACTTCTTTAACCCATCTGAAAAATACGTTTTCTGGAGATCTGCAAAGTAGGCCTCCATGACGGTGATAACCTCATCATTCGACTCAAATTTCTACCTGGCGAGTGTCTTCTTCAAGTTTGGAAACAAAAAGAAGTCACTCAGGGCCAAATCTGGAGAATATGGTGGATGGGGCAGCAGTTCATAGCCCAATTCGACCAATTTGGCCATGGCGACGGCGGAGGTGTGAGCCGGTGTGTTGTCATAATGGAAGAGCACTTTTTTCTTCGCCAAATAGGGACGATTTTTCTGCAATTCGGCATCGAATTGGCCCAATACTTCGGTATGTAAAGTCCTGTGATCACTTTGCCCTTCTCCAGGCATTCGATCACACCTTGTGAATCCCAAAAAATGGTGGCCATCACCTTTCCGGCCGATGGGACAGTCTTCACCTTTTTCGGAGCACATTTACCATGTAAAGTCCACTGTTTTGACTGTTCCTTGGTCTCTGGTGTGTACCAGTGGATCCATGTTTCATCAGCGGTCACGTAATGATGCAGAAACTCCTTTGGATCACACTAAAACAGCGTCAAACATTGCTGTGAATTGGTCTCACGGGTGTGCTTGTTGTTCGGAGTGAGCAAACGCGGCACCCATCACGCCGACAGCTTTCTCATGCCCAAAATTTCATGCAAGATATGACCCACATGGTCTTTTGAGATGCCTACTGTCCCAGAAATCTCGCTCACCTTCAATTGGCGGTCTGCCAATACGAGATCGGATTTTTGTCATGTTATATACTCCATGGTAACTGTTTTCGGAGCACCAGGGCGTGGCTCATCAAAAACAACGTGTGACCACGTTGAAACTCATTAAACCAATTTTTGACAGTCGCCATCGAAGGAGAAGAGTCACTGTACACAGCATCCAAGCGCTCTTTGATTTCACTGCGCAATTTTCCTTCCAAAAACAAGAATCGAATCACCGACCGATCTTGCTCATTCTCCATTTTTCTAAAATCCGCGGACACACCAACTTTCACACGCAATCACAACAAAACTATGAGTCCGATTTGGCTGAAATTTTAACGGTAGCTATCTATGATAATGTACTACACGATAATAAATTTATCTGATGATAGTGGCACCATCGGGAAGATAGGCTAGGTACTTATCGGACATACCTCGTATATACAGGATTTATTTGCGATGATGAAAGTTCCTCTAGGCATTACCCCTTTTTAATTGTATTTTTTAAACTATCTTATATAGTTTGAGCATTAAATTCCACCACCATCTACATACATGATTTGGAAATTTTAAATTATTTCAGCATTTTTAATAAATTATTCTTCACTTCAATTGGTAATTTATTCCTAGACACCTTTTTCAACAAAAGAAAATCTTCCCACCACCTTATGAATGAAATTGAGTGCCAACTTTTAGTCCAGGTCATCTCTTCCCTTCCATACACCATTCCTAATTCTTTGACTAATATCCTTCCAAGTCCCATCACTACCATATACCTTGTACACTCACAGCACTATCTTAGGCTCCTCCTTTCCTCCAATAAGTCCCAATCCAGCTCCTTTATCATACCAGTTCCTGACTGGGTCCTGCGTAATTTCCACAAACAAATCTCAAATCCAGCTGCTCTTCTTTGCACACCTTTGATAACCAAAATGTGGGTTAAGTCTTATACAGAGAGGGGTGATGGGATTCCTGAAAAATTCTCGGCCTCGATAAAAAACATCAACTTTTACGAAAAAATCCTCTTTAATCGGTGATACCCCGATTAATAAACAATGATTTATTACACATGAAAGTCCATCAATATAGAAAAAACAAGTGAATCATTTGAGCATGAATTTAGCCTTTCTATCATGTGAGAATTGACAGTAAACGGCAGATGGTGATATTTAGTTATTATTATAATAGTTATTATTATTAATTTTAATTTCAATGGAGTTAACACTCCTGTGGTAATTCCCCTAGTTTTCTAATTAACCCTTTATATATTTTAAAATTTTCTTTTATAATTGAAATTTAAATACCTCCCACATTTACTTTTCTGATTTAAAAATTTTAATTTTAAATTTTTTAAGCATTTTTGGTAAATTATTAATCACCACATATGGTAATTTGTTCTGGTCCCTGACACCCTTACCAACAAAAGAAAAAAATTTCCATTCCCTTATGCATGAAATCGAGTGCAAGCTTGTGGTCATGGTTGCCTTTCCCCTTCCATACACTATTCCTAATACTTTGACAAATATCCCTCCGAGCCCCATCACCAACATCTGCCCTGTACATTCCCAGAACACTCTTCACCCTCCTCCTTTCCTCCAATGAGTCCCAACCCAGCTCCTTTATCATATCAGTTACTGAACAGGTCCTGCGATAATTTGCAGAACCAAACCTGGCTGTTCTATTTTCCACACCTTCCTGTATTTGATAACCAAAATGTGGGTCCCAAACTACACCACCATATTCAACCACTAAAGTTGTGTAACCCAACTCCCCAACTTCTTTGGTGCATCCTCTCATCACCCTCTCCAGTAAATGAAGGATTTTGTAACCTTTTCCTACCACCTGCCCAATTTTCTCTTGCCAGTTGAGTTTCTTATCAAACATTATGCCAAGATATTTACACTTCAAGCTTTCAACAAGCTATTCTCTCCCCACCCTATAATCATAATTACCCTTTAGTTTTTTTTATCTGTGTACCTAATTAGTTGACTTTTCTTGGCATTTATCTTTATTCCAAGCTGACATATCCATTAAGATATTCTATCCAGGACACCCTTTAGCTGTTCACAGTCTTCACCTGTTTTGATCCTATTGTATACCATTATATCATCTGGAAAATACCTAGATTCTGACCATAACCTATTAACACAATCATTCATTACAACAGTGAACACAACAGTCCCAATACACTACCCTATGGCACTTCCATATTTACTTCCACCTCTTTTGATAATGTATTTACTACTCTAACCATTACTTTTTGGCTTTTAAGAATTCCTCTAACCAGCAATTAACTTTTTCATCCCATCCAATAGATTTAAGTTTTATCACCATCCTTCTCAGAAACTGGGAGTGCTCAATACTCTTGTCCATAGGGCAAAGGTGGTGTCTGACAATGAACATTTAAAGGAGGAACTGCAACACCTGGAACACGTATTTTGTGCCAATGGTTATAGCACTAAAGAAATCCGACGTGCAACCATCGGAAGACACAATAGAACCAAGACAGATGACAGAGATCAAGACAAGCCGCGTGCCTTTCTACCATTCTGTGGAGCAGTAACGTCAAAAATAGCAAGATTACTCAACAAACAGGGCATCCGTTCGATTTTTCGACCTCCGCCAAAAATTGGACAGCTGTTGCGAACTCCGAAAGATAGTCTCAATCTTCGGGCTCCTGGAGTGTACAAAATTCCATGTGAATGCGGCACTTCTTATATAGGGCAAACCTTAAGGACAATTAATGAAAGACGAAAATAACACATCAGATATTTTAAACTTGGACAAAAAGAAAAATCTGCCTTAGCCGAACACGCCATTGACAACGGACACGAGCCGTGCTTCGACAAAATGACACGCCTTTGTTACACAAATAACTTTTGGGACAGTGTTGTGAAGGAGGCTATTGAGATTAGGCTTAGCAACAATGTTATTAATCATGATCAAGGCCTCAATTTAAGCCAAGCTTGGAAGCCAGCATTTGGATTATTACAAACGAGATGGAATCGAGCCATATTAGGGCATACGAGTGACCCGATCGTGACGTCACCAAGCGAGCAGGGCCTAACTATATCGCCCCTCCACGCGCTTTCCCCTCCGTTCCCAGCTATATAATAGACTACCATGCGGCATACTTCAGTAATGTTAAGCGAAGGCTTGACAATGGAAGCAGTGCAAGCTTCCGAAACGTCGCCAGACAGTTCAATTCTGACGCGGCTTGAAACCTGAGAAGTTTTTATAAAGCATTGCCGCCGCGAAAATGTACATAATTATCTAAGATTTAAGTTTATTTAAAACCATTTTATGGCTCACTCTGTCAAATTTGAATTCATCTGAAATATCTTGTATATAGCCCACCATCTGAGATTCACATGAATATTCTTGCCTAAAGCCATGTTGTCAATCTGAAAATCAGTTTCTTTCCTTACAGACATTTCTGATGTAGTTGCATATCAATCTCTCCATCACTTTGCCTATCACTGATGTCAAACTAATCGGCCTATAATTTTCAACCATACTTGTCACTCCTCCTTTATGAACCTGTACTACTATCACTCTTTTCCATTCCTGCGGTTAGCAGCAAGATTCCAAACTCATTTTAAATAAAGTCTCAAGGTGAGGTACAACACTGTATCCTAATGAACATTGCTGTTTGGCAACAAATTAACAGGGACGCAATACATCTGCAGCAAGATCATAACATACCTTGGCCAGAGGACTTGTGTCCGATGTAGATTCCGTCTCCTTCTCCGGTGATGTCTCCACTATCTCACTTCTGCTAACAGCCACAGCTGCTCCATTGCTCTCCCCTACAAATAACGCAAAAATTTGTCACAGTACCAACTTGACTAAAAAGAAAAAGAGCTATTTACTAAAATCACAATGCATGTAAAGTTGGTAAAAATCTAAAGATAGAGTTAGTATAAGGTGTATATTGTCTTTCATAATTAAATTTACTAACTGGTTATACTTATTCCTGAAAGTACAATCAGAAAATTCACAGCTTATATCTGTGTTTGTGAAAGTATATTGTATGTTCATGGATAGGCACACATGCAGCAGATCAGATAGTAATGATAAATCCTTTGAGTGAATGTGATGAACAAAATAGAAAGACCGGACATATTTTATTATGTTTTGAAAAGGTAATTTGCTGCAAGAAAAAGTTTAAAGATAGAGAGAAAAGTCAACACATATCACAGCAGTGGGGTGCTATTGTTTTAAAAGAAATTCCTAAATTCATAGCAGTAAGGCATAAACGTGCTCCGTACTTGGATATCTTGTACCATAACACTATCATTCAATTAGAGATACTCCTGAAACTTCCAGAGAAAATGCCTAGTTCTTTTTAATACTTTGTCAGTACATGGTCTGATGCAACACTGATGGTTCCCATCATTGTGGTGAAGCTGGATGGATGTTTCCTGAACTGAGAATCAGGAGGAAGGACAATTCGTATTACCTCCCGTATCAACAATCCTCAGGAGTGAACTTGTCACCATGCTGAAGCACAAAATTTGTCTATGTCAAGTCACACAAAACAAATGTGATTACAATACCTGACTCCAAATCATTGCTAGCCCTACCCAGAAATAATATTAGAGAGTCACCAAATCATCAAAATGCCTGTGGCATCATTACAGCTGTCGAAGAACTTGTTACACAGTTATTACAAGTGGATTAGAGGCTACAGCAGGATCACCAAAAATAAAATGGTGGGCCAATTAGTGAAAGATACAGTTTGGTCAGGATCTTGTGCCAGCAGTAGATTATAAATGATATAAAATGTAGGTGCTATATGAGAAGTGGGACACAGGCTGAAGAACATTATCCAGATGTAAAGCAACCCACTCAACAAATCCAATGAAAGCCAGATATTCAGACACCTTCAATAGCAGAAAATACATCATCACAATTGTCTAACTGAAATTTATTCCTGGCCGTTTGAGAATGCACTTCCACAAAATAAACATAACATTTCAACGTTTTTTGTGTCCACATAACCAACCTCACATGGATAAGCTACTGCGTCTGGCTCCAGCTGCCTGTGAATATGAGATCTCTTCTGTCATCCAACAACCTGCCATAATATTATACAGCTTTGGAGTACAACAGACCAGAGGGTTTAAATCTTGACCCAAGACCACATAAGGAAAAATTAAGATGTCAATGACTATGTAGCCTAGGCTGCAGTAACAGGACCTATATCAGATTTGTAGGTAGTATAAGTTGTTATCTTTGAACATTATAATAATTTTTTATAATATAGATTTCAGTCTGAAGGCTATATGAGAAAAACAATTTAATAAAGTGTGAATAGAACAACAAAGTCTAAGAATGAGGCCCACTCAAGAAGCATCAATACTGCACACTAATTTCTGTTATTTGCAAGCACTCCAACTATTACAGTTTTTCAGAGAGTTTGTTCAGATCTTCCACTATCCGCAGTCTTCTTAGTGACTCTAGATCTTGATTATGGAAGACCATTTAGGATAATAAAGAGCCACATTGCATCAATTTTCGTTAATACTAATAGTGTCCAGCACTTGATGTGGAATTATTTGCTTCAAGAAAAAGGAAGGAATTTTCATCTTTTGGCATTTGGACAGCACAACAGGATAGATGGGATGGCTCACAACTGCCAATTGTCAGTTAATTTACTAAAGGCATGGGATTGTCTTTGTATATGAAGGTGACTAATAAAACTTAGTGGCTTTATTGATGTCTTACAGAAAAGTGAGCTCAACTTGACTGACATTGGGTTAAACAATAATAGACATTTCTACTCGTACAGTAACACTGAATGTGCTAAGGAAATTAGTTGTAGGCTCCTGCAGCTGTTTTGTGGGTAAAATGTACTAAACTTTGGTAGTAGTCTTTTTCAGAGCAACATAAAAACAGATTCAATATTATTCAATAAGCATTCAATAACGGACATATCATTCAAATCGATGATACAAAGACTTTCAAGGATAAAGTTCAAATGCATCAAGGAGATACTGAAAATTGCAAAGCATTCTAACAACTTGAAAGAGAATATCAATCTTTAAAATCCGCTATGCTCAACACTCATATCTGCAGAATGCATAACCATCACCATAAGGTAATAATACTCTGAAGAAGGCCTCAGCATGCAAAGAAAAAATTTCAGAAAGATTTACATAATATTACCTGGAAACTGAGTCATTATGCTGTGAAGAACATTAGGGAACCACCAGATAAAACTGAGCGTGGTAGTTGTTACGGAAGAATTACACCTTGCACGGTTATTGTCTATATGTGAAGCACCAGATATATAAAAAAAATATAATATCAGGATAATCTAAATGGTTTTATGTGACTGTATCACTTCATGATGACTTGATTAAGTAAAGAGTACAGACTATTCTACAAATGGATTTTGGTGAGCTGCAAATCATACCACAATTTTTTCTGTTTGCCAAATGAGCATATTTCAAAGCAGAAGCAATAACTCCTAAAAAGTTTACTCCTAATGGGCTATGATCAGGTGTATGCTCATTATCTGTTCATAAATAAAATATATGTGCAAACTGGAGGAAACACTGGGGCTTAATACTGAATAATAACCTTATGAAAACCAGTGCCTGTCAGGGTATCAGTATCTTGAGGGTTTTTTTTTATCTCTGTTCTCTTCTGAAGTCATCTTTTTTCCATATTCATACAGTGATTCTTTGCTGCCCTGTATCATCTTAAGTAACTGATATGTTTCAATATTCATAATTGAGAATCTCTATTAACACTCGTAACAACAGACCTGCTGATTCAGAAGTACCAAATGCATGCTACATAAGTACAATATGTTAATGTGAAAGAAACATAGAACTAATATACCATATAATTAAAAGAAATTTCAACAACTCAACAAGTGCAATTTTTATAGCAGATATATATATATATGCACCTAAAACATGAACAACTAAATGAATGTAAAATACTGGAAACTTTAGGGTAAAGGATTTTTTCAGATTTAAAAATTAAATTACTTTTAGGGCTGTGAAAGTGTCAAAAATTGTAAAATATAAGAACAGAGGAACTACACAAACAGGCTAAGTATTAAAACCATTCGTATCTAACAATGATAGGAGAGAAAAAACATGAGGGAAGAAGAAAGGAGGCCCAGACGCAGTCTTACCAGACATGGAGGCAACATGGTTGGTGCAAGCAGTGTTGAAAGGAGAACTCCACCCTGTAGAATTTTTAGGTAATGGCATTAAGGGACAAAAGCTGTTGATAAGAATAAAAATAATTTTGTTGACTTCCAAACACAGGAAACTTCCTAATTCAAAACAGTGTCTGTTATAATGGGCTGCAGACAGAATGTTATAACCAATATCAAACACAGGTTTTTTATTTGCATGTTTAAAATACACTCACATAGGACACCTTTGACCTCGAATGCTCAGAACTGCATTAAAACATCCTTAGAATAACAAGCAATCATAAACAAAACAGTGGTTGTGTCATTTCCACGCAAAACGTTGCATTCTACCTCAAATAACATTTTAATAGAGAGAAACAAAGTAACAAGATATCAACACCATATGAAGGAAACTATACATAATTCAATCAACAATGCCAAACACTCTCTGCTTAAAATACTGAATATAATGCAAAAAAACACATATACAGCAGTACCACACACCTGATAGTGCTTATATTTGTCCTCTAAGTACAGATGTGGGATTTCTATGAAGTGGTTAAAACAAAGTGGAAGAGAACAATGTGGAAGAGAACAATGTGCACACCTCACTAAAGCCACATTATCACATTCCAAACCACTTTCACATGCATGGCGAAAGCCAGGTTATAACATTGACATACCAACATCATCATTTGAAAATGTATTTGGTGTGGTTTTTAATATAGGACTGTGTGAATGCGATAGTGATTTGGAATGTGATAACGTGGCTTTAGTGAGGTGTGCACATTGTTCTCATCCACTTTGTTTTAACAACTTCATTGAAATCCCTCATCTGCACTTTGAGGACAAATATAAGAACTATCACATGTGTGATAGTGCTGTATATGCATGTTTTGCACTATATTAAGTACTTTAAGCAGAGAGTTTTTGGCACTGTTGATTGAAAATGTAATTATACACTGATGTCATTCAGTTACGTGAAATTTCCTTCATATGGTATTGATATCTTGTTACTTTGTTTCTCTATATTAAAATGGTACTTGAGGTAAAATACAATGTTTTGCACATAAGTGACACACACCACTGATTTGTTTACGATTGCTTGTTATTTTAAGTTGTGTTTGTGAGGTTTTGAGCATTGAGGTCAAAGGTGTCCCTTGTCAATGTTCATTATTTACAGTACAACTAATCATGGCAAAGAAACAAAATGGAGATCTAAAGTTAAATCTTCACACCTGGTCTTCTGTGTAATGTACGGTTAAAAAATAAATAAATAAATAAATAAAAAATATATAGTAAGGTAAGCAACTTTCACGATTTAACAAGCATATATAATGTAAGAATTCAAGTAAATATACAAGCTACATATATGGCTACAGTTATAGCGACTAACATATCTATGATAATCATAAGAATGATGCTCCTCACTCTATACATACACAATCTCCTTGCCACGTGTTTCATTATTGTACATGAATAAGGTTTTATACCGAAATAGCCTGTGTGCTCATTGCTGCTTTCCTGCCTTCATGGTAAAAGGTTTATATTCCTTATTTACTAGTAGAAATGTAACGTAATAACAAATTTTGATACATGTGAGTCACATAGTACAATATAAGACTTCATTTTTTTTTAATGGTAACTGGAAATATATATTATACAATTGATATCTGAGTTGAAAATTAAAGCTTGCACTTTGTGACAGAACACTAGAAAGTTTTTGACCAAGACAAATCATGGCAATATTATAATCAGAACACAAAATCTGAAATTTCAGTGAAACCTTGATGATAATACACTATTCACAAACAAATGTTAGCTTGTTACTATATTCTGTTATTTCATTTATCATTACAGAACAGAAAAATAAACATCTGTCTCAGAGCCTGAGAACTTTTCAGATAATCACCACAGTAAACTAAATATGTGGTGTACAATCATTTTTATTTTAATATCAATGTAACATAAAATATATTAAAAGTTGAATGCTCACCTGTTCCTTCACTATGCCCCACAGGGAGTACGGCATCAGGCTTCTCGTAACCCTCACTAGAGTCACTGCGTGTCCTGGCTGGAAGTGCGACCCTGTGAGCTGCTTCATCACTCCTCGTGGCAGCCACACTGCTCCTGATAAGTGGGTCACTCTTAGAAATGCCATTGCTTTTACTAACAGCATCACTCTTGGAGACTTCTTCACTTTTCGTCAGTGTGTCACTCTTTGAGATTTCATCACTCTTTGTGAATGCGTCACTTTTGTTGCTTTTAGTAAGTGCATCACTTTTGGAGAATTCTTCACTTCTCGTCAGAGCATCACTTTTGGATATCCCGTCACTTTTTGTCAGTGGATCACTCTTGGAGACACCATCTTTCTTCTCATTACACTTACACATGTCTTCCCTCGTCTCGAAAGTTTCGCGTAAACTGTCACCTTCTGCTGTAGGATTTATCTGAGCCGCATCTTCGTCAGTCTTTTGATGTCTGTCCTCGTCAGTTCTGACTCCTTTTCCTTCTACACTGATCATATTGGCAATTATTTTTGAAGGTTCTGTTAAAGCTGGTCTGTCATCCAATGGAGCAGCACAACTTGAATTACCAGTATCACTTTCTGAAGCAGCATCATTTTCAAAGCGGTTTACTGCAACTGCTTTTTGCTTGACAGTTGTAATTGGTGGCAAAACAGGTTTCCTTTTTATACCCAAGAAGCACTCACTGGATCTTCCTAACTGCAATTCCTCTTTACTTTCAATATAATCAGGGTAGGCATTTCTTAAGATAATGACAGGCTCTTCTTTCCCAAATGTTTCCTTTCTTTTACTCTCTACACTTTCATCACTCTCTCCATTAGAAGAATCTTCTTTACTAATAACTACATTGTCAATTTGTCCCTCATACACTTTTCCATTCTCTTCTGTATCCTTACAGATGTTGGCAGGAATCTGGTCAATCTGCACACGATTTTCTACTACCTTTACTTCAGCTGTCCATGTCACAGGAATTTCTTCTTGCCTTCTCTTACACGATTCACTGATGCCTTCCGTTAATATAACGTCACCAACTTGGTGATGCTGGAGTTTATGACCTTCTTCGTAAGATACAACCTCTTGCTCATTATTCAGAAGACCCACCTGAGTTTCTAAGTCATATTCATCATGTGGATTACAGCCATCTTCCTTATCAGACAAGTCTTCTTTTTGAGTTTGTTTTAGTGCTTTAGTAGGATCTGAAAAATAATTTACTGGTTAAAAGTCAATGAATACGCAAATATTAAATGAAATAAAAACAACCTATCTCTGCAAAAATTACTAATTTCCTTTTTAAATAATATATAATCTGAAAAAAAATAATTAAATTGGATTTTATGTCTCACTGAAAACAGAACTGTTGAAGCTGGCAGAACTTTATTGTCATGGAATAGAAGTCTATTGGTCATGGTCTTTGTCAAGAAATAAACCAGCATCCAGCAACAAGATTAAAACTGAAACCTGACTGAATGGACCAGAAATTACTCTCAGGCTATTTTCAATAATAACCAAATATTACCCCTCACATATAAGGCTTGGTGAAAAACTGTTTAACCACCACATGCCGATGTGTATGGCCCAAGCAAACAAAAATCCACTGGGCGAGTACAATATTTCTTATTCCTGGTGGATGACTTTAGATGAATTGCATTTATTTCTTGAAATCTAAAAGTGAAGTACAGGTTTAAAGAATTTAAAGCTTTGGTAGAAAACCAAAAGAGTAAGAAAATTAAAATGTTTTGCACTGAAAATGGCTACGAGTTTGGCAGCAACGAGTTTAAAGATTTTATGAAGAAAGAAGGTATTATTCTTCAGAAAAGTAAACCGTACACCCCAGAGCAAAATGCTCTGTTGTGAATGCCTAAATCAATCAATAGTTGAGAAAGCAAAATGTGTGTTATTTGATGCAAAGTTAGATATAAGATTTTGGGAAGAAGCAGCAAACATGGCTGAGTGTTTTAACAAAACAGATTAAGTACATCAGAAGTAATAAGAAGACAGTCTATGAGTTGAGGTATGACAAGAAATCTGATGTAATCATATTTGTATAACAAGCAGTTATGTGATGGTCCATGTTCCCAGAGAAAAAAAAAAAAAAAAACACTTAAAGTGGGACAAAAAAATGACAAAAATGTTCTTGATAGATATTTTGAGAATATAAAAGGTTATGGAATTTATTAAAGCAAAAAGAATAAAATAATAACAAGCAGAGATGTGATTATTATGGACAATAGAGAAAACATTGTACAAGATAGGAGAACTGACTTAAATACAGAAAATACATATCAGGAAATGCCAGTTGCATCCAGTTCTTCTTTCTTTCTCTTATGACTTACAGTAGTTTTCCCCTCTTACCAACCTTTTTCAGTCTTCTACAATGATCACTTTTTTATCCAGTTTATCCTTTCCGTTCTCCTCCATAGCCACATCTGAAATCCTTGTATGCTTTTTCATCCTCTCATTTAATGTCCATGTATCTTCTCCATAAAGTTATACACTATATAAGAGACACTTGCCAAGTGCTTTATCTAGTTTTATGGTTAATAATCTCATCTTTCTATTGAATAATTCCTTCCCTACAGCAATACGAGTTTTCACCTCTCTGTGGCATCTCAAGTCCTTTGATTGTTCTTCAAGGATATTTGAAGACTTTGACTTGAATGGTATTAGCTTGTCCTATTTTAACATTTACCAGTTTCCTTCCTTTACTAATCACTCTTTATTTTCCTTATTGATTCATATTTTGTACTCCTCACAAGCTTCATTTAAATCTTTTAGTATTTTGTTTAGAGTTCATTCACTATCTGCTAGAAATCCATATGATTGGCAAATCTCATACATTCTATTCCCTTCCTGCATGGCCGGTGGGGGGAGGGGGGTTATGTGCGTGAAATGTACGCTGGCCGCGCCGGTCGATGGGGGACCCGATCACCGGCTGTAGGGGCCCCACAGGCTAATAATCCCCCCAAGTTGTATAGCTAAAAAAAAAAAAAAAAAAAAAGCTGGCCTTGCCTTCCTGTCAATACATTCTCCTCTTTTTCCAACTAAGCATTTCCCAATAATCTCTTCTAGGTATAAGATAAGTTGAACAACAAGAGGGAACTCCCTTCCAAATGCTGTTTTTCCTGATATTTCATTTCCAATCTTTATTCTTACTTTCTGCTTTAAATATAAGTTTTATACTTGCCTTCTCTCCATCCAATATATTCCTTTCTCTTCAACATATCCATATGCTTTTCACTGCATGCTGTTAACAGATTGTATAAATTTCTCTTCCTTTCTCAATATATCTTTGCCCTATGGTTCTTCTCATGTCAGTAGCATCTCTTGTGCCTTTCCTAAATCCAAACTGTTTCTCTACAATCCACCTATTCCACCTCCCATATAGCCTTCCATTCAGCACTTTACAGAAAAATAGACTAATGGGCTATGCTCTTCACATTTATTTGTATTCCTTTTTTCTGAATTGGCTCCATTACCAGTGTGAGAAAGTCATTTTGCAATTACCCTTTGTCAAATATCTCATTACAATGGTAGACTATCTCTGTCAGGTCACAAAAAAAAAGAAGGCACTGCTGGGTCTATACACATCCTTTCTCTCTGCAATCTTAATAACTTATTATGGTTCCACTGTTCTACACATACTCTCCTTTTGGAGTGATTCAGACCATTCTTTCAGGGTATTTTTGAAATAGCACTATTGTAAAAAAATTGACAATGTTGGCAGCCACCCTATATTTTCAAGTGAAAGAGCCTTGTGGCAAACAGGCAGAGGGGAAGACAATGGAGGAACACCAATAAGGCTCCTTTTACCTTCAGGAATGGAACACTAAAAATACACAATGTTAATTGCTGGGACCAGTTCACTAATGAAGAAACGGTAGCATTAGCACAAAAATACAATGGAAGGTGCCTAGTCATTTCATTATCTAAAACAAATATTGTTTTATGAAAAACAAATAATGTTAAAGTACCTTTAGCAGCTGTGGTTTTAATCAGTCTTTTGTCTTCAGGATCACCTTCAGAATCCCAGTTTTCTTCTTTCTCAACTTCTACCTCTTTTTCTTCATAATCCTATAATAAATAGACAAGATTTAAATTCAAGTAACAGGATGTAATCACTAAGAAAAGGTAAGCTTGTTATTGTGTCATTATGTCTTAAATGCTGTAATGTCGTGAGGCTGGCCTTCGCTGGTGAGCTAAGAACTGCCAGTGATAATTGTTATAATAACAAGCTAGGAAGTTAGTATACATATTTATGTTTCTGTAATGGTCAGTTGTGCTTTAAATTTCAAACCAACTGTAGAGAAAAGTGTCTATTTTGATTAAATAAACAAATTAATTATTAGTTGCTTTTTGTTTATACATGTTCATTGGATGTAGATGTTTTCATTATATTCGCTGTTATAGTAAGCTAAGTATTATGAGAACAAGTTTATATTGAAATGAAGTGAAAGTATTAATGAGTATGTGATAGGAACATTCATTTTCAAGCAGCAATAGTAACATAGTTTTCGATTAGACTGAAATGCAGTCTGGTCCAGAATTAGAACTGATGCTCATAGTTACATTAGAGGACATACGTAGTTAAAGGTTTTTTTAAAAAAAAATAATAATGTAAGTCACTTTCATTAGCACCAGAACTCAATAATTCATGTGGATGAAAGAACTTATGTGTTTATCATGGTCTATACTGTCTGGACCAGATTAAAACCGGTATTAACAATATAACATAAGTTGTCAAGATTTATTTTAAAACTTTGCTTTCACTGATGCAATATTGCTGATGACATTGTTTCAGCCACATATATGTAGCGCCATCTGTAACAGCTGTTCAAACTTGTATCACAGTGTAAACTACAGCCAAAATATTGTATATAGAATATTAAATAACCACAGTTATGGGTTTTATTTAATAACAATTCTATTTAGTTAAACAACTGTGGAGATACAAACTGCCAGAACAATGCATTCAAGTAATTTTTGATGGCTTAGAAGCTAGTATTGTATAAACTACAATCATTTGTTCTTTCCATGCAGTCAAGAAATTAAAATTACTTCTTCTGCTGGCATAATCCTTTGCAATCTCATAGCCATTTCCTGGAACACCAAACAGTTGACTGTTGAATACATCCAAGTTTCAACTCCTGTTACCATGATGTATACAGGTTTTGCATTTCCCTGGTCAAATTTTTTGAGAATATCCTTACATTAATTGGCATGAGACTGCTTTTGAGTTTTGGTCAAATTATGCAGAATCCATCAGGAACATTTCTTTTTCACAGTGAAATGAATATGCAAAATTAAAAGAACAGCAGTTTTTGATATGCCTAAGGATGCCTCAATCTCACCCTATTATTATTATTATTAATTTTTAACTGCGATGGAGCTAACACTCTGGTGGCAATTCCCCCAGTCATACATTTGCCTTTTGGAATGTTAAATTCCTCTCCTATTTACTATTATGATCTACAAATTTTAATTCTAATTCTTTGAGCGTTTTTGGAAAATTATTCATCACTACACTTGGTAATTTGTTCCAATCTCTGACACCCTTACCAACAAAAGAAAATTTTCCCACTCCCTTCTGCATGAAATAGAGCGCCAGCTTGTGGTCATGGTCCCTTTCCCCTTCCATGCACTGTTCCTAATTCTTTCACCAATATTCCCCCAAGCTCCATCACCAACATATACCCTGTATATTCCCAGCACTCTCCTCACCCTCCTCCTTTCCCAACACAGCTCCCTCAACATATCACTTATTGCCTGGGTCCTGCAATAATTTCCACAAACACGCCTTCCAACTCCAACCAATGGTATGACCAAAGTTTTGTAACCCAAGTCCCTAACTTCTCTGGTACATCCTCACATCACCCTCTCCAGTAAATGGAGATTTTCCCAATTGATTTTGTTATCAAATGTTATGCCAAGATTAAGTCACATGCTGATCCTCTTCAATCATGTTATGCCTAGAAGTAATGTTTTCTGGAACAAAAACAACCAATTTTGATCAATATTCCCAAAATTAATTACTGACAGAAGCACGACTGTGACTAAGTTCTGAAAAAGCAGTCTTTTCTGATGATGAATGATTACCAAAAGTTACAAGAATCAATTCCAGCCATTATAACTGAGTTGACTCTTTATTAAAATTGTAAGAAATTATCCAACCAAAATCGTCACATGAAATTTCTATTTTTGTCAAAATGCTTTATGACAAAATTACAAATAGAAATATCACATTTCAATACTATCATTTAGTGGTCATTTGTAAAAACTTAAAAGGCAGTATTTGTATGCGGCCCATTTTATGTATATCACATGCAAGAGTTGGAAGTTATGAGGTACATGGAAGGGAAGAGTTGTCCCTGGTGAAAAACTGGCACTCGATTTACTATATTTTACAGCCTATAAGACACTACAGACTATAAGACGCTACGGACTATAAGTTGCACATTAATTTTCAAGCATTTTTTTTAATTAACATTTTTACCATTTTTATTATTAGACTGCAAAGCCAGACTAAAAAAAATCTTAGTTTATAAAACCGAACTGACTTTTAAAAACCCTGAAAATCATCATCAGAACTTTCTTCTTCTGCTTCCTCTTCATATGTAAGATGGTCTTCACTGCCATCGAGAGCGTTACTTATGCTGCGCTTCTTGAAAGATTTAACAATAATATTTCCTCTCATTCTAGACCACAACTGTTTTATCCACTGCCACACCTGTTTGATTGTAGGTCATTTTAAAGCTCCCTTTGGCATGAGTTCATGTTGGGTTTTACCCATCATCCATTTGTTCCATTCCTCTATCATATACACTTTAAATGTTTTATTTATTGAGACATCAAGAAGTTGCAATTGTGAAGTAGTCCTCCCAGAATAACAGCAAGTTTTATATTTCTTTGTCTCAATTTCTCTTTCACAGTATTTTTCAAATGGCTACTAAACTGACTCTTCTTCAATATAACACCTTTCCTTCTCTCCCACACTCTGTTAATCCATAATTGCATACCAGCCTCGTCCATCCAACCCTTGTCATGTATGTGAACAACAACACCAGGTGGTAATAGTTCAGAAGGTTTTGCGCTTCAAAATGATCACCGGATTAAGTTTAGTACCATCAGCACAGCATGAAAGGACACAGTGTAGTGCATTTCTTCATGTCCTCTTGATTTTATAGTTACAGTTTTTGCACCTTTCGTGGCAACAGTTCTGTTACTCGGCACATCAAATGTCAGAGGAGAATCATCCATATTCGCTATTTGGCTTAGTTCCACACTGGTTTTCATATTTGAATCATTTTTTTAATAAATTGTGGTGCCATTTTCACAGTGTCCATGAATCAATTTCAATATGTCACCTTCTAGATTTAACCATTTTTCATTCAGTCCTCTGTTTGCACATTTAGTCTTCCTCATTTTTTTCAGTTCTTCTTTACTAGCCTGCCAATCATGGATGGTTTTTTCTGCTGGAAGATTGCCAAAATGCTGCTCAGCTGTTCTGTTTCCATGTTCTTCTGCATATGCTATTACTTTCAATTTATAGCCCACATCATAAGAATACCTTTTATTTATTTTTTTCCATTGCAAAACTAGCTACTAAAGAAAATTGTACAGTTACCGATAACACTAATCACTTTTAATTCAAGTTCACTGGCACCGTAGCCTGCAATGATGCATCATAGGCTAGACAATGTTCCGGGTTTGTGATGGCGGGGCGGGAGGGACACAGTGTTAGCAAACTTGTGAATCCCCGCAACTCATGTTCATTGCATCAGTGCATTGCTGCTGCCAGTTGAATCCAATGTTACCAGATAGAGATAGGTTTCCTGCGGCATTGAATATATGGCAATATTTAAGACAGGTGGGAATTTTAAGTCAAATACTGGACATTTTTATATTAATTTCGAGTATAAGATGCACCTGAATTTTGGAGGCAATTTTTTGAAGAAAAAAGTGCATTTTGTAGTCCGTAAAGTATGGTAAGGTATAAAGTAATGGAAAATTTTCCTTTGTCAGCTATGGAGTCTGATTGGTAAAAATTAACAAGGGGTTTGCAGAGCAGGTTACCTAAAAATTGAAGGAATTTAAAATAAATATTTGTAAAGAGCAAAAGTATGTGGTGGAATAACATTCAAACAATACATGTTAAAAATTCATAAAATGCCATCAAAAAGCAGTAAAACCACACCCTGGCATTGGAAACAAACATGCTTGTTGGGAAAGTGATGGTGGGGAAGATGGATATTTTGACAATAGTACCTGGTTTCGTTTCCTTTGAACAGTCCTAGCAAGCTGATACCCAGTAAAGCTAACATCCATGTGAGAGATAGGGGAGAGCGGGGAGGGTTAGGACAGATTTTTTAACTACCAATTGTAGCTTTAATTTAAAATTAATATTTCCAAATTTTAATTATTTTAAATCTCAAGGGATTTATATTTCTTAATTTCAATAAACTATGACAAAAATGATTTAATTTTTACACAAATATTTTTTTTTTAAACTTGAGACTATGGACAAGTTGGGGTGAAATTCTGGACACACTAATACAAAATTAAAAAGTTGCGTTTATTAATAAAAATCACAAAATAAACATCACAAAAGTTAAAAATTACTTAATAATAGCTTTATTTTAAGACTAAAAAGATGTTACTAGTACAAGGAAAATTCACTCAGGTCCATATTTAAATATATCATATTTTTTAACCTTTCAAGAGTGTCCGTTTGAGTAGAGGGAAGTTTGAAAATCACGTCGTCGTATGGCACAAAGAATTTCGCCTTTTTTTCCGGGGTGTCTGTGGCAATCATGCAACGTCCTCTCTTATGACCTCGGTTTGTGGATTATCTGTCTTTAGTCTTTGGAAAAGGTTGATTATTTTCCGGTGATATAATACTAGTTGAAGGAGACACAATGCTGGTCGAGTTGGGAGAGCTGTGTAAGAATCTGGATATAGAAGGTGTTTCAAAATCCAACTTGTCATTTGAGTGGCATTCATTCTTCAATCATCCATCAGATGGATTTGATAGTGGTCTGTCAGTAACATAAGCTCCCAGTAAGTCTTCCTCGTTGAAGATTCCCCGGTTGAATGACACAATACAATGGATTCAAATCCCTTCTTGATGTTTGATGGAGTAGCAGATTTGTCCCGGGCTGAATAGCATATGGATTGCAAATCATAAATACTGAGGGCCAGAGTGATTTGACATCCATGAGTCACATACTTTGCTCACAAATGCCTTGAAGGACTTATAAATGCAAGTAAGGACAGCAATGCCATTACTTTTACAATAATCAAGAGCTTCAATAGAAAGGTAGGTATCATGATTGTCTATCAATAACAATATCTTCTTGTCAATAGAACATTTACTGTATTTTACCAAATGCTCTAACATTTTTATGAAGTTTTCACTGGTCATCCATCCAGACGGACAGGCCAACCCTAATGGACCATTATCGGGCACACCTTGCATCATACGCTTTTGATCAAACCTCTGGCGTGGAAAAATTAATACTAAAGGGAAGGCATTTCCTGAAGCACTAACTATTCCAACATGAGTTACAAGTTTTCCTCATTGTTGTGATACCTTCTGACCGACTTGGTGTTGACATTTCTGGGAAATAACTTTAGGCACTCGAGGAACGGCTGTAACTTGCGTCTCCTATAGATATAAATTTCATAAGGTTCAAATGCATAACGTTTCAAGACCTCTTCCAACTTGTCATGAAAAAGTTTTAGGTTATTTGCATTAAAACTACTCATTCTTGCCAAACTTGTTGGTTCGGGTTTCCTGATGGAAAGTGAAGGATGTCAATGCACGAAACCCGTGAACCAATCCTGAGATGCGGATCGACTTGTATTCCAATTTTCGGGTACAGACAAGTTATTTTTTACTGCAAATTTGTATTCCAGGCATTTTGCACAGGCTGGTGTCAGTCCATGAAACATCTTGCTGCTTTTAACAATATAATCTGACAATTCTTCCTCCATAAGAGGTCAAAATTTGATTTTTTTTAAAGTCTGTGGCATAGTTAACATTTTCTGGATACATCTTTGTTCTTTTTACATAATAAAGAAGTGTCAATTTCTTAAGTTGGTATTTATCAGCAGTTTTTCTAATCGATGATCAGCTTTCCAGTACTTCGTTACTGTCTTTTTCATCATGGCAGCACAAAAGGTCCTATCTGTCCTCCTTTTGTAATACCTAGGCATTTTACAACCTAAAACAAACACATCCTCTAAAACCAAACTTATATAACAGAAACGGGTAGAGATTAGATAGAAGTAAAAAAATTCGGAAATAAGGGGAAAACTTCGGACTGAATGTCCGATCTCTCCCATATGACCATCATAAGTAAAATGCACATTTCAATGTGACTAATATGGAAGTAGTGGAATCAATTCTGGTTTATTATGTTCATTACTTACCTTAGTTTCCACAAAAATATTTGCTTATTGCCAACTGAGTACTGTACAAGTCCACACCTTCCAAATGGAGCGCCGAAACTTACATCAGAATACACAAAATCAGAAAAACATTCAGGATAACAATGCAGATTATTAGAGCCTGACGATTGGCATCAGCCATTTAAAAGCGACTGATAACTCACCAAAACAAGCAGCAGGGCTGCCAACTAACCTTCTCCTTGTATGAAATCTAGCAATGTCCAGTCTCTCCCACTATTAGAACCCTCCATGCTCTCCCCTACATCACTGGAACAGTGTTATGCTGTTAAGTTTTTCATCAAGCTTGAAAAACCCATAGCAGAGACAGCTGGACATGTTAAACCCAGCCTTCAGCAGATATTGTTTAATTTTAATTTCATTTCACTGCTTTGGAGCACACGCTCAGGTGGCAATTTCCCAAAATGCACATTTCACCTTTCTTGTACCCACCTACTTTTCTCATCTATGAATGCCAACTTTAAATACTTTCAGCATGTTCTCCCTGACCACCTTACCATTAAAGTAAATTTTTCCACACCTTTATGCCTGAAATTGAGTGCGTCCTTGTAACCATGGTCATCTTTTCACTATCATGCACAACTCTTAAGGTTTCCAATAATATATTTCCACACTTCATCACCAATATATGCCTTGTATAGTCCCACAACTCTCTTCATCCTCTTCTTGTCTTCCAATGATCCCATTCCAGTTCCTTTATCATTTTAGCTATTGACTGTGTTCTGCAGTAATTACCAAAGACAAATCTAGCAGCCCTTCTTTATACCTCCTTTAACTCCTCTATTCACCACTTGAAATGTGGGTCCCATACTACAACACCATATTCAAACAATGGTCTGATCAAAAATTTGTAATTCAATTCCCTCACTTATTTAGTGCTTCCTGCCTTCACTCTCTTCAATAAGTGAAGGATTTTAAAAACTTTTCCTACTACATATCCAATGTGTAATGTTCTGTTGAGTTTATTATCAAATATTATGCCAAGCTCTTTACATTTCAAGTCTTCAACAAGCAACTCCTACCTTACCTTGTAATCACTATCAACCTGTGTAAATAATAAGCTGAATTTCTTTGCATTTTGACCTACCCAGTTAGATATCAAGTCCAGATCACCCTGCAGCTTTCTACAATTTTGATTGTATTATATAACATTATGTCAGCCACAAACAAAGTAAGCTTTGACAGAAAACCATCAACACAATCATTAGTTAGAATAAAGAATATCTTTGGTCCGAATACACTACTCTGTGACAATCCCATTTTCACTTCCACTTCTTTTAATAATGTATTTCCTTCCCCACCTTTCTCTCCCTTTCTTTACCTTTTGAGAATTCTTCTACCAAGCAAAACACTTTGTTATCTACTCCAATGGTTTTAACCTCATTTACCACCATTTTCTGGCTCATTCTGTCAAATGCCTTTGAAAGATCTAGAGCTACACTATAAATTTCACCTCCCTTGTCTATTTCATACAAAATATTTTAGACTGGAGATTTTCTCGGCGTTGTAAATGAATAAAATTTTCTCGGGTAGCTAGCCGAGTTAGTCCATCGTTTGACCACGACGTTTCGGCGGTCACAATCTCTGCCGCCATTGTCAAGTGACTGCTGCCGGTAGGTTATTGAGGTGCTTATATATCACGCTAACTCGGCTAGCTACCCGAGAAAATTTTATTCACAAAATATTTTGTTTATAGCCCACTAACTGAGAGTCACATGAATACCCTTTCCTGAAGTGATGTTGTCAACTTGATAACAGTTTCTTTTGTCACATTCATTTCTGATGTTGTTGCAGATAAGTAGCTATACAACTTTACATACCACTAATGTTAAACTGATTGCCCTATAAGTTTTATTCATATTTGTCACCCCTCCTTTATAGACTGATACTACTATTGCACTTTTTCCAGTCCTCTGGCCAGAAGCAAGCATCCAGACTCAACATTATAAATAAACAACGCGGCAAAACCCGAAAGTCAATTAATCAACATTATAAATGTTTCAAGATAAGGTACAATGTCACATCATGCTATTTTTAAGACATCTGTGGTAATATTGTCTGCACCAGACCCTTATTTTGTCACACCAGTGGACACATTACCTCCCAGCCCACAATGCCATATGTCCTTTCTTTCTTTACCACCCCCTTTAAGCTTTCTTAGTTCCTTCATTATATCCTCCATAATTTAATTTAATTTAATTTAATTTAATTGCAATGGAGCACAGGCTCCGGTGGCAATTTCCCTACACACCCAACTTCCCGCTATCCTTCACTCACCTACATTTGCCCTCTACAAATTTTAACTTTAAATTCTTTTAACGTTTTTGGTAGGTTATTCATCATTCCCCTTTGTAACTCATTCCAATCCCTGAAACCCTTACCTAAAAAAGAAAATCTTCCCACACCCTTGTGCATGAAATCGAGTGCCAGCTTGTGGTCATGGTCATCTTTTCCCTTCCATGAACTACTTTTCATGCCTACTGCAATATCTTTCCATGCCTCATCGCCAGTATACACCATGTACACTCCCATTACCCTCCTCAACCTCCTCCTGTCTTGCAATGAATCCCATTCCAGCTCCTTTATCATATCTGTCACTGATTACATTCTGCGATAATTTCCAGAAACAAATCTAGCAGCCCTTCTTTGCACATTCTCCAACTCCTGCAACTGCCTGAATACCTTCCTTTCCCCTATCTAACAGACACATAAATTTCTAGATGCACCATTCAGAGGTCCACCTACACCAATAATGTTCTTTATATATCGTGAGTGTTTAAACCTGTAAAAACCGAAGGGAAGCCATGGAGTACAAGCAGCACTCCAAACATTCTTCAAAGATAAAAACAGTAAAGTAAATCATGTATTAAAATTAATGTACAATGACTGACACCTGAGTCCATACAGTAGCACACAAATTGGGGATTCCAAAAATGGATAGTTATTCTGGACAACTTGAACCCCAAATTCGTGAAACAAACTGTAGCAGATATTCTCCCATTAAACACAGCCTGCATCTTCCCACCATGATGAGTTCCTTATTGCCTTCTGCTCATTCTGTTCTAATTGACTATCTTTTCCTTCTACCTCATGTCATGAGTTTACACTTGACTTAACATGTGTCAACAAATACTATAAGAAATATCTTTAATATTGAATTAATTCAACCAGCTCCCTTTTTTTTAACATTCACCTCTACTATCTAACTAGCTTATTTATTAAATATTTTACACTTTTGAGCTGATCTACACAATTCAAACCAAACAACCAGCTTTATTCTTGAAATTAATGAATGCCTGGTTGTTTAAATCAATAAGGTTGATTCCACCCTGGCCAAAATGGACAAACTGTTACATCATCCTTTGAATAATGTAATGAAAATTATTGATGAATTCCACACCTCAGATTTTATTTAATACTAGCAACCCAGTACGTGCTTTGCTACGTATAAAGTGAAATAATAAAAAAATTTAATTGGAACATCAAATTCATTTATTCAAACAAAAAAATATTTTATTAATTGCTAGCTATTTTAAAACAATCCAAAACATTTGGATAAACAATATTTTTTGTTTTTCCATTTTGAGCATGAATAAACAAACGGCTGGGGGTACCGACTCTGGAACAGGCAACATAAAGTTGGCCATGTGAAAAACATGATTCCTCCAAATTCACACCACAAATGTGAAGTGTTTGCCCTTGGGCCTTGTTGATGGACATCGCAAATGATAAACGCACAGGATACTGTAATCGTTTGAACTCAAATGGCATATCAGTTGGAATCATAGGGATACGTGGTATCAAACAAACTTCTCCTTTTGATTTACCAGTTAAGATCGTAGCTTCAATCAAATTTGGCAATAAATTTTCACTGCCAATCTGGTGCCATTACACAGTTTTGGTGGATTAATATTTCGCAATAATATAATCAAAGAACCAACTTTCAGATTCAAGCAATGCGGTGGGATACCAGCCGGCCCAAATGAATTTAAAAATTCAATTGGATAATTCATTGACTCATCTTGATTCATAACACTGTCAATTGATTTATATGTCGTGACTACACCTGGCAGTTTCACTTGAATTTGAAAATTAATGACCGAGGGGGGCGGTGTAACGGTTAGCGTTCTTGCCTCGCATTCGGGAGGACGGCGATTCGAATCCCCATCCGGGCATCCAGATTTGGGTTTTCCATGGTTTCCCAAATCACTCCAGGCAAATGCCAGGAAGCTTCCTTCAAAAGGCCATGGCCGAATTCCTTCCCATTCCTTGCCCCCATCCTTTCCCGTCTCTAAAGACCTCGATGTTAAAAAGAGACGTAAAAGCGTTAAAAAAGAAAAAAAAAAAGAAAAATTAATGGCATTGATATGAATGTTCTTCGGTGCTAAAATGGAGCGTTCTCTCAACCAATCATGATTTCTGTAATTCTGAAGAATATTCGGTAAAACACATTCAATCAATTCATCTATCGATTGCGCAATTGTACAAAAATTGTTCGGTACAGCGATCAATCAGTTGGTACTGTCGATTTGTATTTTGCATTCACCAATTTCTAACAATTGTTTTGAAAACTCATGGGCAGCTGTATCTTTTTGTAGGTGAATATGCATATTAATGTTCAGTGTCAATTTTTGTACATATCTCCAAAGAACTGATGACTTCAAACAGGCATTTATTTCATCAGCAGGAGTTGATCGAGGAATGACAGGCAATGTTTGACGAAATTCCCCTGACAGTAATATCAGAGCACCACCAAAAAGCTGTTGATTACCACGTAAATCTTGCATTGTTCGATTAAATGCTTCTAGTGATTTTTTATTCACCATTGTACACTCATCCCATAAAATAATTGTAGTTAATCACAGAACTTTTGTCATAGCAGAATTTCTCGAAATATTGCAAGTTGGAGATTCAATCACCTGTACATTCAATGGCAATTTTAATGCAGAGTGTGCGGTCCGACCACCTTCTAATAATGTAGCAGCAATTCCCGAAGATGCAAGTGCCAGTCCAATTTTCTGTTCCGATCGAATAGTTGCTAAAATCAATGATATAATGAACGTTTTGCCTGTACCACAAGGTGCATCCAAGAAATATAATCCACCTGCATTATTGGAAATGGCTTGCATGATTGTGTCATATACATGTTTTTGCTGGATATTCAATTTGGTTATATTCGATTGTACAAATAAACGCAAATCATTAGAATTGAATTCCTGCTCACGTTGCAATTCACGATCAAACAAATCATGCATCTCATGATTTGGTGCAGTCATACCAAATTGTACTAATGCTTTATTTGCAATTGTTAGACATATATCTTCAATTATTATCAAATCTTCGTTGTACATTTCAAAGGTAATCAACAAATTACTTGCATGATGATGCATACGAATTAAAATATCTTCTGCCATATAATGTTTATATTTGTTCCATAATTCAAGTGGATTTGATGGCATACATGTTGATAATATAATGGCAAATAGCAGTTGTATTTATTGTGGATGAGCTGAAGTAGATGCATCATGAAGTGTTGAATCCCAATGTGCATCATCCTCCAACAAATGCAAGAGTTGACATGCTTCACGATATGTTTGACACAAATGACCGTTGACTGTTCTCAATTCTTGAAATGATTTTGGGCCATTGACGTTAACTAATAACAATTGCAAATAAAAACACTCAACATTGTTTGGATGTACTGTATATATTCTCCCAATTGCATCTGTTTGGAAAATGCCTGGATGCCCATCGACTGCTGTTCCTTGTTTACGTCTTTGAAATTTTTTCGAAGACACATTCCATGTGTAATACTGAGGCACTTCAGAATATAACAAATTTATCGCAAATGTAACAGTTTCGCATAATTTGAAAAAAGCGGTCAACGTAGTCGCTGGTGGTTGTGCTGCTCTTTCCAATACATTTGCTTCATTAAAATAAAAACGTTGGCCATTCTCAGCATGCACAGCTACGTGAACAACCACAGAATGTCTTTCGTGCATTGGAAACGACATAATCCTCCAGACAGCTTCATTACAACTAATATAGTGCCCAATTTGATACTGAGTAATTTCATCATTTCCATTAACACCAGCAACACCGAAAACAGCCATATCGCTCCCTTTATTTACATACTTGCAAATATATTTAATGGATTTGACTGAATTACAATACTTCACATTTATATGAGCATTGAATATTTTCGATAATAATGGACAATACGGAACCACCCAATGATTATCAACTTCAATGTCCTGGTTACACATTCTAATGGTTGCCGTATTGCCATTATCCTTATTTGATCTACGTCGATACAACGGATATCCGTCATTGCCCGTTATTGTGTCTGAAGTCAATTGCCTTGGGTATCGTTTCGAACACTTTCAATCATATATGGCGAATTCATATTTAATTCACCGCACGGACCATGTATCATGTTTTTAACGACAATGTGAAATAACTCAGGATCAACAGTTTGATCAGGAATTTCAGCTGATATAACGTTATCGATTAGATACGGAGTTATTTATGTACCAGGCAAATTAATATATGTGCGTGCGGCAATCCCCTTTTTTGCCATTCGATGTAATACATGTGGCAACGCACCTCTCCAAATACACATAATTTCACAATTAAATCCATAAGTGCTTTCAATTTTTGCCGAAAAACACGTGCTGTAATGTCATGATGATCAGTTGTCGACTGTCCTTCAAATAAATTGTTTTTGATGTCATCCCACTGTGGATTACATGTAACTGTAATGAACAGATTCGGTCGACCGTATTTTCATCCATAAGACATTGCGTCTTGTGCATATTCGTTCATATGCCGTGGGCTACCAATATACGAAGATGGCAATATAGTTAAACATCCAATGTCATTAACATTAGCATCATTCGCTATCGCATCTTGCAAATGAATATATTCTTCGGATCTTAATTTTGCTTGGTTGAAACGAATAAAATTAAGACTTTCAGTTTCTATTTTGGCATACATATGAACGATGTACTGATAATATAGTTTACCACATCTCAAGATATAATTTTGTTCTTGTGGACGAACCATCAATCGATACGAATAAAAATTCATGGCACTATTTTTTCTGTACATGTAGACCTGAAAATAAGTGCAAAATGTGACTTTAGAAAATTATACAAATGAAATGTCAACACACTGAAAATAGGTCAATTATTTACCTGTTCGTGGATCAGTCATTGGTATATTGATATAGTAGCCATCGTCACCTTTCCAATGCAATATTGGGTATTGTAATGCATCATAACTATGATGAAGTTCCGAAACACGTTGCAATTGCTCATTTCTGCAATGAAGTACAATATCACGGGATTGAAACTGATCACCAAGAATTACAATTGTAACCTCATCAATTGTCGGTGCATTGAATCGCCTTGCATGCTCTCCAAAAGGTGTTCTATCAGCCCTTATTACGATTTTGTGATTATCAAATGACATACAATCAAGAGCAATTTTGAACAATTGAACTAATGCATTATGCTGATGGAAAAGCCTTTGTAGCTCATGAATAATTTCTCATCTTGTATTCGAAACAATTGCACAACGTTGATCGAATTCACGATTTTCATCACCAATAAAATATATTTGCAAAAATTGATGATCAGCGTCGGGGTATGGCAATAACGAACCAGCTTGATGATAAATCTGGCCCTGAATCTGTAACATGTATGCAATTTAGTTAGATGTTGGATCAGAATTTTTAAAACTATCAAATACTTTTTGATTCAGATTGATATAAAACATGGGACAATCCTATTGAAGTATTTACCTTAAAAGTCGGCATAAAATTATCTCTAATAATTTTAGTAGCACCAAAAGATGTCATTTGAAATGCTGAATTGTATTGTTGAATATCACTCAAAAAGTGCTTCAACATTTGAGATGTCTCATAAATAAATGAATACAATGGTTCAGGTGGAGTTTCTAATGCTGGCCATCTCACTTTGCCATTAGGACAACACATGCCGGGCATTTCACCTGGAAAGTTAGCCGCATCACAATGTGGACATATTGCGTCCATCATTCCAATGTATCCGTACATACTATAATCAATCTGACTGTTGTAATTAAAAGCAGCACACATCATTTCAGCCAAAACAGCACGACGTATTCGTGATCGCCGTGCAAGATTCAGTACAGGTACAGGGTCAACAGATCTATTTCGTGCGTTACGTTCATGCTGCGATGCATAAGATTGTGTGCGTTCATCTGAAGTCTGTGATCGTCTTAGTAATGCCACATCATTTGCATTACGCGTTCGCCGACCTATATTAGCTCGTCTGGCGCGTAGCATTTTTCCTTCATATAAAAAAGAATAAATCAAATTAAAAACAAATTGCTACATTAATAGTGGTGTATCAGTATTTATACATGTGCGTATAAGTGTGTATGGAAATATATATGACTGCACACATCAATGTATATAAAAATGTCATTAAATAATTCATTTTTAAATCGACGTGCTTCCATCTGTTACAAAAGAATTAAACACCCGTATGCACACAATATGTTTACATACATATAATTCAATTCAACAGTTCAAAACTTACCATTTGTGTAAATGCGTTTGACAATTTAATTCAAATAAAGCCTGTAAACGATATGAAACACCGACAGCTCGCTAAAAAAACTGAGAAAAGTACACGCACACATATACATAGTACATTTGAACAACTCAAGACTCACCGTTTGTATGAATGCACTCAACAATATCGCTAACAATTTGCTTTAATCAAAATGAAATGACCGCATGAATGACATAACAACATGCTTGCCTGTCAACACTGAAAAAAGTTTCAATTTGACAGCACAATCCCCATTAACAAAATGATCCGCCATTTATTGAATTCATTTGTTACAGAAAATGTGATAAATGAAGAACCGCTTGACCGATTTTGTGCAAACTTCACATAAACCATCTACTAAATAGTCCAAACAAAGCCTAAACATTTGGTTTGGATAGGTGAGCCCGTTCTTGAGTTATAAAATTACAACAAAAAGTGGCATTATTTTTATGTATACATATATATAGATGTAAAACTGGTATACCTTCAATTTACCACCTCATTACATCAGGTCTCAATTGCCCCATCTGAAGAAGAAACAGATGGGCAAATCTGAAGTCATGACAACTGTGTTGTTTGATTCAAAATGGATCATCAATAATGAGTTTTTTCCATGTGAAAAGACAGTAAATACAGCTTTTTAAATGGAAGTGCTAGAAAGGCTGAGGAAACGTATCACTGGTATCCATCCTGAGATCACAAATACACGGATCTTGCATCACAACTTTGTGCTCTTACACACCACATTAGTTGTTACAGATGGTTTAGCAGAAAAATCAATACATCCCCTACCTGCATATAGTCTAGATCTCCCCCCAATCACTTTTTTTCTCTTTTCCAGAATGAAAAGAGACTTAAAGAGCTTAGATTTGGCACCATCAATGGCATTCAAAATGCCACTGATGATGCAGTTTCAGAAGCTGTGCCAACAATGGCAAGATTGCTAAAGACAGTGTATCACTCAAAAAGAGACCTATTTTGAAGTTTATTTTAAGATAGTGAAACATAAAATGTACTTTCTAGAGCCAGCCTTTTTACATTACAGACATTACCTGTATGTCCCATCACAATAAAATAATAATAATACAAATATGATTGTGACCTGTGTTCTTACTATTTTAAAAAATTCATTTTGAAAGAAATGTTACAACTTAATTTAAAAATTATTTTTTTTTTTTTTTTTTTTTTTTTTTTTTTTTTTTTTTTTTTTTTTTTTTTTTTGTAACTGCTTTAAGTCTCTTTTTAACATTGAGGTCTTTAGAGATGGGAAAGGATGGGGGGGCAAGGATGGGGGCAAGGAATGGGAAGGAATTCGGCCATGGCCTTTTGAAGGAAGCATCCCGGCATTTGCCTGGAGTGATTTGGGGAAACCATGGAAAACCCAAATCTGGATGCCCGGACGGGGATTCGAACCGCCGTCCTCCCAAATGCGAGGCGAGAACGCTAACCATTACACCGCCCCGCTCGGTAATTATTTCAAATTAAAACCATTAACAGTACAGTAGAAAATCATAAAATTTTCATAAACAAATAACATCACACATTTTTACTGAAAATGAATAAGAAACCTCTGCCATAGTATTCACAGCAGTTATATAACATCTGCTTTGTACCTCTGAAGCATCATCATCCTCATTATCCGACATCTGAAAGCGTATTTTGAGGTTTGAGTCATCCAGTAGGTTGAAACGGACACTTTTGCGTTGCTCATCCTCCCAGTCTTGACTCCTCCACTGCTGCTTTAAATCACCTGTGGAGTAAAGATGATACAAGAGGGTTATAATCAAACAGCAGGTTGCAGTTAACATTGTATCGCCACTCCTGAAGAAAAGTTTCACATATCTCTGTTCAAAATGTCCAACAAGCCTGAAACTTTGGATTTATTTCATTTGATACTCACAGAACATAATGACAAGATAAAAGATTAAAAACCACGAATCTTCACCCAAATTTTCCAAATATAACTAAATAAAAGATATAAATTAAACTGGTAACTTTTATTATCCTATCTGTTTGAAGTTATTAAACAGATATTTCACAAAATAGTAAACTCCTCCTTAAAACAATGAAAATAATGTATAATAAATACAAAAAGGGTCTAGTAAATTAAGCCTCCTGGGATTCCATGTTGCACATAATGTGAGAAAGTCTTTATCCACTACACAAATGAAAAAGATACAATGTAATGAGAAACTGACATTGGGGAGAGATAAAAGTTCTGTCGTTAGCTGTGACCATGGATGCAATGTATAACCTCGTCGATATTTCAGTTTCTGCATGGTTTAATCTAGAACGGCTGCCAATCATCTTGTATTTTTACAACCTCAAGAGATAACGGAGGAAAGGTGAGTCATAGAAATTAAAGTCACTTATATATTCTTCACAGTTATGGACTTGAAAACTGGTATCAGATTACATAGCAAATTATTGAAGATGCCATCAGACTTCAAAATCCTAAGTTGAAGATTGCAAGTAATCACAACAAAGTCCGCATTCACACACTTTCATTCTTGAATAAATTTATGAATTTCCCCATACCTTCCCAAAGTTTAGTAAAGTTCAGCGTGCATAAAAAAAAAGTATAGCCCTATCACTGTCGGCTGATAACAAAAAGAATTTCAAAGTTCTGTTCTAGCCATAAAAATTTCTTTCTTTGAACTACTAGTAAGCTGAAATATTACAAGTCCTGAAAGTTATATAATGAATTTTTTTTACAAGTATTGCTATTTCTGTGTTATCAAAATGATTATCATAGATCGCGATTCCCCACAAATTGCTGTGCTGAAAATGAATGTCTATGCTTTTATATTCTCGCACCTTGAAGTTTTTCACTGGACCTTATCTCAGTCTGATTATTCTGAAACTTTGCTGTCATATAAAACTGATTATTTTGAATACTTTTGTCTATGACAACTTTCCTCCTAAATCTTCATTTAGGAATTATTAATTTCTGAAAGTCGAGGGTTGTTCATTTTAAATACTAGTCATAAACTTAAAAGTATTTAAGTCTTCGTGAAGGTACCTAAATCACAAGATTCCTTTTAATTTTCTCTTTAATTTGACATATGTCTCAGTTCCATAGCTATTTTCATTCGGATGTAATGCTTAATTTCCTACTATTGTGCAATAACTTTGCAAGTGAGAGTCATGATGCTTCAGTATATCTTATCTCTCTTATTTCTTTTTGGTTTTACCTAGGAATTTCACTGTTTTTCTTAGAATTCCATTTTCTATTTAATTATTTATGCTTCTAACTGATTCCTATTATATTATATATGACTAGGACACCACTTAAGCTTAATCATCAAAATCCCGTTTTGCGCACTTTAAGCTTAAATTTAGTTTCTAACTGTTATTCTATTATAACTTAATTTAATTTTAGCTTTCTTTTAGTTATATTTTTAATCCTCTAACTGTTTTATTAAAGTATTTATTTCTTCATCTAAAATGCATAGTTAGGATTTACTTGCGAGCTCTAATTTTTGTTGCAATGTGCTTTTACATGCTGACAATGTACTGCCATAGTTAAATTTAGTTTATCCATTTAAACAAGTGTGGTTTCTTTATTCTCTTTGAATTTTGCTTCCTTTGCTCATACCAACTCGGTGTTAACTGCATCACCATTTCCTTGTGAGCACATGGCAAATAAACTTTCAAATTTATCTACACTGCTAGAAGTTTATTACTATATTACATCATCTTTCTAATTAAGTTTCCCTAGAATGAAGTTAACTATTTACCTACAATATTACGCAAATGTAATCCCAGTCATATACAATTAAAATTAAAGTGAGGCCAAGAATACATAATATATATATGTGTGTTGATTTTAATCAATTTAAGGAAACAAAGTTAACTCACAATAAAGCAATATTACAACACAAAATTATACTAACAGTTGTATCATATAGCCAGGATTAGCAACCATTTACAAGAGGCCCAGTAAACAGCAGCCTGGATGGCCTTGTCAGAAAGAACAGAACAAACAGAACATATAAAATTCTGTTCTTCTTGAACAGTTGTCACATTTCACAAAAATCATTGCTGATAGACATCGCATAAGTAAAAATGGTCAAAAATATATAAAGAAGCTTGAATTTTCATTGAATCCCTTACCAAAACTGTGCTTTTTATATATATATATATACTACATAAATTGAAGAAAATATAAATTATTTCCTACCCCAACATATATCAAAACCTCATTGTTAGTCTTCAAACAAATACAGATCTGTGACATAAGAACAAATCTATTTCCATTTAAAAATTTCTTGTATAACAAGTAACCCACATTAACTCCAATTCAATTTATTGGCAATACCGTTGTCATAGCCAAATGAGATTAACATCACAGACTTTATCTATTTTTAGTTCAAATGCTTTTCCATTAATTCAGATCATTATTTACTATTAAGTTGCAAAATAATGAAATCATCATTATTGCATAACCCAAACACTTCCAGGAACATAAAAATCCTCAAGAAAACTCCATCCTGAAATACGATTGACTACCATGAAATATGACTGAATAATGGCACAATCAATAGACACACAGGGCTATTGCTCACTGATGCCCAGAAACTGGCACTATCTATTCTTAGACAACAACATAACAGACAAAGAGATCCTGAGGCACCACCAGAGAATAAACCCCAGAAACTGGTTCTTAGCAGATGGATTATAAGCCACTGGTATACTGTGGAGAGGGGGAGGAGCATGATGCATGTAAGCACCTTAGAATTTTGGTAAATCTAGTTTTCTTAGTTTCAAGTATAAGGAGGGAGAAAGCTTTCCTTCAAACATAAGGTTTCATTACAAGTGTAGGTTATGGAAGGAACGTTTCATATAGAAGCTGATACCACAAGCAAATTCATTAAATAAACCAATTTAGAAACAGTAAAGCCACTCAACACATTACATAAGAATTAAATAAACTTTGTTTAATAGTAAAGAACCTTTAAACCAACCTGGAATAGGGTAATCCATTATTATCCAATTTGCAAACAATAGATTTTTGCTATGTGAGCATTTCACTATTTCTGAACACTTTTAAATGAAGTAAAGTAATTTGAAAATAATAATAATTCGAAAGAAAGTTAAATTCACTAATTCCGTAGTTTCAGATCATGTAAATAACTTAAATAAATTTTTAAACACCTCGTGAAACACATTTTCACTTCCAACATTTTTAATCATATGTTTTCAGAAATTTCTTGATTTTCTAATAGAACCAAAGATCTAGTATAACATATTAAAATTTCAGAACATTCCATGCAGTAGAACAGATTTTATATACATTTTTAAAATTATTTCATCATTAAACACACATGGTTTCACTTGAGATTTATTTGTGAGCAAACCAAGCCACTTAAGTAAATAAAACTACTGTCAAAACACGTAACTAAATTCAAAGAAAATCCCAATAACTTTACTTTTTCGATATAAACAACACAAGAATAGTTATTTAGTATAAACCGAGTTGATTTCTGAAACATTTCAAACCTAATCTTCATATATTCATAACTTTGCTATCTAACCACGAATATGGCTAAAATTTACATCACTGGAATCAGAAATTAACGTAGAACACTTTGGCACTAATTTTATGGCAATAATTGGCAATCCAGCAGGATTACTAAAAATTGTCTTAAATTCAACATAGAGATAGGGAAATCCCTATAATTGTGGGAGTCTCTTTATCACTGTTAAAACTAAATTCATTTTTAAGCAAACTAACCACTCGAGAATTCTCACTAAACACTTTTTATGTACAGTGAGGATGAGACTATATACAGTTAAAGTTTGAACACTTTCTACAAGCACAATCATTTTACACTATTTTTGGTTAGTGGTTGGATACTTGATGTCACGCGGATTGGGTATATAAGCGGGTACCTCTTAGAGGGGGGTTCATCTTTGGTCTCTTTATGGTTTCGTCTTTAGTCTTTACTCCGGGGATGCTATGTAAGGTGAATCTGCGTCAGTAGCAGTGGTGTGGGTACGGAACTGGCTGAGCCAGGTTAGGAACGTTTGTCGGCCATGATAATTTTCTTTGCAACTACCATGAACTTTTAAATTTCAAAAAGGGGTATTTTCTGTCGGTTGGTGTTTCTCCCTCCATAATTTGCAATTTTTTGGATAGCCTACTCAACTGGAGAATGCAAATTTTTAAAAATGTGACTTTGAAAATAAACTTCAAATTTTTATTCAAGTGAACTTTTTGTGATTTCGTAGTAGACTGCAACCTTTTCTAAGTTTGTGGGTTAACAAATTTTGTGGCAGCCATCAAGCATTTCAGCTGAGAATTCCAGGCAGGCTACAAGGTCATTTAAAATTATTAACGTAAAGTCAGAGAATATTTTTCTTTTCAAGCGAACTTTCAGCTAAGGTACTAAGCCTATACTCCGCCCTTAGTATGGCTTACGTCCTTACATGCATTGATGCCTGAGAACTGCAATGCATTTCTGGTTGCCACAGCATGTGTATAGGACCTGAGGTGATGGTAGAGAACAATGTCAAAAGCTAGTTTTTTCTATAATACCATCTATCAGCAAAACCACCATGATTATATTTCAGGGACACACTGGAAAAGCCTTCATTTACACACGTGACTGCCTACTCTGAGTGATACTTCAGAAGCGAAAACAACTGAGTGAAAGCAGTTCCAGTTTCATCTTACATACATTGTATAATCAGGTTATACCTTAATCAGTTTCCACCCTTCTTGGACTTGTAAATTGTTGGATATACCAGTGAAAACCAGTGACTTGGAGAGTTATTAAAGTATTAAAGAGTTCTAATCATAGCATGTATAGAATCCACACTTAGTATTCAAAGCAATCAATCAATTAACTTCCTATAAAATGTGTACAACATTTTCACATGGCCTCAAAATCAGGAATAACAGTAATAACAGAGTAATCAGTTAATTTACTAAATGATTAAGGGATTCCCTCATGAGTGACAGTGGAGAGGAGAAGCCATGCATCGCGCATCAATGGTGATAATTCAAAGCTGACTATAATCTTATTTTCCTTATCGAGCTCTCTAGCTGTTGCTATTGGAGAGGAAACAGTACCGTGTTGCCTAAAAAGTGTTTCACTTAACCTAAGGTCAACCACATTATTACCTTTATTGTTGGCCCTCGATTTAATCAGCCATGATTTCATCTTTGTTCCAATTAATAATTTAAACTCCCATAACCGAAGATAACAGTTGTATAATATTTAAATATGTTCATATTTAATGGCAACAGCGAGTTTGGTTTAGAGATAAATATCTAACTTTTAGCCTAGGCTAAACAGAAGACTGTCTACTTTTCACTTATTTTTTGAAAATCCTTTACAACATGATTAAAAAAAAAATCTGTTATGTCAAACATTTATCTAAAAATTACTCTGAATTTAAATCTTGGGTTTTTGATTAGAAGTCACGTAAACACTAAGAGTAATTCACCTCACCATTAATTCTGACTCATCAATGCTTCTCATGTTTTTATGCATACAATATTAACTGCAATACATTCCATGTACCACAACTGGATCATGAGAGTACAAAAAAGGGGCAGAACATGTAGCAAATAAACTCAGTCAGCCGGAGCAGCCAAACAAACCTTTGGAATCTTCTTCTTTTCAATTATATCTTTACATATCTTTGATGTCAAGGTCATAAGAGCCAGATGCAGAAGAGGGGGAAAGTAATAGGAAAGAATTATGCCATGTCTTTTTTAAAGGGCTGTTTCAGCCTTCAGTAGAAATGATTTCCAGAAACAAAGGAAAAAACCAGCGATTTACTCCACATTCATCCAAATGACATGGTTAAGCTTTAGAATATTCCATCCAATAATGCAATATACTATTTATTAATCTACTAGTGATTTCCATAATAAGGCCATTATATACCACCTAATATATTGGATGCTGTTTGACAATTGATGCAAGAAGCATATATAAAATTATTCAATAGTGATACAAAGATAATTAAATAAACCAATTTAATCATAGGATGAGCTTAAAAGTTAATTTCAGAACTTTGGCTAACTAAATTTGCAGCTTTCCAAAACATATCTGTTTTGTTCTTCCATATATATTAACAAAATCAACTGGGTTTCCATGCAGATACAATGAGTTTACTGAGTGTAGTGGATGAACAGTAACGCTTTGGCCTAGCATTCAGGAGAATGCTGGTTCGAATCCCCCATCCAGGCATCCAGATTTGGGTTTTCCATGGTTTCTCCAAATCACTCCGGACGAATGCCGGGATGCTTCCTTCAAAAGGCCATGGCCGCCGAATTCTTTTCTATTCTTTTTCGGCCTCGATGTTGATGTAAATGAGGAGTAAAACCACAAGCAAAAAAAAAAAAAAGTTTGTATCCAGAGCTATTATTAGAACCAGAAACCTTTATTTCTTTAGACACACACACCTCAACACTGAGCTATCAACATATTTAAAAAGTAATTAAACCATGTTCATCATTATGAAAAGTCTCTAGAGGCCAAAGGGCTCTGCTTTATTGTGTCCAGATAAATATCTGTATTTTGATTCTATACCATTCCAACCATCATCTCAGGTATCATTTTATTTTGTTGGCATGGCTCTTCCTTCCTCCAAGCTACCTAATTACCCACAGTCTAACTATTTTATGTTGGTTTATGAAAACGAATTGACCTAATTTGGCACACTGTGCTAAATACATGGTTTATAAAGGCACATAAGGTGATAACAAAACTTTGAACCCCAATTGCAAATAATCCTAACTGGTGAATGGTACATGTTAATCAATGAAATACACAGCCAAAACCACATTCTGGTCGCAATGTAACAAGAAACTTATACACTGATAAATCTCACTGTTAGACAGACTCACCTGATACTTCAAGCTGAGGAGTACTCGACCTGGAGGAACTTTGCACTACCTCGGGAGATCCAAAGCGCTGCTCCCGCAGGATCCCACGGGGAGTATCCGACTCTTCACTAGGGGCTCGCTGTCCAATTGTCGGATGTTCTTCGGACATAGGAATTCCTCTGCCCTGCTGAAGTTGCTGCATCTGCTGCTGTCGTGATTTTAGGAACATTGAACCACCACCTGTGAGGCAAAACATTGCAGTTAACTTCCCATTACAAGCACTAATGGAGGTAAAGTATTTAATGGAAAACTAAAAAATAGAAGTAATCGAATTTAGCAGCAATACTCTTATCAACTGATCCATTGTGTGAAAAGAGTTAAACAACTGTATCAACAACATCAACAAAAAAACAGAGTTGTGTTCATGTACAAGCTAATACAAGAGATTAGTGGGGTACAGAGAGGAAGTTGTTTGTCTCTACTACTTTTTATATGCATTGTGGATGAAATTATAAAGTTTTTGGAAAGAACATTAAAACCTTGGCTTTCATGGATGATATCATATGGGGGAGGGAGTGGGGAGTGAAAAAGAGCTTGGGTAGTAAAAAGTTCAAATCTGACCAATTTGCTTCTAATTTTATCTCGTCTGGTCTTCTGGATACTTGACCAATAAATTTCATTTCAGTCACTCCAATCCAGCTGCTGCCCCTTCTAGTCAACGTGGCAGTTGGGACCGGGACAATTCATCTTAAAAAAGTTTCACCCTGCTCACCCTCCCCCTAATTTTACAATTCTCAATTTATAAACAGTCAGTCTTGCTGTTTAAGTTTCTCAAATATGTTACAATTTTTCTATACCAATTTTTGTTAATCAAGCCTTCATATCACACCACATTTGCGCACAAACATTCAGACATTTCTTTTATCTGACAGTGATAATCTGATAGTGTGGCACTGGATCGCTACATGGTATTTGACACATTAAGACATAAAATGGTGATACCCAAGATAAAAACTATTGGAGTGTATGAAAAAGTTATTTGTCTGGTATAGGAATTCTTAAGCATAAGTGTAAAAAATGCAGTAGCAAAAGAGATGAACGTGAAAATGGGAGTATCACAGTGTAGTGTATTTGGACTATTTGTGTTTATTATTCTAATGAAGCATTGTTTTGGTGGTTTAGTCAGAAGTAAGGTTATTTGTTGATGGAATAATAGTATACAATAGGATAAATACGAGAGAGGACTAAACAGCTACATGGGAATTTGTACATGATATCTAGCTGGGTAGATCAATATGGAATGAAAATAAATGCTAAGAATAGTCAGTTGATCAGGTTCATGGTTAAAAAAAAAGAATGATGATTAAAGGATTCAGGAAAGAACTGTTTGTTGAAAACTAAGAGTATTTGCGTAATATAAACTCAAATTGGTAGGACACACTTGGCACGTCCCAGGGAGAATTTTCAAAGTCTTTCCTTTATTGGAGAAATTAAGTAGAGGGTGCACCAGAAAAAATGGGAAAGTGGATTGTGAAATGTATAATTATGAAGTACATGTTGCTGTTAAAATCAACATAAATTTTGCACATTTGAAGCTATAGCACTATAATTCTGTAATAAAGATAGTGAATGTGAAGTAAAATGTAAAAGGGAAAGCAGCTCCAGTGAAGGCAAGAACCCATTCATTCTAATGATCACCTTCTAGAAATTTTTAGAGTACCATTTGTATTTTACTCACATATTAATATACAAATATAAATCCTTTGTCTTATTTTCCAAAATTTTGGTTTTTTATCTCTGACCAGGTGAGTCATCTACTATATAATTTCGTAAGGTCATCCACTCACCTCGATAGTTATTAAAAATGGTGACGTCACGTGTCAGCCTTCGCTCGCAAAACAGCGACCAGAGATATCATTACAAGAAATTTGAGGTTATGTCCACAATTTAATACCTAAGCACCAAATTAAGTTTGATTTTGATAGCATCTCATAGTTCAAAAAAAAAAAAAAAATACCGATAAACTTTACTGTTGAAAAAACATGGAACTACTTTCCAGGAAGATGTTGACTTTATAACCAAAGTTTATACTCGTGCCAGCTATTAAATGAGTGCTAAGCTTACTTTTTATATAGATTTAAAGGATATAAACGTGATGTGAAACACATTAATTCACTTGATTTTTGCCTTTAGCTGCCGCATTTAGTATTTAAAACACATGAATAAAATATTGTCTTCCTCTACTTATTTGAAGAAAAGACAACACTTTTAACAATGACATTCCTGCCGTTAATGAACAGCAAGCAGAAATTGTAGAATATCCAGTGTTTAATACCTAAGCAACTGAAAACGTGGGACTACATTTCAGTAACATGTTGACTTGAAGAAACTTGAATTACTATGAAATGAGCAAGCATTCAACTTAGATTTTAATATACATTTAAATCATTGAGGATATGACTACTTATACGCGATGTGAAACTCTTTAATTCAGTTAATTTTTTAGCTTCTTAGCTACAGTATTTAGTATTAACAACATGTAAATATATTATTTTCTTCCTTTCCTTATTTGAAGAAAATACAGTACATACTTTATTTAACCAATTTAAAACATAAAAAAACAGCTTTTCATTTATTTACCGTAATTTGGGGAAATATTGACACCAGAAGGTGTACTTCATTTTTCTGAAAGGGCCATTTTATGTCCTAAGAATGATGATGTTTATGAAATTAATGAATGAATTTTGGACATTCTTGAAGGTGAAAGTGTTACCTGCTTCAGTTCAGACTCTATCGAAGATCCAAAGAACCAAGACACAGAAATTTATCCCATAGAGTTTTTTAATAATCTAAGGCCTTCAGGAATGCCACTACATCAACTGAGACTAAAACTTGGAGCAATTGTCATGCTACTGTAGAATCTTAACACAAAACGAGGCCTGTGCAATGTGCAATGGCACTCGCTTGATTGTCAAACACTTTAAACCAAATTTGATTTTTGCTAAAGTTCTTACTGGATCTACAAAAGGAAATTCAGTATTCATTCCACGTATTAATCTTGCTCCAAGCAATTCTGACCTCCCATTCATTCTGAAACAAAGGCAGTTTCCTGTCATGCTAGCCTTTGCTATGACTATAAACAATTCACAAGGTCAAACATTCGACTTTAACTCTCTGAGCCTGTTTCCAGTCATGGATAAATTTTATGTGGGTTTTTCCAGAGTGCGACAGTCAGGTGATGTTAAAGTACAAATCATCAATAATGATTGCCATGGTAAACTTCTAAAAAATTGTAACAAAGTTTTTACAAAGAATATTGTCTACAGTACTGGAGCATCAATAAGTGACTAATCGAGCTACCTCTGTACCAAATAAATGACACTTAATTTCAAAGGACAATAAATTTCTGCAAGGTTGGTAATCCATATTGTATTCACTTTGATTGTATTCACTTTGATTGTAGTTAACTAAACTACCGCTGTAGTAATGGGGTTAAGTAACATGGGTTAAACAACATGTTATCGTGTAGTAACACACTGGATACGCATCATGTAGTCAGGCCGCATCTGTCAGCACAAATCTGTACGAGGGTGGTACCAAAAGTACCCGGCCTGACCAAGAGATGGCAGTAGTTGCTTGAAAAATATCCCTTTATTTCAAAGCACATAGTCTATGAAGCACATGTTTCAAGTTTGAAGACGCTACGTTGTTTCGTATTTGTTTGGCAACAATTAATCTTGAACGTTGTGAATAAATTTGTGAAAATGGAGAAAATTGGTCATTGTTATGTGATACAATACTTTCATTTGAAAGGCCTCAGCCCAACTGATATAAAAACTGAGCTAGATTCTACTCTGGGTGAGTCTTATCCTTCGTTTACAACAGTAAAATATTGGGTGGCAGGGTTTACACGAGGCCGTACGAGCTGCCGAGACGAACATAGCAGTGGTCGACCAAATGAGGTGATGACTCCAGAAATGGTGAAGAAAATCCACAAAATGTTACTGGATGATCGTCGAGTGAAAGTGCGCGAGCTAGCAGACATAGTAGGCATTTCAAAAAGTGCAGTACATCGCATATTAACTGAAAATTTGGACATGAGAAAGTTATGTGCAAGATGGGTGCCACGTTTGCTCACACTCGAGCAAAAACAGTATCGTGAGGATGTTTCAATTGAGTGTTTAGCGATGTTTCGCTGCAACAAAGCTGAATTTTTGCACCGTTTCATAACCATGGATGAAACATGGGTCCATCACTTCACCCCAGAGACAAAAGAAGAATCAAAACAATGGACTGAAAAGGGAGAACTTGCTCCAAAGAAGGCCAAGACCATTCCATCTGCAGGCAAGGTCATGGCATCTGTTTTTTGGGATGTGCATGGGATAATTTTCATTGACATTTGGCTAAGAAGAAAGTTGTTTCATCACGACAAAGCTCCCGCTCACAGATCCGTTATTGCAATGGCCAAAATTAATGAATTAAAGTTCGAATTACTACCCCATGTACCCTATTCACCAGATTTAGCTCCCTCGGATTACTTCCTGTTCCCGAACTTAAAAAAAATGGCTCAGTGGTCAAAGATTTTCGACCAACAAAGAAGTGATGTCGGCAGTTAATGGCTATTTCGAGGAGCAAGACAGTTCTTTTTATAAAAGTGGTATCAAAGCTATTGAAAATCGCTGGAATAAATGTATAGAGCTGAAAGGAGACTATGTTGAAAAATAAATACAGTTTTTTCTAAAAAATTTGTTTTTTCATTGCTATATCGGGTACTTCTGGGACCACCCTCGTATTTACCGATCTAACACCATTCACATTAAAATGACATTTTTCAAATTTAGCAAAGTGAACTTTTGGAGTCAAATAAAACTGTATTTCAGTCAGTTCCAGTCAAGAGACCTCGACGTTTGAAACAATTATACGAAAGCGTGATCGTCTATGTCCATGTTTAATACGTCTATTATTATACTTCTGAGTTCTTCACGAAAAATACATTTTATTCATTCTAATGGTGAAACACAGGTCAAGTTCATATTTGGCCAGGTCAGGTAAACCTATCATAATCTTTGACTAGAACTTTTCTAGACCCTTGATGATACGCAAAAAACAGTCACGGGCTTACACTAGTGAAAAATAAATTTCTAATACATTTTATTTTTTATTGTGCCTTTTCTAGCATTGTCTAAATACAATTTCATATTATTTAAGCTTCAGTTAAAATAATAATGATAGAAGTTAAAATCAGGAAACAATGTGCTGAAAATTAAGCAACTACTTATGTATGTAATACCAAGAAGAAATAAAAGTACTGTATAAATCAATAGTCTTTTGTGCAAATTTAATAATTGCTTTTAAATTTAGGGCCCCAAAAATGAAAATTTTTTTTAACAAAAACACTTTTAAATTTTGATTTATCTTTAAGACAGTTCACTTATCTTTTGATTTCAGTGCAATTTGACAGTATTCTGCAGAGAAAAGTAGCAACAGTGGTTGCAGGAGGAGTCAACTAATTATTGTAATGTTGCACCCAATCACTTGGGAACTTACCTGAAAGTTTCAACTCTCCACGAGCAATGCCTTTAGGGTGCTTTTCCTGCACAGAAGGTGGAAGTTCTAAACGACGACCTCCTTCCCCTAACAGTGGCGCAACACTCATCTTGTCAATGTCAATAGGACCTGGAGAAGGACGTCCCATCAGCCCTCCTGAGGGTAGCCTGTCCATGTCAAAAATATTTCTTGCTAGTGGTACCAGTTCCCTGTCAGAAATGAGTTCATTTTTAGAGTAATAATCTATTAGGAAATAATGCTAACAAGCGAAATCAATAATAAAAACCAAACAAGTGAAATCAGTACTAAAAACCAAATGTCACCTAGTGAGATATACAGTGGAATTTCTCTAATTTGAATCTGAAGGGACCATAAGCAAACTTCAAATTACCAAAAATTCGAACTAGGAAGTGTTTATAAAAATAGATAAAAATGCATAAAGAAACATCCTTAACATTAAGTTTTACCTTCATTATTACACATCACTTTAACTTATTAAAAATACACTGTAAAAATCCAGATTTAAAGTTTAGTAAAAATTAAAAATGATTAACTGTTTTTTGCATTGATTTTTTGCAAAGAAGTTCAAGTTCTGAAGTTTATTTAAATCAATGAAGAGAGAATCACATTAGCTTGACCCTCAATGTAGCGTCGAAGTTCATGGATATAGTTAAATGTAAGGTATCAGTAAACAAATTGCACATAAGACAGCACACAAACCATTAATACAAGCATGGACTTTACACAGCTAATCTACTCTTAAAATCGTACACAAAACAACAGACAAGTCTCCCACAGTTGACTGAATTGCAACTGGTTTAAAAAAACAGTGACACAGGGGGCTGGCTGGAAACAATAATAATGAAGAAGGGTGGGTCATGTGCTTTGCACAATGGCATTAATATTTACTGTAAAAGATTGAGTTCTTCTAAGATAATGGTCAATTTTTTTTGTTTTTGTTTGTTTAATTAACAAAAATAATCTGAATTATAGGAGTTATTTTTACACTAGTTTTAAAAAAATTCAGGGGACGGGAAGAAAATTTTGAATTATTGAGAAATTCAAAATTAAAAAGTTTGAATCAGAGAAGTTCCATTATACTACAAGTCTGGGATGGGTAGTTGTGGCCATGTCTTGTCATATATTCAATCAAACCCTCCTTCCACTAAAAGCTAAATTAAAATTTTGAGTGTTTGGATTCCTCATATTTTCTGTCTATTCTGTTTTTATTTCATTTTATTGGGATTCTGTTTTGCTATCAGTCTATCTGTTACTAGCCTCCAGCACATAAATTAAATGAAATGGAAAGTTCAAATTTTCACAGTTTGTGTGTTTTGCTGACTCAAAACTAAATACCATATTTAAAATTTTGAAAAATTTAATTCTGGTAAGTTTTCAAAGAAACAAAGGAGTTTGAAAAAAAATACTTACTTTATCCTTCTATCTGATGTATGGACATTTAAACCTCATTAAGCAAAGAATGAAGATTTTTTTTTCGCTTTAAGAATGTTTATCAAAAAAGGCGTATTTAGGCCTGTTTATTTCTGGGTCTATTTAAAAAATGATATTACCCAAGAACTCGACATTTTTATCCAGTATTGCCCATTTGCTGTAGTTAAAAACAAATACTAAAATCACTCGCAAATCATATTGTTTTTAAGTTAAGAGGAAAACAATAAAAGATTTATTTTGTTGTTACTCTCTGATCTATAGTCAAATACAAATATATTGGAAAAGCTATTGATTCAAAATGCATTGCATTCTAATATAATTACTATAAATTTTATTGGAACTTAACTATTGCATTATTAGTGCAATAGGTATCATGGAAAAGTGTTGGGAGCTGCAGAGTCAAATACACTACTTCGTCCTAAAATATGTGAAGCATTGATTGTTGAACCGAACAACTTGTCTTCAGAAGCTTTGCAACATTTCAAAACAATTTATTCTTCCAGTACTAGATTTATAACACATGAATTGCTGAGGAATTCTGCCATTACTCATATGATGGAAATTCATTCCTTCTTTCACTGGATTATAAGAATCACAAAAACGTGCTTAGAATAAACTTCAAATCTGAAAAGCTGAGAATTCTTCTATCTTACTTTAAGGCCCAAGTTACAGTAATAAGGTAGATACCACTACATAATGAAAAATTGATTTCACTCATTTGTTCACTAACATAATTGGGAAACATCTGGAATATTGTTTATTTGTCTTGTTTTCTGATGCAATAACTATCTTCCCTATAACTCTGCCAAGTGTAATTATTTTCTGATTCACATTAACAGATGAATGTTGTGAAACATTTTTTGATCACCAATGCAGGACATCAGGAGAAAAAAGTAACATAAAAGCTGTAGACATTATGAAGATATATTCACTGCAAACTCTAACATGGGCACAATCAGATAACACTGTACTGTATAATGTCCACAGCAGCTCGTGTTTTGCATTACCTGTCTGATGGTGGTCGTAGATCCACCCTCAACAGCTCTTTGCTGGCCAGTGGAGATGCACTCTCATTATCTCCTAGGCTTGGTGATGCAGTAAGGCTGGGAGTCATGGCCAGTGGTGATGATGGGGATTTCTTTAGAGGTGCCTACGCAGATAACCAATCATGAACAGTCAGTGAACTCATTATTTACTTTTGAAAGAATCCACAGGATACATACATACAATATTATTCACTTATACTTTTAAGTTCCATTTATGGGTGATTGTGATAAATTCTCCAGCATTACAAAAGATCAATTCCAGCACTGTTTTACTTATATTAACAAATTTAAAATATTTCTTTGAATATAATTTATTTTCTTCCCTTGCATCTTTCTCAGCTTATTGAATAGTGGAAATCTATTAATGAGGCACTGAATAAATTTCTAAACTGTAAATAATTCACAGATTTTAGAAATTTCACTGTACACTGTAGGTGCATATGAGAGTATATAAAAGCCATAGTTTCGCAGGATTTTTGTAACTCAATCACTAATTGAATGTTGCACCAGAGTTCTTTCTTCTAGCTTCACAGTTACATCCCTTAAAAATATTTTATATGAATAAATCCACTTCAATTTCAAGTTATTTCTGATGACAGCATATTAAACTATGCATTTCCAAACTCAAATGACAATCAGGAATTGACAAATAAAAAATATGAATAGAACTGATTGCTGCTAGTCCAATTTAGCAAAATTATAAACAGCAATCAGTGAAACACTTAATGGCAACATATAATACTGGCTAGAGTTACTTTATGTGGCTACACAGTCAGGTCAATCTCTTAGCAAAGGACTTGAAACTACAATTAAAAAAATACAACATTAATGGGCTCAACTTCTACATCTCTGCCAAGATTTATGACAATGTCAACTGTAGCAGATCTCAACACATGTCTGAAACTAACAGTGTCCAAACCCGCTACTCCTTATTAGAGCAATCTACATTCAAAATTATTTGTATTTATGCATCGAAACAATAAAATTATTTATAATATAAATCAATACCCACATATTACCTTAAAGGACTATACTTTTCTGCATCATCCTCTAAAAGAATAAAAAGTTCAATTCTAACCCTAAAAGTGTTTTAATTTTGTTAGTATTGTTAAAATTATACCTGATTAATAAGTTATAAGACTCTTATTTCAACAAATCAAATGCCAACTTCATTGTCGATTTCATCCTTCTTTCATCCTCTGGTAACTAACTAAGGGTGAGGTGTATTATTAATGAGAAATAATGCACAGGATTCCATGATGAGCAAAATTATCAAAAGTTCACAGATATAGTTTTTCTGTACAGTAATCAAATTATTAGATTCACAAAGTTTAATTTATTTATTCACTTTTCTGAAATATGGTACATTAAAATACATTGAAAATGTAAATCAAAGCACTATATCACTGATTAATACACCAATAAGTGCAAACATTTGTAAAAATGTAATGAAAAGTGACCAATTAAGTGAGTTGGCATGAGTTTAATATGGTGGTGTAGTTTGGGACCCACATTTTGGGTATCAAATACAGGAGTCGGAGGGCGTGCAGAGAAGAGCAGCTAGATTTGTTTGTAGAAATTATCGCAGGACCCAGCCAGTAACTGATATGATAAAGGAACAGGATTGGGATTGTCACTGGAAGACAGGAGGAGGGTGAAGATGTAGCTGGGAATGTGATGGGAATGGAAGGGTATTGGTCAAGGAATTAGGAATACTTGATGAAAGGAAAAAGATGACCATCACCACAAGATGGCACTCAGTTTCATACATAAGAGTGTGAGAAAATTTTCTTTTGTGTATAATATGTGTGTGTGTGTGTGACTGGAACAAATTACCAAGTGGAGCGATGAATAATTTACCAAAAACACTGAAGGAATTTAAAATTAAAATTTGTAAATCACAAAAGTAGATGGGGAGGAATTTAATACTCAAATTATATAAGATAATAAAAATAAAATAAGAAGCTGGTAATTTTATGACTATGTGAATTTCCACTAGAGTGTGAGATTCATCGCAGTTAAATTAATAATAATAATCTGTTCATAACCCGCTAACAATTCTTAATAGGTCAGCACAGTCAAAGAAGTTGGTAAATGGCAGCATAGATTATAAGCAAGAATGCTCTATTAAGAAATGCTATGAGATTATATTTATATGGGCATGAAAGGTGAAAATTAAACTACTCGCCAAAATTGAAAGGAAACACCAACAAGAAATACTAAAAAAAAATTCAACATTTTGTGCCAAGTGCAGAACCTATATATGTAACCTATATATTAAAATATGGAGGAAGAAGGCTGAAAAGATTGGTAAGAAGACAACACAGCAGAGTTAGTAGACAGCAAGGCAGTAGAGAACACTTGAAAAATGAGAGAATGCTTTAATAGCTGCAGAGACAGATTCTAAAGAATGATAAATGGAGAATATTTTGGATTCAGAGTCAATACAGCCTGGATGAAATGGCATCAGGTCACAGGAGTCCTTTTCAAATGGAGGGTAACACTGAACATTATATCAAACTATCGTTCAGCCAGTCACATTGTATGGAACCCAATGTTGACCAGTCATGGAAAAAAAAACCATGAACAATAGCTCTATTTCATTTAAATGAAGATGATTTGCTGGCTGTAGGGACTTATTATATTGGACTGCATGAATGAGAAAGTTCGGGTGGCATTTGGTGTAGCCACAATCCCTGAGAAAATATGGGAAGGTCATAACAACAACACTTCAGTAGCAAGAACTTCACTTGATGTAAGTCTGGAGGGTTGAGGGAGACCCAGGAAGTGCTGGCTGGATACCTTGTGAGAGGACATGTGACTAGTGAATGCCTCATATGAGAATGCACCATATCGGCTTTTATGGAAGAAGTAGTTCAGTAAAGCAGACCCTGCAATGTGGGATAAATGCAAGCAATGCCTCCGATCGTGTTTCTAATTAAGCAGGTCTTGCAGTTGCACAGATCCCCCACCACAACCTCTGCCGTTGTCGGCTTCCATGGGTCAGTCATAGCCAAGGTACGTGCAATTGAGCACGTCTGCTACGATCGATGGATGCTCACACCAATTACAAGTTACAAAGTGTAATCCATTTTCTGCAAGCAGAAGGACATAGTTCTGCTGAAATCCATTGCTCAATGAGCAAAGTGTATTATGAAAACTTTATAAGTGATGGTAGTGTATGGGAACGGTGTAGACATTTTAAAGACGTGTGAATCGACATCCATGATGATGGTGGACAAGGGTAAAAGTCTGTCACTACTGTAGGCCTCGTTCAGCGTGTTGCTTAGTCATAGGCAAACGAATGTTTACAACAAGTGAACTTTCTGAAGAATTTCCAAAAATTTCAAGGTCTGCTTTGTACATAATCGTACAACACCAGGGGTACTGGAAGCCAGGAGCCCACTGGATTCTGAAAATGCTGAGTGATAATCACAAAATGCAACACATGGTATCAGGCTTAACATTTCTCAAACGTTATCACATGGAGGGAGGAGTTTTTTTTCTCTTTTTAAGCCCATCGTTACTGGCGATGAGACTTGGGTTCTGTATGACAATCCTGCAACAAAGGAACAGTCTTAGCAGTGGATACACACACACTCTCCAAGCAAGCTTAAAAAATTTAAACAGAAGCTGAGCCAAAGGTAACTTCTTTTGATACTGCATTTCCTATCATAACTCTTTGCTTCCTACCTTTTAAGAATTATTGTAACCATCAAGACACTTTTTCATCCACTCCAATAGGTTTTTAACTTTTTTAACACCATTTTGTGGCTCTCTATCAAAAGCCTTGAAAAGATTCTAGTCCAACACTATCAATCTGAAGTCCCCTACCAATTTCATTCAAAATATATTGCATATTGCCCTCCAACTGAGAAACACATTAATCTTTTGCCCAAAGTCATGTTGTTGATATGAAAATCAGTTTTTTTTTCTTTTTTTTTTTTTTAGACATTTCTGATGTGGTTTCATATCAATCTCTTGATTAAATTAACTACCATCGATGTCAAACTAATGGGCCTGTAATTTTCACCCCTGTTCCTTTATTGACTGGTATCACTATCACTTTTCCAGTCCTCTGGTAAGTAGCAAGACTCCAGACTCAATGTAACATTTCAATGCAAGATACAAAGTAGTATCCTACTAAGCTTCAAAACAGCTGTAATAATATTATCTACACCATCCCCTAACAAGCTTTTTGTTTTATAAACTTCTTAATTTCCTTACAATATCCTCAGGATGAATTCCATATGTGATAGTGTGTTCATTTGTGCCAGTGACATAAGCTCTTCCCCTGATTTACACCTATTGATTCCTGGGTCATAGTACGCCATTGTCTCATAGAATCTGTTACTTAATATTCTGCTATTTTCAAAGCCTCAGTGTCTTCTATTCAACCTTATGAATAATTGTGACTTCCCCTCAGTTTCATAACAGAGCTATAGAAATATGTAGATGCATCATTGAGCGTTCCTTGTGCCCTGATAAAATTCTTCATACCCTCATCTTTAGTTTCCCACTATGCAACTATTAATGCCTTGTTTAGCAGTTTCAAGCATTTCCCACTGCCATGCCTTCTCTTAACTCTGTTATATTCCCCACTTACCAACCTACTTAACCTCTTAAATTTACTATTATCATACGTAGGTTTTGCACTTTTCTTTACTTTCTGTTTTATAATAAACATTTCTTCCTCCGATGAGAGGATATACCAGAAAAGTTAGGGAATTGGGTTACAAAAAAACTTTGGTCAGACCATTGGTTGAATATGATGGGGTAGTTTGGGACCCACATATTGATTATCAAAGACAGGAGTAGGAGGGTGTGGAAAGAAGAGCAGAAGATTTGTTTGGGAAAATTATCACAGGACCCAGTCAGTAATTGATATGATAAGGAGCTGGGTTGGGAGTCATTGGAGGAAAGGAGGGGGTAAAGAGAGTGCTAGGAATATACAGGTAATATGCTGGTGATGGGGCTAGGAGGGATATTGATCAAAGAATTAGGAATAGTGCATTGAAGAGAAAAGGCAACCAGGACCACAAGCTGGCACACAATTTCATACATATGGGAGTGGGAAAATTTTTCTTTTGTTGGTAAATGTGTAAGGGATTGGAACAAATTACCAAGAGAAGTGAACAATAATTTATCAAAAACGCTTGAGGACTTTAAAATTAAAATTTGTAAATTGGAAAAGTAAATTGGGGAGGAATTTAACACACCAATTATAAAAGAATTTAAAATATATATATATATATAAAAGGGTAATTAGATAACCAGGAGAATTGCCACCAGAGCATTAACTCCATTCCAATTAAAATTAATAATAATAATAATAACTATCTCCTTGAACTGTTTGCATTTTGACTCCACTATACTTGTGTCCCCTCCAATATCTCTGTAGGTCTGAAATATGTGACTTCTTATTACTGCCACCATCACTTTTGCCCAATGGTTTACTGAACCCTCTAATATCCATCGGAATGCTCATGATCATTTATTCCTTCAGTTTCTTGAAATCCTACCAGATTATTATCAAGTTTTATTGGGAACATATCCAACATGTTTGGTTCCCTTGTGGTCTGATTTAATACTTCTGTGAAGCCTACTTCCCTTGCAAAGATATTTATAGAATTTCTATTCCCTTGTGTTTTTAATTATATTACCTTTGAAGTTGACACCTGCTAAATTTAAATCCCTGCCAATAGTGATCATTCTACACTCATCTCTAAACTCTGAATATGTATTAATTTCTTCCCGAGATCCTCATCTTCATCACTCATTCTTCCACTGTGGTAAGCAGCCAACACCATATTATTTTTATTTTTTATTACCCCAAAAATTTACCTCTAGTAATTCAAGGCCATGACCTCGGAACATCAGTGAACTGTAGCAGTCTTTACAAGCCAGTATAAATATCCCTCAGCCAATTGCTCCTCTGTCTTTGCGGTACACTTTATAATCATCGGAGACAACCTCAATGTTTAGTGCTCCTTCCTTCAACCAAGGCTCTACTCCCACAACTAAATGTGTATCTTTATTAAGTTACCAAACTGTATTATTTTTTTTATTATACTCCCACAGTTCACAAATAACAATCTTATAACAAGCTTTGCGATATTTTCGCCGTTCACCTTCCCAGTTTTGACCTTGTCTCAAATTGTTTCATCAGCTTCTTAGCATTTATCAATTTTCCCATCATGCATTTGCTTTTAGTATCCCCGTGCTCTCCTATTTTTATACCCTTCCCCAGCATCCTCTAAATTAAAAGGTCACAGTCCTGACCCGATCATAACTGGAAGTATACTACCTTACAGCTTCAGCTAACAAACCAGAAGGTCTTCCCTTGCCCTCTCTATTTAGGTGTAGACCATGCCTAGTGATACCCCACCCACAAATTGTGTCCACATGCACAACCTCCAAGTCAGATTTAATTCCTTTCCCATTTTCACGTTTCCCTATTTACCTATGTCACAGTGTGGTTCAACTATGGCAGTGGCGGATCTACGAGTTTTCCAAGACGGGGCAAAAACTTGAGATTTCTGCCCCTTCAAATGTGAATTGGCTGCCTGCGGCAGTATAGAGCTAATCTTTGATTTGCTGCCCCCCTGAGGTTACCGCTTGGGGCAGTAGAGCTTAAAAAATAGGTCGCCACCACACGAATTTGCCATTTTACAGCCTTCCAAACACAATTTTGCCATCCCGATGAGCATGCTGCGCAGGACAAGCACCCAGTTTGACCCTCAACCCTCTCCCCTAGATCTGGCTCTGAACTATGGCTGTTTATGATGATGTAGGGCCTGCATGAGCAGTACACTGCTATACCATGCCTCCTTCACCATGTTTCTCATATCACTCTCTATACTATAATTAGTGTTTCTATCAATATTGCTCTCCCACCATAATTATTCCATCCTCCTTAAAGAAAACACCTAGGTGCAGCTACATAGTCTACATAGAAACTGACCACAAAACGTCTAAGTGAAATGTCTGGTCATGACAACAATTTGCGATTCACAATACAGCTAAATTATCAGACACAAAAAATTTATAAAAATTGGATCTTTAATTCTTAAATCATCATACCTATAAGATTCAATGACCACAAAAGCAACTCAGTTTTTTCTGAGGAAGAAAACAGTGAGATACTTACCAGCTGCAGGGAACGCCTCTTGAACTGTGGACCCAGCGTTCCTTGGCTTACGCACTCAAAAGCCACTCCTTCCTCATAGCTCTTCAGCTCCTCTTTCAGTGATGTCTTCGAATCATCTTCACCTGTTATAATGAAAGATGTATCAACTTGGGGTGTCTTAACCATATTTTTTCTGAAAGAATTAACTCTGAATATACATTCAGCACCAAAAAATTAGAAAATATAGATAGTTCCCCCATTCAATTACAATTTACCGAAAATTATTGAAATTCAAACTTTCAATGGTCATACAACAATTTCATTATCAACTCTCAAAACTAAAATTTCATTATGATTCTCTTAAACCAAATCATCCTAATAAATGATTAGTGATATTTTTTCAGTATTGCATAATTTTTGGCTGACAATTCATCAACACAAAGTATTACAATTATCTTCAAGATACAACTCAGATTTTCCATAAATGGAAAAACGGCAAAAACTGTAAATGCTTATTTTAGCATTTAATTTACCACTGCTGACTAATTTAATTTATTTTTGTTGGAGCACAATTTCTGATGGCAATTTTCCTACTCAACTTATTTCAGAATTCATTAAAATCTTATTTCACCTTCATTATTTTGAGTCCAAACTTCCTAACAGCTATCACTATTTTCGAATTTTAAATTCTTTCAGTATTCTAGTTATTGGTTCATAATTTACCTTGGTGATTTATTCCAGTCCCTTACCCCACAAGAAAATTTTTGCATTCCATTACACCAGAAATCAAATGATCAATCATCCCTTCCCTACCACGCACTATTCTTAATTTTTATACCAATATCTATTGATGCCCCTCTCTAACATACACCTTATCCACTGCTAGCACTCTCTTTAACCATCATTTCTTCTAATGACTTTCAACACAATTCTTTACCATATCAGTTACTGTTACAGCAACTTCCACAGATTAATCTAGCTTCCCTCATTTTGCAACTACTTTATTTGACACCCATAATGCGGCTCTTGTAATACCATACAATACTTTAGCAATGGTCTGAATAAGGTTTTCAGACCTAATTCCCTCACTTCCCTAGACATCCCATCACAGCCATCTATAATAAAAACTGGATTTTTAAACCTCTCGTTACATCCTGTACTGTGTACCTCCCCAACTGAGTTCATTGTTGAACTTTATGCCAACATATTTACATTTAATGTTTTGACAAGCAGTTTCTCTTCCACTTTATACAATCATCAATTTAACACACCACCGAAATGGGTGTGGTAATGAATAATCCTCTTTATAATCATAAAAGAAATTATTTTTCTATCTGTGTACCTAATAAGTCGGGCTCTTTTTGACATTTATCTTCATTCCATATTGATCAGCACACCTAGATATCCAGTACAGAACACCCTGTACTAATTCAGTCCTCTCCCATGTTAATCATATTATATAAGAAATTATCGGCAAACATGACATGTTTCATATCCCAGAGGTCCTTCCTCAGCAGGGATACATGAAATAAGATTGATAAATAAATAAAATAAAGAACCCAACTTCTGACTGTTAGCCAATAGTGCACCCAGGGCCGCATTTAAGCATAGGCTACATAGGCTGTAGCCTAGGGGCCCGCTCCACAAAGGGGGACCCGCACCACAAAGGGGGACCCGCACCACAAAGAGGGGCCCCTCGCCTGGGCAGGTAGTATAGCTAAAAAAAAAAAAAGGTTGCCCATAAATTTTTTAGGTCGAATTTTGAATATTTAAGAATCCAGTCACTGCCGACAGGGGGCCCGCACCACATGTATAGCCTAGGGGCCCACAGAGCCTAAATGTGGCCCTGAGTGCACCTAACATGCTAACCTTTTTTATTTCCATGAGGGTGAGGCCTAACTTATCAGAATTTTTCATAAAACAAATCATTTACATAAAAAATAAAGTTACTTATTCATTATCTTTCAATATAGTCTCCCTCCTTTGTAATGCACTTGGTCCAGCAGTCCACAACCTTGTGCATTCCTGCCAAAATAAGGTTTTTGGTTGGTTGAAAAGCCACTGATGCACCACTTCCTGCACCCCTTGTCTTTCGGCAGCCAAAAAAAAAAGTCCAATGAGCAAGATCTTGAATGTAAGGTGGATGTTCCAGCATCTCAAAACCCAAATTGTTGATGGTTTCACAGGAGAGTCAAGCCGTGTGAGGGCAGGCGTTATCATGCAACAGCAACACTTTCTTTGACAAAAGACCTCATCGTTTGTTGCGTATTGCTGGTTTAAGTTTGTTAGACAAAAATGCACAGTAATATTCTTTGTTGATAGTTTTCCCTTTCTCCATTTAATCTTCCAGTATAGGCTCTTTTTCGTCCCAAAACATGGTTAGTGTAACCTTTCCCGCCAATAGTGCAGTTTTGAATTTATTTTTCACCATTGATTCACAGTATTTCCAATCCATACTCTGGGATTTTGATTCTGGCTCACAGTGATGAGCCCACATTTAATTACAGGTTAATATTCGCTCAAAAAATGAGTCACCTTCTTTGTTGCAATGGTCAAGTAAGCGTTGGCAAACCTATATGACATTTGAGTTTGTGTTCTTGAGCGAGTTTTCTTGCCACCCATCGTGAAAAAACTTTATGGGTGCTCAGTTCATCATAGATAATGTTATAGGCACAACAATGATTGATGTTCAAAGTAGATACTACGTTATCAATAATAGCTTGCCTATTTGTGAAAACCATCAATCAAGATTGCTCATTTTCGTCGTCTGGGGTTGACATTGACGGAGACTCTGCTCCCTTTTCTTGCATCGCAGTTGTCCGGCCACTTTTAAACTTCTCGATCAACTCAAAAACACTTGTACGTGATAGTGTACTGTGTCTGTATTGTGCTAAAAGTCTATGACGAATTTCAGTGTGACCAAAGAAATTGTATCACTGCCCTTTGTTCCTCCTTCGTGCAAAGTGCTAGCCGAGCAGACATGTTTACGCTGTTACTGCTGACTCAGTATTGTTGGGATCAAGGTTGAGTGAGGCACACACCTCCACAGCAGTATCAACTGTAAACGTACATTCGCGGAAAGCAGTATGACTACTGAAAAAGTGTTTTATTATGAAAATCCAGAATATTTTTGAATTGCCCTCGTATCTGTATTTTCTACATTAACCTTTTTGCTTTCCTCCTTTTAAGAAATCCTCTACCTAGGAAGACACTTTTCTGATCACCCCAAATGTCTTTAGCTTCTTCACCATCACTTTATAGCTCACTTTGTCAAATGATTACTTGATGACCATTGTCAATTTCATCAGAAGTATTTTGCGTATAGCCTCCAACTGGGATTTACACGAATAACATTTCATAAATCCATCTTTCAAATTTACAAACAAGTTTCTTTCCTTATGGCCTTTTTTGCTATGGTTGTATATCAATCTCTATATCAACCTACTGTCCACTGAAGTCAAACTAATTGACCTGTAATTTTCAACCACACTCGCCGTCTCCCCTGTTTTATAAACCTGCACTGTTATGAAGCTTTTCCTGTCATGAGGTATGTAAGACAGCTCTAGACTCAATTTAAATATTAGTTTAATGTGTTGTATAATTACTTATTGTCCAATCTTTAATACATATGTAATAATATTATTCATATTGGCGCCTAAAAACTTTTCTATTTTACCTATTTCCCTCGCAATATCTTCAGAATTTACATCTAATTTCTTAGTTTGCATATGCCTACTTGTGTGGAGAAGCTTCTACAATAGTTTTCCTCCATCCGTCCATGAATGATTGTCTTATTAAATCAGTTATTTTATTTTTTCCCCATTTCAATATCCCCAGTAACTTCTCCCCAACCTTATCAATAATTCTCTGTGTGTCATCTCATCTCAGTTTTCTAACATAATACTAGAAATATCTAGATGCAGCAACAAGTGTTCTCCCACTCACCATAATATTCTTAAAAAAAAACACACATCTTTAACTTCCCTATTAATTTCTTGCTCGATTGCTTCAGGTGTTCCTAACTGCATTGATGTTTTCAATCTCTACGGTATTCTGTTCATACCAACTGCTTGAGTATTCTCATATAATACAGGTTTCATGCTTTACTTTAAAAAGTGTCTTTCTTCATTATTATTACTCCTGAACTATTTGCACTTGTTCTAGTGCTCTCTGTCCACCCACTGATCCTTTCTACTAGATTTTATTTCTGAAACATATGGCTTTTTATAACTGTGGATATAACCACCTTCAGTTTTGGGCACTAATTTACTGAACACACTAATATCCACCCGAACTGCCTTATGATCACTTATTTCTCCTGCTAGCTCAGGCTACACAAAGCTATCATCAGGCTTTATTATTCAAATATCACACAGATACTTGTCTTCTTATGCTCTGCTCTATTACCTTCTCACTCCACATGCAGTAAACACAAGTCTGCCAATGATGACTATTCTACACTCATCTTTAAACATTAATTTAATTTTTCCCCATGGGCCTTATTATCTTCATCCTTTCTTCTGCTTTGGTAGGCACAGGGGCGTAGCTACTATGGGGCTAGGCGGTGCAGTGGCCCTCACGCTCAGGGAGCCCCCAAGCATATCTCAAGGGGCCCCTAAGCGAATCTCTAGGGGCCCTCAAGCGAGTTTAGAGGGCCCACAAGCCTTCATGGCAAACTGGCGACCTTTTTTTTTGGCTCTCCCATCGTCTAAGGGGCTCACTAAGGGCCCTCTGCTCAGGGGGGGCCCAACCACTGCTCAGGGGCCTCTAAAGAGAACAATTCAAGGGCTCCCATCCTCAGTTCAGGGGGCCCCTACTAGCACACAAAGCAAAATGAAAGGTTGCCCGTCTGGCCTGAGGGCCCAAAATAATTTGTTTGCACCAGGGCCCTTGTTGACCTAGCTACGCCACTGGGTAGGCAGCCATTTTTTCTTTGCATTGCCCCCAAAAACCTTCCTCTAGTATCTCATTACTTTGATTTAACATCTATGGTAACCAGTATAATATCCTTCCAACTGTTCCTCCTCTATCTACGCAGTACACTCTAATCATGTTTCTAATCAAGAATCTACTGCTAAAACTATTACTTATTTGTGTATCTCCATTAAGTTGCTACACTCTATTACTTTGTTCATTATAATCCTGCAGTCCACTAGCTGCAATTTTATAACAGGCTTTGGTATATTCTCATCATTATTCCTCATCCTATATTTGTGACCCCTTTCTTCTCCTCCTTTACTGTTTCATCAGCTTCATTTACTTATTTAATATGGAAAGGAAAGATAAAATACATCCCCACCAAAGTTGAAGGGATAAGGGTTGCAGTAACAAAAAAAAAAAAAAAAAAAAAAAAAAAAAAAAAAAAAAAAAAAAAAAAAAAAAAACAACAACAACAACAAAAACAACAACAACAACAAAAAACAACAACAAAAAACAACAACAACAAAACAACAACAACAAAAAACAACAACAACAACAAAACAACAACAACAACAACAACAACAACAACAAAAAATGCTCTACAAACATAAAAAAACACAATTGTACCGTGCCCTTATTCATGAAAATAGAAACACTTGACCAAGCTCACATAGGCACCTGCTATCAACTCAGCCACCTAAACATTGGTTTTGAAATTTACAATTGGAGTGAAGGTGGTGGGTGAGGAATAACAATATCAATGGAAACACTAAACCCAGGAAGGAAATTAATCAAAATAATATGAAAATGAGAAGCGTAAAAGAGGGTAAAAGCCCTTATATTCTGCTGCTCTCTGAAATTAGTCTGTAAACAGATCTCCTGCATCAAAAACTGCCCACCACACCAAAACACAAACTGAAACCAATCACAGTCATGTCGTTCTCACTAAGCTCTCTCCTGATCTGAAATTCTTGAAAAAGATTCTTTATCATGGCTAAGACTTTCTTAGAACTTTTCCTGAAATGTGTTGCATTCGCCCCTTTATACTTGCCACAATACCCCACATCACCTTTAACAGTCCACTTTAAAATATATATATATGTAAACAATGAAATCAAGACGGTAAGTATCAGAAAGGAATCAAAGTAGGATAGGGAAATGAGCCACCACTTACCTGTAGATGATGGATGTGGGGCGTGAACACACAGAAAAGACACAAACACAAATAATAAAGTAATTTTCAGGATAAACCCTTCGTCAATGGGATAACATTATGAGAGATGGGCACAGCTGGAGACTGCCTATATATATAAAACAATGCCCAAAAACCAATCCTCTGATGCTCCTAAACCATCCTATGCCTCCTTGTTACAGATCTCGTTGGAAAACAAGTAATATGATTTCATCCACCACAAACTATTGTGACCCTACCACAGGTGAAACCTATCCCATCATAGGCCTTGCCGCCTGCACCATATCTCATCTCACATACAAGCCATCTACCTTCTTTTCCATTCTTACATTGCCCTCACCATACACTAGTCATCCAACAGAATGAATGGTGAAAGACAAACAGTTTTCTCCCAAAAAGTAGACCATTGTGTTGCTGACCATGCCAGTTCTCACAACTCTTGAGAATTTAATAACTGTTTAATAGTCACAACCATCAGAGTACTCCAAGAAACCATATTCCCATCTGAACAGACCTACCACCACATTCTGGAAGGTCTCAGATAAACTCATCTTCATCATGATGTATACAGGGTGATTCAGGACGAATGGTAACTATTGAAGGAGGTGGTAGTATGAAAAATATTTAGTAAAAAAGTTCATATAAACATGTGTCCAATTTCCATTTGTTTTGGATATACAGGTGCTGGAATGCTATGCAAACAATAAAAAATAAATAAAAAGGTTATGCATAAAAGTAAACACAAGAGACGAATTACTCGCTTGCATTGTAAACATTGCTACCCTCATAAAAGAACACCAGGACATACTACATGTACTGTTTCGAAGAGAGCTACAAAGTGTATTGAAGTTAATGGTGGGATTTTCGAACATTTAATTTTTTTTAACTCCTTCAATATTTATCATTACTCCTGAATTGCCCTGTATAATTTAAAAATTTTGTTTTGGATTTTTTATTTATCTTTTACATGTTTCAATAATTTTATACCTCTTTGGCATGCCCCCTTCCAGTGGCGGATCCAGGATTTTTGTTTGGGAGGGGCAAGGATTTGGCTTGTTTGGTTTTGGGGGGGGGGCAGGGCTTGACTCGGGCAAGGAGAGAAATCTCACATTTTTCCAGAATGCCGCCCTTATAAAAACAGTAGAGCAAAAAAAAAAAATCGGTGTTGTCGGAGATGACCTTGGTGCTGGATACGCCACTGCCCTCTTCCTTATTCTATTTTGATTAATGACCACAAACTAGAATTTGATTAGAGGAATAAGGCTGTGGGAATTTTTTTTCCTTAAGTAAGGGAAGAAAAGATTAAGTTAAAAAAAATTGAAAGACTTTTAAATTAAAATTCGTAAATGGCAAAAGATGGAGGATACAATGTTAAATAGAATAATTTAAAAAATTGAGCGACGAGAAATCGCCACTAGGGCGTGCATAATTAAATTAAGTTAAAACTTTTCAGCGGTACTGTTTTTATTCCCTAACCTACTACAGGCCAATCGTAACAGTCAAAACCACCGTTCATGTGGCTGTGTTGAGAGTGTCTGCGCGAGTTTAGTCCCTTGTTTCCGTTTTAAAGAGTGAGGAAAACAGACAAAATTGTTTTTTTTTTTTTCCGAATGTGTTTTGTGGACGTTGCTCTCCTCCCTTCATCTTTGGCATTTCTTCCTACTCCATTGTTGCTCTATTTCTTTGGTATTTACGATTTTGCCCATCATGAATCGCAATCCCGTGACTCTTTTGTAACATATTTTTATCCCTTCACCAGCAGCCTCTAACCGAAAAGAGAAGGAGCAGTCGAATCCCATAAAAAATTGAATTCGGTTCCCTTACAACTTTACCTAACAACTCAGAAAGCACCCAACTCCTACTTACAATGTCTTCTAAATTTCAAGAGAAAACACTTTTAATCCTCTGCACAGATATTTAGCCATCCACAATGTTTTTGCAATAAATTCTTCTAAAATTTCTCCGTGTAGCCTACTCCCGGTACCTTTCAGACCGAGAAAAATGATGAATAATTTACCAAAAAAGTTGAAAGAAGTTAAAGCTAAAATTTGCAGAGGGCAAATGTAGGTGGGTGCAGGAAAGTGAGAAGACTGGTGTGTAGGCAAATTGCCACCGGAATGTGCGCTCCATAACAATTTAATTATATATTATAGTGTACATGCACGCCCTACCGTGAGGAAGCGTGCATAAACCAACCACGTAGCTCCATTTTAGCCTCCTGTGAACCCCCCCCCCCCCCCACGTAGCCCTACGTGACTTTTGCCTCTCCTCCCCTCCCCCCACGTAGCACGTAGCTTTTTTCCCTTTTGATTTCAGAAGACATTTTCTACTGTTTTCTCTTGTCAGACTATTGTAAATTACATACGGAGATAATTAACTGAGGGAAATAAATATTCACATGCTGTTGTGAGTTCTATTTCTCATTTTAACTATGAAAAGTCTTATGAAAGGAAAGCTACGTGGCCTGTCTCGGAACCGCCCCCCCCCCCCCCCTCACCCCACGTAGCATAGCGTAGCCTTAGGCCCGGTGCACACGGGCGTCATTTCACGTCGCGTGCACGCCGAGAAACCGCGCTAGCGGCTAGGAGTACACAGGAACAGATACGGCAGTGCACACGCACTAGCGGTAACGCCGCGGTCACGCCGCGGCGACCCAGCGGTCGTTTTTTACCTGTTCTCGCCCACCACGCCGCAGGGTCGCCGCGCACGCTAGTGCGGTCTCCTAGTACATTGTGTCCAATGGAGCGGTGCACACGGGCGGCAAAACACGCTAGCGCGGCAGGCATGGCAGACGAGTTATTAGTTTTAGAAAATATTGACATCGAACATTTTATTGGTGTAATCAAGACTTATCCAGAAATTTGGGACAGCCGTCAAAAAATTATCATGATCGAATCAAGAGGAGAGCTTGGACCAGTATATGTCGGATATTCATTGAGGGATTCGAGGAAAAGGACGACAAGGGTGAAATATTTAAGCAAAATATTTCGTGTTTATTATAATTCCAGGTTTATGTAAAGTATTTACAATCTAGATTTTATGTATCATACCTATAAAATTTATAGTAAATTGCTGTTGCAAACACAAAAGTTCTTAAATAAAATTCCTTTACCGGGGTAAGGTGGAAACATCAGAAACAAAATATGTTGCTATCATGTTCCTTACTTGGATATACTGCTAAGTAGTTCCTCTTGCTGAAACTGAGGCGTCCTATCCGATATCGACAAAACCTTCTATACTTATTTCGTCTTGAATGTTGTACCCATCACTCGTTCTTAAAAAAATTGAAGTGAACAACACGTCTTTATAAATAGGATAGATAAATCCAAATTTACATTGTTTTATGAAAAATTTTCCATTTATTGTACAGAATGCCAAATGAACTTTCTACTTTTCTCTTGGCGCGTGACAATCTGTAGCTGAAAATCCTTGGGTTTTTTTCTGATAAAACTTTACCACTGTAAGGCCTCATATATTTGGTGAAAGGGAAAAATGCTTCATCACCAATAAAATACAACGGCATTTTTGGACCTGCAGAGCCGGCAGAGGTTGTCCTCTCGGAATGTTTATTTAATTGTTTTCAAGCTTCTTATAAAAATAGT
>CM061918.1:27066478-27092520 GCA_031002005.1 Vandiemenella viatica
AACCATAATGCTCTTAGCTAATTGATAGTTTCATGGTCATCAAACAGACATCATAACCCACATTTTTCGTAGAAGATATCCACACATTGACAAGTATCCAAAATGTCTTAATAGGCGCAGACAATAGTTCTATTACGCCGAAGATAGAGCCCATACTTGAACAGTCGTAAATTGTTAGGTCATTCATATATGCAAGTGCGTGTTTGGATATTTTATCCACTCAGGCCTCATCACCTAAAGTCCAGTGCCAGATAGTTGTCACGTTCAACTTGGGCTCCATACACCACTCAGAATTATTCTACAAATATCCATTCTAATATAATTATACGCCATATACAGGTCCCCCCCCCTTCCGCCAACACTCTTTATATCTTCGAGTCACATCCAGCCCAGCTCATTTACTATGTCACTTGTTGAATATTTTCCACTAATAAATCTAGCTACCCTCCTTTGCACCCTGCATTTGATGTACAAAAAATGTGGACTCCATGCTACACTACTATAGGCAAGCAATGGTCTGACTGTGGGTTTGTACCCAAGTACTTCGCTTCTCTGGCACACCCCCTCAGCACCCTCTCCTATAAATGATTTTTACCCCGAAGTGCATATAGAGAAAAACGTGAGAAACACAGTTCGTATGCCAACACAAACAGCAGTAAACTGTAAACAGCACAGTGGAATGGGAGAGTGCCTAAGCCCTGAGACAATGGTTAGAAGCACACATTGATGGTGAGTATAATTCTATAACCATAAATTTTAAACTCAAATCCACAGAGGAATCACGCATACACGCACATTTCCATGCCTACAGCGAGCTCGACACAACAACCAGTACCAAGATAGAACTCACACAGTGGAAGAAGACACACACATACATTAGTGGAGGAAATGAACTGCACATCCTACATCCAGACAAACGAGTTAAAGGAAGGTCTGACCATATTTAGGCATACATACCCAGAGAGAGAGAGACGTACACACACACACACGTACATGCATACAGCGAGTTCCACATAAACAACAGCAATCATTATGGAAACGATGAAGTGAGACATAATTGTCGTTACCACTGATTAACTGGACAGAACTCTCGTTACAAAAATCATCAGACTGACGAGTTAAAGTCAGGTATCACCATAATTACACCTACATGCACAAACAGAGATGCAGATACACATGTCCATGTCTACAGCGAGTTCAGCACAACTACCGGCACCAATCTTGGAAACGAAAAAGTCGTGCAGTACTCTCTTACCTCATGACTTCTGTATTTCAGTCACTCTCCTCACATATCATCGGCCTGACGAGAGAGAGGGTGTGCAAAAGATGTAATGTTTTCACCATATTGTTTATCCCATAAATAGTGTTCATCACACCCAATTGATTACATGTACCTTCAATACATAGGTAACCATCACGTCTCCCCCACACCGCAACCCTTTCAGCCATTCATTAACAGTGCCCCCAGGTACCATGAGTTGCAATAGACACTTGACTATCAGTAGGCACCAGAACCCCTCATATTCATGCTAGACTTCACCCACAAATCCATACGTCGCTACACACTAGCACAAAGAAACTTAAGTGGAGGAACAGCAAATAATACATCCAGACAGACGAGTTTAAGTAATGTATTACCATATTTACACATACAGACACAGAGATAGACGCACATACACGCACATTTCCACGCATACAGTGAGCTCGACACAACAACCACCCCAATTATGGCAACGAAAAAGTGGTACAGAAGCCGTATGACTCATGACTGACCAAAAAAATCATCAGTAACATGTGTTCAAGGTACCAAATTCTTCACACCAACATCGTCTGATTTGAACTTAGATTTACCTCACACTACAGACCTCTCTGCTATCCAGTATTATGTGTCCTAGGTACAAAACTGTTCACATCAGCACCACCACGTCTATCCCACATCTAAGCCTTTTCTGATATACAGTAACATATGTCCCCAGGTACCATGAGTAGCAGTAGACACTGGTCATCAGACATATATCGTAACTCCAAATGTTCATACTAGGTCTCGCCCACAAATCCATACGTCACCACATAAACATAAGTGTAGGATCAGCACATCATACATCCAGACAAACGAGTTGAAGGAAGGAATCACTGTAGTTACACATACATAAAGACGCACACACACGTGCATTTCCATGTCTACAGCGAGCTCGACACAACAACTAGCCCAATCATGACAGCGAAAAAGTGGGACAGATCCGCCATGACTGGCCAAAAATTATCAGACAGACGTGTTAGAGTGTGTGCAAAGGATGACATGTTTTCGCCATTCATCTCAGTACTTATACGGTACGGATTATTCATCACACCAAATTGACTACATGTATTATCAACTCATAGGTAGCCAGTCATTGTGAAATCTCAAAGTGGAGTATAATCCTATCGTGATAGAGACACATTCACATAGAAAGACATACATACACACACACACACACACTCACATGTCCATACATACACACAGTTCCATACATCACTACACACATACAGGTAACTCGAGGAAAGGGACAGAACATCCTACGTCCAGAAGAGTTGCAGCATGTGCGAAGTGTGATATGTCTTCGCCACACACATCAGTGCTCATCACACCCAACTGATTACGTCTACCATCAACACATAGGTTGCCACTAATGGTGAAATATCGATATAGAGTTGAATCCTATCACCATAATTAGACACACAACCACATAGTAACACGCGCACACACATATGTCCTTACATACACCACAATTCTATAATTTACCACATACATACAAGTAACTGCAGGAAAAGAACTCCACACCCCCTTGTACAGACTGTGGTGTTACAGAATGGGCAGAGGACAACATGTCTTTACAATACACCTTAGTGCCCACCACACTCAAGTGATTTCAGGTGTCATCATTATAGATGGCTACTGGAACTAAACTCTTGTACACTATTTGGTCAAAGTCATTTCTTAATAGCAGCTTTTGAAAAACAAATGTGTGTCAATGTGCCCAGGCGGGCGCGGCGATAGGGGAGCCCCTTCCCTACCGCGGACAGAAATTCCGTACTACGCTGACCTAAAAAAACGCGGACCGCGATGGATAACCGGATTTTTCTGACCGGGACCTATTACCGGTAACCGCATTTTTAGGAACGCACCGAAGACTGGAATTTCAAAGTGGGCGAAAGCGGTTATGTGCGCCGATATACCTATATAGAAACACGACATACGCGTCCGCTATGAGGACAAAATACTAGGAAGAAATTTAATCACGAACTCTGTCAGCAAGCAAGCGGATTTCCTCAGTGTTATTGATGAAAAGTGATGACATTCTGCTAAAAAGTTATTTTTAGAAGTTAATTTTATGGTAACTAAACAATTAATGAATGATAATAATTTGAAATATCAATAAGACATGACAAAATTCTCTTCGAAGGTCATAGGAAGAAAATTGCAGGTTTGGTAATAACGACTGTTGAGGGAACTCTCATTTATACCAGCAAGCAGTATATAACATGTCGCGGACATTCCACGCCAGTGAATCCGTAATGATACGCTCGGAATAGCGACTAATACTCGACTTTGAGAGTTCACAATGACTGGCTACCTATGTGTTGATGCTGGCTTTTCTAGCCTTCGAGCTGGTGTAGGCTCTTATGCTTAATATACATATTTACCAGACTTTAAGGCTTGTATCACGCTGTTCTGACAATACAGTATTCGTTGTCTCAGGATCACTTGAGAGAAACGACACAGTCTATGTCAAATGAGTCTATGTCGCATGGTTAATGCCCAATGAGAATAATTTTTTGTGTTCTGCTCCAAATGTCAGAACATGTTATCCACCGATCTGCTCTAGAAACTTCATAAAGTTAAAGTATGTATCATGTTCCAGAACCCGAAAAGCGGTTGTTTTTCCATACCTTTGTCTGTGAATGAATTTTTAATTTATCGCGGCTATCGTTAACTTCTCCGTCTAGCGAATTTTCATGCTGAGTTAATGACGTTTTTCTATTTAGGCCGTTAACGTATTTTAAAGGAAAAATTTATGCTTTTAGATCGTCTATAACTTATTTTTTATTCAATTACAACAACTCAAGTAGTTTTTCTGTTCGGCCAGGATGAAAACAAAATTTTCGATTTTCGCGTAATATAATCGAACAGACGACGTATTTGCCTATTTTAGAATGCTTCGTTGAGGATAGACACCAGACACATGATTCTGAAATAGCACCAGCAAGCAGCCGCATTCCCTAATGATATTCTTAGTACATATCGGTAGCTTATGACGTCGCTAATATGCGCTGAAAATAAGATGGCGTGTGACACTTGTGTAGCGGTCTGTGACGTTCGCCACGGGGGTGTTGTATCAGAAATACTAAAACTGAGGATCCTGCTGTCGCGTCATAGGTTAGCGGTACATCCCAGAAATAGCCGTGCAAATTGAGTTCAGCGACGTCGGCCGTGTAGTGACAAGCTGTGCGATCGACAGGTGAGGTGGCGCCCTCTGGTGCTGACACCTGGCGGCGGGTTGGCGAACTAAACACACCATTCTCGCCGTGGTCTTCCCCCCCCCCTTTTTCTGCCCTGTGACGTCACATAATGTGATATGTGCAGCTAATACAGTTTCTCCCTACTAAACATCTCTGAGGCGTAATTTAGATTAAAAACATAACAGAACATATAGTACAATACAACCTAGCGGAGAGAGAGAAGCGGATCGGCAGGTCAGTCAGACTCGAACAAATTCACTCACCACTGGCAGTGCGTAGCTAGGTTAGGGCCCCGTTTCATTGCACCGCCAAGCCCTCCGAAAGTTGCGCCCCTCACCACTGGCACTGCACCGCTGTGCGCTGGAACGGAGAACGACTCACCTGCCACCAGAAAGTAAAGAACGAACGAACGGGCGGAGAAACGAACTAGTTCCTTTGGACTGTGAGCGGAGCGGTCAAACAATGAGCGGTGTTGTGGTGTAGAACAGAGAACGAACGTCGGCGGAGGGGACAACAGTCGGGCGATGCGTGGCGGACACTGAAAAAGCCGAAACTAAAGGCGGGTTTACACGGTTCACTTTTCGCAATCACTCCGGATGAATAACTCGCAGTGAAAGGAAAGTGAACTGTGTAAACAGAGATTCATCCAAAGAGACGGATGAAAGAAGATGGCTCGTGTTTAACTTTTCTTTCACTTTCGGTGTTTCACTCGGATGAATCATCAAGAGTGACGCGTGTAAACAGTCAAAATATCGAAGTGGTATCTCTTCCTGGATCGATCGCTACTGTTTGTTTTTGATTGAACACGTAATTGTTTTTAAATGGAAAGAAAAAACATTTATTTTATTTTTAAAATCTTTCCATTGTGATTCTAGGTAAAGTGAATGTATTTCAAAGCAGTCATCAGTTGCAAGAAACCTGGAAGTAGTAGCCTATTTAACTTCAGTTTAACCGGAAGACATTTTCTCATTAGTGTCCTATATTGTAATTAATGGTGAGCAAGGAAGGAGATCGGAGTGATCATAGGAATTATCGACCCATATCTTTAACATCTGAATGCAGTAGAATTTTGGAGCATGTCTTATACTCGAATGTTATGAAGTTTCTAGATGAGAACGAGTTACTTACACCGTATCAACACGGATGTTGGAAGAAGAGATCGTGTGAAATTCAATTGGCCCAATTTTCCCAAGACTTAATTAAATTTATCGGTGCAGGTTCGCAAGTTGATGCAATATTCTTAGATTTTCAGAAAGCTTTTGATTCTGTAGGCCCTACCACACAACCGACTTTTAGCGAAAATTCGAGCATACGGTATATCGGATCAGATTTGCGAATGGATACGTGATTTTCTAACTGGTCGATCACAGTATGTCGTTGTTGACGGGAAAGCCTCTTCTAAGCTAAATGTTACTTCTGGCATTCCTCAAGGAAGTGTAATAGGATCACTTCTTTTCTTAATTTTTATAAACGATCTAGGTGACAACGTTAAATGCTGGTTGGGATTGTTTGCCGACTATGCAGTTATCTATAGGGAAATAAGTAAAGGTGCTCTGACGATTGCTTCGAAATTCAGCGCGATCTGGATGCTGTTTCCGAATGGTGCCATAAATGGCAGCTTAGGCCTACACTTAATTACTAAAAGTGCAAGGCAATGCGAATAACTAACAGAAAGAATCAGTTTGCTCACGAGTACAAAGTAAACAATTCATTTGTTGACACAGTTTATTCCCTGAAGTATCTGGGGGTAATAGCACAAAGCAACATGAAATGGGACTTGCACATAACTTCCGTCGTAGGCAAAGCTAATTTTAAATTACGATTCATAGGTAGCATTCTGAGGAATTGTAATGCTCATACAAAGGAAATACCGTATAAAACACTAGTGCGTCCGCATCTGGATTACTGTTGTGGAGTTTGGGATCCGTATCTCAAGGGCCTGATTGACTCAGTGGAGAGGGTACTGAGGAGAGCCGCTCGATTCGTGACTGGTTGTTACAGCCCTTATGAAAGCGTCACAGAATTGATACATAGATTGGGCTGGGATAGTTTGGAAGACAGACGACGTCATTTACGTTTAAATTTATTGGAGAATATGCGAAATTCTATGACCTACGAGTGCAGTGAGATACTTCTTCCACCAACCTGTTTGGGTCGCAATGACCGGAGGGATAAGATTCGAGAAATAAGATGCCGTAGTGATGCTTTTATATATTATTTCTTTCCTGGTGCTATTCGGGATAGAAATGCGCAGAATTAAGATTGGTGCTTAGCACCCTCTGCCACCCAGAATGTCTGTGAATTGCAGAGTATGGATGTGGATGTAGTAGATGCAGAGCTTTTTAACAACAAATCTTTGTGATTCACATATTCGAAGATGGATTTTTAAATGTCATTTTATCTTCCAATACCCATTCTACAATGCCGCAACTTCTATGTATTTAATTAACTTTCTGCACGATGTAACTTTTAATTCCTTAGGTGAAGTTTCTGAAAATTAAATCCACTACAACTAGCACAAGTTTGTTTGTTGCCATCTTGAAGTGAATTGAATGGTTCATTTGTGATGATACATGTAAACTAAAAGTGAATTCAACTTCACTTTCACCGCGAGTGATTCGTCCTGAGGGATTAAGAAAAGTGAACCACGTAAATCCGTCTTTATTGATGCCGCTCACTCGATTCAAGCTAGTTCAAACGAGACCGCGTACCTTTCGACACCCTGGCCAAACAAACGGCTCAAGAGCTCCAAGAACTACCTTTCACTTTTAGTGAGCGACAACTCACTCGCTCTTTCAGAAGAACTGTTCAAAAGAACTGGTTCACTCGCGAACACTCTACTGCCACCTACTCAGGCTTTGTTGTCTAATAATAATGCCCTATTTAACGAATTATGTAGTCATCATCATCATCCTCAACAGTTTCCAGCCTCTGGCCAGGTCTGCTTTATGCACAAGCCTCTCCATTTGCTTCTTTCATCTCACCACCTCTCTGTCACCACTTTGTTCCAGTCCTCTCCTCTCTTCCGTAAAAACCTCCTCCACTCCTTTCAGCCTTCCGTCTCTTGGTCTTCCTCTTTGTCGTTTACCATGGATCTTAATTTCATGGATTTTTCTTTAGATTCTCTGAGCCTCCATTCTCTTTGCATGTCCATACCATCTCAGTCTGATCCTCTCTACCCTTTCATGTAGGGGATCCTCTTTTATGGTGCGTCTAATCACTTCATTCCTTATTCTGTCCATTTTAGTAACTCCCATTCTACCTCTTAAAAACTTCATTTCACTTGCTTGTACTCTGCTGATGTCCCGCTTTTTCATTGTCCACGTTTCAGCAGCATAAGTCAAGGTAGGCACATAGTACGTATGATAGATTACTCTCTTGCTTTTCTGAGGCACCTCTTTATTCCATATCAGGCTTCTAATGCTCCTTAGGAACGCCTCTGCTTGTCTTCCTCTTTCACTTATCTCGCCATCATTTCCTCCACATTCCTATTGTAGTAAAAATAATAAATGTATGGGCACCTTCTTCAGCGAGAAGTTCGTTGACGGTATTTCACGTTTTACTCATCATCATAATCATCATTAGTGTTCTGCTCTAAGGCAGGTTTTCGCATGGCTGTTTCTCTTCATTCCATGTAGTTTCCGTTTCCTTTGACGTTATTTGTTTTCTTGCACCTTCCTCTCACTCTCCTCCCACAAACTATTCCTTCCAAAGCATCTATTAACAACCAGTCTCCTATCAATTTCTATCCAGTTCTTTTTTTTTTTCTTTCCGTTATGACTTGGAGTAGTTTCCTCCTCTCACCAACTCTTTCCAGCATTTGAACATCCAGCTTATCCTCTCTCCATTCTCCTTCACATTTTAAATGCTGCTCTCTCCCAAAATAGTGTCACACTCCATACAAAACATTTACCAAGTCTTATTCTCAGTGCTTTATCTACTTTCCCAATTAATCTCTCCTAATCCTATTAAACGCTTCCTTCATTACAGCAATACAAGTTTTCACCTCTTGGTGGCATCTCAAGCCCTCGGTGGTTGTATTTCCCAGATATTTGAGGGCTATTACTTAGTTGATATAATCTTGTCCTTTCTTAATATTTATGTTTCCTGTACTCGTTTTTGCTGTACTGATTTTCAATCCATACTCCACAAGCATAATTCCTTTCAGCATTTTGTCTAGAGTTCGTTCGCTTTCTGCTAAAGAGAGCACATCGTCGGCAAAACTAATAAGTACATTCTTTTCTCTTACCACCAATACGCACTCCTCTTTTTCATCTAAGCATTTCCCAATAATCTCTTTTAGGTTTAAATGAACAATAATGGGGGAAGGCAACAACCTTGTCTAACGCCCCTCCCAATATTTATTTTTCCCGATATCTCGTTTCCAATCTTTATTCTTACTTTTTGTATAATCCTTTTCTCCCTCCATCCTACTCCTTTCCTCTTCAAGATATCCATCAGCTTTTTCCATTGCACCCTGTCAAAAGCTTTTTCCAAGTCAATGAAGATGGTATAAATTTCTCTTCCTCTTCATTGTATCTTTCCCCTACGATTCTTAACAGGCCAATAGCATCTCTTGTTCCTAAGTCCAAACTGTTCCTCTTCTAGCTTTCCAGCACTATCCACAATACTTTAGCTGCATGTGAAATTAGACTGATAGTACTGTGCTCTTCACAGATATTTGTATTCTTTAAAAAAAAATTGGTATCATTACCATTGCGAGAATGTCATCCGGCCATTCCCCTTTGTCATTTGCAAAAATAGGCTATTTCCTTCCTTGCTCTGTTTCCTAAACTCTTCAACATTTCTACTGGCAACTTATCGATTCCACATGCTTTCCGATTATTCGTCTCCTTCAGTGCCTTTTCTGCTTCTGCTTCCAAGATGTCATACCGCTTTCCACCATCTGTTATCTGTGTCCCGTCTTCAATTTCACTTGGTATTGATCACTCTTATAGAAACATTCTCTATATTTTTGCCATCTAATCAACACCTCATGTGTTTCTTTGGCTAATGTGCAATCTATTCTTTCTGTTTCCATGGTGTTCCTATTTCTTTTACTTACTATCTCACTAACCATTCTGTACATCATTTCATACTTTCCCTATTTCTCTTTTACCTTCCATTCTGCTTAAAAATAATTTTCAGTTTTATATATTTATGTATGTACGGATAATGGGAATCTGATAGTGGAAACAGCTCCTCTAATGTTGATGTAAATTTATTGCATACCAGTATACCTTCAAACAGTTTCTAAAACTGAAATAAGTACAATAACATTTCTCTCTCCCCTCCCCTTTCTCTATTCTTCTCTTTCGCTCACACTCCAGACAGAAGATAACGAGTGAGAAAACCACAAATACAGTGCAAAAGGAAATCACTTACACGGTTAAATTAAATAAATATATACAAAAAATAAAAAGTAAAAAATAATAATAACAATAAAAAATAAATAAATTAAAAAAAGGCTCAACAGAAATGAAAAATATAAAAGTAAAACAAGCACTTACACAGAAACAGCAAATAAAAGAAGGCAATGCCAAGACGGCTAGTACGTACTTCTGACAAGAATCCCTTAACCTAAGGGCTAAGGGAGATTGATAGAGCGTAGAGACTCTTTCTTCGCACTGGCCTCGCATTCAAAATTTTTTTATTCTAAATAAACGATCAATAACACCGAAACAAATCTATAAAAGTTTCTCGGGAAACAAACCGAGTAATATTATTATTAATACACAATATTTCTGCGACTTATGCTCCGTCGCCATCTTCAGGTTCAGTTGTAAGTCTTGAAGTCTGCCTTGATGTCAGCCTTGAGCGTGTTGTTTGTAAACTGGCATGGCAACAACAGACGTTGTTATGTTGCCTAGCAGCATCTCAGATGTCATTAGACGCCCGCGGAACACAAAAAGCAGAGCGTTGGTGACGAGCAACCTCAATAACAGGAATCCATGCATCACTTATTTGGAACCCACAATCCCTGTTAACCAAATCAGACGCGAAGTGAATTTCAAATGCTTCTTTAATGACGCTGTCCCAGAAGCCTCTCGCATGTGTCAGCGCCTTAGTCGCTTCGAAATCGAAACCATGTACTTCTGTAAAACTATGTTCCGCCACTGCTGATTTGTCTTTTTGCCCCATGTGAAGATGTCGGGCGTGTTCCAAACAACGTTGTTGTACGCACCGTATGGTCTGACCGATGTATTTCTTTGCACATTCACACGGGATGCAGTAAACTCCGGGTGTAAGAAGGGCAAGGTCATCTTTTGGAGAGCGCAAAATGTTTCTCAATTTTGGTGGTGGTAGGAAAATGGTCTTAATGCCATTTCTTGTCAGGACTCTTCCGGCCCTGGATGTTGTGGCGCCAGAATACGGCAATAAGGCTAATTTATCGTGTGGACCATTTTCGTGTTTATTAGGCCTGCGTTTCATTTCTCGGAATGCCCACTGTATCTGATGTTCATTGTACCCATTCTTTCTGAAGGTATCACGTAGATGTATTAACTCACTAGGAAGGCTGTCTTTATCACATATTGACAGCGCTCTGTGGATAAGAGTAGTTAGTACTGTCTTGCGCTGTGCCGGATGATGACTGTGATGTCGTTAAATTAGCCTTCTTTTGTTCATTGCCTTTCTGGTGTTTTTCTATATCGTTTTTGCCTCCATGTGATATTCTAAACAGTTTTTTTCACAATGTGCAAGTTAGTTGGATCTATTGTAACATAAGCCGCGAATAACACAGCTGGTTGGGTGCGATGTATCTCGAGGTGTAACATGCAATTTCTTCTCTTTTTTTTTCTGCGATGAGTGATAGCTTTTTACCTCTTGGTTCTTGCTGTATCGATCGAGGGTAAAACGGGACGCATCCCAAGACCACAGAAAATCGGGACAGCTGCCTACGCTACCCGTCGGATACGCGTCTCGTGAGAGTGGCGCCGCTTGTGCCTCCCCAGTACACAACTTTGGAAGTGATTTACTCGATACTCTCAGAATACTTCGCGTCGCCTTGGAATTGCGCAATGTGAAGAGGGCCTAACACATAAAATAGGTCATTACAAAAAAAAAAAAAAAATGTAGATCGCAAGCAAACTTTGAGTATATATGTAAACCAATATAAGTTTACACTCGTAATTAATTTTTTTTTTTTTTTTTTTTTTTTTTTTGCAAAGTTGTGTATTATTTCAACAAAATCTGCTGTCATACTACCGATTATAATACTATTACTATTACTATTACTCTGCGATTCACTAAAAGTGTGTGGCAGAGGGTGCATTGCACCTATCCTTATCCGAAAGGGTAATAGTTTGGAAGGGATATACGGGATATGGTAGGAGGCGCCCATGGACTATTGTGAGGAACCATCCCAGCATTCGCGTGGAATGATCTGGGAAAACCATGGAAAACCCAGATCACGATGGCCAAAGAGTTTTATAGAAAGCTACTCCTGTCGGATTTTAAGTTTACTCGCCCGGTAAATCCTTTCTATTCCATTCCCTAATCGCTCCTGGAAAAAATGAAAACAGAAAAGAATCGGTTCTGGCCTTGATTTCTCTTATCTTATTTTCACGGTCATTCCGAGATACGAATGTTGCTGGTAGCAATATTTCTTTGCTGTCATTCTGAAATATGTCAGTCGAGAATTTTTCAATTGGCTTCCGTCGAGAGCAACGCCTTCGGTGTTCCAGGTCTTCCCAACCTAACTCCTTCAACATCGCACTTACGCTTTCCGTCCTACTATTTATACCTGTCACGAATCGGGCGGCCCTTCTCTGGACCCTCTCTAATGCCTCCATTAACCCTTTTTAATGGGGACCCCATACAGAACAACAATATTCCAAATGAGGACGCACTAGTGACTTATATGCAATCGATGTAACTTCATAAGTGCATTGTTTTAAATTACGACCTAGAAATCGGAGCATACGATTTGCTTTCCCAATTACATTCTCGATATGTTCATTCCACGACAAATTATGACGAATTGTTACCCCTAGGTATTTAGCGGAATCCACAGTTCTAAGGACAGTACCGTTAATTGTATATTCAGAGCTAAATGGTGTCACCTTTTTACTTATACGCATGACTTGGCACTTTTTAGCGTTTAACTCCAACTGCCAGTCTTTACACCACGCAATTATTTTCATAATATCGTCTTGTAACAAAGCGCAGTCTTCCTGGGTTTTGATTTCATGATAAATAATAATAACATCATCGGCAAATAATTTTTTCATCCCCTTTATTATGTCACACAAATCATTCATGTATATGAGAAACAACAGAGGCCCTATCACGCTTCCGTCTCGTCGGTCTGTGGAGTTCTATTACAATTTTATCCATGTTACAGTACTATACCTCTTTCATGCAGTCGCCAAATTCTGTTATTAGTGTACCACTTCTCAACAACTCTCTGTGGCGCCAACATGCACACGTGCTCGTTAATAACAAATTTACTCTTTCGTGAATTTAGATTGGCTTTTATATACGTATTTGTTTTATCCCTAGCACGAATCAGTGTCAGTTCACGTTGTACATTTATAATTAACCGTTTGAAGTCTTTAAGAAAACTCCAACGTACGGCTAAAAGTTTGAATCGAAAATTTGCCCCTATATTGCACTTCAATATTTTTTCCTTTTGTCTGATCTGGTCTGTCCTTTCACAGACTACTTTTTTTTTACTATCGTCTGCACTACTTAGGTTTTGTTCTTTCGTCTGTAGGTTACTACATAGTGTTCCACCATTCATACGGTTGTGGCGTGTGCCAAGCTCAGTCACTCGATTGACCGGTGTAGTGAAATGCTTATTTACTGCGTCTGGCCTTCATTTTGCAGTGATAGCTTTACTTTATGTCTCCTCTTCTGCGTTCATATTAGCCTATTCATAGTTATATTTGTGATATGAACATATTTACCGCTACTCCTCAGGACATCATTTAAAACTTTGTAACATGTGTAAGTACATAGTTATTTGGCATCAAACCTGTTTTTTTTGTTGCGTTGCAGAGGTGCGGGACTACGCGGTGAAGATAGGCATCGACCCTGCGTGCGAGCCGCACCTGCTGCCCCTGGCCAGGGATGGGCTGATGCGCGCACTGCCTCCAGGCTGGAAACCCTGGTCAGTATCGCGTGCTGGAAGGAACCTCTTGTTGCTAACTGTTAAGGTCTGTTTCTAGAAACAGTAACAAATTGGAACTTTCAGAAACACCAGAAAATAATTTAGGAACAGTTTAATTGTGTTACTGTTTACATTCGTGCAGTGGCGTAGCTAGGTCAATAGGGGCCCCGGTGCAAAATAAAATTATTTGGTCCCTCTGGCCAGATGGGCGACTTTTTTTTTTAGCTCTGTCAAGTTGCTGGTAGGGGCCAGCTGAGCAGAGCTTGGGGGCCCTCTGAGTTGAGGTTGGGGGTCCTTGAGCTGTGCTTTGGGGCCGCCTGAACAGTAGCGTATATACTCTTGGGGCCCCCTAGGATGTGCTTGGTGGCCCCTCAGCTGCGCTCGGGGGCCCCCTAAGCGTGAGGGCCCCGGTGCACTGCACCGGCTAGGTCTATGGTAGCTACGCCCCTGCATTTGTGATACGTCCACACTGTGGCAAATAAAAATGTTTTTTCGTAATTATAATTTTGTTATTATGCTATGATGCGGTGTCAGCAGCAGCTGGAATTTATACAACTTCTAGTAAAAAGAAGCAAAACCCTATATGATGGATGAGAACAAAAGTCTTTTGGTCCACACGTAGTTGATCGCCTCATGGATTATCTAAAAAAAACTAGACTAGCTTAGCCTACAACCGGAAGATTGGCTGGGTCCTCTAGAATGAGGCATACTAAGCCATTGTGTCAAGAGGTAGTTGCTTTTCTCTGGGACCTACAGTTTAAACTTGGAACGTCCTGGCGTATCTCATACGATCAAAAACCACTCTTAAAACTACCTGCACCCACCGAAATTTGGACCCTGGGACTGGACCCCGAACTTAAAAAAAAAGGAAATAAAAATGAAAAATAAAACGCTATCTATTATCAGGGGAGAGTGCTCCATTTTGGCCCCCTGTGAACCCCCCCTTCCTTCCACGTAGCCCTACGTGGCCTTTGCCTCCACCCACCTCCTCCCTTCCCACCCAGTAGCACGTACCTTTTTCCCCTTTTGATTCTAGAAGACATTTTGTACTGTTTTCTCTTGTCAGAATATTTTAAATTTCATACGGAGATAATTAACTGAGGGAAATAAATATTCACTTCGTGTTGTGAGTTCTGTTCCTCATTTTAACTCGTAGCCTTCCAGCCAACCCCCTCCCCCCTCCCTGGACCGAGCCACGTAGTTTGTGCACGCTCCCCAGGATATGTAAGGATGTACACATCAAAAACTTTATTCGAATGTGTACCACTTATTTAGAAAGGTTACTTTCCAAAACTGAACCGTTTATTCAAAAACAAAATACAAACTACAGGGCCGCTATATCTCCAATGGAACATTTACTGCTGACTTTAAGATTTCTATCAACTGGAGATTCATATATTTCTTTGATGTACCTATTTCGAATTCGATACAACCAACATGCAGAAAGAATTGTGACAGAAGTTTGTGATGCTATTACATCCAAGATCAAATAAGAATAAATTCAAACTCAGGAATCATTTAGTAATTTAAAATACCGTATATTTCTTTCTAAAAATTCAATTAACTGTATCAAATTTCACTCGTCTACTAGAACATTTATGTAACAGAACACAAACAACTAAAGTAACAGCAATAAGCAACAAACTGTCTGCACTAACACGACCACGTTTACCAATGTTCCTACATATATTTTCTTTCATCTTTACCGCTAATTCTGGAAACAGTCAACTTCAAGAAACTTACTGTTGACTTAAACAATAAGGAACATTGGGAAACATGACGGAATAAGTAGAAGCTAGAAGGAACACGTTGCAGGAACAAGCAACATGAACAATATGTTCATCTGTGTTCCTTTTGGTGTATACGAGCCTTTATAATTACACAAATTCAAATTTTACAGGAAGAGCAAAAAAGTAAATGACATACATGCAGTGGGATCTTGGGGTGGTTTTATTTAATCACACATTTTTTGAACTCTGGTTGATATAATGTAAAATTCAAATTCCTATCTCTAATATAACGGAAGATATTCAAATTTGAAATACTCAATTATGTCATTTTGTTTGCTATCGATGCAGTTGTTACATTTTGATCGCCACCAGGATGGAATTAGCCATTTTGAATGCAAATGTAAGTTCTTTGTGACTTGTGTTAGGTTGATTAGAGCAAAAGTAGTTTAAAAAATCTTTATTTATTATAGTCTGATAATATTTGACTTATTAATCATTAATAAAATTAAGTCCCATCTGGAAAAAAGTCACTTCTCTCTTAAATTAAAGATATCATCTGCTCTTTCATGTAATACATAATCATATAATATGCATATATTATATGAAAATTCAGTTTCAGCGGACCATAAAAAACTGGATTAGAAAAAGTTTTTTGATCAGAAGTATAGTTATTACGTTTTGTTCGCCAGCTCTTCATTTAGTTATTCTGTAAGGAATTATTGCGACATTTACGATGTTGGTCTACTTAAGGACCCCATACACCAGAGGCGGCCTTTGGGGGTGGCGAGCAGGGCAATCGCCCAGGGCCTCGCTCCTGGAGGGGCCTCGCGCATCTACCCGAGTTGATTGAAATTTATGTTAAAAAAATATTTTATCTTTAGATATTAGTGATAACAATAAAATAAAGTCGGTAGTGTAGTATAGTATATATTAATAACTATCTAACCAAAATTTCTCATTCAGATTTATTCAATGTCACATTTGTATAACAGCAGGAGAAACATTTGATATTGATGGACAAGAATTGCATGAAGAACTGAATATGATTATCCGTGTATAAGAAGAAAACGACAGCGTTATCTCGGTGATGAAGTAATAATAGAAAAAAAACATTAACTGAACTACTGAAGTGTACTCTACTATCGAAGTAGCCTTGAGAATTATTGTCACCAGATGTATTTCAGTTGCGTCAGCAGAAAAAAGTTAAAAATTATTAAAATATATTTGAGGAATTCGATGCCACAAGATCGGTTTTCGGTCCTTTCTATTATTGAATTGAAAATGGCATAGCTCATTCGTTAGAGTTTTGTGCTTTAATGAAATATTTTAGTCTCATGAAAAGTCGCAAACATCATTTTTAAATCCCTGCGTATATCTTTCGAGGCCTTAATGTACTTCAATTTAACCTTAAAAATTTGTCATCTTTATGTTTGTCAACTTTTAATAAGTTTTCTAATATAATATTTTAAAACTCGAAATTTATTTTTTGATGACGTTTGCATTTTTCGTCGATCATCTGAAATACGTTCTCGCAAATAACATATTTTGTACTAAGGACAAGGGCCTCGTAATGGCTAAGGCCGCTGCTGCCATACACACAGCAACTTGTTGTCCAACCATGTTTCCCAACATGGTTGGCCAATACGAAAACAAGTTGGACAACACTGTTGCCCGACTTCAGTAAAGAAAGAACCAGAATAGAGAACAAGGTGTTTACTTATACCAGCAATGTTGGATCTTGAAGAAATAGCCTTATGTAAAATTATCATTGCTGCCTGCGCGGAAAATGAGAGGGAAAAAAGAAAAAGAAAAATTTGGACACAAAAGTGGCTCCAAAAACGCTTCAAATTTTCATGCTCAAATTTGTTGTCAGAGCTCAAAGTAACTGCAAAGGAAGATAAAAAAAAATTTCTGAGGATGAACGATACTATTTATCAAGAGCTTCTGGAAATGATTTCACCTGCAATTAAGAAAGAAGACACCAGAATGAGGGATGCAATATCGGTAAATGAACGTCTCTCCACAACATTGAGATTTCTAGCTACAGTTAAGTCCTTTGAAGATTTGAAGTTCCTGACAGCCATTGCACCTCACAATTGGGGAAAATTGTTATAGAAACTTCCGAAGCAATAATTTATGCGCTGATGAGAAAAAGAATTATCAAGGTAAAAATATTAATAAATCATCTTTATGGTTCCATGTAGAAATGTGCAAGATCTTTAAATAATTTATCCGTAATTATATATATATTTTTTTAAGTTCTCCAAAGTCAAGAAGAGTGGAAGGAGATCTCTAATACTTTTGAAAAGAAGTGGAACTTTCCGCATTGCATTGGGGCTTTAGCAGTTGGTTTTCGTACACGAAAACCAACTGCTTCAGGTTCATATTATTTTAACTACAAGAAAACGTAGAGCATTGTTCTGCTTGGAATAGCAAATGTCAATTATGAATTTATAATGGCAGAAGTTGGAGCAAATGGAAGAGTATCAGATAGTTGAGTTTTATCAAACAGCAAATTTTATTCCAAAATTTGAAGAAGCTCGTATTTGTTTACCTGATCCAGAGCATCTATCTCCTGGAAACAGGGCCGGATTAAGAAAGCGCGAGGCCCGTAGAAAATGTGAAGAAGAGGCCCTTTTTACCGTCCGGGGGAAAATTGAAGAGCTAAAAAGAAAAGGTCGCCCGGCTAGTCTAGGTGCGGGGCCCCCCTATGAGGCGCGAGGGCCCCTAGAAGGCACGAGGCCCGTAGCATTTCCTACCTCCTGCTACGTGGTTGATCCGGTACTGCCTGGAAACAATGGCGAAATGTCTTTTGTGTTCATATGCGACGAAGCTTTCGCTCTTTCAGAACATTTCATGAAAATAAGGAGTAAATAAGGAGCAAGAAATTTTTAATTACGGACTATCCCGTGCGAGACGCGTTATAGAAAATAGTTTTCTAATTTTAGCGAGTAGATTTCGTATTTTGCTAACGACTATAAATGTAGCACCAGAACAAGTTAGCAAAATTGTTCTAACATGTTGCTATTTGCATAATTCTTTTATACAAAGAAACAAACCAGCATATCTTGATGGAAGCACCGATGTAGAAAACTTAAGGATGGGGCAGATACAGGATGGTCCGTGGAGAGGAGAAGGAGGACATTTATTACCACTGGAACCAATTCGAAGCAGAAATCCGCAAACCAACGCTAAAAAAATAAGAAGTAATTTTTTGTAATTACTTCAACACTACTGGGGTAGTTCCTTGGCAATGGAAAATGGTAGGCCACGCTGAACCTTCACTGAATAATGAACAAAGCAGATTCTAAAACAAATCATTAATGTAATTTATTAATAATACACATCTTACCTTAACAATTAATATAATTTATAGTATAGCAAAAAATAAATATTAATTAATATCGTGTAATTACTAAACTTTGTACATTGCTAATTAAGATTAATTAATATTTATTGGTATTGTGGATCTTGATATAACAGCGAAACATTTGAATAGTCGTTATTATTTGCATTTCTGTTGTCTTGTGCAAGTATCATAAATACCGAATTGTTCGGTCTCGATTATTATTATTACTCCGCGATTCACTAAATGTGTGTGGCGGAGGGTGCATTGCACCTATCGAAAAGGATGATGGTTTGGAAGGGATATACGGGATAAGGCAGGAGGCGCCCTTGGGCTATTGTGAGGAACCATCCCAGCATTCGCCAGGAGTTATCCGGGAAAAACCATGAAAAACCCAGATCACGATGGTCGGAGTGCTTTCTCGAAAGCTACTCCTGTCGGATTTTAAGTTTACTCGCCCGGTAAATCCTTTCTATTCCATTCCCTAATCGCTCGTGGGAGAAATGAGTACAGCAATGAATCGGTTCTGGCCCTGATTTCTCTTATCTTACCTTCGCGGTCATTCCGAGACATGAATGTTGCTGGTAGCAATATTTGCCGGATGTCATTCCGAAATACGTCAGTCGTGAATTTTTCAATTATCTTCCGTCGAGAGCACCGCCTTCGGTGTTCCAGGTCTTCCCAACCTAACTCCTTCAACATCGTACTTACGCTTTCCCTCCAACTATATATACCTGTCACGAATCGGGCGGCTGTTCTTTGAATCTCCTCTAATGCCTCCATTAACCCCTTTTGATGGGGACCCCATACAGAACAACAATATTCTAAGTGAGGACGTACTAGTGACTTGTATACAATCGATTTAACATCCGGAGTGCATTGTTTTAAATTACGACCTAGAAATTGGAGCATACGATTTGCTTTCCCAATTACATTCTCGATATGCTCAATCCACGACAAATTATTACGAATTGTTACCCCTAGGTATTTGGCGGAATCTACCGTTCTAAGGACAGTACCATTAATTGCATATTCATAGTTAATTGGTGACACCTTTTTACTTACATGCATGACTTGGCACTTTTTAGCGTTTAACTCCAACTGCCAATCTTTACACCACGGAATTATTTTCATAATATCGTCTTGTAACAAAGCGCAGTCGTCCTGGGTTTTGATTTCACGATAAATAATAGCATAATCTTTTCATCCCCCCTATTATGTCGCATATATCATTAATGTATATGAGAAACAACAGAGGCCCTATCACGCTTCCCTGGTATGAACGCTCACCGTCGAGAACTACACACTGTGTTCTGCCCTTCAGAAAGTCTGCAACCCAGTCGCATATCTGTCTAGATATGCCTTAACCACGAAGTTTCCTAAGTAACCTAGTGTGAGGCACAGTGTCGAAAGCTTTTTTTAAAATCTAGTAGAACTAAATCAACCTGGGATTGCTCATCTATAATTCGGCACTGGTCGTGAATTAGAAGTGCAAGTTGTGTTTCGCAGCATCGGCCTTTCCTGAATCCATGCTGATTTGGGTTTAAAAGCTCACCTTCATCCAAGAACCGCATGACATTTGAATAGATGATATGTTCTAAAATCCTGCAAAATATTGAAGTTAACGAGATCGGCCTATAATTCTGAGGATCATTAACATTCCCATTTTTAAATACTGGACTTACGATAGCGGTCTTCCATTCGGCTGGTATTTTTGCTTGATCCAAGGAGACGGTATATAATTTCATCAATTTATGGTGCAATTTCCTTTGCTTACCTTGAGTAGAATCTTGTAGGAATACCGTCTGGTCCGGGAGCCTTATTGGTTTTTACATCCATAAGCAGTTTAGTTATTCCCTCTACGTCAAGAACTACATCATTCATAATTTTGTCGGTACGATTGTTAAATATCGGAATCTAGTCCGAGTTTTCTATCGCGAAAGGTTTTTTAAATATATTATTCAAAATTTCTGCTTTTTCTACGATTGTTTCTGTTAATTTACCATTTTCCTTAATCAGCGACGGCATAACCTTACGAGAGCCTCTTATTACTTTGATATACGACCAGAACTTTTTTGGATTAGTAATTAGATCTTCGGATAAATTCCTGTCTTGGAATTCTTTAAACGCATCGCGCATTGCCTTACGCACTTCCGCTCGCAACTGGACTAATTTAGCACGATTAGACGAGTCCCCAGATTTCTTCACCGTGGCATGTAAACGACTTTTCCTCCTGAGCAAACGTTTCACTTCCTTATTGAACCAAGGGAAGTTCTTACTGACGTTAATACTCTTCTTAGGAACAAACTGATTTAAACCGGTCCATATTAGTCCTTTTAAATTAAACCCAAGTTCCTCAAAATTTTTACTTAGCGTGTACATTTCAAAATTTTTCGCAAAGTGATCAACCACACCCGCATCGTTTGCCTTATCGAAGCAATTTACGAGTTTCTCCTTGTCATGCTTCAAATTCAGACTAGTTTTAAACGTTACCACAACCTCCTTGTGATCACTTATACCGTCTTCTATACAAACTTCATCTACAATATCTGGATTGCTAGTTAGAAAAAGATCCAGAATGGACGAGGAATCTTTGTCGCACCGCGTTGGCTCTTCGACCATCTGTTCAAGAGATCTTTCTGCAAATGATTCTAGGAACGTTTCGGTTATTAACCTATCTCTTCCACCCAACCTTAACGTGTATGTGTCTCACTTAACCGACGGTAGGTTAAAGTCAACACCCACGATCAATATATGTCCTTGAATTTTTTTGTAAATATTATTAAGCAACTCTCTGAAGTATTCCGCGTTAGCCAAGTCAGAATCCGGAGGTCGATAAAATGACCCGATTATGAACTTTAAATTTTTGCCAATTTTTACCTTGACCCATATTAACTCGCAAAAATTTTATGTTTCAGTTACGACAGAGTAATTAACGGGTTTTTTTTACGGCCACGAACACACCCCCGCCCATTGAGACAGTTCTGTCCTTTCGAAAAACATTGAAATGAGGCCCAAACATTTCGCTAGATTCAACCTCTGGCGTCAACCAGCTCTCAGTTCCTAGTATTATATCGACATCATTGGTAACAACTGTGGCGTTAAAATCCGCTACTTTCCCTCTAATACTCCGACAATTTAGGACCAATATCCTTAGCTGCTTGGTATTGTTATTTGTGGAGTCTAAAATCGCATTTTTCATATTCGCACTCTGATGGGAAACTGGTGAAGTAATTGGAGCTGTAATATTAAAATTATTCGCGCCATCACTACCAGGACTAGCTTCTAGGTTATCGGCACATCCTCTTCGATGAACTGAAGGATCCTCGGGCCTCACGGTGTTCCTAAAAAATAATTCATATCAAGACGGTTCCATATTTTAGCAGCCACCTTGGTCGCTATTCTCGGTGTGTAGTGGACGCCCGACTTTCAAATGCGTCCCAGCTGGCAGCTATCATCGGTCGAATGTCGACGAAGCCCCATTTGTTTCTGCGACCCAGTTCCTGCAAACTACAATTCAAATTAAAGATCTTCCACCACACGGCCTCCCCACAATCGAAGCGCGGCACGACACTACAAATTGAGAACTGCAATTAAACCGAATTTCCACGGGCGGGTTCATAAGCCTTTCGGCCCAACTTGTACATGGATTTAACTATATCTGGAACAGAAACACGACACGAGTCATTAGTACCGACGTGCTCAGCTACTCTTAACTGACGGCAGTTCGATTCCCTAATCGCTTTTGGAATGGCCTTCATGACACGTGGTACTGTTGCTCCTGAAAGAGAAACGGAATGAACGTTAGTATGGGGGTCTGCACCGTTCTTCGTGGCTAGTTCCCGTAGCGGTTTCTCCAGATGACGCACGTTGGAGCTGCCAATAACCAGTACACCTTTTCCTGGCCAGGCTCGGGGTCTGCGAGAAAATCTTCCCTGCTGCGCTTTGGGCCATTCACACTTGAATCTTCAGCCTCCTGCAACACGGAAAACGCATTACTTAGTGGCAAGATATCATTTTCCCGTCGGCTAATTGGGAATTTCGACACCTTTCTCCGATCCACACGATGCCAGACGTTTTCTGCTACTGGTACCTGAAAATCCAAACTTGCCGGTTCTACTACAGTTGGCTGCGGAATTTCTTCGACGCACTGCCGCTCCTCGTCTAGGATGCTCCATACCTGCGCTTGAAAAGATGCCATAGTAGTAAGAATCTCCTCGAGAGCCCGACGCCTACTGGAACACTTTGTACAAGCCATGTCACCTGAAACAGACAAAAACGGAACTGCAAATGAAACACAAAAATCGGCGACTGCTACTAATGGCTGCTAAAACTCCACTGCTGATTTACTACCTACACAGGAAAATCGAAGATAAAAACAAAAGCTATCTGGCACACTTTATAATTAAACACGAAAGTCGGCGTCTGCTGCTAACGGCTGCTGAGCCTGACTGCTGAACTCGACTACTGGGAAGCTCAACTGACTGGATCACTACCTAAACAGGAAATATTCAAAGATAACGACAAACACTAGCACAGTTCAAATCACACACAAAAGTCGGCTACTGCTGCTACGGCTGCGACAGCTCAACTGAATGTATCACTACCTAAACAGTAAATATTCAAAGATAACGACAAAAACTAACACAATTAAAATCACACACAAAAGTCGGCTACTGCTGCTGCGGCTGCGGAAGCTCAACTGACTGGATCACTGGTTAACCGATGATCTATTTTACATATATAAGATATTTTTGTAATTCGCGATATTTCACCGAAATCTGCTTAACTGCAAAACTATAAATTAAACTGGAGCTCACCTCACAGTCGTCATTGTCGTCTTCACCGTCAAAGTACGATATTCCCGGTAACTGTGTTTCCTGGTCCCGTAAAAAATCTAACTTATCAAAGTACCACAGGGTAGGCTCATATATATCTTCATCTCCTGCTTCAGATCTTTCACTTTTTAGTTTTTTGTTGTGTTCCCGTCGATAGCATGTTCGCATATTTGCTATACGTTTCTTCATACTATCAAGTGTGGCATCTCGTTCCACTTCTTTAGAATCAATCAGCAGTTCTTCCCAGCCCCTGTTTCTTGAATTTTTATTTTTATATAAGTCAGATTCCACAATTGTGGTAGACTTTTTGATGACGGTGTTCCATGCATCGGTGTTCTGAATAGTAGCAATCACAATACCTTTATTAGCATAGAACACTAACATTGCCTCGATGAGAAACCAGAGCAGACTCATGTTGTCAGTCAGGTTGGACAACTTGCCCATACACACTACAACACGTTGGCACAACATATTGGCACAACATGCACTGATTAATGTTTCCCTACCTTAGTCGCAATGCTGCCGATCATTGGGGAAGAGTTGGGGAACGATTAACGTTTGGGGTTGGCTTTCGGGATTGTGGCCTAGTTCCCAGGTCCATCTATCCTCATTTCGATTTTCCACTCAAGACAAAAGCCATGACCATGCTAATCTGACCTGACCGCACTATTATACTTTTACACTATAGAGGGCCGATCAGCTCAGCTCAGGTCTTGACCGTTGTTGATCGGTGGCGGCGCGATCTTCAGTTTGACCTGCCTTGCACCGACCTGTGCGGACCGAGCAGTGAGAATACTCTCATTGGATTACTGTATAACGATTTTTGACCTAAGCTGAGCCCACCGTTAATGTGAACGCAGTAAATAAAATTAATGATGATTTAGTTAATGGGTATGCTAAAAGTGCGAAGAATGTGGGCTATAGGGCAACGTGCATCACTACTTTGACGGCCGATATTTTGAAAAATGTCGACAAAACTAGGTCTTCCCGTTTCTGTTTTCAGCGCAGCGTTTACGATGGTTACAGGGTCTGTCCCAATAGTGAGTTGAATGACCTTGCGCCGCCGAAGCAAGCCGCTAGCAACGTGCGTCAAGTGACGGGAGAGCTGGATGGGCGTTCAGATAAGCCAACGATACCCGCGTCAGTTTGCAACGGTAACGCCCGATGGATCTTCTTCTAGAACTCACTGAAGATTGCAAGGTACCTGATTCCTTGCAGTTGTCGACATGACGTCCAGTCCTTTGCTCCTGCAGTCCTGCTGACTGCCGTCAATACAGCTAAAGACTTTAAGTCATTCATTCAACATTTTCATGGGTTCGGAAACATTTATGAAACGGCAGCAAGAGATAACAACTTCTCAGTACGACAACACTTTTATTTAGCGTCATGGACTGTACACAAATACAGAAACCGTTTCCTTCAACATCTCAGTGCGTTCTACCTTCACAAAAACGTCTCCCCCAGACCGCAGCTGTGCATCCTCCCCTCCACTCCGCATTCCAGCGCTCACCTCTCACCCATTAGCAGGCAAACATAGCCAGGTCGGTCCCTTACAAGTTGCCTTCACAGTGCGCATCGCTGCTATTTCCAACCCTTGTTTTAGCGACGCGTCGGAATTTGAAGATACCACGTTTCAAGGACCAGCGTCACGCGATAAAATTTTGTATTGCGCTCAAAAACGGGAGCCGAGACGGTTGTCATACTGAAGGAATCTTATGGTGATAATACTATGTCCCAAAATATAATTTATCGCTGCCACAAGATGTTCCAGGAGGGAAGAGAGAACGTCGAGGACGAAGAACGCTCTTGATGCCCGCCAACGTCACATTCTGACCAAAATATGAAGAAAGTGATGGACATCTTGAACTCTCGTTGACACCTGAGTGTTAGAATGCTGGCAAATGAGTGTAATATCCCTAAAAGTACTGTGCACGGCATTGTAACCGAAGATATGGGCGTGCGGGAGATGTACGTGAGATGGTGTCCAAGGTGATTTTTGATTAATAACATGCTGCTCTTGCAACGAATCTCGCGTTACCTCTTGGACCAGATGAAAGTGATCTGAATTTTTTGGATAAAGTGATTATGCGTGACGAACCATTTATTTTCAAATATGTCCCAGAGGCCCAAAGTGCTGAGTGGCACAGGGCAGCTTCCCCGCGCCCCAAAAAGGCGAGAATGAGCAAATCCCGTGTGAAGGCCATGCCCATCGTTTTTTCGGCAAAAGAGGCATTGTCCGCTCAGGACAAACAGTGAACAGTCATTTTTTACTTGAAAGTTCTGAAAAGGCTCTAGAGGAGAGTGAAACGGGTCAAGAAGGAGATCGCCAACACTTGGCGTCTTTACCATGACAACGCTCCGTCGCACACAGCCTTCATTGATACGGAATACTTAGCGTAACGCGTTGTGGCCACTCTGCCCCAGCCGCCGTACAGCCCCGACTTGGCACCGCCGGGATTCTTCTTGTTCCCGAGGATCAAGAAGGAACTCAAGGATCACCATTCCAGGACCTTGTG
>CM061918.1:27093520-27224159 GCA_031002005.1 Vandiemenella viatica
TTTTGTTGTGTAGTGTAGACAGTTAGCATATGTTACTACTTTGCACCTGAAAAGCTAGCCTTGTTGTTGACAAGTGCTGAAAGTTTAATTTAAGCGGGTCAACTTTACATCGCGACACAGTGAATATGGTATTCTGCATGCTTTACTCAAGTTTCAGTTTATACTGAAAGTGTACGATGAAATTAACTGTGATAATTTGTGTTGTGCGAACTACTAAACGTGATGAAATAAACGTTGTTGTCCGAAATGTAGTTCGCTATGCATTTCATGTGTTTAGGTGTGTCTACATAGCTTGATTTTGTAGCGGCAATATTAAAGGAAATGTTGGTAGGTTGAAATGCGGCGTGTACCAGAAGAGAACAAACAATTTATTTATTATTAGTAGTTAGCTTCTGACTTATGAATGCACTGATTTTGCTAGCAAAATTATATAGGCTACTAACAGCACAATATCTTCTAAGTAAGCTCAGAAACTATGAGGTCTTTTGAAGTGTTCATTTTTTAAAAAGTTCTAAAAATTGACTTTTGCTACTAAGTTTCAGGTCAAGTTTACATCGCGATACAATGAATTTTTTATTGCACGTGTGTTAGTTCAATTGCAGTTTATACTGAAGGTATATGTTGAAATTAGTTGTGATACTTTATGCTACGTGAACTAGGGATCCTGATATTGCCAATGTTGTTGTAGCTAGATCTGTAGTTTAAATTGAATTTTGTGTGTTGAGGTGGGCAGCACTATTATGGCCATGGCAATGCTATTTGATGATTAATTCACATGTAAATTGACGAAACTAATCAAAAATCAAGAGTAAATTTTTTGATATCTCCCTTAATTTTCTAGATATTGTCGCGTTGGAACCGGGGCAGGTGTGAATTCGAAGGTTACTTGTCAATGAACACAGCACTTAAAACTGAGAACAGGTTTATTGAGAACTCAAACATACACGCAGCACTGACTGCCTCTTGGGCAGAATGCTCTTCTATTTATACACAGATAGAACGTACTAGAGATTACAAGAGTAGTTAACAAGTGAAATGTGTAGAAGTTACAAGTGACCTTAGGAAACATGTAGAATCTTCTGGAAATAATAAACAGAATTAAATAATTTTTGTCAGTGGGCGGGATTGAACCGGCGACCTTCGGTACCGCAATTCGTGACGCTACCCGCTGCGCCATGCTGGCAGACGGTACACTGGCGTTCATGCGGCATTGCTCCCTCTCCTGAGGAAAACAGCGTCCCGCTGTTAGATTTCTTTTGGGGCACGCTGAAGTGTCCTGGATCTTGATCTTGTCGTGGGTCCTCTGTATGGCAGTTCTGGAGGGCCCCTCCTATTTGTACTATTATCTTCCTGTCCGACTTCCTCAGTATCCAAACCGTCCTCAGAGTCCTTGAACAAGAAGCTGGTTGTGCCTAGCTGCTCGTCAGGATTGTAGTAAGGCTTCATGCGGAGGACGTGAACAATGTCCCTTCGCTTTCGTCGTTTCGAAGATGGCTCATAATCCTCGACTTCGTATGTGACGTCTGACCGGCGGCGTATGACACGATACGGACCAAAGTACCGCTTCAGTAACTTTTCTGATAGCCCCATCTTCCGGACAGGGGTAAAAATCCATACGAGATCTCCTGGGTTGTACGCAACAGGTCGGTGCTTGCCGTCATACCGCTGACGGTCCTTCTCCTGGGTGGCCAGTGTTCGTATGCGAGCCAGCTGTCTTGCTTCTTCGACCCTGGTAATGAGCTGTTTTATATAGTCATCCTGAGTGTCGTCCGGCTGGAATGGGAACAGCGTATCCATTGTGGTCTCAGCTTCACGGCCATGGAGCAGAAAAAACGGAGTGAAGCCTGTCGTATCTTGCCTTGCTGTATTATAAGCAAATGTGACCACTGGCAGTATTGTATCCCAATCCTTCTGCTCAACATCCACATACATCGACAGCATATCGGCTAATGTCTTGTTGAAGCGTTCTGTGAGACCGTTTGTCTGAGGGTGGTATGCAGTTGTCATCCTGTGGACAACGTCGCATCTTGACATGACCTCTGATACTAGTCTTGACTGGAATACCTTTCCACGATCGGATATCATCACACGTGGTGCTCCATGCTTCAAAATAATGTCTTCTACTAGAAATTTTGCAACCTCTGGAGCTTCTGCAGTCGGCACAGGTTTGGTGACAGCGTAGCGCGTGAGGTAGTCGGTGCAGACTATTATCCATCGGTTACCGGTTGTCGACTTCGGGAACCTCCCTAAAAGGTCGATCCCTATTCGGTGGAATGGAACTGCTGCAGGTGGAATTGGTACTAGATGACCTGGAGGTAATTGCGGCACATGTTTCCGTCGCTGGCACTCTTTACAGTGACTCACATAATGCTTGACAGATCGGTAGAGACCCTTCCAGTAATACCTGCGTCTGATTCGGTCCAGGGTCTTCACAAATCCCAGATGACCGGATATTGGAGCGTCGTGGAAATACTTGAGAATAGCTGGCTGGAGATGAGCTGGAACGACCAGAAGCCACTTGGGGCCTAGTGGATCGTAGTTGTTCTTATACAATGTCCCATCTATCAATTGAAACTCTCCTTTGGCCGGTTCTCCTTTCTCCAAGGCGTCTATGGTTCTTAATAACTCTGAATCTTCCCTCTGTTCAGCTGCAACGTCACCTAATTCAGCGAGGGCTGAAATTCCATTCATGCTGTTGTGTTCTATTAAAGGATTCCTTGAAAGGCTGTCGGCATCCTTGTGTTTGCGTCCGTTTTTGAATACCACCGTGACGTCGTACTCTTGAAGTCTAAGTGCCCATCTTGCTAGTCGACCTGATGGATCCTTCAAGCTGGTTAGCCAACATAAAGAATGGTGGTCTGTCACGACGGTGAAAGGTTTGCCGAATAAATACGGACGAAACTTGTTGATAGCCCAGACAACTGCGAGGCATTCTTTCTCGGTTGTAGAGTAGTTTATCTCGGGCTTAGAGAATACTCTTGATGCATAGGCTATCACCTTCTCAGCACCTTCCTGAATTTGCACAAGCACTGCGCCGATCCCATAACCGCTGGCGTCAGTGTGAAGTTCAGTTTCTGCATTCTCGTCGTATAAGGCTAGAACTGGTGCGGAAGTTAGAGCCTCCTTAAGTGCCTGGAAAGATCTTTCTTTAGTTTCATCCCAGTAAAACTTGGCGTCTCCCTGCAAAAGTTCTTGCAGTGGACGTGCCATGTTACAGAATCCTTTTATGAAACGCCGGAAGTATGAGCACAGCCCAAGAAAGCTTCTCACATCACGAATGTGCTGAGGAGTTGGAAATTCCATGACTGCCCTTACTTTATCTGGATCAGCGCGGACGCCATCTCCGTTGACCAGGTGCCCCAGGATTTTTATCTCTTTGGCGACGAAGAGGCACTTCTTCGGATTGAGGCGGAGTCCTGCAGTCTGAACACACTTCAGCACCGTTGACAGGCGACTCAGATGTTCTTCAAATGTTTTCGAGAAAACAACAATGTCATCTAAATAACAAAGACACGTCGTCCACTTGAGGTGTCGAAGTAAGTTGTCCATCATGCGTTCGAATGTGGCCGGAGCGTTGCATAATCCGAATGGCATTACTTTGAATTCATAGAGGCCATCAGGTGTAATAAAAGCCGTCTTTTCTCTGTCAGCTTCGTCAACCTCGATTTGCCAGTAGCCTGTCTGCATGTCCATGGTTGAGAAGTATGTAGCTCCTTTCAAGCAGTCTAAGGCGTCGTCGATGCGCGGCAGTGGGTAGACATCTTTCTTTGTGATTTTGTTCAGCCGCCGATAGTCGACACAGAATCGCCACGTACCATCCTTCTTCTTTACGAGGACCACCGGAGATGACCAAGGACTCTCCGAAGGTTGAATAATGTCATTATGCAACATCTTCTCCACTTCCTCTCGAATTATTCGCCTTTCGACTGGTGACAATCGGTACGACCGCTGGCTAATGGGCGGATGATCCCCAGTATTGATACGATGCTTTATCGTGGGCCGTTTCGTCTGACCTTTTTTTTTGCTGGGGTGTGAATACACCAGAGAATTGGCGTAGTATAGCTAACACCCGGTGGGCGTTGTTCCTTGTTCAGGCCGGACCCCATTGGCAGTTCCATAGTTGTTTCCTCAGCGTGTTGTCGGTACTAGTAACAGAGCATGGATCTTCGTTAATGACGTTGAGCTCGCCCTCCGGGACTGGTTCAGCTGTCCCTATGCACATTCCCTTGGGGATAATTTGTGACTGCTCGTGACAGTTGGTGATCCAAATGTCTCCTCGACCACCGATAATGCTTATGATAGCCGCTGGTATGTAGATTTCTTTCGTGAGCCTAATAAACTTTCTACTATCGACAAGCACTTCAAGGTTGCGGTCGTCCGTGTTTTTGACTGGGACTCTTCTCATTGCGAACGGCGGGATTGTCACGTTGTCAACGGCGAATAACTTCCCAGAAGATTCTGCGTTACGTGTACCCGTCGCAACGACTTCTTCAATTTGCAGCTCAGATGTTCCACAGTCAATGACAGCTTGGGATGCCTTAAGGAAGTCCCATCCAAGGATGACATTATGACTACATTCTGTTAAAATGACAAATTCAACTGGCTGGGTCCTGTTGTTGATGGGTTATTCTCGCGACACAAGCTCCAGCTGGCTGGACGTACTTTCCGTTTGCGACCTTTAGCACAGTTGCCCCCCGTATCACGGAACATTGTCTTCTTTAGTGTGCGACGATAATTGTCCGACAATACGGAGAAAGAAGCTCCTGAATCAACCAGCGCCCGGACAGGTTGGCCGTCGATTATAACGTTGATGAGATTTCCCGACATCTTAGTGACTGTCATCCATGGAGGATTTTCATCTGCGGCGGCCTCACCTCCGTAGATGGTCGCCTTGCTTAGTTTTCCTGCGTGCGGCGGCTAGGGGAGCGGCTGGTAGCTCTGTCCGGCGACGATGAACGGCAGCGGCGCGTCGGGGATCGACCTCGTCTAGGGTACGGCGATGGGCTTCTTCCCGTAGGTCGACCGAACTCGTCAGCGGGTGGCTGCCTGGGGTAGAACTGTTCTGATGGCGGACGTCTTGCGGCAAAAATAATCGTCAAATACTCGTCTTCTCTCTCTGCAGTATCGTACGACATGTCCAGGGCGCCCACAGTGGAAACATACTGGCGCGTTGTCTTCTGTCCTCCAGACGTCCGTTCGTCTGCGGGACGTCATAGGTGCCGGAGGATTTGGTTGTGGCCGTGTCGGCCGGTTCCTAGGCTGCCGTTTGGCAGCTGCGGCATACGTCATATCAGGGCGAGGCCATTCTTCACGTCGAGTGCGATTGGCTCGGCAGACAGGAGCTATTGTCTGAAATACCTCTTTTTCCGCCGCGTCGGCCCCTTCATGACCCACTGGGCTTACATCCATGGCCATGATCTGATGCTCACTCGGTTCAAGAGTCCCAGCTGCCATGAACTGTTGTAATTCTTCTCTCACAATTTGTCGTATGAGAGACGCAAAGTCGTGCTGGTCTTCCACAACTGCCATAGGGACTACGTTGGGAAGTCTGTCATACTTCTTTCGCCCAACCCTCCTTTGTTGCATCTCCTCAATCCGCTGGCACCACTTGATGAACTCTTCCGTCGTAGCGACGTCTTTTATCAGAAGAGCTTGGTACATGTCTTCTGCAATACCTTTCATTAGGTGCGTGATTCTGTCGGCTTCAGTCATATTCGGGTTGACTACGTTGCATAGGGCCAAAACATCCTGTATGTAAGATTGCGTCGGCTCCCCATGTCGTTGGGCCCGGTTCTTCAGTTGTTCTTCCGCCGAGCGGATTTGTCGCTGGTGGTCCCCAAACGTTTTCTTAAGTTCCGTCTGGAACATTTCCCAGTTATTCAGTTTTTCTTCGTTGTTCTCGAACCACTGCTGGGCGGTTCCGTCCAGATAGAAATAAACATTTGCCAAGCACATGGTATGATCCCACCTGTTGTACTTGGCGACTCGGTCGAACCCTTTTAGCCATTTGTTAGGATCCTGTCCAGCGTCTCCAGAGAACACCGATGGGTGTCGAATGTGCAGCTGGCTTGCCGCCATGGGTTTCCTAATGACGCGGACTTTCGGAAGGACGTACTGAGTATATCCTTTGTAGTCCGGTTCCAGGCCGTGTAGGCGGCGACTTTTACGTTGCCTAATCGGAGCCACGACGATGCAGCTGTTGCACAGGGTACCCGGCGCCTCCACCAAACTATGTCGCGTTGGAACCGGGGCAGGTGTGAATTCGAAGGTTACTTGTCAATGAACACAGCACTTAAACTGAGAACAGGTTTATTGAGAACTCAAACATACACGCAGCACTGACTGCCTCTTGGGCAGAATGCTCTTCTATTTATACACAGATAGAACGTACTAGAGATTACAAGAGTAGTTAACAAGTGAAATGTGTAGAAGTTACAAGTGACCTTAGGAAACATGTAGAATCTTCTGGAAATAATAAACAGAATTAAATAATTTTTGTCAGTGGGCGGGATTGAACCGGCGACCTTCGGTACCGCAATTCGTGACGCTACCCGCTGCGCCATGCTGGCAGACGGTACACTGGCGTTTTCTAGATATCAACTATCAAAAATCAGTTACAGGTTGTAGTTCCTTGTGCCTTTGGTGACGTTTTTATCCAGGTCCAGGCCGCGTTTCAACTTAACCACAAGGATTAGTAAATAAATAAAACACCCAATCCGCATGTGCAGAAAAATTATCTTTTGGTCCAGTCTGCATCATGACCTAACAACCTCACTTTTGAGACAGTATATCTCGAGAACTAAGCGAGATATCGAAAAATTTTATTCTTTATTTTCGATTTGTATCGTTGTGTTACATAAGAATCTATCATCAAATAGCGGTGCCACGGTTGTCTTATGATTCCCTTGAGGTTTTTGTACCTATTCCCCGTGTTTCTACGCCCAGCAATATGGCGGCCTCCCCACCCCACTTTTCTCTACCCGGTTTCACTCTATTGCGTGGTGAAGGTCCCTTGCGTCGTATCCATATATTCCTTCCTCCATGATGCATTCAGTCTATTATCGCTTAGTCACTCTGCTTTCCCTACGGCTACAGAGTACTGTAACACCATTCCTTAGAACAATTTGATACTGCAATGTTGTGCTCTGTAATCACAACAAGTGTCAATAATCAGATAGCAAATATATGATAAAAGGATGCCTAAAAACCTAAAAGTAAAATTGTGTACAACTATGGTAAGAGCGGTTTTCATATATGGGTAAGAAACATGGGCTTTGCAGAGAACAGAGGAACCCCTCCTGGAGTGGACGTAAATCAGAATACTACAGTGGCTATTGGGTATCTCTCTGAGGGACAGACTTCGAAGTGGCTAATATTAATGAAGTCCTTAGAGTGGGAAGATTAAGGTAGTACAGTCATGAGAAGAGGTGAGGATGAGCCAATCAAGAAAGCATGCCTGCGGGAGGAAAGAGATCCAGGAGGCGACCAAGGATAAGGTGGAAGGATCTAGTTAAGAAGAACCTCATAAACTTGGGACTGAAAGAAAAGGACGCTGTAGACAGGGAAAGGTGGAGGAAACTCACATCAAGGCAGCCGACCTCTAATGTTGCGAAAAGGTGGTGGAGAAGTAGAAGAAGAAGAAGAATCAGGTAACAAACACACAATAAGAGTTCCACAACATATGGCATCAGTAAAGTAGCTTAGAGATTTCAGCTCTTATGTAATTTTGCCATCTGTTTACAATTTGATTCTTCAGTCATTATCTTCTGTATGGATTTTCATATTTTCAAAATAATTTTGCTTCCAAGAATTTTTTCTTTAATTTGATCTCTCATAATTTCTTTTATAAATTAAACAATATTTTTAAAAAATTTGAAACATCTAATCACATAAAGGAAGTAAAAAGGTAAACTAATTTCATTTGCAAATTCTTCGCAGCAACTTTTAACGATTTTCACCGCGGAAGATTAATTCTCTAGTCGTTGAATTGCATGTTGAGCTGCGTTACGTTGGTTAATTGCGGAGACGTTTCACTCAAAGCCTCTGGGCGTCTATTATATCGATGTACATAAACTCCTGAGTTTATGTTAACTAGCTGTCAACTCCAACATAATAAAACTAACCAGAAACGTTCCATCGTTGTGGCTGAGATGATGGATGTTGTTATTCATCAATATTTTTTTTTATCTGCAGAACGGCGTTAACCATGATCATGCCATGTACTGCTAATCTGCTTTATCAAAATAGAGATAAAATACGAAATATAGAAATAAGCTATAGTTAGGATGATAATAACCATATAAATGGTAAACGTGTTAAGTTCATTGGTTTAATAGACTGGTGTTTCAGTTGGAAAAAGCGTGTGCAAACTACAGCTTTTAAAGTATGCAAAAAGAGCTATATGTTAAGAAGACTGAGGTTTAGGGTTGGCAAAGATGTTTTGAAAATGGTTTATTATCCTCAAATTCATACTCATTTATTATATGAGCCAATACTGTGAAGACATCAGTCTTCTGTTCTAAGGTTATTCAGAGTTCAGAAAAAAAGCAGTGAGAAATGTAGGTAACCTACCTTCTTGCATTCACTGAAAAATATTTTTCTTGATACTGGTATAATGACTTTACAAGCTACATTATCTTAAAGTGCTTAATTTATATTAAGGAGAACTACGAGAGGTGTGAATCATACAAGTACAATATTAGAAATACAGAAAACATTAGGTGTGAAAAATACAGCTGCACTCAAAAAGCTTTTGGTTATATACCGGTTAAGCATTTTAATGCGATACCAAAAAGAATAAGATTATTTTCAATTAATATGTTCAACAATGTAATAAAAATTACTTATAAAATTGAAGAATTTTTATGAAATAACAACTAATATGTTGTAAATATTTAATAAATATAATTCATTGATGTATTAATTTTCACTGATTTTGTAATGCTGCAGATGATCACTGTAGTTTCTACAGTTAAAAGAAGCTTCACTCAGTCCCTAACCTCTATCTGTGTTTGTATTAAATATCTCTATCACTTCATGTTCTATGAACGACAAACGGTCTTCTGGTTTGATCAGTACTATTCACTCTCGTTGGGTTGTTTAAGATGTATTCTACGACGGCCGATTTTGTGGGTCGGCCGAATTTCCCCTGTCATTGGCCCACTGTGACTCTTGTTTTGATGTGCAAGATACTAATGACATGTAACATTACGCCTAGCAACAAAATTTGACTGAGCGAAACTAGAAATACATTTTACATACAGGAATAAATCCAAGAAAGGTACAAGCAACTAAAATTCTTCAAAGTAGCTATCTTCCGCGTCGAAACACCGGCGCCGGCATTTTTTCCAGTCGCTGAACGCACCCTGGAAGGCGTCGATGGGGACCTCCTTCGAGCACCTCGTCGACGTTTCTTTGACAACTTACAAGGTCCCGTAGTGGTGATCCTTGAGTTCCTTCTTAATCCTCGGGAACAAGAAGAATCCCGGCGGTGCCAAGTCGGGGCTGTACGGCGGCTGGGGTAGTGTGGCCACAACGCGTTTCGCTAAGTACTCCGTATCAATGAAGGCTGTGTGCGACGGAGCGTTGTCATCGAAAAGACGCCAAGTGTTGCCGATCTCCTTCCTGACCCGTTTCACTCTCCTCTAGAGCCTTTTCAGAACTTTCAAGTAAAAAATGACTGTTCACTGTTTGTCCTGATCGGACAATGCCTCTTTTGCCGAAAAAACGATGAGCATGGGCTTCACACGGGATTTGCTCATTCTCGCCTTTTTGGGGTGCGGGGAAGCTGCCCTGTGCCACTCAGCACTTTGGGCCTCTGGGACATATTTGAAAATAAATGGTTCGTCACGCATAATCACTTTATCCAAAAAATTCAGATCACTTTCACCTGGTCCAAGAGGTAACGCGAGATTCGTTGCAAGAGCAGCATGATATTCATCAAAAATCACCTTGGACACCATCTCACGTACATCTCCCGCACGCCCAAATCTTCGGTAACAATGCCGTGCACAGTATTTTTAGGGATATTACACTCATTTGCCAGCATTCCAACACTCACGTGTAGACGAGAGTTCAAGATGTCCATCACTTTCTTCATATTTTGGTCAGAATGTTGCGTTGACGGGCATCCAGAGCGTTCTTCGTCCTCGACGTTCTTTCTGCCCACCTGGAACATCTTGTGGCAGCGATAAACCATATTTTGGGACATAGTATTATCGCCATAAGCTTCCTTCAGTATGACAACCGGCTCGGCGCCCGTTTTTGAGCGCTGGTCCTTGAAACGTGGCATCTTCAAATTCCGACGCGTCGCTAAAACAAGGGTTGGAAATAGCAGCGATGCGCACTGTGCAGGCAACTTGTAAGGGACCGACCTGGCTATGTTTGCCTGCAAATGGGTGAGAGGTGAACGCTGGAATGCGGAGTGGAGGAGGATGCACAGCTGTGGTCTGGGGGAGACGTTTTTGTGGTAGAACGCACTGAGATGTTGAAGGAAACGGTTTCTGTATTTGTGTACAGTCCATGATGCTAAATAAAAGTGTTGTCGTACTGAGAAGTTGTTATCTCTTGCTGCCGTTTCATAAATGTTTCCGAACCCATGAAAATGTTGAATGAATGACTTCAAGTTTTTAGCTGTATTGACGGCAGTCAGCAGGACTGCAGGAGCAAAGGATTGGACGTCATGTCGACCATTGCAAGGAATCAGGTACCTTGCAATCTTCAGTGAGTTCAAGAAGAAGAAGATCCATCGGGCGTTACCGTTGAAACTGACGCGGGTATCACTGTCTTATCTGAACGCCCCGCCAGCTGTCCCGTCACTTGACGAACCTTGCTAGAGGCTTGCTTCGGCAGCGCAAGGTCATTCAAGTCACTATTGGGACAGACCCTGTAACCATCGTAAACGCTGCGCTGAAAACAGAAACGTGGAGGGTAGTATGAAGACCTAGTTTTGTCGACATTTTTCAAAATATCGGCCGTCAAAGTAGTGATGCACGTTGCCCTATAGCCCACATTCTTCGCACTTTTAGCATACCCATTAACTAAATCATCATTAATTTTATTTACTGCGTTCACATTAACGGTGGGCTCAGCTTAGGTCAAAAATCGCTATACAGTAATCCAATGAGAGTATTCTCACTGCTCGGTCCGCACAGGTCGGTGCAAGGCAGGTCAACCTGAAGATCAACAACGGTCAAGACCTGAGCTGAGCTGATCGGCCCTCTAGTGTGAAAGTATAATAGTGCGGTCAGGTCAGATTAGCATGGACATGGCTTTTGTCTTGAGTGGAAAATCGAAATGAGGATAGATGGACCTGGGAACTAGGCCACAATCCCGAAAGCCAACCCCAAACGTTAATCGTTCCCCAACTCCTCCCCAATGATCGGTAGCATTGCGACTAAGGTAGGGAAACGTTAATCAGTGCATGTTGTGCCAATATGTTGTGCCAACATGTTGTAGTGTGTATGGGCAAATTGTCCAAACTGGCTGACAACATGAGTCTGTTCTGGTTTCTCATCGAGGCAATGCTAGTGTTCTATGCTAATAAAGGTACTGTGATGGCTACTATTCAGAACACCGATGCATGGAACACCGTCATCGAAAAGTTTCGCAGTCTACCACAATTGTGGAATCTGACTTATATAAAAACAAAAATTCAAGAAACAGGGGCTGGGAAGAATTGCTGATTGATTTTAAAGAAGTGGAACGGGATGCCACACTTGAAAGTATGAAGAAACGTATAGTAAATATGTGAACATGCTGTCGACGGGAACTCAACAAAAAACTAAAAAGTGAAAGATCTGAAGCAGGAGATGAAGATATATATGAGCCTACCCTGTGGTACTTTGATAAGTTAGATTTTTTACGGGACCAGGAAACACAGTTACCGGGAATATCGTACTTTGACGGTGAAGACGACAATGACGACTGTGAGGTGAGCTCAAGTTTAATTTATAGCTTTGCAGTTAAGCAGATTTCGGTTAAATATCGCGAATTACAAAAATATCTTATATATGTAAAATAGATCATCGGTTAACCGACCAACCGTTAACCGAACTCAATCTAGAAAAGAAAAAAAGAATAGTATGACAGGTACTTTTAATCATTTTTACTGCAAATTCGATAGATGATATGTATTACTGTTGGAATATTGATTGTAATTTGAAATGTCTAAAAACTGTTTTATAAATAAGTGAATAAGTCGAAAGTTTGTCGTTCCAAAAAAACTGGTGTACTCGGAAACCTGGTTTCCTCCTTTTATTATTTCCTTTTTTTGACTCCCCTCTTTCCCAATTTTTCCTGTTATTATTTCTTAAAACTTATTCCAGTTTTATATTCCATTCTTCTGTACAAAATTTTCAGGTCGATTGTTCCTAAACGTTTTCCAGTTGTTATTAAAACGTAATCCATTTCATTGTTAGAAAATATGTAGCTACAGAGCTTTTTCATGAAATTTTCTTTCATATATTTCGGATAATGGAAGGTCTACTGTATTTAAAATACTGCCCATCTCTCAGGGACGGATTTTGTTGGTTTGGATGGGACTTGAGCGGACTTTGGTTTTGGGGGGGGCTTGGCTTGAGTGGATGTTGGTTTGGGGGGAGGGGGCTCGAGTCGGCCATGGGGTAGTCTTTATAGCCTCCTCAGGCTTCGAATCCGAAGACCTAAAAGTCTCCAAAATTACATTGTTGGGGGTGGACCTAGATACTTTTTGGAGGGGGGGGACTTCAGCCCCCTAGCCACCCCCCCCTGGATCCGTCCCTGTGGCATCTCTGTAAAAATGCTTGATTAAATATTTACTAACTTCTCTTTGCTTGTTTGGCAGGAGTCCATTGAATTCATTAAGAGAAGCAGTAAAGTTGGGAAGGAAGGCTACCTAAAGAAAGCAGTAAAACATTTGGAAGAAATTAAAGGAAAAAACCTGAAGGAGAAAGATGAAGTTGCAACATATGCAGATTCTTGAGCCGTCTCATACAGAAAGCTTAGCGAGGAACAAAAGCTTTATGCAAAGAGAGCTATACACGATATATTGGTTTTAGGACAGTTAAATCGGCTGAGCCTAAATAGTGTAATCAGTCCCATAGGTAGTCGCACCTCAACCCCATCATATCCCCATCCACCAATCTCATCAAATTCATCTGAATTTTCGATACAATTCTTTATTCCCCCTCACTATCGGAGGTCTACTAGCAGCAGTAGCCGACTTTTGTGTGTGATTTGAATTGTGCTAATGTTTGTCGTTATCTTTGAATATTTCCTGTTTAGGTAGTGATCCAGTGAGTTTAGCTTCCCATTAGCTGAGCTCAGCAGTCAGGTTCAGCAGCCGTTAGCAGCAGACGCCGACTTTCGTGTTTAATTTTAAAGTGTGCCAGATAGCTTTTGTTTTTATCTTCGATTTTCCTGTGTAGGTAGTAAATCAGCAGTGGAGTTTTAGCAGCCGTTAGTAGCAGTCGCCGATTTTTGTGTTTCATTTGCAGTTCCGTTTTTGTCTGTTTCAGGTGACATGGCTTGTACAAAGTGTTCCGGTAGGCGTCTGGCTCTCGAGGAGATTCTTAATACTATGGCATCGCTTCAAGCGCAGGTATGGAGCATCCTAGACGAGGAGCTGCAGTGCGTCGAAGAAATTCCGCAGCCAACTGTAGTAGAACCGGCAAGTTTGGATTTTCAGGTACCAGTAGCAGAAAACGTCTGGCATCGTGTGGATCGGAGAAAGGTGACGAAATTCCCAATTAGCCGACGGGAAAATGATATCTTTCCACTAAGTAATGCGTTTTCCGTGTTGCAGGAGGCTGAAGATTCAAGTGTGAATGGCCCAGAAGCGCAGCAGGGAAGATTTTCTCGCAGACCCCGAGCCTTGCCAGGAAAAGGTTTACTGGTAATTGGCCGCTCCAACGTGCGTCGTCTGGAGAAACCGCTACGGGAACTAGCCACGAAGAACGGTGCAGACCCCCATAATAACGTTCATTCCGTTTCTCTTTCAGGAGCAACCGTACCACGTGTCATGAAGGCCATTCCAAAAGCGATTAGGGAATCTAACTGCCGTCAGTTAAGAGTAGCTGCGCACGTCGGTACTAATGACTCGTGTCGTGTTTCTGTTCCAGATATAGTTAAATCCATGGACAAGTTGGGCGGAAAGGCGTATGAAGCGACCCGTGGAAATTCGGTTTCATTGCAGTTCTCAATTTGTAGTGTCGTGCCGCGCATCGATTGTGGGGAGGCCGTGTGGTGGAAGATCTTCAATTTGAATTGTAGTTTGCAGGAACTGAGTCGCAGAAACAAATAGGGCTTCGTCGACCTTCGACCGATGATAGCTGCCAGCTGGGACGCATTTGACAGGTCGGGCGTCCACTACACACCAAGAATAGCTGCTAAAATATGGAACCGTCTTGATATGAATTATTTTTTAGGAACACCGTGAGGCCCGAGGATCCTTCAGTTCATCGAAGAGGATGTGCCGATAACCTAGAAGCTAGTCCTGGTAGTGATGGCGCGAATAATTTTAATATTACAGCTCCCATTACTTCGCCCGTTTACCGTCAGAGTGCGAATATGAAAAACGCGATTTTAGACTCCACAAATAACAATACCAAGCAGCTAAGGATATTGGTCCTAAATTGTAGGAGTATTAGAGGGAAAGTAGCGGATTTTGACGCCAGAGGTTGAATCTAGCGAAGTATTTGGGCCTCATTTCAATGTTTTTCGAAAGGACAGAACTGTCTCAATGGGCGGGGGTGTGTTCGTGGCCGTAAACAAAACCGTTAATTGCTCTGTCGTAACTGAAACGTAAAATTTTTGCGAGTAATATGGGTCAAGGTAAAAATTGGCAAAAATTTAAAGTTCATACTCGGGTCATTTTATCGACCTCCAGATTCTGATTTAGCTAACGCGGAATACTTCAGAAAGTCGCTTAATAACATTTACAAAAATTTCAAGGACATATATTGATCGTGGGTGGTGACTTTAACCTACCGTCCGTTAGGTGGGACACATACACGTTCAGGTTGGGTGAAAGAGATAGGTTAATTACCGAAACGTTCCTAGAATCATTTGCAGAAAGATCTCTTGAACAGATGGTCGAAGAGCCAACGCGGTGCGACAAAGATTCCTCGTCCATTCTGGATCTTTTTCTAATTAGCAATCCTGATATTGTAGATAAAGTTTGTATTGAAGACGATATAAGTTATCACAAGGCGGTTGTGGTAACGTTAAACTCTAGTCTGAGTCTGAAGCATGACAAAGAGAAACTCGTTTTTTGCTTCGATAAGGCAAACGATGCGGGTATGGTTGATCACTTTGCGAAGAATTTTGAAACGTATACGCTAAATACAAATGTTGAGGAACTTTGGTTTAATTTAAAAGGACTAATATGGACCGGTTTAAATCAGTTTGTTTCTAAGAAGAGTATTAAGGTCAGTAAGAACTTCCCTTGGTTCAATAAGGAAGTGAAACGTTTGATCAGGAGGAAAAGGCGTTTACATGCCACGGTGAAGAAATCGGGGAACTCATCTAATCGTGCTAAATTAGTCCAGTTGCGTGCGGAAGTGCGTAAGGCAATACGCGATGCGTTTAAAGAATTCCAAGCCATGAATTTATCCGAAGATCTAATTACTAATCGAAAAAAGTTCTGGTCGTATATCAAAGTAATAAGAGGCTCTCGTAAGGTTATGCCGTCGCTGATTAAGGAAAATGGTAAATTAACAGAAACAATCCTAGAAAAAGCAGAAATTTTGAATGATATATTTAAAAAAGCTTTCACGATAGAAAACTCGGACGAGATTCCGATATTTAACAATCGTACCGACAAAATTATGAATGATGTAGTTCTTGATGTAGAGGGAATAACTAAACTGCTTATGGATGTAAAAACCAATAAGGATCCCGGACCAGACGGTATTCCTACAAGATTCTACTCAAGGTATGCAAAGGAAATTGCACCATATTTGATGAAATTGTATACCGTCTCCTTGGATCAAGCAAAAATACCAGCCGAATGGAAGACCGCTATCGTAAGTCCAGTATTTAAAAATGGGAATGTTAATGATCCTCAGAATCATAGGCCGATCTCGTTAACTTCAATATTTTGCAGGATTTTAGAGCATATCATCTATTCAAATGTCATGCGGTTCTTGGATGAAGGTGAGCTTTTAAACCCAAATCAGCATGGATTCAGGAAAGGCCGATGCTGCGAAACACAACTTGCACTTCTAATTCACGACTTGTGCCGAATTATAGATGAGCAATCCCAGGTTGATTTAGTTCTACTAGATTTTAAAAAAAGCTTTCGACACTGTGCCTCACACTAGGTTACTTAAGAAACTTCGTGGTTAAGGCATATCTAGACAGATATGCGACTGGGTTGCAGACTTTCTGAAGGGCAGAACACAGTGTGTAGTTCTCGACGGTGAGCGTTCATCCCAGGGAAGCGTGATAGGGCCTCTGTTGTTTCTCATATACATTAATGATTTATGCGACATAATAGGGGGAATGAAAAGATTATTTGCTGATGATGCTATTATTTATCGTGAAATCAAAACCCAGGACGACTGCGCTTTGTTACAAGACGATATTATGAAAATAATTCCGTGGTGTAAAGATTAGCAGTTGGAGTTAAACGCTAAAAAGTGCCAAGTCATGCGTGTAAGTAAAAAGGTGACACCAGTTAACTATGAATATACAATTAATGGTACTGTCCTTAGAACGGCAGATTCCGCTAAATACCTATGGGTAACAATTCGTAATTTATTTATTATTTATTTATTTATTTATCAATCTTGTTCCATGGATCCCTGCTGAGGAAGTACCTCTGGGATGTGAAACATGTCATTGTTGATATATATACACATAATAAGAGTCATATCATAGTAAATATATATATATATACATATTTTACAAATACAAGAAATAATAATAAACATACATTTTTGCAACTGAGTTTTGCTAACGTCATAATGAGTACAATTAATTATTTTCTTCAAATTCTTGAATGGAGTAGAAGGAGTTGCCAATAAGATAATCTCTAAGTTTTTGTTTGAATACATCTTTATTATCTGAAAGCTGTTTTATACGATTAGGTAGTTTATTAAACAGATAATAACAGGTAATAATTTGTCGTGGAATGAGCATATCGAGAATGTAATTGGGAAAGCAAATCGTATGCTCCAATTTCTAGGTCGTAATTTAAAACAATGTACTCCGGATGTTAAATCGATTGTATACAAGTCACTAGTACGTCCTCACTTAGAATATTGTTGTTCTGTATGGGGTCCCCATCAAAAGGGGTTAATGGAGGTGTTAGAGGAGATCCAAAGAACAGCCGCCCGATTCGTGACAGGTATATATACGAGGGTTGTTTTTTTTAAATAAGGGCCGTTTTTATTTTTTTTAAAAGATACAAATACATTTGTAAAAAAACTTTTATTTTCTGATTCTACACACTTTTACCTATTTTTCTACATAGTTGCCTTGTTTATTTAAGCACTTGTCATACCGTACAACTAAGTTTTTAATTCCCTCTTCAAAGAATTCGCCGACTGCTCCGACAGCCAAGAGTTCACGTCCGCTTTCACTTCATCGTCGTCATTAAAGCGCTGTCCGCCAAGATGGTGTTTCAGGTACCGGAAAAGGAGAAAATCGCTAGGAGCAAGGTCGGGGCTGTATGGTGGATGGTCCAAAACATCCCAGCCAAAAGAATCAACCAAATTGAGAGGTGTGAGGCCTAGCGTTATCGTGCAGGAGCAAAACTCCTTTTGTCAGCATGCCGCGCCTTTTATTTTGAATTGCTCTGCGGAGCTTCTTTAGAGTTGCACAGTAGGCATCTGAGTTGATTGTCGTTCCTCGTGGCATAAAGTCCACTAGCAAAACACCGCGCCGGTCCCAGAACACAGTTGCCATAATCTTGCGCTTTGACAGCGTCTGTTTGGCTTTGACCTTGACGGGTGAGGTTGTGTGTCGCCATTCCATCGATTTTCGCTTGCTTTCGGAAGTGATATGGGATACCCATGTTTCATCTCCAGTGACAATTTGACTCAACATGTCATCCCCTTCTTCCTCGTAACGAATCAAAAAGTCCAATGAAGGGGCAAATCTCTTCCCTTTGTGGTCCTCTGTGAGGAGTGTGGGTACCCACCGAGAACACAGTTTCTTAAACTTTAGGTTTTCAGACACAATTTTGTACAAAACCGATCTTGAAACTTGTGGAAATTCCAAAGAAAGAGTGGAAATTGTGAATCTTCTGTCCTCACGAATCTTTGTTTCGACTGCAGCCACCAAATCATCAGTGATCACAGAGGGCCGGCCTGAGCGTTCTTCGTCATGGACGTTTTGACGGCCATTTTTAATCTCTCTAACCCAGTGTTTCCCAACCTTTTTTGGGTCATGTCCCACTTTCAACATTTTTTTGCCCCCCATACATAATTTTTAATAAAAAATTATCTGTTATTAAAGAAACTGATATAGGATGGTTTTTGAAAGAAAACACTTTAATATTATCATAAAACACAGTAAGTAAAATTAAAAAACATATAATGAAATACTAAAATTCAAATTCAAAAGATTTATAATAAACATTTATTATGGCAATTAAGTGTGATCCTTTTAAGAATTTGCTTTTTTGCTATATTTTGTAACCATATCTGGCATTGTTTTTAAATAACCCAAAGAGAAAGCGGTAAAGTCGTATCAAGTCAATTTCTAAATTGCCCCCCTAAAAAAACCAAATTGCCCCCCTGTGGGGCGTGCGCCCCACGTTGGGAAACACTGCTCTAACCCATTGACGCACTTTACCTTCACTCATTGCATTCAAGCCATAAACTTCTGTTAACTGACGATGAATTTCTGCAGCTGATAGGCTTCTCGCGGTCAAAAAACGTATCACTGACCGTATCTCACACGCGGCGGGCGATTCAATAATCGTAAACATTATAAAGTAGCACAGCGATGCGTACACGTCAGCTACAGAGCTGCAACTCAGAGACAATATATGCTGCAACTGGCATCAGTGTGAACGGGAAGGATGCCGGCAAGTGGCGGGGTGGATTGTTGCGGCGTCCGCGCGAACTACGGGACTATACGCGCGAACGGCCCTTACTTAAAAAACAACCCTCGTAGTTGGAGGAAAGCGTAAGTGCGATGTTGAAGGAGTTAGGTTGGGAAGACCTGGAACACCGAAGGCGGTGCTCTCGACGGAAGATAGCTGAAAAATTCACGACTGACGTATTTCGGAATGACATCCGGCAAATATTGCTACCAGCAACATTCATATCTCGGAATGACCGCGAAGGTAAGATAAGAGAAATCAGGGCCAGAACCGATTCATTTCTGTACTCATTTCTCCCACGAGCGATTAGGGAATGGAATAGAAAGGATTTACCGGGCGAGTAAACTTAAAATCCGACAGGAGTAGCTTTCGAGAAAGCACTCCGACCATCGTGATCTGGGTTTTGCATGGTTTTCCCGGATAACTCCTGGCGAATGCTGGGATGGTTCCTCACAATAGCCCAAGGGCGCCTCCTGCCTTATCCCGCATATCCCTTCCAAACCATCAACCTTTTCCAGGGCCGGCGGATAATGTGGGTATGGTGGGTAGCAGTACCCACCCGGGAAATTCCGGGTGGGTATTTCACCCACCCGGAATTTGAGAGTTCATAGGCGAAAGAATTGAGAGAAAGAAAGAAATAGAGAGCAGAGCAGGTAATCATGTTAGTTTCATTCATCAAAATGCGTAAATAATAGCCTTGTGTGCCCACAGCACCATTAGCGACACGCTAAATCCCTTTGATGTTTCAATAGAGACCGCCACCCCAGATGTCGCCTACTGAGAAAACAATCTTGTGAGTGAACGCAAGAAAATAGTGTACGTCCAAAGCAGTCGTGTGAGGAGTTTCGCATAATTCCAAAAAAAAAAAAAAAAAAAAAAAAAAAAAACACCAATAAAAAAATCAAATAGATAAATTCGTAGTGAAGCTGAACAGGAGAAACGAATTGAGTCTAGATAATGCTAGAAGACAGCAGAAAGTGGAGGATAAATTTGTATCGCCCTTAGACGAATGATTCACTGGAACCTTAAAAGATGGCCTTGTTCAGTCAGCTGACAGTCAAAATCGTGAAAGTAAGTAAAAGTAAAATTCTTATTCTTGTTCTTCACTCTATACATAAATACGTGCGCATGTAATGAATATTCACGTGTATGTACTAGAGATGTAACGGAAGAGACATTATGGAAGCGGAAACAGAAGCCTAAGTTTTATGAAAATATGATTTAGTGTCTAGTTACTTCTATTTAATAAAAATGACAATGTGGAATAATGTTTATTTTAATAATCAAATCAAACAGTAACTGACTTTGAAGTAGTAGTTTTCTAATTACTATAATTAATATTCGAAAGCTTAAAGTGGCAAGTTATTTTTTACAAACAAACGCTTAGCAGCCTTTTCTCATTTTTAATTTTTTCCTCCCCCCCCCCCCCCCCCCATATACACAAATTAAACCTTTCGCTGAACAATTTTTCGCTAGGACACTGCTAGGCGGGGCTGACAAAAACCTGGGGACTAATGGAAACAACATAGAATATTTGTGATCGTTCATTTGCCATCACTTAAGACGATCTACTTTTAATGGCAGTCCTTTTTGCTTTTACTACTTGACTAGAGTGATATTGGTAATTTTTTTTCATGTAACTTAAGATCTACATTTAATTTTTCAGACGTTTTAAATTCTTCTGGATGGATGGATTTCAAATTGCTTTTTAAAGCAATGGTGGTACGTTCTTTCAGAGAACATTATTTTTTACCTAATGTACATTATGCCACAGATTCAGTTTTTGTACACAAAGTATCTAAATAGGACTTAGTTTTGGTTTCATTTTGAGACACGCTACTATCATATAATAAAACATATACATGATATACATAAGGGGCCCACAGACGACCAACTTGATTGCCAACTTTGTAGTGAACTTAATTGGCAACCAAGTTGTACATATAAACATCACGTCCGCGGTCCGAGTACGTGTCATCAGGTTTATTTGCTGGATGTTTTCTCTTGCCACTCTCTATTATTTTGTATGGCGGATTTAAACAGTTTTGGCTATAATAGAGCGTAATTTGATGAAAAATGAGTGACTGAGCATTGCAGTTTTTGGTTTTAAGAGAGTTGTGTGAAGATGAGGTGATCCTGCTGCTCTCAGAGGAATGGTATCAAAACTGCACAGATTTCTCCGTTAAATTTTTAGTGAGGGAGATACACGTAACTAAACCTGACTGGCCAATAAAACCTATTATGAATTGTAGGACAAATTGCGAAAGTGTATTTAAAAGGACACCAACATGAGGATTTTATTGCTGTTAACGAATGGTTTTTTTTTTTTCTGTACAGTTTCCACATTTAAATATTGAAGTTGGATAAAAACTGTTGGGTTTATTTTTTAAATGAATTTACAAGGGTTTTTTTTTACCAATTATTTAGTAAAAATATCTTTGCCTGAATTAATTCTTGAAATTGTAATAATGCGCATGGACTAATAAACAAACGTAGCAGTGCTACTTTCGTTTTTCCTGATTTACGATTTTTTTTTTCGAGTTATCCATTTTCCGCTAGTATATTTGTCACTTGACCTAACACTAGAATCCGATGGCGTCCGGGACAATGGAAAGGAGGATGGTTACTGCATCACGACAATGCTCCCTCCCACACATCGATTGTTGTGCAGACATGGACTTGCAGAAAAGAACATTCCAGTCCTCCACCAGCCTCCCTACTCACCGGATTTAGCGCCATCGGATTTCTGGCTCTTTCCCAAGATGAAAATGGGCCTCAAAGGTAACCGTTTTGCCAACGTAGAAGACATCTAAACCAAAGCGAAAGCTGAACTTTGGAAGATACCAAAACAGGATTTTCATCGTTGTTTCCAGCAATGGCAGGAGTGGGGGAGCAAGTGTGTGTGTTCGGATAGAGCTTTCTTTAAATGAGATTAGTTAAATGTGTACTTATCTCTTGTTAATAAAGAGTTACAATGAAATTCCGGGAAGTTTTTGACTGCCCCTCGTATGAATCATTTTTTCCCCTAGAAACTACTTCGAGTAGTTCTCCAGTACCATTTATTTTTAAAAACAGGACGAAAGACAATCCATGGCCTCAACTTAAGCCTTAATTGTTTTGGTCACTAACATTTTCGCCAAGCACAAGTGAGAACTCTCAAAATTCAGGGATCAGCGCTACGATGGGGATTCTAACGTTTCTGGAAAAATAACGGGATTACAGTCACGAATACGCAAAGAAGAGCCTCGAGCATTATTTGTGCACTGTAATGCTCATAACCTCAATCTTGTAGTCCAAGATGGAATTGAGAGAATTATAATAGCGAGAAAATTTATTGGAACAGTAAAAGATTTGATAAACGTCGTGCGAGACTCGCCGAAACGGCTTGGACAGTTTAAGCAACTACAAATTGGAATACAAAAAGAAACTAATGATGATTTGCCTTCTCTTGCAGCCTATTGACCGACAAGGTATTTATAAAAATTTATAAGTTTAAATCAATTTTTTTCGTTTTGTATGTATAAACATATTTATTCTTCAATTTTTGTATGAACATTCTGTAACCAGAGAAGTAGACAACGCTGTCGCTGCTAAGGCTTCTGGATTTTACTCCGACATGGAATCATTTGCGTGTGTTTTATATTTAACAATGATGATAGAAATTTTGATCGCGTCGAAATTTTGAATGCGGATCTACAGAAATTAATCTATCTGTTATTGAATCGTATGCGAAAATAGAAGCAGTCACTGATGTTTTGTACTGTGCTCGAGAGTCAAAATTCGAAGAAATTTTGCGGGAAGGTGTACAGTCAGGTACTAACTTTGAAAGCAGCGAACCTCAAATCCCACATCAAACCAAAATTTCGATCAAGGTAAGAATGAAAATCTCCGATTCGAAACACCTCAAGATTTTCTCCGCAAATCTTATATTTATGATCAGTTAAAGAGTCGATTCGACAACGTTTCCACCCACTTCTTCAAATCGTTAGAACGATTCACTTTGGGACACCCCACAAATGTAGCAAAAATTATAAATTTCTACAATCATGATTTTAACCAAGAAAGATTGCTCATTGATAGCGACATGTTTTTACAACTTTTGAAAAGGCAAGATGAGGAGGCAAAAAATTTAAGAGTGGTTGTAGATTTTTTACAGAAGAACAAATGGATTTGAGGACTCATACCAGACTCTGTACGCTTCGTCCGACTACTCATAACAATTCCTGGGTCGCCCTGTTCAAATGAACGAAGTATTTCGTTCTTACGCCGACTCAAGAGTTACATAAGATCGACAATGTTGCAAGATCTATTAAATAATATTGCTATTTTACATATATGTAGCAACCTTACTGAAGAACTTGATTTGGAAAAACTATTGAATCGTTTCATTTCCAAAGAAGCAAAGCGCATTACATTTTGTTTTTACTTAGGGCCTTACACCTCGTCAACGGCTAAGGTCATTAGAGGCGGGATGGGGCTGGGGACAAGAAACGGGAAGGAATACTGCCATGGCCTTTTTTTTAAAGGAAGAATCCCATCATTCGCCTGGAGTGATTTGGGGAAACCCATGAAAAATTTAAATCTGGATGCCCGGACGGGGATTCGAACCCGCGTCCTCTCGAATGCGAGAAGCGCATTACAATTTTTGCATTGCACAATTTTAAAAAATAACAATGTTTCGTACATAGCTAAAATATAATTAATAAATATATTAATGAATAAATTATATGATGAATTTTTAAATTCATTTTCTAGTTTTTCTCTTATAATTTTCCCTAAGAATTTGATTCCATAGTTATCACTATTATTATTTTAAGTAAGATTTTTCAGGGAACTCCCCCCCCCCCCCCCTCTTTTCGTGCCTGACTACCCACCCGGGCCTAACACGAAACCCCGGCCCTGTCCTTTTCGATAGGTGCAATGCACCCTCCGCCACACACATTTAGTGAATCGCGGAGTAATAATAATAATAATAACAATCGAGACCGAACAATGCGTTATTTATGATACTTGCACAAGACAACAGAAATGCAAATAATAACGACTATTCAAATGTTTCGCTGTTATATCAAGATCCACAATACCAATAAATATTAATTAATCTTAATTAGCAATGTACTAAGTTTAGTAACTACACGATATTATTAATTTATTTATTTTTTGCTATACTATAAATTATATTAATTGTTAAGGTAAGATGTGGATTATTAATAAATTACATTAATGATTTGTTTTAGAATCTGCTTTGTTCATTATTCAGTGAAGGTTCAGCGTGGCCTACCATTTTCCATTACCAAGGAACTACCCCAGTAGTGTTGAAGTAATTACAAAAAATGACTTCTTATTTTTTAAGCGTTGGTTTGCGGATTTCTGCTTCGAATTGGTTCCAGTGGTAATAAATGTCCTCCTTCTCCTCTCCACGGACCATCCTGTATCTGCCCCATCCTTAAGTTTTCTACATCGGTGCTTCTAGCAAGATATGCTGGTTTGTTTCTTTGTATAAAAAAAATTATGCAAATAGCAACATGTTAGAACAACTTTGCTAACTTGTTCTGGTGCTACATTTATAGTCGTCAGCAAAATACGAAATCTACTCGCTAAAATTACTAAACTATTTTCTATAGCGCGTCTCGCACGGGATAGTCCGTAATTAAAAATTTCTTGCTCCTTATTTACTCCTTATTTTCATGAAATGTTCTGAAAGAGCAAAAGCTTCGTCGCATATGAACACAAAAGACATTTCGCCATTGTTTACAGGCAGTACCGGATCAACCACGTAGCAGGAGGTAGGAAATGCTACGGGCCTCGCGCCTTCTGGGGGGCCTCGCGCCTCCTAGGGGGGCCCCGCACCTAGCCTAAATGGGCAACCTTTTCTTTTTAGCTCTTCAATTTTTCCCAGGACGGTAAAAAGGGCCTCTTCTTCACATTTTCTACGGGCCTCGCGCTTTCTTAAACCGGCCCTGTTTCCAGAAGATAGATGCTCTGGATCAGGTAAACAAAAACGAGCTTCTTCAAATTTTGGAATAAAATTTGCTGTTTGATAAAACTCCACTATCTGATACTCTTCCATTTGCTCCAACTTCTGCCATTATAAATTCATAATTGACATTTGCTATTGCAAGCAGAACAATGCTCTACGTTTTCTTGTAGTTAAAATAATATGAACCTGAAGCAGTTGTTTTTCGTGTACGAAAACCAACTGCTAAAGCCCCAATGCAATGCGGAAAGTTCCACTTCTTTTCAAAAGTATTAGAGATCTCCTTCAACTCTTCTTGAGTTTGAGGAACTTAAAAAAATAAAAATAAAATATTACGAATAAATTATTTAAAGATCTTGCACATTTCTACATGGAACCATAAAGATGATTTACAAATATTTTTACCTTGATAATTCTTTTTCTCATCATCATAAATTATTGCTTCGGAAGTTTCTATAACAATTTTCCCCAATTGTTTGAGGTGCAATGGCTGTCAGGAACTTCAAATCTTCAAAGGACTGACCTGTAGCTAGATATCTCAATGAAGTGGAGAGACGTTCATTTACCGATATTGCATCCCTCATTCTGGTGTCTTCTTTCTTAATTGCAGGTGAAATCATTTCCAGAAGCTCTTGATAAATAGTATCGTTCATCCTCAGAAATTTTTTTTAATCTTCCTGTGCAGTTACTTTGAGCTCTGACAGCAAATTTGAGCATGAAAATTTGGAGCGTTTTTGGAGCCACTTTTGTGCCCAAATTTTTCTTTTTCTTTTTTCCCTCTCATTTTCCGCGCAGGCAGCAATGATAATTTTACATAAGGCTATTTCTTCAAGATCCAACATTGCTGGTATAAGTAAACACCTTGTTCTCTATGTTGGTTCTTTCTTTACTGAAGTCGGGCAACAGTGTTGTCCAACTTGTTTTCGTATTGGCCAACCATGTTGGGAAACATGGTTGGACAACAAGTTGCTGTGTGTATGGGGCCCTTAAGTAGACCAACATCGTAAATGTCGCAATAATTCCTTACAGAATAACTAAATGGCGAACAAAACGTAATAACTACACTTCTGATCAAAACACTTTTTCTAATCCAGTTTTTTTATGGTCCGCTGAAACTGAATTTTCATATAATATACAGGGTGTTACAAAAAGGTACGGCCAAACTTTCAGGAAACATTCCTCACACACAAACAAAGAAAATATGTTATGTGGACATGTGTCCGGAAACGCTTACTTTCCATGTTAGAACTCATTTTATTACTTCTCTTCAAATCACATTAAGCTACGTCCACACCAAAAGGAACACAGAGGAACATACTGTTGATGTTGCTTGTTCCTTCAGTTTGTTCCCTCATGTTACCCAAAGTTTCTCAATATTTATCAGTGTTTATGTCAACAGAAACAAAAGTTCCTTGATGTTGACTGTTTCCAGAAGTAGCGGTAAAGATGAAAGGAAACAAAGGAACATTTGTAAACATTATCGTGTTTAAAACTGTTGTTAGTTTGGCGTGGACAGCTTGTTCCGTGTTGCTGTTACCTAGGCTTGCCAGATTTGTGAAATGTTCAACCGGGACACTAGAATGCCCCCCTCCCCCCCCCCCCCCCCCCAGCGTCATGGGTATTCAAGGGTCCACACCCTTGGTGGGTTTCAGAGTATTTTAGAGGGTAGTTTATTCTCAATGCTATGAATACTTAATAAATGGTTAATGATCAGTAATTACTGATTAGGAACCTAAACCAGGGGTAGTAATAAATTATACTAAAATACAAATTTAAATATTTTATTTCTTACGTGTGAGTGTTCACATATAAATGTAATAAGTTGACTAAGTAAGATTGTGAGAAGAAACCCTTTGGATGAGAAATAACAATTTTAACAGTTTTTACATGTACTTTTCATTGGTGAGCACTTTTTTTAGAAAGTCTTTTTTGGTTTTAATCTTGTTGTAAAAATCTTCATAAGTTAATCCTATATTAATTATACATGTCATCAAGCCTTTAACTGTAGATTAATTCATCAAACCCCTGTCAGCAGTCCATGCATTGTTCATCAAATAAAATACCCTCTCAACTGGTGCTGATGTCCCAGGTAAGCAGAAGGCATACTCAACAATGTTGATCAGATTGGGGGCTTCTATCTGATTCTCCTTGAAGTGACGAAACAGCCTGAACCCATTTTTCTTTACTTGAAATAATCACATTTCTGGTGGCCGCCTCTTGCTTCCACTGTTCCCAGTTTGACTGCAAGTACTGCTTAGCAGAAGAAGCAATGAAGAAAGTCAAAGAAAAATTTCCATGTGGCATAAGTTTTCAGGGAGAAAAAATCAGTATGCTACGATTTGCTGACGACATTGTCTTATTAGCAGAGAGGGCTGAGGATATTGAGAAGTTATTGAATGCCATGAACAAAATACTGAAGGAAGATTTTGGACTGAATATAAATCAAAGTAAAACAAAAGTGATGAAATGTAGCAGAAATGATTAAATATAAAAATAGGATCTGATGCAATAGGAGAAGTGAGTGAGTTCTGTTACTTGGGAAGCAAAATTACAACCGATGGCCGAAGCAGGAATGATGTTAAAAGCAGAATAGCACTAGCAAAAAGAGCCTTCATGAAAAAGAGAAACCTTTTAGTTTCAAATATTGATCTAGGAATTAGAAAGAACTTCTTAAAACTCTATGTGTGGAGCACAGCACTTTACGGTAGCGAATCATGGACTTTAGGAATACCGGAAAGAAAGAAACTTGAAGCATTTGAAATGTGGTGCTACAGAAGAATGCTGAAAATTAGGTGGACAGACAAAGTAAGAAATGAACAAGTTTTAGAAATGATGGGTGAGAAAAGAAGTTTATGGAAGAAGCTTAGAGGAAGAAGAGACAGGCTGGTAGGTCATATTTTGAGACATGCTGGATTGGTTAATTTGTTAGTGGAGGGAACAGTCGAAGGTAAGAACTGTAGAGGTAGACAGAGATTAGAATATATGAAGCAGATAATTGAGGACGTGGACTGTAAGGGGTATGTAGAAATGAAGAGGTTAGCACAGGATAGGAAGGGATGGAGGATTGCATCAAACCAGTCTAAAGACTGACGACAGCAAAAAAAAAAAAAAAAAAAAAAAAAAAAAAAAAAAAAAAAAAAAAACTGCTTAGCAAGCACAACTTCGTCAAACAACTGATCATTGTTTATTTTCATACCGGGTAAATCAAGAAGGCTTCTATTAATAGTGTCAGCAGAAGTTTCGGCGTTTTTCCAATCAACAGCATTTGTTTTGGTCAGATTGATCCATGAAAACTGTTCAGCGTTTCCAAAACTATTCTCCCAGAGGTCCAAGTATGCAATGCATCTTTCATAAAAGCCATCAAATTCTTCTTTCACACTGTTTTGGACTTACTCATCTAGATTCTTGTAGATGTTCTTTGCGGCCAAAGGGATAAAGTTTGAAGCCTTTCTTTCTGTCAGGTTTCTTTTAAGAGCTTTATGAGCTTCAGCAACCTCAAAAGCTGTAGTGTTATTTTTTTCCATTCCCAGAATGGCCTTGTTAAACAGTGCAAGCTGTCCATGGACATACCACAAGTAGAGCTCGCCCTTTGAATCAGTAAAAAATGTTTTTATTGCTGATGGACACATTTCTTGGTCTAAAAAAAAATGCTTTTTGACCTTCAAAAATTTGTAAAAGTCTTTCCAGCGCAGGCATCATTGGTAGAAACCGGGTGTTCCCATGTTGAAGGAGTTTGTGGTACTCTACCTCGGCATATATACAAAATTCCTTTAGTTTTGTTATACGGACTGTGTATATGTGGAAGTATTTATAAATCTTCACAAGCAAGGCTTCAATATCGATTGGGAGACTATCTACTGCAGTTTGCACACAGTTGTGCACAATGTGTGCTCCACATCCGATTCCATTGATTTCCCGCCCTAGGCTATTCTTGAGTCGATGAAAAACGTTGTTTTTCCCTGCTCTTTTCACACCTCCGAAGTTAGTGTTGCAGTTATCTCCACAAAAGCCAACTACTTTGTTGTTCAAATCGTTTTGCAACAGGACAGAGCATAAGTGATTTGTCGGGGTTTCCGATGTTTCACCCGCCACAGATTTGAAATCTAAAAGCTTTACTTGCACACCTGAATTAGGATTAAAATAGCGCACAACAATGGGCACAAGTTTTATCTCCTTTCTGTTTGATGCATCCATGCTTACAGATACATAGTTTGACTTGGTTAAGTCTTCTTTAAGCTCTTCCTGAGCTAAAGGAGCTATGACATTTAAAACTATTGCCTCACACTTAGTTTTTCCGAATGAGAATTTAGGCTCAAAAAACTTGGAAATCAGTTTTGATGAACAAGAGTTCGAATTGAAACTTAGGCTATGGTTAGCTGTGTGGTAAGCAAAGGGCACCTCTTTCGCTGCTAAGTCTAAGTTTTTGTCATTAGAACTCGCAGTCTTAAAAAAAACTACTCATTTTTGACGAGCCAGCAGCACATGCTAAACTCTTTTTGTGTTTAACAGACTGCAAATGATCTTTTATATCGGATCGCCCACCGTGAGCAACCAAAAACTCAGAATTGCAATGTAAGCATTTAACTCTATCGCCTTGATCGCCGGTACATACCTTTTTCAAAAAAGTAAATTCATTCTGTAAATCTTCAGTGAATTTACATGAACGTTTTGGCATTTTCACAAAGAAAGCATGAACTTAAACTTGAAACATAAATACTGTAAAACAGCGTTAGCTCACTAACACAACAGGCACCGTAGGCTTTGCAGGAACAGACTGACATTTCTATCGCAGGCGACTTTCGCTGGGGTGAAGGTGGACGAGTCCAATGTTACAGTAACATTGTTACTGCACACGAGGAGTGTAATACTAATACAATACTGGATTCGCCCGGAGAGTGCATGCGCATGGTCATGATTGGAGAGACAAGGCGATGTGATGACAATATTTATTTATTAGCAGACCCTCATTCTTTTATCGTTTTCACTTTTCATACAGTACAGTTAAATAAATGACAAAGTAATTATCCTAAGTTATACTTCACAGTTAATTGTTTTAAGACATTTTTGGTCATCTATATCTATAAATTATAGTTTATAACCAAATTTAATTTTTACCGGGACGGAAGGTAAACCGGCCGGGACACCGGGACTTTGTCTAAAAACCGGGACTGTCCCGGTCATACCGGGACGTCTGGCAAGCCTACTGTTACCTCAGTTGTTGAACTCCCACAAAAATGTTAGAGTGGACGAATGAAAATTTAATAAATTGAATTCAATGATATAGAAGTGCAAAGTGTTTCTGGAACCCATGTGATTCAGACTATAAAGATCGGCTAAAGAAACACATTTCGTAGGTGATGTTAAGTAAATCAACTGGTGCAGACGTAAGTGAAGTAAAACGAAAAGTGAAAAACTTAGTTGCAAAGTTTTTTAGAGAAAGAAAAAAATATCGGGAACAAAAAAAAAAAAAAAAAAAAAAAAAAAAAAAAGTTTTGAGAGTAAAAGGTTTGCTTACAAATATTTGGAATTTCTTGCGGATAGGCATTAAGTGCGTCATTGTTTAGAAAAAGGATTTAGTGATGTACAAGTAACTTCAAACAAAGTTTTATTATTTCTATAGAAATAGGTTTATCTCTACTTCATTTTTTACCACAATTTTAACATTATTTAAATATCAGTTTGCCACGGAACCATTCCTTCCGATGACACAAAATAGATAGCAAATTCCTGTCGAATAATTTTTGCTTCAGTAGACGCTCGTTTCTGTAATGGAAACATACAGTTCCTGCGTTTACGTCTTTTCTCCAAATACCTGGCATTAATTCACCATTATCATTGTCTTCAGCATCAAATGTACTGGGCGGTATGTAGAATTGTCTTGAAGAATTTCTACGCCTGAGGAAATTGTGTATACATATAGTTACAATTTTTTCTACATTTTCAGGAGAGAGAAGTAATTGTTTTCCTAATACTCTGAATCGAGTTGATAGAATTCCCAGTACATTTCACACTTATCTGGCCCTAGAAAGCCGATAGTTAAATATTCTTTTCAATTATCCTTTTTCTTGGTGTCCGTGATAAGGTTTCAACAGATTAGGAAATAATGGAAAAGCATCATCGCCCAAAAATACATAGGGCACTGATTCTGTTCGATCAGGAAGAGGACCATCAGATCGTAAATAGTGTATTTGCAAATACACCACCATCTGATATGCGCCATTGAGATCCAACGTTCATGTACATAACCTTGTAATTAGCATTTACTACCACAAAGAGTAATTCACTGAAGAATGTTCTGTAGTTTAAAAAATTCGCTGCCACTGTTGTTTGGTACTTGTATCATCATATGCTTTAGCATTTTTACAATTTTCATGTACCATTGCGGTTTGGAAATAAAATATAAAAATATAAAATTGCAAAATAATTCATGAATTTGAATCAGATGTTAAGTTACAATTGAATTTACCTGTATTTGATCTTGGAGAACTGAAATAATAGCATCACAAACTTCTGGCACAATTTTGGATATTGATTGTTTGGAAATTCGAAATAAGCACATCAAAGATGTATATGAATCTCCAGTAACTAGAAATCTTGAAGTCAGCAGCAAACGTTCCATTGGAAATATTGCGGCCCTGCAGTTTGTATTTTGTTTTCGAATAAACTGTTCAGTTTTAGTAAGTAGTCATTCTATATCATTGCTACTCATTCGAATAAAGTGTTTGATGTGTCCATCCTCAATAAGTCCTGATAACAGATTGTCTTTTTTTTTAAAGAATTTATGAGGCGTTCTACTCCGTGTTGGTTTCTCTCCAAAAAAGTTGGTCTCATCCAGCATTTGCTGCTTCTTTTTTTTTTCTTTTGACTCAAAATAATATAAACAGCAGCAGCTGCTGACAATACATCACTGTCGCACCACATCATCATATACTAACTGTATTATAATTGTGACAGAAAGTTTTTACTTCGCACAGAAAAATAAAGATTGTTGCTCTTGGTGTAGACGGGTAACAACCGTAAACAGTAACACAAGTAAACTGTTCCTAAATTAGGTTTTCTGGTGTGGACGGAATGTTTCTGAAAGTTGCGATCTGTTTCTGTTTCTAGAAACAGACCGCAACAGTTTAGCAACAAGAAGTTCCTCTGTGTTCCTCTGGTGTGGACGCGCCTTTAAACATGGAATGGAGACACACAGCAACAGAACGTACCAGCGTGACTTCAAACACTTTGTTACAGGAAATGTTCAAAATGTCCTCCGTTAGCTAGGATACATGCATCCACCCTCCGTCGCATGGAATCCCTGGAGAATGGCGTATTGTATCACAGCCGTCCACAATACGAGCACGAAGAGTCTCTACATTTGGTACTGGGGTTGCGTAGACAAGGGCTTTCAAATGCCCCCATAAATGGAAGTAAAGAGGGTTGAGGTCAGGAGAGCGTACTAACATACTAACGAAACTAAAATGAGCTCTAACATGGAAAGAAAGCGTTTCAGGACACATGTCCACATAACATATTTTCTTTGTTTGTGTGTGAGGAATGTTTCCTGAAAGTTTGGCCGTACCTTTTTGTAACACCCTGTATTCATATTATATGATTATGTATTACATGAAAGAGCAGATGATTTCTTTAATTTAAGAGAGAAGTGACTTTTTTCCAGATGAGACTTAATTTTATTAATGATTAATAAGTCAAATATTATCAGACTATAATAAATAAAGATTTTTTAAACTACTTTTGCTCTAATCAACCTAACATAAGTCACAAAGAACTTACATTTGCATTCAAAATGGCTATATCCATCCTGGTGGCGATCAAAATGTAACAACTGCATCGATAGCAAACAAAATGGCATAATTGAGTATTTCAAATTTGAATATCTTCCGTTTTATTAGAGATAGGAATTTGAATTTTACATTATATCAACCAGAGTTCAAAAAATGTGTGATTAAATAAAAACCACCCCAAGATCCCATTGCATGTATGTCATTTACTTTTTTGCTCTTCCTGTAAAATTTGAATTTGTGTAATTATAAAGGCTCGTCTACACCAAAAGGAACACAGATGAACATATTGTTCATGTTGCTTGTTCCTGCAACGTGTTCCTTCTACTTATTCCGTCATGTTTCCCAATGTTCCTTATTGTTTAAGTCAACAGTAAGTTTCTTGAAGTTGACTGTTTCCAGAATTAGCGGTAAAGATGAAAGGAAATATATGTAGGAACATTGATAAATGTGGTCGTGTTTAGTGCAGACAGTTTGTTGCTTATTGCTGTTACTTTAGTTGTTTGTGTTCTGTTACATAAATGTTCTAGTAGACGAGTGAAATTTGATACAGTTAATTGAATTTTTAGAAAGAAATATACGGTATTTTAAATTACTAAATGATTCCTGAGTTTGAATTAGTTATTAGCCATTTAAACTGAATTTATTCTTATTTGATCTTGGATGTAATAGCATCACAAACTTCTGTCTCAATTCTTTCTGGATATTCGTTGTATCGAATTCGAAATAGGTACATCAAAGAAATATATGAATCTCCAGTAGATAGAAATCAGCAGTAAATGTACCATTGGAGATATAGCGGCCCTGTAGTTTGTATTTTGATTTTGAATAAACGGTTCAGTTTTGGAAAGTAACCTTTCTAAATAAGTGGTACACATTCGAATAAAGTTTTTGATGTGTACATCCTTACATATCCTGGGGAGCGTGCACAAACTACGTGGCTCGGTCCAGGGAGGGGTGATGGGGTTGGCTGGAAGGCTACGAGTTAAAATGAGGAACAGAACTCACAACACCAAGTGAATATTTATTTCCCTCAGTTAATTATCTCCGTATGAAATTTACAATATTCTGACAAGAGAAAACAGTACAAAATATCTCCTAGAATCAAAAGGGAAAAAAGCTACGTGCTACTTGGTGGGAAGGGGGAGGGGGTGGAGGCAAAGGCCACGTAGGGCTACGTGGAAGGAAGGGGGGGTTCACACGAAGCCAAAATGGAGCACGCTCCACTGATAATAGATAGAGTTTTATTTTTCATTTTTATTTCCTTCTTTTTAAGTTCGGGGTCCAGTCCCAGGGTCCAAATTTCGGTGGGTGCAGGATTTTTTAAGAGTGGTTTTTGATTGTATGAGATACGCCAGGACGTTCAAGTTTAAACTGTAAGTCCCAGAGAAAAGCAACTACCTCTTGACACTATGGCTTAGTATGCCTCATTCTAGAGGACCCAGCCAATCTTCGGGTTGTAGGCTAAGCTAGTCTAGTTTTTTTTTTTTTTTTTTTTTTTTTTTTTTTTTTTTTTTTTTTTTAGATAATCCATGAGCCGATCAATTGCGTGTGGACCAAAAGACTTTTTCTCATCCATCATATAGGGTTTTGCTTCTTTTTACTAAAAGTTGTATAAATCCCAGCTGCTGCTGACACCGCATCATAGCCTAATAACAAAATTATAATTATGAAAAAACATTTTTATTTGCCACAGTGTGGACGTATCACAAATGCAGGGGCGTAGCTATCATAGGGCTAGGCGGTGCAGTGTACCGGGGACCTCACGCTCAGGGGGCCCCCGAGCGCAGCTGAGGGGCCCCCAAGCGCGTCCCAGGGGGCCCCAAGAGTATATATGCTACTGCTCAGGGGGCCCCCAAGCACAGCTCAAGGACCCCCAAGCTCAACTCAGAGGGCCCCCAAGCTCTGCTCAGCTGGCCCCTACCAGCAACTTGACAGAGCTAAAAAAAAAGTCGCCCATCTGGCCAGAGGGACCAAATAATTTTAAACTGTTCCTAAATTATTTTCTGGTGTTTCTGAAAGTTCCAATTAGTTACTGTTTCTAGAAACAGACCTTAACAGTTAGCAACAAGAGGGTCCTTCCAGCATGCGATACTGACCAGGGTTTCCAGCCTGGAGGCAGTGCGCGCATCAGCCCATCCCTCGCCAGGGGCAGCAGGTGCGGCTCGCACGCAGGGTCGATGCCTATCTTCACCGCGTAGTCCCGCACCTCTGCAACGCAACAAAAAAACAGGTTTGATGCCAAATAACTATGTACTTACACATGTCTGATGGCGTTACATATCACCGATACAAAGTTTAAAATGATGTCCTGAGGAGTAGCGGTAAATATGTTCATATCACAAATATAACTATGAATAGGCTAATATGAACACAGAAGAGGAGACATAAAGTAAAGCTATCACTGCAAAATGAAGGCCAGACGCAGTAAATAAGCATTTCACTACACCGGTCAATCGAGTGACTGAGCTTGGCACACGCCGCAACCGTATGAATGGAGGAACACCATTTAGTAACCTACAGACGAAAGAACAAAACATAAGTAGTGCAGACGATAGTAAAAAAAAAGTAGTCTGTGAAAGGACAGACCAGATCAGACAAAAGGAAAAAATATTGAAGTGCAATATAGGGGCAAATTTTCGATTCAAACTTTTAGCCGTACGTTGGAGTTTTCTTAAAGACTTCAAACGGTTAATTATAAATGTACAACGTGAACAGACACTGATTCGTGCTAGGATAAAACAAATACGTATATAAAAGCCAATCTAAATTCACGAAAGAGTAAATTTGTTATTAACGAGCTCGTGTAAATGTTGGCGCCACAGAGAGTTGTTGAGAAGTGGTACACTAATAACAGAATTTGGCGACTGCATGAAAGAGGTATAGTACTGTAACATGGATAAAATTGTAATAGAACTCCACAGACCGACGAGACGGAAGCGTGATAGGGCCTCTGTTGTTTCTCATATACAATAATGATTTGTGTGACATAATAAAGGGGATGAAAAATTATTTGCCGATGATGCTATTATTTATCATGAAATCAAAACCCAGGAACATAGCGATTTTTTACAAGACGATATTATGAAAATAATTGCGTGGTGTAAAGACTGGCAGTTAGAGTTAAACGCTAAAAAGTGCCAAGTCATGCGTATAAGTAAAAAGATGACACCATTTAGCTCTGAATATACAATTAATGGTACTGTCCTTAGAACTGTGGATTCCGCTAAATACCTACGGGTAACAATTTGTAATAATTTGTCGTGGAATGAACATATCGAGAATGTAGGCCTAATTGGGAAAGCAAATCGTATGCTCCGATTTCTAGGTCGTAATTTAAAACAATGCACTCCTAAAGTAAAATCGATTGCATATAAGTCACTAGTGCGTCCTCACTTAGAATATTGTTGCTTTGTATGAGGTCCCCATCAAAATGGATTAATGGAGGCATTAGAGATGGTCCAGAGAAGGGCCGCCCGATTCGTGACAGGTATATATAGTTGGACGGAAAGCGTAAGTGCGATGTTGAAGGAGTTAGGTTGGGAAGACCTGGAACACCGAAGGCGTTGCTCTCGACGGAAGCCAATTGAAAAATTCTCGACTGACATATTTCAGAATGACAGCAAAGAAATATTGCTACAAGCAACATTCGTATCTCGGAATGACCGTGAAAATAAGATAAGAGAAATCAAGGCCAGAACCGATTCTTTTCTGTTTTCATTTTTTCCACGAGCGATTAGGGAATGGAATAGAAAGGATTTACCGGGCGAGTAAACTTAAAATCCGACAGGAGTAGCTTTCTATAAAGCTCTTTGGCAATCCTGATCTGGGTTTTCCATGGTTTTTCCCAGATCATTCCACGCGAATGCTGGGATGGTTCCTCACAATAGCCCATGGGCGCCTCCTACCATATCCCGTATATCCCTTCCAAACTATAACCCTTTCGGATAGGGATAGGTGCAATGCACCCTCTGCCACACACTTTTAGTGAATCGCAGAGTAATAGTAATAATAATAGTATCATAATCGGTAGTATGAAAGCAGATTTTGTTGAAATAATACACAACTTTGCAAAAAAAAAGGTAATTACGAGTGTAAACTTATATTGGTTTACATATATACTCAAAGTTTGCTTGCGATCTACATTTTTTTTTTTTTGTAATTACCTGTTTTATGTGTTAGGCCCTCTTCACACTGCGCAATTCCAAGGCGACGCGAAGTATTCTGAGAGTATCGAGTAAATCACTTCCAAAGTTGTGTACTGGGGAGGCACAAGCGGCGCCACTCTCACGAGACGCGCATCCGTCGGGTAGCGTTGGCAGCTATCCCGATTTTCTGTGGTCTTGGGATGCGTCCCGTTTTACCCTCGATCGATACAGCAAGAACCATGAGGTAAAAAGCTATCACTCATCGCAAAAAAAGAGAAGAAATTGCATGTTACACCTCGAGATACATCGCACCCAACCAGCTGTGTTATTCGCGGCTTATGTTACAATAGATCCAACTAACTTGCACATTGTAAAAAAAAAAAAAAAAAAAAAAAAAAAAAAAAAAAAAAAAAAAAAAAAAAAAAAAAAAAAACAGTTTAGAATATCACATGGAGGCAAAAACGATATAGAAAAACACCAGAAAAGGCAATGAACAAAAGAAAGCTAATTTAACAACACCACAGTCATCATCAGGCACAGCGCAAGACAGTACTAACTACTCTTATCCACAGAGCGCTGGCAATATGTGATAAAGACAGCCTTCCTAGTGAGTTAAAACATCTACGTGATACCTTCAGAAAGAATGGGTACAATGAACATCAGATACAGTTGGCATTCTGGGAAATGAAACGCAGGCCTAATAAACACGAAAATGGTCCACACGATAAATTAGCCTTATTGCCGTACTCTGGCGCCACAACATCTAGGGCCGCAAGAGTCCTGGCAAGAAATGGCATTAAGACCATTTTCCTACCACCACCAAAATTGAGAAACATTTTGCGCTTTCCAAAAGATGACCTTGCCCTTCTTACATCCGGAGTTTACTGCATCCCGTGTGAATGTGCAAAGGAATACATCGGCCAGACCATACGGTGCGTACAACAACGTTGTTTGGAACACGCCCGACATGTTCGCCTGGGGCAAAAAGACAAATCAGCAGTGGCGGAACATAGTTTGACAGAAGGACATGGTTTCGATTTCGAAGCGACTAAGGTGCTGACACATGCGAGAGGCTTCTGGGACAGCGTCATTAAAGAAGCATTTGAAATTCGCTTCGCGTCTGATTTGGTTAACAGGGATTGTGGGTTCCAGATAAGTGATGCATGGATTCCTGTTATTGAGGCTGCTCGTCACCAACGCTCTGCTTTTTGTGTTCCGCGGGCGTCTAATGACATCTGAGATGCTGCTAGGCAACATAACAACGTCTGTCGTTGCCATGCCAGTTTACAAACAACACGCTCAAGGCTGACATCAAGGCAGACTTCAAGACTTACAACTGAACCTGAAGATGGCGACGGAGCATAAGTCGCAGAAATATTGTGTATTAATAATAATATTACTCGGTTTGTTTCCCGAGAAACGTTTATAGATTTGTTTCTCTCGGTGTTATTGATCGTTTATTTAGAATAAAAAAATTTTGAATGCGAGGCCAGTGCGAAGAAAGAGTCTCTACGCTCTATCAATCTCCCTTAGCCCTTAGGTTAAGGGATTCTTGTCAGAAGTACGTACTAGCCGTCTTGGCATTGCCTTCTTTTATTTGCTGTTTCTGTGTAAGTGCTTGTTTTACTTTTATATTTTTCATTTCTGTTGAGCCTTTTTTAATTAATTTATTTATTTTTTATTGTTATTATTATTTTTTACTTTTTTATTTTTTGTATATATTTATTTAATTTAACCGTGTAAGTGATTTCCTTTTGCACTGTATTTGTGGTTTTCTCACTCGTTATCTTCTGTCTGGAGTGTGAGCGAAAGAGAAGAATAGAGAAAGGGGAGGGGAGAGAGAAATGTTATTGTACTTATTTCAGTTTTAGAAACTGTTTGAAGGTATACTGGTATGCAATAAATTTACATCAACATTAGAGGAGCTGTTTCCACTATCAGATTCCCATTATCCGTACATACATAAATATATAAAACTGAAAATTATTTTTAAGCAGAATGGAAGGTAAAAGAGAAATAGGGAAAGTATGAAATGATGTACAGAATGGTTAGTGAGATAGTAAGTAAAAGAAATAGGAACACCATGGAAACAGAAAGAATAGATTGCACATTAGCCAAAGAACCACATGAGGTGTTGATTAGATGGCAAAAATATAGAGAATGTTTCTATAAGAGTGATCAATACCAAGTGAAATTGAAGACGGGACACAGATAACAGATGGTGGAAAGCGGTATGACATCTTGGAAGCAGAAGCAGAAAAGGCACTGAAGGAGACGAATAATCGGAAAGCATGTGGAATCGATAAGTTGCCAGTAGAAATGTTGAAGAGTTTAGGAAACAGAGCAAGGAAGGAAATAGCCTATTTTTGCAAATGACAAAGGGGAATGGCCGGATGACATTCTCACAATGGTAATGATACCAATTTTTTTAAAAAAGAATACAAATATCTGTGAAGAGCACAGTACTATCAGTCTAATTTCACATGCAGCTAAAGTATTGTGGATAGTGCTGGAAAGCTAGAAGAGGAACAGTTTGGACTTAAAACAAGAGATGCTATTGGCCTGTTAATTCATTGACTTGGAAAAAGCTTTTGACAGGGTGCAATGGAAAAAGCTGATGGATATCTTGAAGAGGAAAGGAGTAGGATGGAGGGAGAAAAGGATTATACAAAAAGTAAGATTAAAGATTGGAAAAGAGATATCGGGAAAAATAAATATTGGGAGGGGCGTTAGACAAGGTTGTTGCCTTCCCCCATTATTGTTCATTTAAACCTAAAAGAGATTATTGGGAAATGCTTAGATGAAAAAGAGGAGTGCGTATTGGTGGCAAGAGAAAAGAATGTACTTATTAGTTTTGCCGACGATGTGGTCTTTTTAGCAGAAAGCGAACGAACTCTAGACAAAATGCTGAAAGGAATTATGCTTGTGGAGTATGGATTGAAAATCAGTACAGCAAAAACGAGTACAGGAAACATAAATATTAAGAAAGGACAAGATTATATCAACTAAGTAATAGCCCTCAAATATCTGGGAAATACAACCACCGAGGGCTTGAGATGCCACTAAGAAGTGAAAACTTGTATTGCTGTAATGAAGGAAGCGTTTAATAGGATTAGGAGAGATTAATTGGGAAAGTAGATAAAGCACTGAGAAAAAGACTTGGTAAATGTTTTGTATGGAGTGTGACACTATTTAGGGAGAGAGGAGGGATAGCAGCATTTAAAATGTGAAGGAGAATGGAGAGAGGATAAGCTGGATGTTGAAATGCTGGAAAGAGTTGGTGAGAGGAGGAAACTACTCCAAGTCATAACGGAAAGAAAAAAAAAAAAAACTGGATAGAAATTGATAGGGGACTGCTTGTTAATAGATGCTTTGGAAGGAATAGTTTGTGGGAGGAGAGTGAGAGGAAGGTGCAAGAAGACAAATAACATCAAAGGAAACGGAAACTACATGGAATGAAGAGAAACAGCCATGTGAAAACCTGCCTTAGAGCAGAACACTAATGATGATTATGATGATGAGTAAAATGTGAAATACCGTCAACGAACTTCTCGCTGAAGAAGGTGCCCATACATTTATTATTTTTACTACAATAGGAATGTGGAGGAAATGATGGCGAGATAAGTGAAAGAGGAAGACAAGCAGAGGCGTTCCTAAGGAGCATTAGAAGCCTGATATGGAATAAAGAGGTGCCACAGAGAAGCAAGAGAGTAATCTACCATACGTACTATGCGCCTACCTTGACTTATGCTGCTGAAACGTGGACAATGAAAAAGCGGGACATCAGCAGAATACAAGCAAGTGAAATGAAGTTTTTTAAGAGGTAGAATGGGAGTTACTAAAATGGACAGAATAAGGAATGAAGTGATTAGACGCACCATAAAAGAGGATCCCCTACATGAAAGGGTAGAGAGGATCAGAATGAGATGGTATGTACATGCAAAGAGAATGGAGGCTCAGAGAATCCCAAGAAAAATCCATGAAATTAAGATCCATGGTAAACGACAAAGAGGAAGACCAAGAGACGGAAGGCTGAAAGGAGTGGAGGAGGGTTTTACGGAAGAGAGGAGAGGACTGGAACAAAGTGGTGACAGAGAGGTGGTGAGATGAAAGAAGCAAATGGAGAGGCTTGTGCATAAAGCAGACCTGGCTAGAGGCTGGAAACTGTTGAGGATGATGATGATGACTACACAATTCGTTCAATAGGGCATTATTATTAGACAACAAAGCCTGAGCAGGTGGCAGTAGAGTGTTCGCGAGTGAACCAGTTCTTTTGAACAGTTCTTCTGAAAGAGCGAGTGAGCTGTCGCTTACTAAGAGTGAAAGGTAGTTCTTGGAGCTCTTGAGCCGTTTGTTTGGCCAGGGTGTCGAAAGGTACGCGGTCTCGTTTGAACTAGCTTGAATCGAGTGAGCGGCATCAATAAAGACGGATTTACGTGGTTCACTTTTCTTAATCCCTCAGGACGAATCACTCGCGGTGAAAGTGAAGTTGAATTCACTTTTAGTTTACATATATCATCACAAATGAACCATTCAATTCACTTTAAGATGGCAACAAACAAACGTGTGCTAGTTGTAGTGGATTTAATTTTCAGAAACTTCACCTAAGGAATTAAAAGGTACATCGTGCAGAAAGTTAATTGAAAACATAGAAGTTGGTAAACGAGAAATAGGAGCTTGCGGCATTGTAGAATGGGTATTGGAAGATAAAATGACATTTAAAAATCCATCTTCGAATGTGTGAATCACAAAGATTTGTTGTTAAAAAGCTCTGCATCTACTACATCCACATCCATACTCTGCAATTGACAGACATTGTGGGTGGCAGAGGGTGCTAAGCACCAATCTTAATTCTGCGCATTTCAATCCCGAATAGCACGAGGAAAGAAATAATATATAAAAGCATCACTACGGCATCTTATTTCTCGAATCTTATCCCTCCGGTCATTGCGACCCAAACAGGTTGGTGGAAGAAGTATCTTACTGCACTCGTAGGTCATAGAATTTCGCATATTCTCCAATAAATTTAAACGTAAATGACGTCGTCTGTCTTCCAAACTATCCCAGCCAAATCTATGTATCAATTCTGTGACGCTTTCATAAGGGCTGTAACAACCAGTCACGAATCGAGCGGCTCTCCTCAGTACCCTCTCCACTGAGTCAATCAGGCCCTTGAGATACAAATCCCAAACTCCACAACAGTAATCCAGATGCGGACGCACTAGTGTTTTATACGGTATTTCCTTTGTATGAGCATTACAATTCCTCAGAATGCTACCTATGAATCGTAATTTAGAATTAGCTTTGCCTACGACGGAAGTTATGTGCAAGTCCCATTTCATGTTGCTTTGTGCTGTTACCCCCAGATACTTCAGGGAATCAACTGTGTCAACAAATGAATTGTTTACTTTGTACTCGTGAGCAAACTGATTCTTTCTGTTAGTTATTCGCATTGCCTTGCACTTTTAGTAATTAAGTGTAGGCCTATGCTGCCATTTAAGGCACCATTCGGAAACAGCATCCAGATCGCGCTGAATTTCGAAGCAATCGTCAGAGCACCTTTACTTATTTCCCTATAGATAACTGCATAGTCGGCAAACAATCCCAACCAGCATTTAACGTTGTCACCTAGATCGTTTATAAAAATTAAGAAAAGAAGTGATCCTATTACACTTCCTTGAGGAATGCCAGAAGTAACATTTAGCTTAGAAGAGGCTTTCCCGTCAACAACGACATACTGTGATCGACCAGTTAGAAAATCACGTATCCATTCGCAAATCTGATCCGATATACCGTATGCTCGAATTTTCGCTAAAAGTCGGTTGTGTGGTACAGAATCAAAAGCTTTCTGAAAATCTAAGAATATTGCATCAACTTGCGAACCTGCACCGATAAATTTAATTAAGTCTTGGGAAAATTGGGCCAATTGAATTTCACACCATCTCTTCTTCCAACATCCGTGTTGATACGGTGTAAGTAACTTGTTCTCATCTAGAAACTTCATAACATTCGAGTATAAGACATGCTCCAAAATTCTACTGTATTCAGATGTTAAAGATATGGGTCGATAATTCCTATGATCACTCCGATCTCCTTCATTGCTCACCATTAATTACAATATAGGACACTAATGAGAAAATGTCTTCCGGTTAAACTGAAGTTAAATACTACTTCCAGGTTTCTTGCAACTGCTAACTGCTTTGAAACACATTCACTTTACCTAGAATCACAATGGAAAGATTTTAAAAATAAAATAAATGTTTTTTCTTTCCATTTAAAAACAATTACGTGTTCAATCAAAAACAAACAGTAGCGATCGATCCAGGAAGAGATATCACTTCGATATTTTGACTGTTTACATGCGTCACTCTTGATGATTCATCCGAGTGAAACACCGAAAGTGAAAGAAAAGTTAAACACGAGCCATTTCTTTCATCCGTCGTCTTGGATGAATCTCTGTTTACACAGTTCACTTTCCTTTCACTGCGAGTTATTCATCCGGAGTGATTTCGAAAAGTGAACCGTGTAAACCCGCCTTTAGTTTCGGCTTTTTCAGTGTCCGCCACGCGTCGCCCGACTGTTGTCCCCTCCGCCGACGTTCGCTCTGTTCTACACCACAACACCAGTCATTGTTTGACCGCTCCGCTCTACAGTCCAAACGAACTTGTTCGTTTCTCCGCCCGTTCGTTCGTTCTTTACTTTCTGGTGGCAGGTGAGTCGTTCTCCGTTCCAGCGCACAGCGGTGCAGTATCAGTGGTGGGGGCGTAACTATTGGAGGGCTTCGGTGCAATGAAACGGGGCCCTAACCTAGCTACGCCACTGCCAGTGGTGAGTGAGTTTGTTCGAATCTGACAGACCTGCCGATCCACTTCTCTCTCTCCGCTAGGTTGTATTGTACTATACGTTCTGTTACGTTTTTAATCTAAATTACGCCTCAGAGATGTTTAGTAGGGAGAAACTGTATTAGCTGCACATATCACATTATGTCACGTCACAGGGCAGGGGGGGGGGGGGGAAGACCACAGCGAGAGTGGTGTGTTTAGTTCGCCAACCCGCCGCCAGGTGTCAGCACCAGAGGGCGCCACCATTAACCATGCGACATAGACTCATTTGACATAGATTGCGTCGTTTCTCTCAAGTGATCCTGAGAAAACGAATACTGTATTGTCAGAACAGCGTGATACAAGCCTTAAAATCTAGTAAAAAATGTATATTAAGCATAAGAGCCTATACCAGCTCGAAGGCTAGAAAAACCAGCATCAATACATAGGTAGCCAGTCATTGTGAAATCTCAAAGTCGAGTATTAGTCGCTATTCCGAGCGTATCATTACGGATTCACTAGCGTGGAATGTCCGCGACATGTCATATACTGCTTGCTGGTATAAATGAGAGATCCCTCAACAGTCGTTATTACCAAACCTGCAATTTTCTTCCTAGGACCTTCGAAGAGCATTTTGTCATGTCTTATTGATATTTTAAATTATTATCATTCATTAATTGTTTAGTTACCATAAAGTTAACTTTTAAAAATAACTTTTTTAGCAGAATGTCATCACTTTTCATCAATAACAAAGGAAATCCGCTTGGTTGCTGATAGCATTCGTGATTAAATTTTTTCCTAGCATTTTGTCCTCACAGCGGACGCGTATGTCGTGTTTCTATATAGGTATATCGGCGCACATAACCGCTTTCGCCCGCTTTGAAATTCCAGTCTTCGGTGCGTTCCTAAACATGTGGTTACCGGTAATAGGTCCCGGTCAGAAAAATCCGGTTATCCATCGCGGTCCGCGTTTTTTTAGGTCAGCGTAGTACGGAATTTCTGTCCGCAGTAGGGAAGGGGCTCCCCTATCGCGGCGCCCGCCTGGGCAGATTGACACACATTTGTTTTTCAAAAGCTGCTATTAAGAAATAACTTTGACCAAACAGTGTACAAGAGTTTAGTTCCAGTAGCCATCCATAATGATGACACCTGAAATCACTTGAGTGTGGTGGGCCCTAAGGTGTATTGTAAAGACATGCTGTCCTCTGCCTATTCTGTAACACCACATTCTGGACGAGAGGGTGTAGAGTTCCTTTGCTGCAGTTACTTGTATGTATATGGCAACTTATAGAATTGTGGTGTATGTATGGACATATGTGTGTGTGCGTGTTACTATGTGGTTGTGTGTCTAATTATGGTGATAGGAGTCTAATCTATATCGATATTTCACCATCAGTGGCCACCTATGTGTTGATGGTAGACGTAATCAGTTGGGTGTGATGAGCACTGATGTGTGTGGCAAAGACATATCACACTTCGCACATGCTGCAACTCTTCTGGACGTAGGGTGTTCTGTCCCTTTCCTCGAGTTACCTGTATGTGTGTAGTGATGTATGGAACTGTGTCTATGTATGGACTTGTGAGTGTGTGTGTGTATGTGTGTCTTTCTATGTGGATGTGTCTGTATCACGATATGATTATACTCGACTTTGAGATTTCACAATGACTGACTACCTATGTGTTGATGATACATGTATTCAATTGGGTGTGATGAATAATCCGTACCGCATAAGTACTGAGATGAATGGCGAAAACATGTCATCCTTTGCACATACTCTAACATGTCTGTCTGATGATTTTTGGCCAGTAATGGGGGATCTGTCCCACTTTTTCGTTGTCATGATTGGGCTAGTTGTTGTGTCGAGCTCGCTGTAGTCATGGAAATGCACGTGTGTGTGCCTCTTTCTGTGTATGTATAGTGATTCCTTCCTTCAACTCGTTTGTCTGGATGTATGATGTGCTGATCCTACACTTATGTTTGTGTATGCTTATGTGTGGTGACGTATGGATTTGTGGGCGAGACCTAGTATGAACATTTGGAGTTATGATATCTGTCTGATGACCAAGTTTCTACTGCTACTCATGGTACCTGGGGACATATGTTACTGTATATCAGAAAAGGCTGAGATGTGGGATAGACGTGGTGGTGCTGATGTGAACAGTTTTGTACCTAGGACACATGATACTGGATAGCAGAGAGGTCTGTAGTGTGAGATAAATCAGACGATGTTGGTGTGAAGAATTTGGTACCTTGAACACATGTTACTGATGATTTTTTTGGTCAGTCATGAGTCATTCGGCTTCTCTACCACTTTTTCGTTGTCATAATTGGGGTGGTTGTTGTGTCGAGCTCACTGTAGGCGTGGGTGTGCGTGTATGAGCGTCTATCTCTGTGTCTGTATGTGTAAATAGGATGACACATTACTTAAACTCGTCTGTCTGGATGTATGATTTGCTGTTCCTCCACCTAAGTTACTTTGTGCTTATGTGTAGAGACGTATGGATTTGTAGGTGAGGTCTAGCATGAATATAAGGGGTTCTGGTGTCTGCTGATATTTAAGTGTCTATTGCAACTAATGGTACCTGGGGGCACTGTTAATGAATGGCTGAAAGGGTTGCGGTGTGGGGGAGACGTGGTGGTTACCTATGTATTGAAGGTACATGTAATCAATTGGGTTTGATGAACACTATTTATGGGATAAACACTGTGGTGAAAACATGACATCTTTTGCACACCCTCTCTCTCGTCAGGCCGATGATATGTGAGGAGAGTTCTGTTTTTCAGTCAGTCATGAGGTAAGAGAGTACTGCACCACTTTTTCGTTTCCATGATTGATGCCGGTAGTTGTGCTGAACTTGCTTTAGACATGGACATGTGTATCTGCATCTCTCTTTGTGCATGTAGGTGTAAGTATGGTGATACCTGACTTTAACTCGTCAGTCTGATGATTTTTGTAACGAGAGTTCTGTCCAGTTAATCAGTGGTTACGACAATTCTGTCTCACTTCATCGTTTCCATAATGCTTGCTGTTGTTTATGTGGAACTCGCTGTATGCATGTACATGTGTGTGTGTACGTCTCTCTTTCTCTGGGTATGTATACCTTAATATGGTCAGACCTTCCTTTAACTCGTTTGTCTGGATGTAGGATGTGCAGTTCATTTCCTCCACTAATGTATGTGTGTGTCTTCTTCATCTGTGTGAGTTCTAACTTGGTACTGGTTGTTGTGTCGAGCTCGCTGTAGGCATGGAAATGTGCGTGTGTGCGTGATTCCTCTGTGGATTTGAGTTTAAAATATATGGTTATAGAATTATACTCACCATCAATGTGTGCTTCTAACCATTGTTTCAGGGCTTAGGCACTCTCCCATTCCACTGTGCTGTTTACAGTTTACTGCTGTTTGTGTTGGCATACGAACTGTGTTTCTCACGTTTTTCTCTATATGCACTTCGGGGTAAAAATCATTTATAGGTGAGGGTGCTGAGGGGGTGTGCCAGAGAAGCGAAGTACTTGGGTACAAACCCACAGTCAGACCATTGCCTATAGTAGTGTAGTATGGAGTCCACATTTTTTGTACATCAAATACAGGGTGCAAAGGAGGGTAGCTAGATTTATTAGTGGAAAATATTCAACAAGTGACATAGTAAATGAGCTGGGCTGGATGTAACTCGAAGATATAAAGAGTGTTGGTGGAGGGGGGGGGGGCTGTATATGGCGTATAATTATATTAGAATGGATATTGGTAGAAAAATTCTGAGTGGTGAATGGAGCCCAAGTTGACCGTGACCACAATCTGGCACTGGACTTTAGGTGATGAGGCCTGAGTGGATAAAATATCCAAACACGCACTTGCATATACAAATGACCTAACAATTTACGACAGTTCAAGTATGGGCGCTGTCTTCGGCGTAATAATATGTGCCTATGAAGACATTTTGGATACTTGTCAATGTGTGGATATCTTCTACGAAAAATGTGGGTTATAATGTCTGTTTGATGACCATGAAACTATCAATTAGCTAAGAGCATTATGGTAACTTTATCGTGTGCACTGTGTTTTTTCCATACCTTTGTCTATGAATGAATTTTTAAATTAGGTGTTTGTCGTGGCTATCTTGACTTCCCAGTCTATCTTGTATTATTACTGGCACACTGCTGTCGTTACACATGACAAATTTCAACGACCATCCAAAATTCTAGTATTTCCAGCATATCAGGCTTTTTTCGGGCTTTGTGCCTCGTCGATGCCATCGTCATTAGAGGTGAGAAAGGATGTATGGCAAGGAACGGTGAGGAATTCGGCCATGTACTTTAGAAGGTCTCTTTCCCTGCATTTGTCTGGAGTGATTTCAGGAATCCAGGCACTCTTCCATTTCACTGTTCTGTTTACAGTTTGCTGCATTTAGGTTTGGGGTACGAACTATTTTTCCCAGGTTGTTCACTATATGTCCCTCGGGGCAAAAATCGTGATGAATGGATGTACCAGAGAAACGAATAACTTGTGTTATAAACCCACAGTCAGACCATAGATTGTATGTAGTGGTGTAATATGGGGTCCACAGTTTTTGTACTTGAAATGTAGTGTGCAAGGGAAGGCAGCTATAGTGTAAATATGGTGATATCTTTCTTTCACTCATCTGTCTGCATGTAGTTCATTTCCACCACTAATGTGTGTGTGTTTTGTGACGTATGCAGCTGTGAGTGAGCATCCAAAGTACGACATTGTACCTGTGTTAAGAAAGGCTCTTGAATATACTCATGCCTTTGTGGTACTGGGGGCACATATTCCTAGATGACTTGTTGTTATGTGGGTGATATGAGATGATGCTGATGTGAACAGTTTCATACTTGTGCACATGCTAGTAGATGGCAAAGATGGCTGATGTGTGTGAGAGGCGAGGCGATGCTAATGTGAACAGTTTGGTACCTGGTAGCTGCTACTGATGGATTTTTTCTGGTTCCAGGGTAAATGAAACTATAGAAAAAGTGTGTACATCTCCTCATCAGGTATTGTTCTCACTGTTTGCTATATATTCTTTACAATTACCACTCGTGTTATACCTTCACTGCCCATACCTACATCCATTTGCCTTATACCTGCCCCAAATCCTTCTTAAAACTTATCCTTTAATTAGTGCAGGTGTGTTTTTTATCCATAGAGCAATATGTTGAGTTTAGAGACAAGAGACGAACGTGATATTAAAATTGTTCATCCGACTGGCTGACTGTTTACTCTCCCTGAATCCAGTATGAATGCTGGTTTAGGTCACCTAGGACCACGTTAGGCCTTCGTTTGTTTTGAATCTTTGCGAGGACCTTTCTACCTCCGGTCAGACGCCTTAACCACTGAGCCACTGTCGAGGTGCTGAGGTTTGATGTTTATATGAATTCTTTCTTCCTCGTGACATTCGAGTTTGAGATACCCCGTAAGTTGCACGTGTATTTTATTCACAGCAACGTGTGACATAGAGTATGTGTCACCCACACAAAAACATCTCTCATCTCATAAACATTAGCAACGTTTAATGGTATACATGCTTTGGCATGGAATTTCATAATGTGTAAGGCAATAGATGGATATAAAACAAAGAATCAGGTAAAAAGGGGGTGTAGGATGTGTAGGCAAGAGAAGCCTATGACACACATGGAATGAAACCATAAGTATTGAATGATGTCTTACTATGCAATAAAATATATTATGAAATTTCAATCAATCTGTACCATTTATCAAGAAATAAAGTTTTTTATTTATCGAAACCCCTACCCAACAATTTTGTATATTCCTTGAGTATGATGGAGCAGTATAGTATTCTTATTACGAGAATGAAATACTATAAATAAAATAGAGAAAAACTTTTTAAAAGTGACGTATCTCAAAAGGCCTGTTGGGTTAAGAGCATGACCATCAAGGGTAATAAGAAAATTGGGGTGGGTAAAAAAATGGCAGTTAAATACATACAAAGATAATAAGGTAAGTAAGGGGGGAGGGGGAGGGTTTCGCAGTCAGGATTTGTTATTTGAGCCAAAAAAACTATTTGCAGCAGGCAACAATAAGTTTTGTCCAAAACATATGAAAAATAATTTTAGTATTTAATTTATGGTAATTTAACAATTAATCAATTAAAACAGTTCAATATATTAATAACACGTGACAAAATGCTAGGAAGAAATTTAATAACGAACGCTATCAGTAAGCAAGCGGATTTCCTCAGTGTTATTGATGAAAAGTGATGACATTCTGCTAAAAAGTTATTTTTAGAAGTTAATTTTATGGTAACTAAACAATTAATGAATGATAATAATTTGAAATATCAATAAGACATAAAATGCTCTTCGAAGGTCCTAGGAAGAAAATTGCAGGTTTGGTAATAACAACTGTTGAGGGAACTCTCATTTATACCAGCAAGCAGTATATAACATGTCGCGGACATTCCACGCCAGTGAATCCGTAATGATACGCTCGGAATAGCGACTAATACTCGACTTTGAGATTTCACAATGACTGGCTACTATGTGTTGATGCTGGTTTTTCTAGCCTTCGAGCTACCAGACTTTAAGGCTTGTATCACGCTCTTCTGACAATACAGTATTCGTTGTCTCAGGATCACTTGAGAGAAACGACGCAGTCTATGTCAAATGAGTCTATGTCGCATGGTTAATGCCGAATCAGAATAATTTTTTGTGTTCTGCTAGTGCTGTTCCTGCTCCAAATGTCAGAACATGTTATCCACCGATCTGCTCTAGAAACTTCATAAAGTTAAAGTATGTATCATGTTCCAGAACTCGAAAAGCGGTTGTTTTTCCATACCTTTGTCTGTGAATGAATTTTTAATTTGTCGCGGCTATCGTTAACTTCTCCGTCTAGCGAAATTTCATGCCGAGTTAATGACGTATTTCCATTTAGGCCGTTAACGTATTTTAAAGGAAAAATTTATGCTTTTAAATCGTCTATAACTTATTTTTTATTCAATAACAACAACTCAAGCAGTTTTTCTGTTCGTCCAGGATGATAACAAATTTTCGATTTTCGCGTATTATAACTCGAACAGACGACGTATTTGCCTATTTTAGAATGCTTCGTTGAGGATAGACACCAGACACATGATTCTGAAATAGCACCAGCAAGCAGCCGCATTCCCTAATGATATTCTTAGTGTATAGCGGTAGCTTGTGACGTCGCTAATATGCGCTGAAAATAAGATGGCGTGTGACACTTGTTGTGTAGCAGTATGTGACGTTCGCCGCGGGGGTGTTGTGTCAGAAATACTAAGGCTGAGGATCCTGCTGTCGCGTCATAGGTTAGCGGTACATCCCAGAAATAGCCGTGCCAATTGAGGTCAGCGACGTCGGCCGGGTGGTGACAAGCCGTGCGATCGACAGGTGAGGTGCCCTCTGGTGCTGGCACCTGGCGGCGGGTTGGTGAACTAAACACACCATTCTCGACGTGGTCTTCCCCCCCCCCTGCACTGTGACGTCACATAACGGGAGATGTGCCAGCTAATACAGTTTCTACCTACTATCAGGGGCGTAGCTACTATGGGGCTAGGCGGTGCAGTGCACCGGGGCCGTCACGCTCAGGGGGCCCCCAAGCATACCACAAGGGGCCCCTAAGCGCACCTCTAGGGACCCTCAAGCGCAGTTTAGAGGGCCCAAGAGCCTTCACGGCAAACTGGCGACCTTATTTTTTTTTTTTTTTTTTAGCTCTACCGTCGTCTAAAGGGCTCCCATCCTCAGTCCACGGGACCCCTACCAGCACTCAAAGCAAAAAAAAGGTCGCCCGTCTGGCCTGGGGCCCATAATAAATTTTTTTGCACTGGGGCCCTTGTTGACCTAGCTACGCCACTGCCTACTATGTTTAAATGACTACTCCACACGTAATCGTACATAATCGTGACACGCAAGGGCGTATCCAGGATCAAAGCTAGAGGGGTGAAACATTTGAGCTGGGGGGGGGGGGGGGCAACTCATACTGGTTTCGAGGATTGGGGTGTGGCACTTAAACATGACGATTTCTTACGAAATGAAACTCAAACCTATTGAGGAAACTATTTTTATTATTGATAATATAGTAATCCAACCACCTAATCTAAGGATCTACTATGTAGTAAATTAAGATCGTAACTCATTTATAGTTTATGTAAACATTAATCGTCTCGGATTCTTAGAAAATTTTTCAATATCTTTGTTTCTCAATATCTCACGGTGTTCTTTCACGAAATTTCGATGCACATTCATCAGGCATAATCCAGTCAATTTTTCACAAAGTGCTGCTGAGCCAGTTATTCATTCGTTGAAGCGTACTGAAGGCAACTTAATTTTTCTTCCAGGGGGGCAGCAGCCCCCCCCCCCTGCACCTAGCTGGATACGCCCATGTGACACGATGTCTTTTTTTTATATATTTTTTCATTGCTTTGCGTTGATGATGTGTCGTTCGCGAGTGAACCGGTCTGCCTGATGTGGGCAAATTTGCACAGAAAAAGGAAGTAGGATGCCGAACGAAAAAAGACTCAATTATTATTTGTGAATAGTTAGGCAGGGTTTAGAGACCGGACCATATCTGGAAAAATGGGCCCCGTAGAAACGGGCTCCCGAGGAAGGGTTCTCCCAATGCTCAACAAGACGATCCCTTGCACAATTATTACACGATCCAGATTTGGTATCCGGTCCGGGTTTCCCCAGCCCGTTTTCTGGCCGATTTTTTTTTTTTTTTTTTTTTTTTTTTTTTGTTTGGGCTTTACGCCTCGTCCACAGCGCGGTCATTAGAGGCGGGGTGGGATTGGACAAGGAACGGGAAGGAATTCGGTCATGGCCTTTTTAACTGGAGTGATTTGCGGAAACCATGGAAAACCCAAATCTGGATGCCCGAACGGGGATTCGAAACCACGTTCTCCCGAATGTGAGGCCAGAACGTTAATCGTTCACCCACGCTCGGTCAGATTTTCCGATTCTGCAGGTCAATTTTTGACAGTATTATTTTGAATTGCGTTTGTTAGTGGTTTATCAGCGTTTTTATATTTTTATTTATCTACGGTAGACAGGGCCGGCGTTAAGGGGGGGTAAGCGGGTCAAATGTACCCGGGCCCCACCGGCTGATGGGGGGCCCCGATCACCGGCTGCAGGGGCCCCAGGCCTCGAAGTCAAGAATCCGCCCATTGTCGCCCCGCTAGTTTGTAGATTTGTAGAGTAAAAAAAAAAGGTCGCCCATTTTAACCCGGGCCCGAAATTCCTAGCGCCGGCCCTGACGGTAGAACTCTAATTATCCGAATCAATTAGGACCGGACCCCATTCGGATAATCAAAATTCGGATAATTGAATTTTTTCCGAAAAATTACTGTATTTATGTTGAAAACGGGAGAAAAAACCATTTTTAAAGAAATTTTTTTAATTCATTAAATTAAAAGGCAACACTTTTATGTGTTAAGCGCACTTACAAGTGCTGTACATTAGTACAGTATGTATGTACCGTATTGTAAATAAGTACTGTCATTGCCTGCTGAACATATCGGTCAAAGCAAGCTGTAAGCTGTTTGACCGGATTAATCCATTCTCGGGCAGCCAAGTCGTGCATCCGCTTGACAGTGAGAAGTTGCATATAGTCACACTCGCGCTGACGCTCCATCCACTTCAACGCAGCTTCAAGCCCGGCAAATGCTTGACTAGTTGATAGTCCTGTATATGCTTCAACTACGACATTAAGGTCATCTTCTTCCTCGACACTTTCTTCTCTCACACTTTCAATAAGTTCATCATCATTTAGAATTTCATACCCAGGGTCTGACGAATCACAACCCACTTTCCTAAATCTTCAGAACTAACTTATAACATCCAAGAATTTTCAGAAAATTGTTTCTGAATTCCTCAAGTGACACGTCATCCCCATCGTCTCCTGTCTCTTCCCTTTCCATTTCTTGAGCTTCTTTTTCATTTTTCTCCTTTTCCTTCTCTTCTTCAATGTATATGCCTTTCAACTTATTCAATGCATCGTCTTAATGTAACTGCCTTAAGCGATTCGGATAATCGGAGTTCGGATAATTGGAGTTCTACTGTATATAGTTATAGCTCTGTTTGCAATTGAGCTGGCGCCTATTAAAGGCAACCTACCGGTGGTTTCAAAAATGACCGGTATATTTGAAAAATCAATAAAAACTAAACGGACAGCGATAGAAATACACTGTTTGTTGCAATATGCTTGGGACAACAGTAAATTTTCAGGTAGACAAACTTTCGAAATTAGTTACAATTTTGAACAACAGATGGCGCTGCAGGAGATTTGAATGATATAAAACTAAACGCAGTCTGTGAGTTCGCCATTCTGTAAGTCGTCTTTCTGCTGTAAGCGTGTGCTGTTAACAGACTGCAAGTTTGCTGTGAAAAAATGGATGATATGTGGAAAATATCATACTTAAGATTTTTCCAGACTGCAGCGTCATCTGTTATTGAAAACTGTAACTAATTTCGAAAGTTTGTCTGTCTCAAAATTTACTGTTGTCCCAAGCATATTGCAACAAACGGTCTATTTCTATTGCTGCCCGTATAGTTTTTATTGATTTTTCAAATATACCGGTCATTTTTGAAACACCCTGTATTCTTGAAGGGGAAAAAAGGGAATTTGAAATATTATTCGTTACTTGGGTTTCAGAAATGTTTTAAGGATTTCAGTACCTCGATCATGTTGGCAATGCACTCTTTTTCTTCGGCATATTTTTCGCGCCGCTCTTTTTATTGAGTCACTTTGCCCACATCTAGGTGTGAGGATGTAGAGTCTACTATAACGGTGGCGCCTCAATTTGATGATTAATTCTAATGTAACTCATCGAAAGTGAAGAATAACTTTTTTGATATCTCGCTTATTTCTCGAGATATATCTCAAAATTGAAGTGGTTATGGTGAAATGCGGCCGCAACCAGAAGAAAAATGTCATAAAAGGCTCAAGGAATTATACCTATAATTAATTTTTGACACTTTTTATCTCGAGAACTATTTGGGATGTCAAAGTAAATCATTCTTCACTTTCAATTTGTCTCGTCGAGTTACATAAGAATCCATCACGGCCGCGGCGCCAAGATTATTATGGAGGTGGCCTGAGGGGAACTGCGTTATCGCAATTCATATATTTACCATGCAAAAAATATCAAGTTTTGAAACGTTTGTGATAGTGTACTGACATAAATAATTCTGTAATGTCATTGCATTATAATTAGTTTTCGGGAAAAAGATCCCATTATTATAGAGAGAGTTACTGTATAGCTATAGTATTAAAACTATCCTCTTAAAATACGTCAATGGTTAGTTACATACTTCAAGGAAGGTCCGATAGTTATCATTTATTAATTGCGATTTAGCTTATACTCTGAGTATCCTTAACGCCTACATCTGCATTACACGAATTTTTAATTCATATTGTTTCACTGTTTGTGTAAAATTATCCAGCATCTCCCTGAAAGATTTATTCCAATCCCGACTGCCTCGCCAAGTTAAAGCGTTTCTATTCTACTTCCACATATTACTCCTAATTTTTCTCACTTATGCTGGGGCCACACTAACGTCTATTGCCCTATAATTATTGCATTATTTGACATTAAATACAGGTGTAGGCGGGACTTCGCGCACTGATTTGATAAAGCAGTTAATAACGAAATTAGGGTAGCTCGGATGGCGGCCTCGGTTGTCATATCAAAGGGATTTATCATGGCTTTGTTGTGCAACAAAAAAAAAAAAAAAACATTTAACACTGTTTACGCGTCAAGTGGTTAAAGACAAAAATAAAACAGAATGGAGTGGTTTAACAAAAGAACGTCATCATTTTCTTTTATGCCATAAATTCATAAAATATTTATTGTCACATATAATACACCCAAGCAACCTTAACCTCCAACTTGAAATAACGCGTTATCTATTGTAATTTCGATGTTCACTGAATCCGATATTTTGGCTAGCTAATAATTACAATAAATGTACATTAGACATTAACATTGGTGTGGCCCAACTTTAGATTTCATTATACACACACACTACTCTTTTAACCCCCCTCCTGACATCCAAATTCAATTTTCCTTAATTCTCTCTAGGGCAAAGAGATTACATCACAGTATCGTTTCAAAAAACCACGCTGTTTGTTATTCGGTAAACAACAACAACACTTTTGCTGCCAGAAAAAATATGCTTGCCGCCGCTTCCCCACCAACTGGCAGGTAAATCGTGACGTCATCGTGATGGCAGCTAGTGCGCATGCGCACGGCAGGGCAGTGCAGTTGTGTGCGTCAGTCGCGCGACGAGGTAGTGAGTATTTGGAAAGGTGGCGGTCGTGGCAAAAATGTTTAGTCTTCACAGTGTGCTACTGTCTCGATTGTGTCAAGCTCTGTGGTTTAATCAGTCTGTCAATTCGATACGACACCCAGTGTACAAGTAGTGTAAATCACAGCTTAGAACGTAATCAAGGTTAAAGCGTTCTAATTTCTGCACTAAGAAGCTAACAGCAACCGAGTTATCAGGCTTAAAATCTGGTTGTAGCAAGAATTACAGTGAAAGTGTTTCAGTGCAAGTACTACGCATACAGAACCACCCATGATGACCAGTATCGACGAGGCGGTGGTGAAATCGAAGCGGCCAGCCGACAGCGCCTTCAAGCAGCAGCGCTTGGCGGCTTGGCAGCCCATTCTGACGGCTGGAACAGTTCTACCGACATTTTTCGTAATTGGTATCGCCTTCATTCCCGTCGGAATAGGTCTACTGCACTTCTCATATGAGGTAATTAAGATGGAAAAAGGTGGGGGGAGGGGAGGACAACTCATTGGGAGGATAACCACCTAACAAGTAATAAGGAGAGGGTGAAGAAATTTAAATGAGAGAGTCACCAACCAACAGACAATAAGGAGGGGGTGGGGGATTTTAATGGAAGAGATACCATCTGACAATGTCACAAAAAATATTGTGAAATCTGTGATAATTCAGTTAGTTCTCTGCATTTATCTTCTGTCTAATCTTAGGCTGACTTCTACATCCCACCGAAAAATATTTGCTCCCAATCAGTTCATACTGAGACACCATCTTAATGTTTGCAGTGCCTTCATTTTTTGTTAAACGTTAATTTTCCACGGGTTAATAACACCAACTTATCTTGTTTCAAAACTTATCACATGATGAATCATATCCTACTTACAATATGAATCACCTGCAAAAGAAGTTCCCTTAAGAACAGTAAATCTGCCGTGCTTAAAAACATTTGTTAAAATTTTACTGTGAGACGGCCTTTTTTAATTGTAACAATTAATTCATTTAAATTGAAATGCTGGGGATGTAAAACTTACAACTTTCGGAAAATTATTCAAACATATATAGATAAACCGTTCCAGATGTAAATATTATTACCACCCTAAGCAGAGCTATAGCTAGTGTTTTTTCCTAGATTAAATAATTACAAAAAGCATTGTTTACAAGAGCCACATTTATCAATGCAACGATTTATTGCCTAAAGAAAAGTTACTTTTGCTACTGGTTTGTGACCTAACATAATTTATAACATAGTGCCATATACTTTGATTATTTCTCTCTCATTCAACCTACAAGCTTCAACAGTGTACCAAAGTACCCTAAAGGAAATGGGCTGAAACCAGAATAATGTTTTTAGTAACAACAACATACTATGGAAAATGAATGTGTTATATTGTACTGGATTAAAGCTGTCAAATTTTACTGAGTATCTTTCACATTTATTTATTTCAAAAATTTGATGAAGTGATAAATGCAGCAGTTAAGCCATGCTACTTAATGAAAACTATATCTTGACAATTCTGGAAGTATGCATATTGCACTGATACATTTTGATGGTCTATTATAGCATGTTTTGTACTTTACACGATCAAGAACAGATGTTAGAGGCCAGGTCTCTGTTGGGTCAAAGAAAGACTGGATTATGGGGAAAAAATTTAAAAGAATAGTAACATTTAGATGAAGGAGGCAGATATAGCACAGCATTATTATCTGGGGGAGGGGGGGGGGGGAGATTAAGTTTATTTTTATCCCCTTTCACATTGCTGAAATCTAAGATATTGCTCTGTACAACAAGCTATACTGTATTGTAGATAAATGTGTGTTGAAGTTCTGCACTCTTTAGCAACTTAATTTCACACTTTCCTTACCTAATACGACAAACATCAATGAGATGATAGTTTTGTGTTATGAACACTGTCATGTTAGGAGCCCCATTTTTCAATTTTTTGAGCATATTGGGTGCTAATGGCCTTCCTGTCAACACACCCTGAAGCCACAACAATTTATTCAAATGCATTCTTGAGGTAAAATGTATTTGATCAGTGTAGCAGAAGATGATGATCTCTATACAGTATGACTATGGACCCACATAACCATATTTTCAATTACTAGATTTTAAAATACTTATTGCAGAGTTTAAGAGGTAAAGCAAGGTCACCTTGGACTCGAGAATTTTATCTGTAACTACACTGTAGCACTGAAAATTAGCTGAAAGAATACAGACTGCCATATAAAATTACAAGACCATCAGGTTGAAGCTGTTGACCAGTTCGGATACCTGGGGCGCATTAGATTAACCAAAGGGGCCAACTTTTACAGTATCATGTGAGGCTTACTAAGGGACATGAAGGTTCCCGGAAGAACAAAAATCGCCTTTTGCAAATCATTTCTCATTCATATTCTCACATATACTCTGTAAACATGCAAACTAATATCAAAGAACCTTTGCAAGATCCAAGCCTATGAAATGAAGTTTCTTAGAACTCCCCTCCAGAAAACAAGACTCATCATATAAAAATTATTGTATTAGATCAAACTTGGAGTTAAAGGAATCCACGGAAGAGAGACTAGAATTGAAAGGCTTCGGCATGTTAAAAGAATGATGATTACTGAAAGCTTATTTGGAGAAAAAGGTAATGGGCATAAGACCAATGGGAAGACCAAGAAGAAGATGGACAGACCAACTGATGGAGGACATAGAAGAGACTGGAACTAAGAATCTATTAGGGGCAAACAGTCATCTCTAACCACCAAGGTTAAAACAGAGGACGGCTCATAAACGGCACAATAGTAATGATGATACTTTTATTTATAGGGCTACTTAAATGGACCAATTTAACTTTTTGTTTTAGAGTAGGATGTGATCTTTGTACAGTAATCTTTCTGACTTACATTTTATGTTTCTCTTAAATTCTTATGTCGCTCTGATAGAGAAACGAAAAAAAAAAAAAAATTCTACTTAAGGGAACCTCTGCACTAAAACAGGTACTTCATTTATAGAACAATATCAAAATACTACTATAAATTGTCAATGTAATAAACATGAGTACTCAAGACAGATGACATAATCGAGCTATTTCTTGACTTATATTAATCTGACCATAACTGTCAGTGGAGTAGCTAGGTCAACAAGGGCCCGGTGCAAAAAAATTTATTTTGGGCCCTCAGGCCAGCCAGGCGACTTTTTTTTTTTTTTTTTTTTTTTTTGCTTCTTGTGCTGGTAGGGGCCCCCCTGAGCTAGGGATGGGGGCCCTTGAGTTGTGCTTAGGGGGTCTTCCTGTGTCCCAGGGGCCCCCTTAGACGATGGTAGAGCTAAATAAAAACTGTGGATGTATGACAGAATGTTTTAAACATTTACAGTAGAGAGTGTTACAGCAACAGCCTACACAAAAATTCAAAATAAAACAATTGCAAAATATGTTGTGTGTGATAACTAGGTTTTTCTCAGATTATGGAAGTAATAGTTACTCTCATAATCTGTTTTTTTTTTTTTTTAATCCACTTATTGTGGAGTGGTTTTAAGCAAGAAGGTCTACTTCCAGTTGGGAAAAAACCTACTTGTATCCTACCTCCAACAGTTGCACTGCAATATTTACGAAATAAACTAATGATTATTAATTGGATATATGGTAACTTGATTTTTTGCATGTCTACATTTAAAGTACAGTAAAGCAATGTCAGTTAAGAAAACTGGCATCAAACTATCTCTGAAGGACAACACATGACAAATGTTAACACATCTTAGTTCATTGATAGTATGTTTAATCGCTTACTGATGTGCAAAAACAAAATTATGGCTTGGTATTTATTTACATAATATTGTATGTTAATTGATGCAAACATGCAATGTTTAGTATTCAATATTTGTGAAACAAAAATGTAGTCAGTGCTTGTCATATTCTCCCCCCCCCCCCCCTAGAAACTGAGAAAGGAAACTGGTTACCATAGTTGTGTAATAGGGCACAAAAACAGAAGGTTGCATTGTGAGATAAATTATTGGAAATTAAATTTCTTCTCATCCTTATTTAAATCCGATGTTCAGTACATATATTTACCTTCTTCACATCTGTTAACTCTTATTACACAAGTATGATATTCTAGCATTTGATTTGGGCACCTCAATATTAAAACATCATTATGGTTATCAGGTTCGCGAGTTCACACTAGATTACACAGAATGCCGCCAGTGGAGGCCAGAACTCGGTACCTACAGTGAGGAGCGCTGCATGGACGTGATCGATCGCAACGAGACCTGTATCTGCTACGAGAACTTCACCTTAACGGAAGAATTTGCAGGCAAGGTTTACGTGTACTACGGTCTGTCCAACTTCTACCAGAACCACCGTCGGTACGTCAAGTCGAGGGATGACAACCAACTGCTGGGGACATCTGGACCTGGCACCCTCCAAGGACTGCAGCCCCTATGACTACACAAATGACACTAGCAGCAAACTACCCATCGCACCCTGTGGAGCCATCGCCAACTCACTTTTTAGCGATAACATCACCATCCTCTCACACCTGTGGGACTTCCACGAGGTAAATTAATCTATTTCTATCAGCACCACAGAGCTATGGAGGCTAGTTCTGCTCAAATTTCCTTTCTTGTGGTTGTTGTTAAAAAAAAGAAGTAACTCATCTTTTTAGCCTGTTGTTAAATTTAGATTTAATTCTTGAAATTAGATTAAAAAATTCCTCTAATTTAATTAGTTTCCCCAAGTCTGTACAAAAACTAGTTTTGGTTTAATTCTAGGTTGTGATACTGCTACAACAACTCTATTGCCAGTACAGGGGTCATATCAACATAACTTGCTTTTTTATATTATTATTCCTAGCAGTTGAGGTTAGGTTGAAATACAGCCTGGACCAGAAAAAAATGTCGTAAAAATGATATGGATTATTCTTTGATAACTGCCTGTGGCAGAAAGTTGCTGTAAAAGTATCGCCATCTAGAATTAAACAGTTGTTTCTCCTTCCTGATGATATTCTTTTTCTGTTAGGTTCACCGTATTTCTAGTAAGAGAAACTCACAATTTGTACATAACCAAAAGTGCAAACGTGGCATATTAAGAATGTGATGCCGAATATGTTAAGGTTTAACACAGATCAGCATTAATAAATCTGTTTCAACCCAAGAACGAGTCAAAAATAATTCTGCAGACCATAACTTAAATGAGCACAATTTTTCACCTCTGTCTATTGGTTATTGGCACGTACCATAGTCCCTTAAGATTTATTCCTACTGTAAGGCTCCCATATAATGGTAAATAACTTAATCCTCAAATCTATCCCTCTCTCTTGGAGCCATCTGGAAACGTATTTAGTGAATAGTAACAATGCAGTTATATCCTGGAAATACCAGATGTTTATTGGTTGTTTAAATATCCATGGCTTTAAAAAGTTTGGCTTGTAGCCTAATACAAAACGAATATGGTATCCATTGTATGTGAACCATTTTTACTAATTTTTCCCCCGTACCATATCTGTAACTCAGGAATTTTTTTAAAAAAATTCTACTTGCAAACCACTTTCCAATCCTGGTGGACCACAGTTTGAGTAACACCGTCATAGATGAAAATAGAAACGGACATGAGTATACACATTACATGATTAATTTTGGTGGTCTGGTTTTAAAGTGCTAAGGTCTACATGTTATGTCTGTTCCTTGTATGTTTCCAATGCCTTACTAACATAGAGTTTATTTTGAAATACAAAAATTTTAAAGTGATTTAATTATATGGAAAGGATAGATAAATTATTTCTGCCCTTACCAAAGTCGAAGGGAAGAGAGCAGCAGCAAAGAAAAATATAATTTTCAAACACACAAAAAAAAAAATATTTTGGGCAATGCTCTTTTTTATGAAAATAGAAAACTTAACTGAGCGCACGCAAGTGATTAAGATATCCAATGATGATATCATTCCTCATCCCACAACCCTCAATGGTCAGTTTCTCTTACATGTATCTAATTTATTTAATTATTTTTAAATAAAAGAGCATTGTCCAAAATATTGTGTTTCTGAATTATATTTTTCGCAGCTTTGATGGCACAGTGTTTCGATGGAAGACGAGCTTTTGGCAGCATACTCGGCCACCATCTTCAGGTCTGATCCACATGTTGTGACAACCAGAGCTGCACTGGTTGTCATAGCGTGAAGATGGTGGCATGGTATGCCACCGAAAGCTTGTCTTTCATCGACACAAACCAGCAGTGAACCTGTGAAGATTATATTTCAGCCACACATCAGGAAAGACTTGGTTCATGTATTTTTTGTTGCTGATGCCCTCCTTCCTCAACTTGAAGTATAATTTATCTTTCCAGTGCATATAAATATCACCTCATGGCATATCATCCTGCTCCATTGTTGTAAAGAGAAACCATTCTGACAAATTAAGTTTTCTATTGAGGGAACTGTTTTTATCAGGCAGCAAGTGTCAAGAATTCAGATACAGTAAAAATTTAAATTTCATTATGATGGCAGAGTGACGGCAACGAAACAGATCATGAAGTCAACACACAGCTTTGGTTGCCTCCACAACTTTAAGAGAAATTAGCTGAAACTTGTAACAATATGTAGACATTGATAATTTTAGGTTTGAGATAATCAATTCCTAGCAATACCGTATTCACTATTTATTAATGTCAGAGAAAATGCATGCACTCTTGTGAATATCTGATTTGCGACTTTGTGAGCGAGAAACAGACAATTTCCATATTTGTTTTATTAAAAAAAAATATGGTAACAACTGAATCTTTGTTATTGATGAATAAAGCACTGTAATTTGTTTTTATTTTATAAATTTATCAATATTAATAATGTCTATATTGGGTTATTTTCTTTATTTCAGGTACCACTTTTGCGAAAGGGCATTGCTTGGCCTTCTGACAAGCAAATAAAGTTCCACAATCCTGAGGCCCCTAACGGGAACCTGTCAGAGGCATTTAAGGGCTATGCCAAGCCACTGCGCTGGAAGAAACCTGTGTATGAGCTCGATCTTGAGGACCCTGAAAATAATGGCTTTCAGAATGAAGATCTCATCGTGTGGATGCGTACAGCCGCACTCCCAGAATTCCGCAAGTTGTACCGGCTCATCAACCACAGCGAGACTGGTTACGTGAATGGACTGCCCCGTGGAAACTACACCCTACGTGTCGAATACAATTACCAGGTTAACTCGTTCAATGGCACCAAATATGTCATACTGTCAACGACATCCCTGCTGGGCGGTAAAAACCCTTTTCTCGGAATTGCGTATATTGTTGTTGGATCTGTTTGTCTCTTTTTGGGCATAGTTTTCCTGTTCATACATGTAAAGTGTGGCAAGAGTACGTCTGAGATGATCAATGTCAGTACCCGTACACCTTACCAGTGAATTACAATAATACACAGAAGTTTGACATGAATCATGTTGTGATAATAGCTGAATTATTTTCAGAAAAATGTTCCCATGAGTAGTGTGTGTTCCAGTATTTATCTGTCTTTCTGGTTACTGATAGATTAGTTTTATTTTGCAAATTATGTGGACATAAACTATTAATGTATTTTTTTATCGGCAAGTTTATATTTGAGTGATAGGTAATAGCAGCCATTTCTGCTAGTTGTTTTGGTAATTGTCATAATGGCTATCTTATTTCATTTATATGAATGGTTGTTGGTTATATGTGAAAAGGATTCTTTAAATACAACAAACAGAAATTATAAAATTTTCACTGTTAGGTAATTTGAAATATTTTTTATTTTTAATGTATAATTTTTAAAAATACAAGAATAACAATTTCTGCAAGTCTCAATATTGCAACACTTGAGTCTTGTGTTGTTTTGTAGTTGAAATTTATTAAATACTTTACAAATTGCACATTTTGTAAGAAATGTTGAAGAAATGGTATTAGAGCTTTGTTAATGCTTCTTTTCTCTGTGATAACTCTTGTATATTTGTATATATCAGTATTTATATAGAATGTGAAGAAATAAATATATATATATGTATCATGTAAGACATTTGGTTTCCTTGATCATAGAGAGAGAAATTTTGTTTGGGGAAAGAGTATGTTCGGTATTGTCAGGCCCATTCCAGCTGTTAACCACTTACTGCATGATTTTTTTATTTTTCTGAAAAAAAAATTCACTTGTTAAGCCCAATGCCGTGATTTCATGAATAGTACTAAAAAAATTATAAATCTTATGTGGGGGAAATTACTCTTAAGGGTTTTTGCCACATATGTGCCACATATGCGACAGTATGCAATAATGGCTAACATCTTGTGTCACCATTTTATGGATAGATGATGCAACATTTAGAAAATATACAGCAAGATATATACATATGCTAGCAGAACTGAGTTTATGTAAAATAATTACAATTTCTATTTATTAGAGTACACATTTATTAGAAATAACACTAATTCATTTTCCATTTAGTCTATTTGTTATGAAACTTGATGAAGCAGTTTCCTTGTCCAAGCACAATGTTGCACTGCACTTCAGACATGCTATATAGGATTTTCCTTTGCAGTCTGGATAATTGCAATGACTATGGTTTCACAGCCAAATGGGCATATGATCTATGCCATCATTTTGTTCCTGACATTGCGGAAGATCTGTCGCAAACTCTCTCTTCTTACTGTCCACCTGTTTTTGGATTTCACTGCTTGGCCTACCACATTTCATGGATAATGGTTTCCTTGTCTTACAGGGGGCATCTGCAACTGCTACCTCAAAATCAACTAGGAGCATGTAATCCATATTTCTTCTTCTCCATAGCAGCCAGATGTTCACACAGGCTACGCTGCATATTGTGCCATATCTGTCACAAACCTCTTTTTTCTCAATATTATATATATTCTTATGGACAAATATATAAATTTTCCTCTTTGTAATTGTCCACAGATGTCCTTTTCCTCCTAGAAATTACATAAACACTGAAATCAAATGTCTAATGTATCAAATACAACTGTTAGTATGACCAAACTTGGATGTAAACAGCTCTCAGCACAAAGCGAAGATTCATACTTGGTAATTCCTTATGCTCTCAACAGATCACCATAGATCTTCCTGATTGTGTACCATATCTGTCCCAATCTGCAGTTTCAAAAGTTCCACAAATAGTGGAATGTGCCATACATGTCCCAGTATGTGGTAAGGGGTTAAACGATATCTTTTTCACCTGTTTGGAACATACAGTTCATTTGAATGTTCATTATGGCTACCATACGCTAGTCTAGCTCTGTAACATTTTTTTATTTTTTTTTATTTTGAAGTTATGGAGTGTATTTTTAGTGGTTTTCCATCTTTTATCCTTTGAGTGGAATCTCACTATCTGCCTAGTACAAATTTTAAATTCTTTCAGTGTTTCAGGTAATTTTTTTTTCAAGATTTCCTTTATTCCAGTATCTCACTTCCCTACCAGCAAAAGAAACATTTTCCCCTTGCTTATTCCAAAAATAAAGTTTCAATTTGATGTCATGATCATCTCTTCTCTTCAATACACTACTAATTGTTCTACTTATATTCACCTGGAATGCTCTTCGGCCACCTCCTGTTGTTCAATCACTTCTAATGCAACCCCTTCATAATTGTTACTAATTGTGTTCTGCAGTAACATCTACAAACAAATCTAGCTATCATGTATTTGATATCCGTGATATGGGTCTCGCACTCTAGCAATAATTTGGCCAAGATTTTGTTATCCAATTTCCTCTCTCCCCAACAAATTTAGAATTTTAAAACTTCTCCCTACCACCTGTTCAATATGCCTGCCCAGCTGAGTATATTATCAAATGTTATGCCAACATATCTACATTTTGTTTTCAAAAAGTAATTCCTCTTCCACCTTGCACCATAAAACATCTTTATTTTTCTATGTGTGTACATGTTAAGATAAATCTGTTTGGAATTTATCTATGTTCCATGTGGGCCAACTTAGAAATCTTCTCCAACTTATTAATAATAATAATAATATTTAATTAAAATTGCAATGAAGCGCACACTCCAGTGGCAATTTCCCTACACACCCATCTTCCCCCTTTCCTGCACCCTCTACAAATTTAACATTTTTGGTAAATTATTCCAATCACTGATACCCTTACCTAAAAAGAGACAATCTTCCTACACACTTGTGCCTTAAATCAAGTGCCAGCTTGTGGTTTTGGTCATGGTCATCTTTTTCCCTTCCATGCATTACTTTTAATTCTTACACCAAAATCTTCCCATGCCTCATCACCAATATATGCCTAGTACACTCCTATGACCCTCTTCACCCTCCTCCTGTCTTCCAATGAATTCCATTCCAGTTCTTTTTTTATATATATTTTTCGTAACCCAATTTTGGTAACTAAGTTAAAAAAAAAAGGTCCCTTGTAGATTTAAACGAAACACATACCTATCTTTATGATTGGTTTTTAAAGGTAAAACATTTTAAATCATTACACACAATATAATATAATAAGAACAGCTAGCCATTATTAGCTAGCTGTATCAGTGCCATATATGGACAGTCATTGCCTGCTGAAGGGTAGCGTAATGTGCGATAGACATGTCCAAATTGGCCTTTTATTACAAGGGTGGATCAAATGTAAACAAGACCTTTTTTTTAAACTTTTTGATGATCTTATTGTGTCAGTGCTTTTTCCGTGGTCCAAATGGATTAAAATCGTAGAATGATGGGTCAGGGCTGTAGGAAGGTTAACCAACTTGTGTACAATCAATTTTCTCTAATTTTGTCCAAGTGAGACCAGCAGTGTGGAGTCTGTCAATTTTGCACAAAATTCTAACGATCCGCTTCCTCACTCATTTCTTGCTCCTAGACCAAAACATCCTACAGTATTATCTTCTTTTCCTTCTCCCACTACTGCATTCTAATCTCTCATGTTATTAGATTTTCCTCCCCCCCTTACATATTTAATTAGGTCTTCAATTTCATAGTAGATTTTCTCTATTTCTTCTTAATCTTTTTTTAGAAATTCGCATATACAATTGTACTAATGTGACTAGCACAGCCTTAGTTTTCTATCTCCAACAAAATGATTCTGTCATTATAAACTCTTTGAAATAAAACACTCATTTCAATAATCTCTTGTTCATTACAAATCACACACTAGCAACTCCACTGATAATTTGTGTACTAATTATTCTACGGTCTCCAGATCAATTTTATTAAATACCGTGTATCCTCCTTAATCTCACCAATCCCAACCACATCTCCCTTCTTAACCTTTGTAGTACACCTGTTCTATTCAGATGTCTAATATTCCACACCACGACTTATAGACTGTTTCTGTAAATTATGATGACTGCTCCCAGAGCAGTTCACACTTGGAGATCCAATCAGGGGTCTATTTAAAAATAGAATTGCATTAAGGAATATAGGTTTATTGAAAAGAGAAATCTTTTAGTTACAAATACTGATGTAAGAATCAGAAGCTACTTTCTAAAATGGTATGTATAGAGCCCAGGTAATTTATTGCAGTAAAGCTTGGTATTTAGAAACAAAAAAAAGTAAGGAACACTGAAGCATTTGAAAAATTATGCTATAGAAGAATGTTGAAAATTAAGTGGATGGGTAAAGAATTAAATAAATGTGTTTTGGAAATGATAGGCAAAGAAGTTTGAGGATGAGTCGCACTGAAAGAAGAGACTGGTCGGTAGAATGAATTTTAAAACATGTGAGATCAGTGAACTCGAACATCTAAATGTGAAATTGTTAGAACTTCCCAATAATATCGGTATATTTGTATCAAAAATTGGTATAAAAAAAAAATACAACCTCATTAATCACAATTTGCTGTCCAAGAATCCTATCAATTTGACTACCCAACTTGAAACTACAAGACTTGTTACCAATTTGTCATAAAACTATACAGCAAATTGAGGGCAATCTGCTGCCACAACTGGATGACAAGGAGTCACCGAAAGTTGAAGAGAAAATTTTGGTTCCAACTTGCACTCAAATACGGGCTTGATTTTGATGTTTTTTTTTACCTTCATATAATAAAAATCAAAGTCACTAGATTAATTTGTTTATAGCTTTATTTAACAAAAATATAATTAATCTCAATCAAATATAAACACAAACTTGAATCTACTTAATCTTTCCAATCTTTAGGATTATAACAATATTCATAGCATATAATTCAGTGGTGGCCAACCCAAATGATCTTGCAGGCCACTTTGGAAGTGCATCATAACTCCGCGGGCCGCATATAAAATTATATGTCCCCACTAGAGACAATATTTTGGAGTGCAGAATTGAAACATGAATTATTATTGTGTTTACTATCATTCTTACAGGTAGACATAGATAATATAATAATATGATACTAAATGCACATTGTAAAGAAATACATAACACTAAAAATGGAATATAAAAAATATTTTGTAAAAGTGTAATCAATCTCGCGGGTTGGAAAAATGTTCAATGCGGGCCGCGGGTTGGCCACCCCTGATATAATTGATCAAGGAATTTCCCCGTTCAACATAAATGAAATGATTACCAACTTAAAAAATATAAAATTGATTAAAAAAATCAGGTTTTTTTTGCATTCTCCGAATTTGTGGAAAAATTGTTAAATTTTGGAAGGACAGATATTCTGAAAAATCGGTAGGTTCAAAACCCATGCTCTTGCTTGCCCCATCCTGGGTCTTCTCTGAAGTAATAGAGAGAAAAATATACTGAAATAAAAATTTCCTCTTGATATTGAAAAATAAAATTTGTTAAAAATTTAATAAGAACAGCAGGCAAGTGCTTAAATGAGATTAAAGAATTGTCAGAAAATAGAACAGCGAAATATTATAAATACTAATAAGGGGCTAAGCTTGGTCATTGTGTCTGTAATGCTATGATGACATAATCCAGACCTTCGTTGCTGAACTAATAACAGGTGGAGATGTTTCTGCAGAAATGATGTTATGAGCATTATTTAATGATAATGCAGATAAGCAACAGAGATAAGAATTAAACAGACAGAACACTAAAAAAAAGTATGTATTTAGTTTAAATTGGCATAATACTTATTAGTTGCTTTTTGATTATTTATATTCATTTGATATAGATATTTTCAAATATATTCCCTGATCGCTGTTACAGAAAGCTAAGAAATATGGGATGTGTGAGAGGAGACTTTCCTATCGTAATGATACAATGTAATCTTCAGAGTTTTCCAGTTAAATGATGTAGAAATTCAACATTTTGACAGCTGGCTCTGCTGTCTTCATCTACATAGGCAGTCACAATAAGCTTACAACATCTGGAATATATTTGACACCTGAGGCAGTAGAACCAGCTGCCAAAATATTTTGTTTCTACCACACTTTCCAGCTGGACATCCGAGAAGATTATACTGCAATATGAAATAAAGTTTATATCACAACACAGTTAATGTATTAATGCGCATGTGACTGAAGCTTTAATATTCTAACAGCAGTATAAGCAGAGTTTGGTGTTAGCTTGAAATACAACTTTTTGCTCCAGTGTAGGGTATTGTATTGAGAGTTATAACAATCTTAATTAAGTAAGGATCGGCAAAGATCTGACTTGCCAGAACCATCTGTTCAAATGGTCATTTTTGACAAGCTTAGAGGGTAATAATAAATACAAATAAGTCATGGGCGTATCCAGCGAGGGGCAGATGGGGGCTGCTGCCCCCCCCCCCCTCCCAGAAATAAAATCAAGTGGCCTTCAGTACGCTTCGACGAATGAAGAACTGGCTCAGGAGTACTTTGGGAGAGGAAAGATCGACGGGATTATGCCTGATGAGTGTGCATCAAAATTTCGTGAAAGTACACCGTGAGATATTGACAAATAAAGTTATTGAAAATTTTCTTAGAATCCGATACGATTAATCTTTACATAAAAAACTGTAACTGAGTTACGATCTTGATTAAATGGATAGTAGGTCCTTGGGTGGGGGGGGGGGGGGGGGCAACTCGTATTTTGCCCTCTACAAATTTTATCTTTAAATTCTTTCAAAGTTTTCGGTAAATTATTCATCATTTCTCTTGGTAACTCATTCCAATCCCTGACACCCTTACCTAAAAAAGAGAATCTTCCTACACCTTCGTGCCTGAAATCAAGTGCCAGCTTGTGGTCATGGTCATCTTTTCCCTTCCATGCACTACTTTTCATACCTATTGCAATATCTTTATATGCCTCATCACCAGTATATGCCCTGTACACTCCACTGCATTGTAATTTGATCAACCCAAGAGTCCTCTTAACACTGAGTATTACATAAGCCACTGTTGGAATAAGGAAATATTAGAGCAAAGTGTTAAATTTAACTGCAGACAGCTGAAAAAATATTGTTTTACAAGACAACAGGAGGTGCACAACAATTGTTTGAATACTATGAACAATATAGAAACATTACATCATATAATCTACAAAATAATGATTGCTAGCGAAACTTTAGAATATAACACAAGCTGTATATTAGTTAGCCCACATTGGGAAGACGATTCATGATTCAAAATGGTGTCTGATCAACTTCTCTAGATGATCCAGAAAACTGGTCTCACCAGTGGGATGTTGGAACTTTGTCACCATATGTCTGTAATATGTGTGATTTATATGCCAAGTGTAGAGTCTGACTGTCAAATGCAAAGTCTTGTGCCCACGGTGTGTGGCTTGGCAAGCGTAGTCTGAAGTTTATCATGCCTCACACCGTGGTAACAGAAAGACTCGTCATTACTTGAGGTGGCTCGGCCATTCCCGTAAATTGGAGGTACATCTGCTGACATCAGGGGCTTGTGGATCGACAAAAGAGAAGCTTCCATATGGTTCGTGCACCTATTCCCATGGCCTGTTGTAGATTGTGTTTTTTAATAAATTTTGTAGCAGGAAACATATTGTGCTTATATCAGGCTTGTAGTAATAATTTTCACATCAGGAGGGAGTGGAGTAATGTAACAGCTAGTCTTTTTTTAATGAGGATATTTTTTCTCATATTTGTATCTTGTCTTGCTAATTTTATTCAATATCAGTTGCTCTCATTTGGCAAAAGTTTTCAAATCTGCCAGCTGGTTCTTTTCTTAAGTTACTCAGCACATCACTAAGATTGTATCTGCAAACAAATAAACTGGTGTTAGCTTGTTTAAACGGCCTAGTGTCAATTTCATACTTAATTCGTTACTTTCAGTATTATTCTAATTACCTTCTCAGATTTTTATATAATGACACCATCCATCAACGCCTTTTTTTCATTTCACCGTTTTCCTCTTCAAAAACTCGCTAATGAACAGTACACAAGCCATCACTCAGCATATCACTAGCATTGTATCTGCAAACAAATAAACTGGGGTTAGTTTGTTTAAATGGCCTAGTTTAAATTTTATTAGTTTCAGTATTCTTCTTCTTTTCCCATTAAGGTCTTCTATGGACCACGAGAAAAATTCAATGCTTTATCCTTCCTCCAAAAGCATGTATCTTTTTACTATCTTCGGACCATTTTGATCCTATTTTCTTTTCCTTCCTGTCTTGGAATTCATCCAATTTTAACACTTTTTTATATCTCTTTATGTTGCTTCTTTCTCACTTATATTGTGTCTTTCTTATTATTTCTTAAATTCCTGAATCCAGGTTATTGTTGATTTTTTTGTTGCAAAGATATTTGAAAATCCGTTTGGCTAACTTGTTGTCATCCAGTCTATGTAAATGTACAAAAGGTAGCAATCGCTTCTCCCATATTGATTCTGTTATGTTCTGTAGTTCTTAGTAAACCAAGTATTTTATGTATAATTCTTCTTCCTAGAACTTCTAATTTTTGTAACTTGTTATTCAGTACTAGACATACTTGCATAAATTTTCAGTATTATAATAATTACCTTCTTCAATTTTTATTCGATAATGCCATCTACCAGTGCCTTTTACATATCACCATTTTTCTCTTCAAAAATTTGCTACTGAATAGTTCATAACCCGCTGCAACAAATGTCATCACTATCCCAGTCATAAAATTCATTAGTTTTTATTGCAAATGATTTCCATTTAGCAAAAAAATTAAGAATCGAAGAACAATTAGAACACTGAAGAATAACACATAACAAGAATCAGACCACTCACAATTTGCCAACCCACAAACCTTGGGAATGGCCCACGGTTCAACTAACCACAAGTCTACATGTACGAATCTCAAACAACGTGAGGTTTAACCTGCCACAAGCGTTTACCTGTAGTATATTGTGTACATATACGGTAGAGATTATAGAAAGAGTAGGGTAAAAATGATTTAGGTATTCAAGCCTACTCTTTCCAAAGATATGAAGGAGACTGCCAAGTTTAAAGTTATCCCAAAGTTGAATCACCATCAGCAATTGTCATATGCTGTCAATCCATATATGTAATGCAGAGAGAAATCGATTCGAGCATAGGTCTAGGTGTTTTAGTATACAACATGGTGATTAGGAATTGTGCATCACCACCTCTTCTATCCTGTTGACTAAGTCCTGATGATGAAAATTCCTTCCTCCACAAGTGCTTGATCAATCTAATCTTATTGCCCAAGCCAACAGAAAGGGTCCACACAACCTCCTACTATTAAATTAATTTTGACATAGAGATTTAGAAAAATTGATTGTGCTACCTCCAAGTCTGATTTGTAGTGTGATTTTTATATTTCCAAACCAGTGTATGATACTCTTAACTATCTCCCTTATATATTCCAAGTTCCTTCCTCTCTTTTTATCTACACCTCTCTCTCTCTCCAGCCTGCACCCAAGTGCAGTCATTCTCCATCATGGTCCATATCACCACTACATTTTTAAAGGATATAATTATATTTACATCATTTTTTCCCTTCTAGGCACAATTCAAAAATTTCCTTTATTTGTAATCTAGTTACGGTATATCATTTTCAGTTGTTTCATCAACCTATACCGGTAGTTTACATTTTCTGTGACATTTAATGCTTCTGCTTCCACTATAATTTCCATCTGCAGTATCCTCCTCTAACTTCCATACACCAGCAATTCATCATTTTCCACTTTAATAACCAAGTCAGCATCTCAAAAGCAGCTGATAGTAACAAGTTGATTTTACCAACACCTTCGTGCTCTCTTAGGATCTGCTGTGACCTAAAAGGTAGAAAATATATCCAGTGCCTGTATAATTTATTCACAGTATGTAAGTGATCACTTTGTTTGCAAGTACCTCCGTACATTATGTATGCCTTTTTTATATAAAGATGGTAGGATTATAATCTGTGCCAACACTTTTGAATAATGGCAACTTTTCTTCCGTGTTGGAAATCTTAATACAGCAATTGATTATGAAGTTAGCCTTATTGCACATATGGAGTTCAATACCATATACAAACACACAGTAGAATCTGACCTCACATAATCTCGTATTCCTTGTGATCTTATACAGAGTCGTTTATGAACAGTAAAAAGATATTGGCTCCAATTGCTTACAAATGCCAAGATAGTTTATGCAAATTAAATTTCAGACAACTTGCTCGAAGATTTCTTGAACACAGTAATAAGAACTCTGCATTACCCTTATTTCACACATTATGAGACTTTAGTTCAGTGTTTGTACCAGTTAGCAGATTATAGATTGCACCATTGGTTATGCATCAGGAGACAGAAACTTTGATACCTGAGAACCTGAATGGTAAGATGTGAAACAGGGAATTTTCAAAACTTTGAACAGACTATTGCTTGATTATGGTGGTGTATAAGATCCACTTTGTGGGTATTAAAATACAGCAGCTGGGAAGAGTGCAAAGAAGGTTTATTAGATTTATCTTTTGAAATTACTGTGGAACACAATCAGTAACTAACATGGTAAAAGAGCTGGAAGAGTGAAGAAAGTGCTGGGAGTGCACAAGGCATATACTGATGATGAGACACTGAAAGATATTGATGGAAAAATTAAGAGCAGTGCATGGAATGGAAAAGTTGACCATGACTACAAGTTGGCACTTGATTTAATATCACTGATGCACTGTCACTAGGGTTGTCCAGTTTTCAGCTGTAGTGCCTGGTGCTAACGCGGCTTGTACATGCCCAGTTCACTACATGTGACCGGACTCCAAATGTCTGGTCAAACCTTGACAGTTAGTCGCACATCTGATTATTGTGAAGTGATTGATTTATTGGGAAATGAAAATGGGAGTGCCACAGGGTGGCATATTGGGACTAAGGAATAACTGTATTGATACTTTACCATCAGAAGATCAGTTGTTATGAACAGCTGCAGGGTGATCTGGACAGGATATTTAGCTGGATAGGTCGAGATGGGATGAAGATCAATGCAAAGAAGGGTCAGCATATTAGGTACACAGACAAAAAGCTGAAGGGTGATTATGACAATAAGGTGGGGAAAGAATCACTTTGTTAAAGACTTAAAATGTAAATACCTTGGCATAACATTTGATAACAAGCTTAACTGGGCAAGGCACATTGTATAGGTAGAAGGAAAAGGTTTCACAATCCTTCACTTGTTGGAGAAAGTCATGAGGGAATGTACCAGAGAAGTAAAGGGAATTGGGTTCCAAACGATTGGCATAAGGTGGAGTAGGGGTTGCTGAGAAGGGATGCTAGATTTTTCTCTGTAAATTACAAACAAAATCAGTAACCAATATGATAAAGGAGCTGGAATAGGATTCATTAGAAGATAGGAGAAGGTGAAGAGAGCAGAGGGAGTGTACAAGGCAAATATTGGTGATGAGGCATGGAAAAATATTGGTTCAGAAGTGGTGCATGGAAGGGGAAAGATGTCGATTACCACAAGCTGGCACTCGATTTCAGGCACAAGGGTTTGGGAAGTTTTTCTTTCGTAGGTAACAGGGTCAGATACTGGAATAAGTTACCAAGAGAAATGTTGAATAATTTATCAAAAATACTAAAAGAATTTAAGTTTGAAATTTGTAGTGGGTGAGTACAGGATAGGGGGAAAATGGATTTGTAGGGTAATTGCCACCAGAGCACGCTCTCCATTGCAATTAAATTAAAGTTACCTATCCTACTTCGACGATGGAACGTCGTGCTCGTTTTATTCACGGAAAATTAAGGACTAAATAGTGTTATTAATTTGTATTTTACAAATAGATACGGGCAGTGGCTGATCCAGTGGGCGGGTCAGGGGGCTCAAGGACCTCCCCCCCCAAAAAAAAATGTATCCAGGGTCCACCCCCGTAATTGTAATTTTGTTGATTTGGGGACCTTTTTTTTTAACTCTACTGATCTTTCAGGCGCGGCATGACTATAAAGCCTACCGTTATCCCCACTCAAGCCCCCCCCCCCCCAACCAAAATCTGCTCAAGCCATTCCCCCCAAACCAAAATCCTGGATACGAGTGAATTACCAAAGGCAATACAGAAACATTGTTGTCAAATGACGGGTTTAAACTTGACTACGCAAGGAAAACGATTGCATGGCGAAATGTGTAAAATTACTTTTACTGTGAAATATGATGGCACAAACACTGTGAAGGGTCACCTGGTGGTTCAGACGCAACGCCAGAGTCCCAAGAAGGAAATGTGCTATCGGTCTGGAATTTACTACACACGTTCCTAAAGACATATTTCATAAAACGTTCTATGTGAAGCCGTCAAACTTATTTAAAAAAATGTATAAAGTTGTTTGAAATTTGGGTAGTTCGTTACAAGGTATAAAACAATAAATGTTATTACCGCCCACGTTATTACATGTTGATATTTATTCTGCGTGTTTCTTACTCCTAATTCTTGGTCCAGGCTGCAGTTCAACCTAACCATAACCGCTATTAGCAAAAAATTAACTTAAATGTTCTTTATCAAACATAGATTACGTCAGCGCCAAGTTTTACCCTGAAAGGCAAGCTGCCATGCGATAAATCTTAGCATTGAAATCCAATATGTCAGCTACGCAAAGAGAAATTTTAAATGTTACTGATTTTCTACTTATTAAGTAGGCTATCTGCAGTTTGCATGTGGAAAATAGTTTTTACCCAACAATGAAGACAAAAACACGTGGAATAAATATCAACAGATAATAACGCGCATTTTTTATGTAATAAGATGTATGCATCTACCATTATTTCAAACAATTTTATATATTTTTAATACGTTTGACGGCTTCACATACAACGTTTTAGGAACGTGTGTAGTAAATTTCAGAGCGATAGTACATTTCCTTCTTGGGAGTCTCGAATTAGAAAAACAGAATATAAATCTAAAACTGCAACTTTGAACAGTAGTCCTGTACAGGGGCGAATCCAGGATTTTGGTTTGGGAGGGGCTTGAGCGGACTTTGGTTTGGGGGGGGGGGGCTTGGTTTGGGGAGGGGGAGCGCTTGAGTCGGGCAAAAGGTAGTATTTACAATCTCCTCGGGCCTAAAATCCGCAGAGTTTCTTCCACAGAGGTTTTCGTTAATTTTTTTAGTTCGCGATTGTCATATCAATTGTGCCACCCCGCAGGCATTTGTCAGGTCGTAGAAATCTGGAGTCTGTCGTTGTTGCTGTTGTTGTTGTTGGGGCTTTAGGGCGCGTCAACGTCGGGGTTATTAGCGCCCTTTGGAGTCTGTGACTTTTTGTTTGAGTCAAGTGTGAAACAATACGATGAGAAATACACTGAACAACAGTAAAAAGACAATGATCAATTTTTAATCATTGCATCAAGTGTCAAGTAAGGTAAATAAAATTTATGAAACATATATATCTGTAAGAGTTTAATTTCACTGATGCATGATGATAAACCAAAGTGAATGGACAATAAAAATGAAATACAAATGGACGCCTATGAAAATATAGATCTGCATTATCTAAGCATTATGCATGTCCATTATAAATCCTTCTGAAGATAAGAAACCGTTTCATTCCCGTGGTCTCTATCCTGAGAGATCCATTTGACTTTGGGCAGGAATTCAGTTCCCGCTCCCCTGCCCCTCGTGATTCACACTGGCGACCTGAGGTGGTCAGTGTTCACGTAGTCCTTTGTGGAAGAACTGGGGGGAAATCTTACATTAACATGAGAATATTTTTTATCGCAAATTTTAAATTTTACGTTAGCATCGTCTATTTGCAAATAATGCTGACAGATTGCGTTTTTCCTCATCTCTAAAGTAAAAAGTAAAGCGTGATGATTTCACAGTTGAATTAAATTAGATAGCCAACTACGCCCGCACCGACGAAACAACTTTAGTCAAAATGGACTTAGCGGAGTTGGGCGACTTAACTAGTTCAAGCGACAAGCAGGCCACACCAGCGCACTCCACGTTTTCTCGATGCCCTTGCTTTGCAGTTGCCCTCCTAGCTAACAACACTGCGCAATTCATTATTACTTACTTTAAAAAGCGGTGACGTAAAGATAAAATAATAAGGTACACATACGATTTAATGTTGAAGTTACGAGTTCCTTTTGAAACCTAGTAGAGAAGCTGCATTCCAGGAACCAGCGACGAGCAAATTCGACGTATTTAACTACCCGGTTTCACAGAAGATTTTTTAATGTTGGGGAGCTATCCTACAAAAAATAAAGGAAAAAATCGGTTAAAAATATCTTACACTATCCCTTTTAATACGACAGGTAACTCGGCTGCAACCCAGCTAATGCCATCTCCGTCTGTCAATATGATGTTTACATTAGTGTTGTAACGCAGCTTCGCATCGTCAAGTGCGGAACTTCCGCACGTGCTTCCGCCTTCACATGCGCATGTTTTAAAGCGGATGTATAACCGAGATTTAGAATGCAGTACATATATTGTATAACTTACTCCTTCCTCTTTCTACAAAACTAGCTGGTGCCCACGACTTCGTGCTTGTAAAGAATTTTGATTGACAGCTACCGACATGTAACCACCATAGTGCACGATCGGAGACTCGTGGCTAATACCACACACAAACATCAGTGATCTGCGCAGGGTATTTATGGCTACTAGAGATCGCCCAATGGTCGAAATTCGACCATAATTCATTAAGTTAATTATTATTTTTTCTGTAACAGAGTAATAATTATTGCAAATAGTTTTTTTGAATTTGTTCTATTGGGTTTGAAAAATTGTCCTATCGGTATCAAGTTTAGTACATACATTCCAACGTAAGCTTCGAATGCGTGAAAATGAGGAAAAATCACTTCAAATGTGGGTAGATGCACACATGTTATTAAGCAAGAAATACACGTTATTACATGTCGACATTATTTCTGTGTGTTTCTTACTCTTAATTTTTGGTCCAGGCTGCATTTCAACCTAACCACAACTGATGTAAGAACGAAGACTTTCCCGGCGTATGACTGCAATGTAGTCTTCACGGGTGTACCGCCGGATAGTGTTGTGGAAACACAATATTTCGACGGCCGTCTTCTCATCACCTGAAGAAGACGGCAGAGCCAGCCGTCGAAATATTGTGTTTCCACAACACTATCCGGCGGTACACCCGTGAAGACTACATTGCTAACCACAACTGCTATTAGTTACGGTAGACGCCATGCAATATATCTTAGCACTGAAAAACAATATGTCAGCCCGCACAGAAAAATCGTAACTGTTACATGATTTTCTATTTGCATGTGGAAAGCAGTTTTTATTCAATAATGAAGACTTAAAAACACGTGGAATAAATGTCAACAGCTATGAACGTGTATTTCTTGCGTAATAACATGTATGCATCTACCCACATGTTTCCTCATTTCAACATATTCGAAGGTTACGATATACACTTTAAATCAAATATTATCGCCTAAGGAATGTGTGTACCAAATTTCAGACCGACAGGACAATATTTGTAGGTTCCGACGTAATGCTAAACTCAGTATATAAAGACTTTGCTGCCACTCATGTACACACTTTTTTTTTTTTAACTACCAGATTTCGTTAAAATGGTGGCTCACGATCATATTACAGCTACATCAACTTGAACTGCATTGTAACATCGTATATCTAAATCAGGATTTAATGAATTCCTAATATACTCTGATTCGAAATGTTGCTTCTGTGTAAATTCAGAGATTAGCTAAGCTCGACTCTTTGGTTTCACCAAAGACCACAGAGTATCTCAATGCTGGAAATACACGTCTCATAGTTGGCTCCGATCCGATTTCACTCACACACACGTTCCCGAATTTATTTTTCATTTAATAATGTATCTGTAACATTTTTTAACTATGCTTTTAATTTTTTTTAATTTTTTTACTGTTGACCAAAGATCACAGGCATCGCTAAGTGTCGTTGCATCTTAAAAACAATTGAATGTATACAACGAATGATTTATTTTAATTAATTTAATGTATTTTTAACACCTATTATATGTACATTTTGGCTTTATGCACTTCTTCCCCATATAAACTTTAACTATGCCAAATCTCACACTTCTCCGTGCGCGCAATATTCTGAAAAATGTTTCCAAAGTTTTCGCTTAGCGTATTAATATATAGATAAGGTGAAATAGAGGCACACACATGTCTTTGGTCGAAATATGAAAACGCCCTCCGTCGGCCAATTTCAACCTCATATATACCACTCCCCCATAGCTACCGACATGACACCATTAGGGATTGCAATCCAGCAAAGCGGGATCCCATAATCCCGCGGGATCCCACATCATTAGACATTCTGGCGGATCCCGCACAAAATTAAGCGGATCCGCAAAATCCGGCGGAAACGTGTGTCAGTCTGCGTGACTCGCTGCCCCACTCGGTCTCTATCGGATGTATTGTACTGTTTGCCTGTACCCTTGAAGCTGGAATTTGACTCGTGTTAATAAAGGTTTCTTTTTGTCAACCTTCGTCATTCGTAAGTAAATAAAACCAATTTTACGTATTAATTTTAGGTTTGTTTTGAGTACACATTTCTATAATTTGAGTTATCTTGCGTATTTAGTACGATTTCCTAACTACATAATAAATATTTTTTATGTTATCTGAACTACACAGTTAAAGCTTTTTATTCACGGTTTCATTATTTCCATTTTCTGTATTTGCAGATAAAGTAATTGTGACAACTTTGTGTATTTGATGCTGAAAATTTAATTATTCGTTGATGCGAAACTAATGTTATTGGAATTTTAACGATCGCATACCTATTTATTTAGCAGCTATCAAAAGGCAATAGTATATCCTTTTACTTATTGTTATTTTGGCCGCCGTCTCAATGCGTTTGAGACACTGTTCTTTGATGAAAGCCGCCTGCTTACATGTGCCACTCTGGCTTTCGATTAATCCCTCTTGCAATGATTTGATTAATCGCCACAAAACATTATTTTTGAGTGAATATCATGTGTCCTTTCAATTCCTTGTTATTATTCGACTAAAGGTAATAAAAGTTAGAATGAAGTCTTCACGGCTGTATTGCCGAAACCATACTTCGAGGGCTGCCTCCGTCGTCTTCCTCACGAGTCAAATTTCGTGTTCTTACAACGAAATCTGGCGATACACCCGTGAGGACCTTACTGCAATAATTTCCACTCTAAAAAAGTCGTTACGCCACTTAAAGTAAAACTGAAATACTTGACAGTTTACGTCTTGGTGAGTAATATCATTTAATAACAATGAATCAAATATAAGATAAACCAAGGAATCAGGAGAAATAATAATGAATCCCACAAGAACAATTCATGTAAAAGTAGGCCAAGTCTCGTGCTTGTGCAGTACTAAAAATTTATGAGATCTTGTTCCGAGCCAAGTTACAGATTACAGAGTATATTCACTTCACTTTGTGAAGTAGAATGCTTTCTCTCTTCGTTTATTTAGAATAATAATAATAAATCTTGGTAACTTAGCCATTACGCATACCTAGTGTGATGTGACCACCATGGTGCACGTTGGGAGACTTCAGTTTAATGCCACACACATCACCAGTGGACTGCGCTTGGTAGTTTTGGCTGTGGAGTGAAATACCATATAGGGATACACATGACTATTTTTATATCAGGTCCATAATTTTCAACCACCACATCTACCACATCCCCACAGCTACCGACACGAAATCGCCATAATGATGAGTCAGTCTACTATCACACACAAACGCCCGTGGTCTTCACTTGGTAGTTCTGACTGCAAGTTAAAATATAGGGACACACCCGTCTTTGGTAGAAATAGGAAAATCCCCTGCGTCGATCACTTTCAACCACCATATCTCTCACAACGCCATAGCTTCCGACATCTAACCACCATAGCGCACGATGGGAGACTCAAGATCACTACCGCACGCAGACATCAGTTGTCTGCGCTATGCAGTTGAGGTAGCAAAGTGAAATATACGGACACACATGTCTTTGATCGCAATACGAAAATGTCCCTGATAGACCACTTTCAACCACCATATCTCATACACCCCCACAATTACGGAAATTCGGCCAACGTTGTGCACAATCGGTGGATGCATGCTACTACCATATTACAAACACCAATGGTCTGCGCTATTTAGTTGTGGCAGGAAAAAGGAGTATATGGACACACAAGTCTATGGTGAAAAGTTCATATCGTAAATGGCTTTTCCAGTATTACTCGATAAAAAGGAAGTTTGACCTAATGAAGAATTTCACCATTCTTTTGGTCTTCCACTGGTTCCGCAAAAAGAAATATTAAGGTATATCCAATTATCTTCCCAGAAGAAAAGAAAAATCATATTTTAAACGTCGCTGATGAATCTCTGGCATTGGAGGTTACAATTAAGCATGAAGTTTCATTGTTATGTAACCTTTCTTTTTTTTTTTTTATTTATTAAAGTACGACTTTCCGACCAACTCAACAGAGCTTGGAGAGGTTTGTGCGCAGTGAAATCAGCAATGACTTTTATAATGCAACCATCCTGGTATTCGCCTGCGGTTAATTCGATAAAGAGCGGAAAACGAATTCTCGATTGCCAGAAAGAGAATTGAATCCGAATTCCAGGTCCTAATTTACATGCGCTGTAAACTGACCACAAAACGGTAAGTTTTCTCCACTGTGCCTCTTAGTTTTTTCAGTCCATACTACGAATACCTTATAATTTAGAGTAACGCACCATCCAGAATGTTTTTAAGTAGTTGTTTCTTCAATAATAGACAACAGTGTTTCGACGATTAACAAAATGTTCTGCGTAAGTTATATCATGACTACTGGTAACCTATATATTCCTAGTCTCAACCTCACATCCACCGTGCGCGAGGGTAAGTGGGTACAACGAGTGACTGAACAAAACTACTTAGGGAGCGTGCTTAAACTACATGGCTCGGTCTAGGACAAGAGGGGGAGGGTTGGGTAAAAAGCTACACTGGGCTACGTGGGGGAAGAGAGGGGAGGGGGGGGAATTCGGAGCCAAGTCGCGTAGCTTTTCAGTCATATTATTTGTCACAGTAAAAATAAGGTACAGCACACACAGCATTATGTGAATATTTATTTCCGTCAGTTAATTATCTCTGTATGTAATTTACAATAGTCTGACAAGAGAAAACAGAAAAAATAATGTCTTCTAGAATCAATAGGGGAAAAAGCTAAGGATAACAGCATCCAGGTAAGACATTAGCCACGCCGTATTAGTCTCCACTGTTGGCGTCTTGAAGAACAAAAATGAGTCATACCTGTATCAGGGCGCCAGAGGTCCGCCCCTTTGACCAACTCTCTCCACCCAAACGCCACACCCCAATTTCTGTGTTCTCGGTTTTCTTCTTACGCGGCAATGGAGGCGTTACACATTGTCGTTGGCAAACCGCACGTCGTCTGGCAACGTACCGCGCCGAGGAATTCCTGGCAGGATGGCAAGAGACCGCTAGAGTGGCGGCCCAGATCGGCTCACCTTTACCTAGAGGCCATAACCTCTAAACAACCGACAGGATTTATACAACACGACAAACATTTCCCTCGCCTTATCGCAACGTGAAACCAAACGTCAGTCTTCCTCAAAATTACCGTCGCTAGTCTGCCTGCGGAGTGAAATTTGGAGTTGTGAGCTCCATACAAAAATACTAATACGAAATTAAGACCGAGTGATGATTAATGGAACACCAGATAACGGCGAGTTCATTTTGGTCATGTAATGCGAACAAAGTCATCGGAGAAACCGGATAACATCACCCGAATATTACACATTCAGTTTGGTTACGAGGTATAAACAAAGAAACAAATGCTGTTTAGAATGGTAGGATGGCTCCACGCTATCATATCGACACGATATAGGCACAGAAATAAAAGGGGACCGTGATGTATGGTCAGAAACCACAAAACGTCTAAGAATACTTGCTATCGTTATCATCATCACCAAAAATAGGGAAATTATGGATCGGAGAACGGTCTCCTATCTTGAGGTATAAATGAAGGCTTCCGCGGCTGGAAAAAAAGTTTCCATGCTATCCGAGTGGTACCGCGTCCTGGTACAACTCGTAAATACGGATGTTTCTGTGGAGCTGCTTCAGTCTTCTAGAACGGAACTGCTCTGAGATGTGTTTCATAACTCTGCTAAGCATAACTAACGTTCGCAGCAACCAGCAAGGAATGCCACGCCTCATGACGCTTCGGGCCGCTGTCCTCGTTGATGGTATTGGGACGTTTACAATCTCCAGCGCCTCTTTTATCCGCCTCCGCACCACTGATCTCAGTATAATACACAGTCCAGTCACATTAATGTGACCACCACCTACTTTAGACGTCAACGTGAAATAACCAATCACAGAAGGAAGATGGCAGCACATTACAGTGGAGTTTATATAAAGGATGTCCTAGGGCATCGGAAAGCATTTCAATCGTTGGCGTAATGCAGAAACGTAGCGATTTATCCGACGTCCAAAAGGGCATGATTATTGGCTTTCGGGCCAAGGGTGGAAGCATTTCGGAAACGGCTAATTTTGTGAACTGTTCACGTGCCGCCGTGGTGAAAGTATACCGTTCATGGCAAAATGTCACTATTCAAAATCAGCGGCGTGCAACATGTGGTGCAGCAGACGCCTGGTTAATGCACCTCTGCTGACTGCTGTTCATCGGCGACGAAGGCTGGAATTTGCACGCCAGTACCGCAACTGGACGTCCACAGAGTGGCGACTGGTGGCTTTTTCCGACGAATCACGTTTTATGCTCCATCGGACAGATGGACGTTGGCGCATACGGCGTGAAACGTCTGAAAGCAAACACCCTGCAACAATTGCCGGAAGGATCCAGGGTGGAGGAGGGAGCATTATGGTTTGGGAAATGTTTTCCTGGCATTCACTAGGTGAACTCGTCATTGTGGAAGGCACGATGGATCAGCACAAGTACGTATCTGTCCTTGTGGGCCATGTCCACGCCTACATGCGAATAATTTTTCTTCAGAATGATGGCATCTACCAGCAGGACAATGCGAGGTGTCACACAGCTCGCAGTGTAGGTGCGTGGTTCGAAGAACACCAGGATGAGTTTACCTTACTCCCCTGACCAGCAAACTCACCGGATTTAAACCAAATCGCGAAGCTGTGGGTTGTTCGCGCCATGGATCCTCAACCGCGTAATCTAGCGCAGCTGGCCACGGCACTGGAGTCGGCATGGCTCAACATCCCAGTGAACACCTTCAGAAACCTAATTGACTCTCTTCCTGCACGCCTCGCAGTGGTCCGCTCTGCCAAAGGTGGTTATTCTGGTTTTTGAGAGGTGGTCACATTAATGTGACTGGACCGTGTATTTTCAAAGTTGACGGAATAACAGTAGTATGATATATTATGCCCTACCACATTTTATTTACACTTGAAAAGATAAGGCGAGCACTCACTAGAGCCCCTCAGTGTCCAGGTCTTATACTGGTATATTGCGGTATCCATGAGCGCTCCAGATCATAGTTTCGTTGCCAAACGCTGTTAATTTGCACTAAACGTTAAAATTAGAAGTTATTATCGGGCGACCCTGTCTACACTGGAAGTATGACATAAGCGCACAATGACAAAAGCGCAAAACACAAGCGCGGTGGATGGAGGCTGTTATACCTGCCTTCCTGCACCGATTCCAATGTTAGGGTGGGCTCGCTATGCAGTGTCAGACGCCATCGGCTGACTCGCCAGCGCAGCGTCTGACTACGGGCGTCAGCCGCGCAGTAGGCACTTCCCACAGCGCGTCAGTCGCCCAGCGATCCTGGCACTGGAAGTCATTACTGAGCGCGTTTTGATCTTTCATTATATGTTAGAAGATCGGTATAAAGCCAGAAATAACTGATAATTTGGTTATTGTTGCTTTCTGTTTGCATAAGTTACTTGCATTCCTCGAAAAAAAAATATTACGTAGCTCATTACAAAATAAACAGAAATGAACAACTACCAACCGAAAACCTTGGATCATTATCAGGAGGTGACGGTGCTGATGGGTTTTCTGTGAGAGACTCATTCACAGGATACTTAAACAGCAGTGCAAGAGTATGGTTAACACCCTGCAAGGCAATTATGTTGCAAGACGTCATTATGGCTATTTTCTAATTGTATTGTATAAGAAATTTGTACATATATAATTAAAAATTCACATTTTTATTTATATGAATGTATAATTTTATTTTTGTGTATTATTTATTAATTTGTGTTATGCAAGAAAATAATTATGAAAATTATTATAACTTTTTTAACTTATGGCTTTACGCCTCGTCGACGTCGAGGTCATTAAAGGCTGGATGGGATCGAGGACAAGTAAAGGGAAGGAATTCGGCCTTTTGAAGAAAGCATCCCGGCATTCTCCTGGAATGATTTTGGCAAATCATGGAAAACCCAAATCTGAATGCCCGGACGGGAATTCGAACCGGGGTCATCTCGAAAACGAGGCCAGAGCTTTAACCGCTCACCCACCACGCTCGGTGAAAATTATTAATACTGAATTTAATAACTATACAGATAAAGATGAGATAGATGAGTCAATGAAAGATTATTTTTATGAACACGCCTACAAACCATAGAATTCGAACCGAGTCCAAAGTTTGAGTTCTATTTGAAGTCCATTTCATGCCTAACCAAAAATCAAATTATATTATACTTTTATTACCGTTTCCCAAACATGGATTGCTGCCGCTTTATAGGAAGTGATTTCATTGCTTTGCATTGCAGCAGTCACCAGCTGCTGACGCAGGCGTCCGACGCTGTATAGGAAGCGCACTTAGTCAGGGCATTACTTCATGGCTTCTTCGGTCTTCCAGGAAGGTAGAGGATTAAAGGCACTTGTGCGCTTATGTCACCTGTGCGCTTTTAGTTGGTCACTTCCCTGCTTGGCTCTCTGCCTTTACAGTTTCTATATTAGACATCAGTAATTCAATTAAATGTCAGCTTCACATTCAAAGCTTAAATACAAATGAGTTTCTGCTTGCTCAGACAATAGGTTGAAACCTGGTGATTGTTTTCCTACACAAAACATCTTGTAACGATAAAGTGGCGTCTGCTAGCGGCGATAATGCACTAGCAGCTTGGTGTGGGGTAATTGTTGTTCGTCTAGGTATCACTGAATTGCAGGTTCTTCTACTAATAAGTCGCCATATAGATAATCATTAAATTTATTCACCGAACGTACAATTACTAAGCCACCACCACCAACGATTATAATTTGACCGTATTTAAAGGCTATTCAGGACTTCTTCTCCTACAAACTGCAAGTTCTGAGCTACACTATTATCACTTGGTTTGGATGCTTTAGTTCGACGCCCACAAGTTCACTGTTATTTACGAAACACTGCAGTTTATCTGCATGACGGCAACGTACTTATAATGTTTCATCAGGTCCACACGATAGCGCCAGAACGCACCGCCAAACAATCACTGTCGCGCGCAACCAACCATCACCGACCTCCAAGACAGTGAGTCACAGACTGCCCTCAACAATCTAACACGCATCTCGCGTCACACTTTCAACAATCGGATCGTCCTGATTCCACCGCTCAACACGAACACACACATGGTTTTTTTATACTGTCTCGCCACAACCCCCCTTGGGTTTAATTTTTCCTATTTGGAAATACTGGTTTACAATGGCAAAATTTAAACCCAACCACTCATAGAGACAGTATTGGCTTGAATGTGTCTCGATATCTGTACCAAATTCTTACTTTTAAAGGTGGTGGTGGTGGTCAACTAAATACATATCTTCTATTACATTTCAGTGTTAGAACAATGTTAGTTTACAACAGAAATGACCCATTTAAAATATTGTCCAAAATCCACCAAAAATCTCTGTCCTGTCATGGTGGCACAACACATACAAAACATTAATACACTGACATAATGAACAATGTATTGAAGATATGAACATACTGATATAATACACATAAATAATACATGATGATTAAAGGTGGGTGCAGCTTTTTACAAAATTTTGTGTTCACACAATTGAACCACCTGCACTTTTTCCATTCTAATGAGAACAAACATATTTATAATGCAACAGGACAAAAACAAGCAATAGAGAAAAGAAAAAAAAAAAAAAAAAAAATCCAAATGAATGGTCAAAAATATGTACAACACAAACACTTATAATTGAATGGTTTCATACTGTGAGGTATAACCCCCCTTCAAAAAAACAGGTGTGGGAGGTAAGGTATACAGCTTTTTACTTACAACATATTACAATCCAAATACACTATCACTGGAAGCTGTTACAGTATATTACCTCTATCCTTCTCCTTTTATAATCCAGTATTTATAAAAATCACATATATCACAACAAATCAAAACTCCATGTGGCTTGGCTTGTCTTATATTAACTATTAGAATTTGAGCAAAAGATTCGTACGAAAAATTCTCTCTGCCCATGGTAGGCAGTTAGGGATGGTATATCGTCTTTTAAACTTTGTGCCTACCCTACTTTTATCTTTAGTTCTACAAAATGGTACATTGAAAAAGAGAAACAGAAGAGAAAAATAATAATATCATGCATATGCATGCTCACCCCCCTACTACTAGAGGATAGTGGGACCAAAACAAAAAATAAATAAAATCATGCTTTACTTTAAAATGAAATTTACACCATCAACAGCATCAATTTAAGGCACGAGTGCCGGATTCCGGTTTTATTCCTATGGGAGAACCAAATCTGGAACTATTGCAGTCCCTTTGAAGGTAAACCTAGACAAAGCCCTGACCCAAAAGGAAACCGATTCCTGATAACTGATGTGATTTTCTGACCTAAATTTTGATATTCCCCCCTACAAAAAACTTCTCAACAGCATCAATGAAAGGTGTTTCCACCTGGATCTCAGTATCAACTGTGGGTAACCGGATCTGGAACTTGGTAGGTTCCTTTAAAGGTAACTCCTGGACCGGGCCTCCACCCGCAGGAGACTGAGTCCTGACAGCTGCTGATGCTCTGTGTGTGAAGTGCTTCTGTTACTTGTGTTTTCAAGGAAACGACTTGTTGTTCACAATGCAGTATTCTACTGTCTGTCTCTAACATCTTGGTCGTCACTGAACCCACTTGTTCATCCCAGTGTTGTATTTTCTGGCTATTCTCAGTACATACTGTATGTAAGGCATCCATGACATCTATATTATTTTCTACCTTTGACCTAATGTCTGCTATTTGTGTTTGCGCATGTTGTTGGGACTGTTGCAATAAGGCAATTCCCTTATGGGATTCATGCATGTCCTCCTTTAACTTACTAACATCATTGCTATTTTGTGTTAGTTGTTCACTAAGTATTGAAACCGTGTGGTCAACTTTCTCCTTGTGTGTATTCAATGCATGAGAGAGTTGACTGACCTGCGTTTTTACTGTCAAGGAATACTGCTCAAATGTTTCTTTAAGTTTTTTGTCAAAAGCACCTTCAAGTGACTGTAATTTTGTTTCAAAACCTTCAAATTGTTTTGTCTGTGCTTCAAGTGTTTCACGAATCTTAGTCTGTTCATCACGTGTTTGTTTAGCCTGTGCTTCAAGTGTTTCACGAATCTTAGTATCCACAGATTCGAATTTCTGGTCAAGTGTTTGCTTGTTTGACTCAAACTTGTGGTCGAGATATTGCATGAGTTGGGATATTAGAGAGGATTCCTCTGGTGCTGTTTGTACAAGATGTGTTGGATGTGGGTTAAAAGACACAACTTCATCATTAGAAGATGATCTAGTTGAAAACTCCAATTGGTCATAAGACACCGACTGTATTGGGGTACTATCGATTGATAGCTGAGAAATATTATGTGCATTCACAGGATTTGATTCCAATTGTGTGTTTTCCCCCTGTACAACATTACTTTGTACGTCCTGAAATTCAGTTATGCCTGTGTTATCATCCTCCTGAAGTTGAGTATTTGTACCCTCCATGGTTAAACAAATGTTCTATACAGTGAATTGAAAGATAAATGGTATCACAAAAATAATCAAAAAGCTTGCTAAAATAACCAAAATGGAATTTACGTAGAAATTATTCCGTAATCCGATTTGTTGACACTGAAAACCAGAGCAGAAACACACCTTCAAATCGAATAAACTTATGTCTCCCACTATCTGTTCTTACAATATTCCCAAAACAACAAACACACAAAACATAAAAAGGTGGAAAAATATCTACAAAGCAAAAAGAACTGTGTCACTAATGACTGTCGAAAGCAAACTGAGCAACCAAACACATCTAACCTACAAATTATTTACGTCAAATACAATCACAACTCAAAGATTACGCGTTGCAATGTAATACGTGAATAATATCTGTGTTCTGAAAATCAAAGACGAAAATATTTTACATCAACAGAAAAGCAATATCTTTGCGCCAGCGACATCTGAACATCAAAGATTTCTATTTGGAAATGGAAGACGTTACCATCATGGAGGAAGGAATTATATGGAGGAGAAGTGAGCTTAAATCGGTGAAGCAAGCACTAAACTCTCCCGCATGGTGGCAGCACCGGCAGCGACCATATGGCGCTTCCCAACAATTAAGGTGTTCACATTGTGGTAGAGGCAGTGATTATTTCATTTAGTATTGTGTATAAGTGTTTAAAAATGCCAGCTTGTGTTGCGTACGGTTGCACAAATAGGCCAGACAGGAATGAACCTGGAATATCATTTCATAAGTAAGTTGAATTGTAATTATCGTTGTTGAAGTGAGCGGTAGACACCGCAAACTTTGCAGCACGTCTATAAATATTTAGTCATAGCTCTCAATGGGATGACTTTGTTCTCAAATTTTTCTTGGTGTAGTGTAGAAAATCAGCAAACCTTGCTATTTTGCACATAATAGACTAGCATTATTTTTTAACGAGTGTTTAAAATGAGATTTAAAGGGGCGTGTTTTACTTCGTGATTCAGTGAATTTACTATTACGATTTCTTTCGTCACATTCGTGGTCGGACTTGGGAGGAAACTGTAATTCTTTTTCCTCTTCAATAATTCGATGATGTCTTGATGTAAAATTTATAATATGTTCTGGAGCATGATTAACAATTTTTCCAGGAGTATACAATTACCAGTGTTTGCATATTTCACTTCACATTTCAAGAGTAGTTTTTTTTTATATATAAGCTGCTTTAAAGTGTATGGGCAGTGGGATTGTTTGAATTCCTCCCCCCCCTCCACCCCCCAAAGATCTGATACATTGTAAAAATATTTCAAAGTGATCCTGACTAAATTTATATGCTAATATATATTTTAAGATTTTTTGATCAATAACTAAGGAATTAAAGAAATACTTCAAACATGAATCAGAAAACCTAAGAATCCAGTGCTCCTACTGCTGTCAAGTATTATCTTGCCATATGGTGACACTTTCAAATTACATATATAACTTTCTGTTTCAATCAATCTTGTATCACTGTTTCCTAATTACACTTGGATATTATGGAGCGTGTGCTCCATTGAAATTAAATAAAATAATAATACCCTTAGTCTTTTTTTGTGGCTGTAGATGTTTTGGCAAATAAAATTCTATTAAAATAATTTTTAACAGACTTTTTTTCCTTAATTTCTAATGTTTATAGATAGCATCAATTGAGATACATACATAAGAGAGCGTGCATAAACCACATAGCTCCAATTTGGCCTCCTGTGAACCACTATCCCTCCCCATGTAGACCAACTTGGCTTTTACCTCCACCCCCCTTCCCCCCCCCCTCACCTAGCAAGTAGGTTTTTTTTCCCCTTTTGATTCCAGAAGACATTTTGCACTGTTTTCTCTTGTCAGACTATTATAAATTACATAAGGAGATAATTAGCTGAGGGAAATAAATAGGTTTAATTCTAGATCATGATACTGCTACAACTACTTTAGGCCTACTACCAGTACAGGGATCTAGCTTTTTTTTAAATTATTCCTAGCAGTTGAGGTTAGGTTGAAATACAGCCTGGACCAGAAGAAAAATGTCATAAAAGTGGTACGGATAATTCTTTGATAGCTGCGTGCGGCAGAAAGGTGCTATAGCGGTATCGCCATCTAGAATTAAACCAATAAATATTCACATGCTGTTGTGAATTCCATTCGTCATTTTAACTGTGACAAATTTTATGAAAGGATAGCTACGTGGCCTGGCTTGGAATCCCCCCCCCTCTCCCTACATAGCTCAACGTAGCCTTCCAGCACCCCCCCCCCCCCCGGACCAGGCCGTGTAGTTTGTGCACGGTCCCTACCTTTAACCACATGTTAATTCATTATTAATAATGTGAAGTAAAGGAAAATAATGAATCAAATTCTGTGTCATAAAGTTACTTGTACATTCCTGTAATAGCAACAATTGTGAAACGGCTCTTTTATTTTTAAAGGTAATAATAAAGCCTCTGCCCTTTTAAACAGAAGTTGAAGTAGAGTTCTTCTAGCGTGATAAGTTATTTTGTTGAAAAAAGTATAGGCTTGTTCAGACAGTGACTCATCATCGCATTTATGATTGGAGCACACTTGCTTGAAGTTACTTAAAAGAACACCGCATGATGCCAATCATACATTATAGTAAAGTATCACTCTTTACTTTTTGTTGATACACTTTATACTAACTATAAATTATGCGGAAACATTTTATTTCTGGTACCAGCCTACAAAATGTCTGGGTTGCTCATCCCTAGAGTGGGTCCTCTTACTTTTTTCTGGTCTAGGACACATTTCAGACTAACCACAAGTGGTAGTAATAAAACTGAAATATCCATTCTGCATGTCAACCATGTAATCATTGTGGCTTTGACAGAATTAATTTTTGGTCCAGCCTGCATCCAAACCTAAACCCCTCAATTTGGTTGTTGTATATCCCCCAAACTAAGCAAGATATCGAAAACATTTATTCCTTATTATCGAGTTTTTTCGTCGTGTTACATAAGAATCCATCATTAAATTTGACTTTTGCGAAATTTTTCTTCTGCATTTCAACTCAAGACACCTCACTTTTGAGACAGTATATCTCGAGAACTAGGTGAAATATCGAAAAATTTTACTCTTTATTTTTTATTTGTCTCGTCTTTTTAAATAAAAATTCATCATAAAATTTGACTTTGAATAATTTTTTCTTCTGAATTTCAACCAAAACCATTTCACATTTGAGACAGAATATCTCGAAAACTAAGCAGGATATCAAAAAATTTTATTCTTCATTTTTTATTTGCCTTATCGAGTTACATAATAATCCATCACCAGATTGCGGCGTCACGTTTATCCTAGAGTCCCCTTGAGGTGTTTAACCATACTCCCCGTGTTTGTTGGGAAGCGGTCAAGTCCCCACCACTCCGGCCATGCCCCCCCACTCCTCCGCCGGCCTGCTTCACTTCCATGCGTGGCAAAGGTCTCTTGCGTCGTCTCCATATTATTCCTTCCTCCATGGTTACCATGGACGTTACTAAATCTTTGCTCACAAGTTATTTTTCTTTGTGGTTACTATCTTTGGCCTTCTCGCTTGCTCAAAGACAATATGGCGCGACCATCATGAACCAAATATTAGAATTCGAAATTTAAAAAAGACAAATTTAAAATAATGTTTTGTTTTGACGGAGAGAGAGACAAAATCACGAGTATTTATGACTAAATCGTCGCGACAAGCCACATAGACATACAAAAATTACTGATTAAAATATTTACACAACAATTCAGCATGTGATAACACAAATATTGTATTTGGAAATACTGCTAGCAGACACTTAGCAAGCAAGTGGTTGGCAATAACGACAATTTAGCCAACAAAATACTAATTCCTTTTCCCAAAATTGTATAAAGCGTTGCACACACTAATGAATTGACAACATTACTGAAAATTACTTTCAACACTGTGAAAGCTGCAATACTTGTAGCTTGTGCGTTGCCGCACACACCTCGCGGAATGAAGACACTTTTTGAAAAAACGGCACTTATTCTGGCTTCGCTGCGAACTTATCTGTATGTTGATCGAATGTGTCGCCTTCCGTACTGCGCTGGGTGTTGTGAAGCTGCTATCCGCAAAACGTCTGCTCTGCTGGATTGTGTCGCCCCGGAAAGCTGCGTGACGAAGCTGCAGGACTCGCAAACTGCCCCCTGCAGTGTGAAAGTCTACGTCGGGTACCACAGCGTCTCGGAAAAGGTATCTGCGACCTCCGCGTAGTAATAATTGTCGTAGCTCGCGTCGTCTTCCACACACGTTGCCGGCGGTTGACAAAAGCTTCCGACCAAGTTTGAAGCGTAGTATCTCTCGAAAGCAAGGTATATGAACCGCTTTCACTGGTCACTCCACAAGTCCCATGTAACGATAAAGTGGCGTCTGCTAGCGGCGATAATGCACTAGCAGCTTGGTGTGGGGTAATTGTTGTTCGTCTAGTATCACTGAATTGCAGGTTCTTCTACTAATAAGTCGCCATATAGATAATCATTAAATTTATTCACCGAACGTACAATTACTAAGCCACCACCACCAACGATTATAATTTGACCGTATTTAAAGGCTATTCAGGACTTCTTCTCCTACAAACTGCAAGTTCTGAGCTACACTATTATCACTTGGTTTGGATGCTTTAGTTCGACGCCCACAAGTTCACTGTAATTTACGAAACACTGCAGTTTATCTGCATGACGGCACGTACTTATAATGTTTCATCAGGTCCACACGATAGCGCCAGAACGCACCGCCAAACAATCACTGCCGCGCGCAACCAACCATCACCGACCTCCAAGACAGTGAGTCACAGACTGCCCTCAACAATCTAACACGCATCTCGCGTCACACTTTCAACAATCGGATCGTCCTGATTCCACCGCTCAACACGACACACACATGGTTTTTTATACTGTCTCGCCACAATCTGCTCGATTTACCCGTCCCTATAGCCGGAAAATGTAACACCATTGCCCCTCATGATGGTCTAAACATGAGACATGTAGGTATTCAACCTCGTTGGGGCCCACCGTTGGGTACCGTTAGAATCTAGTACGTAGCATACAGAGGGCTGAACCAACTCACTGTAATTTGCCAAATTTTACAGCTTCGACGTCAAAAACAGGTATATTCCACTCGTTATCAATTTTTATACTCAAGCACTCGCTAGGTCCTTTGACGTCATTGAAAACTAACTTAAGATATTTGCGTGCCCCAGACTACAGCTTCGATACCAGACGCTGGTAATTTGCACATAAAAAAAATGAAAAATGGAAATGACCTTGTTTACACCACTTACTCGGTTCTCTGACTCGGAGGTTCAGTAAGGGATAAGTGTAATTTAAAGAATTTTCCATAGAAAGCTGAATTTGGAACATCAGAAACCACATATAAGCAAGTACCAAAAATAATAAACATAATCTGATTTTAAATTTTTAATAAGCAGATACCCTGTAAAATATATATATATATATATATATTTCTCCAAGTGAGACTGTAAAAGTACTTTACTACTAACATTGTGTCTTACTTGGACGGAAACTTTAAATATTTTGGTGATGAACGGTGATAGACCGTCAGCCGTGTCTCACTGTAATCGCTAGAAGCCAGTGAAAACACTTAAACGTCGCCGTCGTAAATCAATTTATCAGACGCACCTGCTGGGCTGACTCTAGTATGCGAGGAAGCCTGAGTGGGCGGATCGCCAAATTGCTTAATGCTTTCGGTCAGTGTCAAGGACGATAGATGGCTTCATTGAGGACCAGCAGCGACTACAAAAGCACTGTGAATGTTTGGGAAATAAAAATGTTAAACCTAAATGCTGAAAAGGGCTAACGCTCTCCACCAGCCCGCCTCTGGCCATCAGCCAGAGGAATGAAAGATTAAAAAAAAAAAAAAAAAAAAAAAAAAATTGGGACAAGTTACTGGGAAAGTAACGCAGCTTTTCAAGGAGTCCGCACCTTTCGTAACATCAGGGACACAACCGACCTACACAAAAGAGAACGACACACCACTCCGATGTTTATCTGTTTCATGAAACTACAAATCAACGCGAGAAGAAACTTTCGGGGTCTGCCCGATTTAGTGGACACAATAGCAAGAGGTTGGAGACAACGCGTTCCCGAAGCTGGACAGTGGAGGAAAGGAAGAATTATGGTTACAGTGTCGACATGAGCAGACATACAAGCACACGAAATTTCTGCTAATGCTTATAATGGTATTAGCTGTATATGGTGAGGGGTGCCTTCACTCTTGCTGTGACATCTGCCCCTTTTTTCTTACTTTTTGGTCTTCGAAGTGAAAAGTATGGCAGTGCAGTTTTCGCCAAACCAGATTTAAAGATTCTTTCAACAGGGATCCCTCAGACAGCGAAATAGAGATATTGACCACCGAAATAAAATCATGCACTGACATTAGTGTATTAGCCACCAAATGCCGAATTCAGCTTCACAGGACGACCTAACCTCCCCTCCCAACAAACATAGATTGTTTATGGGTGACTTTAATTGCCACAGCAATACCTGGGGCTACAGGGAGACTGATAAAAATGGATGAGGACGCTGAAGAATGGGTTGAACGTGTGTGCCTAGTGCTAAAATATGACCGAAAGATGCAACCATCTTTCAGTAGTGGAAGATGATAGGGTGGGTATAACCCAGATAACAACTTTGTCAGTGAACACATTGGCCAACAGGCAAAGAAGAATGTTATGGAGCCAATCTCACGTACGCAACACAGTCCAATTACCTGCACTGTTCAAGCGGTAGTGAAACCAGGGTCTGTTCAGTTTAAAAGAAGACCTAATTTCAGGCGATCACAATGGGGAAAGTTCTCTCAAGAACTAGATGAAGAAGTCCTAAACCTCGACCCATCTCCAAATACATACGCTAAATTTATTGAAATAGTTAAAGCCATCTCTCGCAAACATATTCCTCGAGGCTGCAGAACAATTTATATTGCTGGACTGGATAATGACTCCAAGTTTCTTCTTAAGAGATACGGGCATCTATATGAAGAAGGTCCTTTTTCTGAAGAAACCATACAGACAGGGGAAGATCTCCTGTATGCTCTCTATCTACTGCTACAAGAGACACATGGTGCAATTTAATGTCAAAGTTAGAGATGAAACAGAACAGTCAAAAGGCTTAGAAATTACTGAAGAACCTCAATAGCGATCCAATTAGCACTCCGCTTAGTCTCCTTAAAGTTAGTCCAGATCAAATAGTACACCAATTGCTGCTGAATGGAAAGACTAGAAGAAGGCCTGAATAAAGGAAGCTCCAAAGACACTTTGACGAGCAAGACCATCTTGGGACTCCGTTCACATTGGTAGAACTGTAAGCCGTCTTGCAGTTTTTGAAGATTAACAAAGCTGCAGGCTTAAATGACTTGAGAACAGAGCAAATTAAAATGTTTAGCCCAGCTACAAAGCAGTGGGTCTTGAATTTAATGAATACCTGCCACCTCCAACTTACAGATCCCCAAGATCTGGCGGAAAGCCAAAATTGTGGCAGTGCTAAAGCCTGGAAAGCAACCAAAAGACCCAAAAAACTTCCGACCAGCTTCACTCTTTTGTCATTTATATAAAGTCTTGGAGAGATTGATCCTTCAATAGTATGTCACAGTGCATTGACAAAATGCTCACAAAGTAGCAGGCTGATTTTCGGCCAGGTCGGTCATGCTGCGGCAAAATTCTTAACCTGACACTGTATATAGAGGACGGCTATGAAAGAGGATAGGTTACGGGTGTGGCATTCATAGATCTCACAGCGACATATAATACAGTCAACCACAAAATGTTGATAAGTAAGGTATACTCCACCACAAAAAACTACATCTAACACAATTCGTCCAGTGTTTACTACAAAACCTTCCAAAATAAGAAGAGTCGCTGGAGAACTCGAAAGAATGGGCTTCCTAAAGGTAGTGTGCTGGCCCCGCTCTTGTACAACATATATACAAATGACCAACCAGTCATTCCTGGAACAAGATAATTCATTTATGGTGATGACACAGCAATTGCAACTAAAGGCACAACCTTTGAGCGGTGGAGTTACACTGCCGGTGACGGAAATCGCACCTCGGACCCCACGGATGATACAGCCGGTCGGGGCAAGGGGGGGGGGGGGGGGGTAAAAAAACACCAACTTGCACAAGTAGGCAAACAAATCTCGCAGACTGCAGAGAATCAAAAGAATTTTGCATATATTAAAAAAAATATTGTTATATAAAAATGTTATTAACAATGCATAAATATAATGCTATCATTAATAAGGTCAATTCCACTGATTTTTGCCCATTTGTCATTTTGGACTCCATGTGTCTCTTGAACCAATAAAAAGTCACATTTTGAGTGTTTACAGATATTAGACAATAAATCTCTTTCTCTGGTGATATACCTTCAATGTTTATTGATATAATCGAAAGAGACCGTTTAGTTTGAAATTTGCCTGGTGGTGGAAGGATCAGCCATTAGGATTATTCCTAATCGCCCGATCGTATTACCTTTCATATTTCACTATTATGTACGATACGATCTTCAAGGAAGCTCCTTCCGTGATGAAGCATCTACTTGTCTGCAATGTCTGGTCGCACACGAATCACTCTTTTTCTTTGCATTTCAAGGACACCTTTGTAAAACACTTATTTGACAGTTTGTCCTGGAGGAACAAATTCTTTATGCGCGAGACCCCTACTGTCTAAAAACAAAATCAGCATTGTTTTGATCTTTGATTTGCTCATTCGACATTTTTTTGGTCGAGGAGATCATTGAGTGTACCACTCTTCGCTTTGCCACTTTGTTTCAGGATCGTACTCAAATATCCAGGATTCATCACCTGTGATCACACGATTGAAGAATTCTTTGTCATTGTCAATCATCTCAAGAAGATCAACGCACACGATTGTCCTTCTGATCAGTTGTGAGGCTTTTTGGCACAAACCTTTCGCATGTTCAAGTCGTCTGTCAAAATTTGATGTACGGTAGAAGTGTTTAAATTTAACTGTTCACTCATAATCCTTATTGTTTAGTGACAGTCTGATCTCACAAGAGCTCTCACACGCTCTACGTTTTCGTCAATTTTTTGAAGTTGAAGGTCTCCCTGTACGAGGCTGATCTTCAACGTGTTCTCGGCCTACCAAAAATTATTTGTGCAAGCGGAAAACTTGTGCTCATGATAATCAATTTTCCCCATAAGCCTGTTTCAACTTTTCAAAGGTCACACTCGCGGATTCCCTAAGTTTAACTTGATTGCACAACGTTTCTCTAAATTCCGATGCTCAATTTTCGTAACGCACAACAAAAAACACACCTTCACTGATGGCGCTGTCAAAAATAATGTACTGGCTGAACGGAGTTGAAACTCGGACTGAGCATGGAAAAGGGATAAACAAACCGGTCTAGAGCAGACCGGTAGACACAGCATTGCCAGATCACTTGCAGTGTTACCAATCTCATTACTTTTCTCACACAACTCGTACATCTGTGCATGAAAATTGCCTTGAACAGTGTTTCTCAACCTAAGATCTGCAAAGACGGTTGAGGTGGTCCTAGTGCAAAATATTGTGAATTTAGATAATGTGTTCGTACTGTACCGAGAGCAAGCTATAAACGTAACTTTTTAGAATCCAACAGGCAAAAATCTTGCATCCGCAGGATGAAGATAGGACAGCATTTTTATTTCCAGTTGGTATAAAAAAGAGCGCGATTCGTTTAAAGATTAAATTAATGACCATCTTGGGGTCTTGTAGGTGTGACGGACTACGGTATGTGGTGAGAGTTGTAACACGGGAACAGTAAAGTAAACAAAAATAAAAGGTGTCGGGTCTAATTTCTTTTACTTTGTACATGTGTGGTCTACATATTCATCTATACTCTGCAAATCACAAATAATGTGGGTGGCAGAGGGTGCTGAGCATCAATCTTAATCTATGCATTCCAATCCAGAACAGAACGAGGAAAGAAAGAATACATAAAAGTATCAGTACGACACCATATTTCTCGAATCTTATCCCACCTGTCATTGCGACCTAAATAGGTTCGCGGAAAAAGTATTTCATTGCTCTCGTAAATTAAATTTTTCTCCAACAAATTCAAACGAAAACGACATCGTCTGTCCGCCAAACAATCCCAGCCCAACCCACGAATCAGCTCTGTGACACTTGCGTAAGGACTGTAACTAGCAGTCACGGATCGAGCGGCTCTCCTCTGTAATTCTCCAACGTGTCAATCAGTCTCTTGCGATACGGGTCCAAACTCCATAACAATATTCCAAATGCGGAAGCACTAGTGTTTTGTACGCTATTTCCTTTGTATGAGCATTACAATTTCTCAAAATAGGATCTATCATTCGTAGTTTCGAATTAGCTTTGCCCAAGACGAAAGTTATGTGCAAGTCCCATTTCATGTTGCTTTGTACTGTTACGCCTAGATACTTCAGGAAATCCACCGTGTCGACAACTGAATTGATAACTTTGTACTCGTGAGCAAACAGGATCATTTTATTACTTATTTGCGTTGCCTTGAATTTTTTGCAGTTAAGTTTAAGCTTCCATTTACGGCACCATTCCTAAATAATATCCAGATCCCGCTGAATTTTTAAGCAATCGTCAGAGCATCTCACTTCCCTATAGATAAGTGCATCATCAGCAAACAATCGCATCCTGAAATTAACGTTGTCATCGAGATCGTTTAGAAAAATTAGGAAAAGAAGTGGTAATATTATACTTCTCTGAGGAACGCCCGAAGTAACATCTAGCTTAGAAGAGGCTTCCCCGTCAACAACGACATACTGTGACCGACCAGTTAGAAAATCGCGTATCCATTCGCAAATCTGATTCGATATACCATATGCTCGAATCTTCGCTAAAAGTCGGTTGTATGGTATAGAGTCAAAAGCTTTCTGAAAATCCAACAAAACTGCATTAATTTGTGATCCTGCATCGATAACTTTCATTACGTCATGCGAAAATAGGGCCAGTTGCGATTCACACAATCTGTTCTCCCGAAATCCGTGCTGGTTTGTTGTAAGTAACTCGTTTTCATCTAGAAACTTCATAACATTAGAGCATATGACATGCTCCAAAATTCTACTACAAACAGATGTTAGAGATATGGGTCGATAATTCCTAGGATCTCTCCGACCTCCTATTTTGAAAAAGGGAATCACCTGTGCTATTTTCTAGTCAGAAGGTACTTTTCTTTCTTCTATAGATTTACGAAATATATCTGACAGAAATGGTTGTATTTCTTCCGCATATTCCGAAAATATTCTTACTGGTATACCATTGGAACCAGGCGCATTCCCCCACTTCAGGAACTTTAATTGCTTTATAATACTTACACTATCAATTTGCACTGGATCAATCTCAAATTCTATACGCCACGGAAAAGCGGGAACGTTTTCCATGTTTTCGTCAGTGAAAGAATTTTTAAATTCGGTGTTAAATACGGTAACCTTGTCGCGGCTGTCATCAACTTCCCGACCGTCTTGTAGTAGAACTGGCATTGTTGTCATTTTCACTAACTTTTTTTACACACGACCAAAATTTCTTTGGGTTTTCATGAGACTCTTGGAAAGTGAATTGCAACGAAAGTCATTAAAGGCCTCGCGCATCGTGTTCTTAACATGTCCTCTAGTCTCACCTAACTTTTCTAAATCACTCCTATATATCGTCCTTCCCTTGCTTTTTAAGTAACCTTTTAACTTCACGTGTATACCAAGGGGGATCGTTCTCATCCCCGATTGTCCATACCTTCCCCGATGCATGAATTGAAGCCACATCTCTTCAACCGAGCCTCTTGCTTGTATAAAGGTAAGGTAATTATCCCTTATAAACGTTTTAAACTCTGCTTTGGGGCCTTTTCGAACCTGTAAACGATCCTTTATTTTTTATTTTTGCGCACGGCTGTTAATTTTACTGTAGGAATTACAGCTTTATGATCGCTTATTCCCATGGTGGTAGAAATGTCCGTGAATAATTCAGGCCTATTTGTAACGAGAATATCTAAAATGTTTTATCATTGTGGCACACGCTGGTTCAGTGACGAACTGCTCAAGATGAAGATCAGGGAAAAGGTCGAGAATAATTTCACGAGGTGTTATATCCGTGCCACCAGTAACGTGGACGTAATTAGTCCAGTCGATATACGGAAAGATGAAGTCACCTCCTAGTATTATTGCATGATCCGGAAATTGACGAGCTATATTATTTACGTTATTCCTTAAGGCCTCAGCAATAGTTACAGTATCTGGTGGACGACAGAAAGACCCTATTACAAGTTTTGTCCTAGCTGCGTTTAGTCTAACTCATAGGATTTCACATTTCGTTATATGACAGGTGTTTACTAACAGCTATAAACACACCATCTCCATTAAAAAGCACCCTAACCTTACGTAAAACTTTCTTGCTGTTGTTAAAAATTTCTGCTCAACTTATATCCGGTTTTAACCAGCTTCTCAGCCTAAAAAATCCCCCAATGTATTTCACATGGCCCCTGCCACCCGTGTAGCACACTTAATCTATCCGAGGTAACCCTACACAACTCGACCCCAGGGTGAAGATCAAGGAATCTGCAGTTATGATTTTCGCAGAAACGACGCAATCTTTGGTTTAGACCCTTCACTCGGCTCTAAACCAGAGATCCACAGTCGGTTATATCGACAATGCTGCAGATTGTTAACTCAGCCGAAGTATGCGGTTATCAACCACAGAGCTCACCCTTTGAGCAAGCTGCCGGAAGGAAGAGATACCCTCCGACCCAAGGCGACAAGCATCTGATGCCGACATGAGCTACAATCTACAGCTGGCTACACCTCGTCCGCTCAATGGCATCCGGGATGATTGTTGGATTTCATCCCTGACCCAATCGCTTGGTCCCTAAGGGGCTCAATGAACCACCTAACGTTGGACCTACTTATCATCAGAATCCCCCTTCTATGGTCGCTCAGACCTAGCGGGCGGGCGCGGGGAGGGGGGGGGGAGGCTGGCAACTCGCAGAATGACGACTGTGGAACTGAATCAGTCCCAGACAACACATCAAACCTATTGGACAGTGGTAAAAGCTTGCCCACCTGGGATTGAAACTTGAACGACTGCACCCCCCCCCCCCTCCCCCATGCGGCGTCGACGACCGGAAACAGCGCACCAGTCACCGTCAGGCGACCATCGCACAGATTCCAAAGTCTCAGCCTGGACTGCAGGTACGATGATTGGTAGGGAAGAACCTGTGAGAGCCCTAGCTTCCACATGGTCACCCACATCACATCTGCTGCAGTCGCCTACGGCAGCTTCCAACCTTGTAACTTTCGTTAGCAAAGCTGCAAGCTGAGCGCGAAGTTCAGCCACCTCAGCCCGCGCCTACACACAGCAGTCACAGTCCCTATACATATTACTTTCAGAACAAAAACAACGGAGAGGATGAAAGATGAACTAACCGCGTGATCCAAATAAACTGTTCACAACTTACTAACAACCGCTAGTCATGGCTTAAATGAAACCTAACTGTGGAGATAAATTTAGATCAGACGGTGGATACTGCAATAAGTAGTTAATAGGACGTACAGTACTAGTAAACAGTGTTAGCCAACCAATGTAGTAAATAAAAGACGAATAAGCTCTGAAAAAAAATTAAAGGTGATCACGATTACTGCACGCTGGTGATATTTAAATAACGCAAATAAAACACACTTTAAATTAAGTAAACAGAAATGGCGGCACTCGTCGCGTCGGTTGCTGGAGATTAACTAGCTGCTAATCTGCGAAGACAGTAAATCTTCAGAGATAAAATCTAACTGCAACACTTTAAATTAAATACATAGAAATGGCGGCACTAGTAACGACGGTTGCTGGAAATCAACTGGTAAAGTGTAACATACAGCCTAGAGTAACATTATTATTATTCATTTAGTTAGTATGTATTAAGAATCTGTTGAATATATAATTCACTTTTATAGTTCGATTCCAATTACGTAACTGCGTTTCTGTATGAATTCGAAACATGCTTTAAGTTATAATGGCACAAAAAAATGTTGCGGTTTTTAATAATGTCACATAGGGAAAAAACCCTATAAGTTAGGGGTGCGCAGCATAATTTTTGAAAATTTATTGGTCATCTGGTTGAAAAAGGTTGAGTAACGCTACAATAGAACACTCTCAGTAACTAATGTCATAACGGAGCAGGGCAGGTGGAGAATGGAATACAGCAGGTGGTAAAAAAAAGTGACAAGTACTGTATGTATAACGCATACAGCTGGTGATGACGTCTAGATGTATTTTGAATGAAGACCATGTCCGTAAAACAGCACTGGATTTCAGGCACAGAGTGGGTAGGAACGTTTTAATTTGTAGCAAAGAGAGTTAGGGGTTCGAATAAGTTATCGGGCGAGGTCTAAGCACTGAGAAAGACTGCCTACCCGTAAAAGGATTTTTTCACTGGAGTATAAATCGAATGTGAAGTAATAATAGTAACGGTCATGTAAAATAAAAAATGCCAATAAGTTAAGAAAGTGGTGACGCGTATACCAAGTGCAGACTGGAAGCCGAGCGCCGGGACCGGCTGTGGCGTATTGATCACAGCCAGCCCCGGCTGCACCACTGACCCCGCAGCAGGGAGAGGCACGCCCACTCGCCTGCAAGCAGCCCTGCGCTGGAGTCGACTCCAACAGCCCAACCAAATTAACAAGTGTCATTCTGCTAGGAGGTCCCACCGTAACACTTGCTATAGAGGCACACAGTTAACCTTCCATTGGAAGGGAGGGCTGGCATGAAAGGGCTGGCATTCAGAGTGCGACAATGAGTCATTTCTGGCCGTGAATAACAGATTACTGCTTCCTAAGCCCTTACCCTCCAGCTACCCGCCTAGTAACATCCCCGTCAACAATGCGCCTAGCCACCCGTTCAGTCTGGCTTCTGACTTCTCTAATTAACCTTTTCTCGTGAGCGTGTCACATTGGCAAACCCAGTACGCTGCCCCTCCAATTATGTTGATAAAAGATTATGTGTCTCCTGACGACTGCCACAGGTTTTTACAAGAATTTTCTGATGAAAAGGCACTCAGATCTGTCTACAGTACATCTCTTACCATTGAACCAGAGTTCATCGAACATTCTGATTATGAAACTAATTCATAACTTGTAGGAGATGTTCATGATCCTCCTCAACTCGTGTTTCTCTGACACAACGATTCTACAATTGCTGGATTTGTCAGCTATTAAGGTAATGACGATGTTTTTGTAAAAATAATTTACAATTAGGAAAAGGTAAGAGGAAAGATTTTGAAAGAAGTAAGCGAAATTCGAATAAGGAAGAAAAATCCAGTTATGAGCTAATTTGCAATAACACGTCTTAACCATTTGTTGAAAACCATTATTTTTCAATAAAATGTGATAATGTAACGGACGAACTATCTACTTCCCAGCAGTTATATGACTGAGGCTCTCGTAGAGTAGACATTCAACGAAACAGAAACGGTTGTGATCCTTAAAAATAATAAATAATGTTTTGTGACAGCAATAGAGCAAAAGTATTGGCCTTTTTAGGTATTTCATACTTAGTAGTGTCCAAAAATATCCAAAATCAATCTTGACGAAGCGTCAGTGAAGGACGGCACCGAAATTGAAACTTTACAATGGATCAGTGGTCTCAAACAATTCTGAAACTTGTGAGAGCGTTAAAGACACAAGGAGACACGCAGAAAAACTGACGAGTTAGCTACAGCGAGAGAATGTTTTGACTCTTTCAATGAAAACTGCCAAAAAATTTAGACACCCGGTGACGATATCACGATCGACGAAAAATTAGAGTCCTTTCGCGGGAGATGCTCGTTTATTCAATATATGCCCAATAATCCCTTTTTTTCTTAAATTCCTTAATGTCTTTCGAATTTGGTTCATAAACATATAAATTTAATAAGCTAGGAAAAATTGGCAGAAAAATAGGCAGAGGATGTAAAATGTACTCCATACGCATCCCCTCCAATTGATGATTAACCATCTTTAGGCATTCATTCCAGATTGCAAGGCCACAATATGTTTATGTAACCAATACCGCGATTTGGCGTGTCCCCCACTCATGGGCGCCGGCAGGATTACTTTAAGGGGGGTGCATCAGGTTTTTTTTTTAAATACATTATACATAACACTTATTAACTAAGGATACTGAATTTATTGACAAGGTGTTGAACAAATTTGGACAACAACAATCTAGGCGTCTTAAGTTATTATTCAAACAGTGAATTTAATAATAGAATTTTTGTTTCTTAATCTTTTTCTGTGTATTTTCTTTCATAGCAGGTGGGTGCAAGTGCACCCCCTTGCATCCCCACCCGGCGCCCATGCTCCCACTGATGGATCTTCCCACGGTTTACTGTCGCGCGGATGGCCAATAAACGTATCTCGATGAATAGCAACACAGTTAACTCTGACGGAGAGTTGCCACTCGATCATTGTTGCTAATAGCACTCCGGCCTTATGAATTCAAAAGCAGGCATTCGTATCCTCGGAGCAGAGAGAAGTTATAAGAAAGGACTCGAAGTTTCAGATAGTCGAGCGGATAAGACACTCTTAGGAAAGCAAAGAAACGCACGCCTCGTGTGAAAAGTCTTCTTGCTCTACATTCAAATTTGTTCTTTCTTTTTTCCTTGAAAGCTGCTAGGAATTTTTGTTTTTCCCCTCATGGTTAGCATCACATACCCGATGATGTTGTAATCCTTTTTCATGGAATCTAAAAAGTAGTACACCACACAATCCAAAAAACAGAGACCATTATTTTTCCCTCCAGAAAGAACAGCCTTGTTTGTAGAGGAGTAGAACTGGGATGTTTACTCTGGAATAAACCGATGGTACCATGTCTTATCCAGTCACAAACAGTTATCACAGCATGCATTTCCTTCTCATCCCTTTCAGACTAAAAGTACACCTCATCCGCTTTGCGCCAGTAACAAAATAAAGGTTCTTTCTGGGATACCGTAATTTTACACAATATTCTATAAACGAATCCAACATTACATACAGCTTTCCCAACAGTTTCGATTATGTTTTCGTAGTTTGTTCACGAAATTACGGGATGACAGCGTATTAACGATTTACGTTTCTATTCTGCAATTTACAAAATTGCGGGAGACAGAGGGTACTTTGCACCAAAACCCAACTCTGTTCATTCCAATAGCGAATAGCACGAAGGAAGAAAAATCTCTTAACCTTTACTATGACACCTAATTTCTCCAATCTTATCTCTCCCGTCACTGTACCCGAATAGGTTGGTGGAGGAAGTATTCCATTGCACTCACAAATGAAAGGTGATGTTCGCGTGATTACCAATAAATTCAAACGAAATCTATGTGAAAATGAGATGAGGGATGTATGTCTGCTCTCATCTAGATTTCTGGTCACGTAACACGAAATGGCAAACGCCTTTACTGTTTCCCACCTCCGCGACGTCACGTTCGGTTGACGGGTTTAACAGCATGACTGCGTATTTCATATTAAATAACTGTTATTTAGATAAAGTTATAACTTATTTCACATATTCTGAAACATATTATACCAAAGTCAGCGATTGTGTCCTAAGCATCTTCATTTTTTCTTTTACTTATAGCTTTACATCTCGTCGACGTCGAGGTCATTAGAGGAGGGATGGGACTGGGGACGAGGAAAGGGAAGGTATTTGGCCATGGCCTTTTGAATGAAGCATGCCGGCATTCGCCTAGAGTGATTTGGGGAAACCATGAAAAACCCAAATCTGGATACCAGGCTGAGGATCCGAATCGGCGTCCTCCCGAATTCGAGGCCAGAGCATTAACCGCTCCTGAACATCGTAGGCGTTTCAGTTTCATATTGCAACGTATACGCTGCCACCACAGAACGAACAATGGAGGAAAGAAATATATGGAGACGAGCAAGAGATCTTCACCACGCATTGAAGTGCCGCCGGGTGGAGGAGGAGTGGGGGGCTTGGCCGCACCCATACAGACACGGGGTATATGTACAAAAACCTCAAGGGGACTCTAGGATAAACGTGACACCGCAATCTGGTGATGGATTATTATGTAACTCGATGAAACAAATAAAAAATGAAGAGTAAAATTTTTGATATACTGCTTTGTTTTCGAGATATTCTGTCTCAAATGTGAGATGTTTTAGGTTGAAATTCAGAAGAAAAAAATTGGTCAAAGTCAAATTTGATGATGGATTCTTCTTTAAAAAGACGAGACAAATGAAAAATAAAGAATAAAAATTTTCGATATCTCGCCTAGTACTCGAGATATACTGTATCAAAAGTGAGGTGTCTTAAGTTGAAATGCAGAAGAAACATTTCGCAAAAGTCAAATTTGATGATGGATTTTTATGTAACACGACGAAAAAAATGGAAAATAAAGAATAAAATTTTTCGATATCTTGTTTAGTTTTCGGGATATACTGTCACCAAATTGAGGGGATTGGGTTGGGACGCGACCTGGAGCAAAAATTAATTCTGCCAAAGCCACAATGAATTACATGATGGACATGCAGAATGGATATTTCAGTTTTATTACTACCACTTGTGGTTAGGTTGGAATGCGGCCTAGACCAGAATAAAAATAGTTATCTTTTTACCATACATCGTAAGCTTAATTGGGAATAGCTGGAAGTAGTTTCCATCGCGATAAACGTTTCGTCACTAGCATAGTTCTCATGAAATTGCTAACAATAATAGATAAATTCTTTGGCCCTTCTGGAACAACAAAACCATTCTGGTACAGATTGCGTTTGGACCTAACCACAATCTCCATTAAATTGCCGCTACAGAATCAAACTATGTAGACACGCCCACACACGCATATTTGAATCGCAAACTGCATTTGGGGTAACAACACAGTTTGCTTCATCAAGAGTCCTAGATTCCATAGCATAATTTAACACATTTAATTTCATCGTACACTGTCAGTATAAACTGCAACGTGACGAAAGAAATCGTAATACTAAATTCACTGAACCGCGATGTAAATATTACCCCTTTAAATCTCATTTTCAACACTCGTTAATAAGTAATGCTAGTCTATTATGTGCAAAATAGCAGGGTATGCTGATTTTCTACACTACACCAACAAAAATTTGAGAACAAGGTCATCCTATTGAGAGCTATGACTAAATATTTATAGACAGTCACCAAAGTTTCCAATTCCTACTGCCCACTTCAAGAACAATAATTATAATTCAACTTACTTATGAAATGATATTCCAGGTTCTTTCCTTTCTTGCCTATTTGTGCAACCGTATGCAACACAAGATGGCATTATAAAAAAACTTGGACACATTACAAAATGAAATAATCACAGCATCAAACACAATGTGAAATTTGCATTTGTATGGGTTCGCAATATGGCCACTGCCGCCACCGCGCATGCGCGAGAGTTTACAGCCGGCGTCACAGATTTAACGTTACTTCTCCTCCATATATTTCCTTCCTCCATGGAACGAACATGCCTCGAGATCATCTACGCATATGCGGGGCAAAGATATTCCACACTGCCTCGAGGGAGAGTGCATAAAATTAACCCTCTCTCTCTCTCTCTCTCTCTAGCACGGAGGATAAATTTAGTTTAAAAACGAAGAGGTTTCCAATATGCTCAGATAACATCGCGCAAGCCATTTAATTTAAATGCTATATATAAATCACAATGTTTTTCATTCAATGATCAAGATGTCACTGTAGTTTAAGGTCCCAGAGCAAGATCTGGTTCCCGAGAGGAAGCGTGGATTCTAGTAACATTTCAATGAGATCAGAGTTACATCTGACTATTTGTCATACATTGATGTTACCGGACTGCCTTCAACAATGGCGATTGCGGATACGTTTATCGCAGAATTGCTTCGAGCCTCCATGATCAATTGTAAGTTGCGTGCTTTCATTCCATATTTCCTAAGTACATTGAATATTACTACGCGATTATCTTCATCTAGTTTGAATGGACCCATTGAAGTCGCAAATCGAAGATGCATGTGTTGAATTCTTCATTTTAAGTTAAATCCGAAGAAAGAAGAGACCTTATCTTCACAAAAGGAAGAATAAGGCATACGAACCGTACATCGCAGTTCCCACAGCAACAAACACCACACAACGCTACCTCCCCCTCCCCCTCTCATCACAGCCACTTCAGGTCTAAACAAAACGGTCCATGGAACCGATGGGCATAGCTCAGCCTGCAGCAATGGCATATGTTTTCGTTGTAGTACAACTTAAATAGTAGTGATACCAAGCGGCTTACTGTAACATATTAACTGGAACTTAAACCGGTAGTTTTACTAGAATAAGTTGGATACAATAAAAATTACGCTTATACATGCAGAACTGGAATTGCTTAGTCAGTCGGCCTATATAGCTTATGGATTCTTTAACAACAGTGATCACTTGTAAACGCGTGTTTCACTTGGCGATTACACTATCTCTTATGGAACAGCTGCTGGTGCGAAAACAATATTGTTTTTCAACAATTTCACTCATGCTTTTGTTGTGTTTCTCGATGAATCAACGTGGAACAACTTGATCGACGGCCTGCTTCCAGTGACCAACGCCATCATCACCGTGAAGCCTTCAAGTTAGGAAATACTACGAGTTTGTGGACACATTATCTGTGAAAGTGATACGTGACTATTCTTGTTGCTTAGTGCAAGTACTAATATAAATGCAGTTTGATAATATAAATGTCAATGAAGTGTCATAAAACCCAAGTTCAACACTGGACTATGCACAGTTAAAACTAGAAACCAAAGCAAATAAACAAATTGGTAGTATATATTAAGCGCAAAGTGCAACAAGATTTAAAGTGCCGCGAAGATGAAACTGATGTACGTGGTACCATCAATTCATAAATAAAAACATTATATCCGATTTCTTTCATTTATTTTGTCAATTATAATTAAAATAGTTTTAAAACGATATAATCGCTAAATAATAATATAGAGTCTTATTTATTTATTTCACCCATCATTGGGCGATTACAATTATATTTCCTGTATGACATATGGCATTACAAAATACACTCCTGGAAATTGAAATAAGAACACCGTGAATTCAGGAATGGGAAACTTTATATACACATTCCTGGGGTCAGATACAACACATGATCACACAGACAGAACCATAGGCACATAGACACAGGCAACAGAGCATGCACAATGTCGGCACTAGTAATGTGTATATCCTCCTTTCGCAGCAATGCAGGATGCAATTCTCCCATGGAGACGATCGTAGAGGTGCTGGATGTAGTCCTGTGGAACGGCATGCCAAGCCATTTCCACCTGGCGCCTCAGCTGGACCAGCGTTCGTGCTGGACGTGCAGACCGCGTGAGACGACGTTTCGTCCAGTCCCAAACATGCTCAATGGGGGACAGATCCGGAGATCTCGCTGGCCAGGGTAGTTGACTTACACCTTCTAGAGCACGTTGGGTGGCACGGGATACATGTGGACGTGCATTGTCCTGTTGGAACAGCATGTTCCCTTGCCGGTCTAGGAATGGTAGAACGATGGGTTCGATGACGGCTTGAATGTACCGTGCACTGTTCAGTGTCCCCTCGACGATCACCAGAGGTGTACGGCCAGTGTAGGAGATCGCTCCACACACCATGATGCCGGGTGTTGGCCCTGTGTGCCTCGGTCGTATGCAGTCCTGATTGTGGCGCTCACCTGCACGTCGCCAAACACGCATACGACCATCATTGGCACCAAGGCAGAAGCGACTCTATCACTGAAGACGACACGTCTCCATTCGTCCCTCCATACACGCCTGTCGCGACACCACTGGAGGAGGGCTGCGCGATGTTGGGGCGTGAGCGGAAGACGACCTAACGGTGCGCGGGACCGTAGCCCAGCTTCATGGAGACGGTTGCGAATGGTCCTCTCTGATACACCAGGAGCAACAGTGTCCCTAATTTGCCGGGAAGTGGCGGTGCCGTCCCCTACGGCACTGCGTACGATGCGACGGTCTTGGCGTGCGTCCGTGCGTCGCTGCTGTCCGGACCCAGGTCGACGGGCACGTGCACCTTCCGCCGACCACTGGCGACAACATCGATGTACTGTGGAGACCTCGCGCCCCACATGTTGAGCAATTCGGCGGTACGTCCACCCGGCCTCCCGCACGCCCACTATACGCCCTCGCTCAAAGTCCGTTAACTGCACATACGGTTCACGTACACGCTGTCGCGGCATGCTACCAGTGTTAAAGACTGAGATGGAGCTCCGTATGCCACGGCAAACTGGCAGACACTGACTGCGGTGGTGCCCAACCGCTGCGCAGCTAGCGCCCTTCGACGGCCAACACTGCTGTTCCTGGTGTGTCCGCTGTGCCGTGCGTTTGATCATTGCTTGTACAGCCCTCTCGTAGTGTCCGGAGCAAGTATGGTGGGTCTTACACACCGGCGTCAATGTGTTCTTATTTCAATTTCCAGGAGTGTATATGCTCGTTACAAATTCTAAACAAAGTTTTTATCTTCAGTTCAAGTAATGATAAATAACCCAGATCTTCAGTGTAGTAGCACACTTGTGTCCTGATGATTTTCTGGAACCACCATGTCTTCTCTGGTAGTTTATTATGGCGTTTTTTTTATTCGTTATTGCACGCAGAATAGAACACATTATACTATATGTGACCCCATTAGCATTGCAGGAAATTCCATGATAGTTTTGTGTCAGTCATCCACCATTAGGTTTGTTACCCTCCCTCGCTGGTGCAAAGTCACTGGTGACGTGACAGAGATATAATTGGTACCGTTAATGCTGCCAGAGTGCACTATGAATACACCGACCTCTTTTAAAATAAATAAACCATCTCTCATCTCGAACACCTGTGCATCCAAGAAAACAATCGTCATCTTTATGCGCTTAGACAAAACATACTGCAGCGAACTGTTAATGCGGTGTAATCAGTATTTTGAAATGAAGCATTAACAGAGCTATATCACACGTCTGACATTCCACACAACGATACCAGCACAATACTCGGCAACCAGACGGAGTCCACACATGGAGGAAGGAATATATGGAGACGACGCAAGGGACCATCACCACGCACTTGAGTGAAACCGGGAAAAGAGAAGTGGGGTGGTTGGCCGTAGAAACACGGGGAATATGCACAAAAACCTCAAGGGAATCATACGACAACCGTGGCACCTCAATTCGATGATGTATTATTATGTAACTCGACGAGACAGACCAAAGATTAAGAATAAATGTTTTTTGATATATTGCTTAGTTCTCGAGATATGCTGTCTCCAAAAGTCAGAAGCTTAAATGGGAGTAGTATATATTGCGATACGTGATACACGTTGTGTCCCTAATATGGTGCTTATGAAATTACTAACAACTAACAATAAATTGTCTGTCCCTTCTTGTACAGGCTGCATTTCAACCTACCCACATTTCCATTAATATTGTCGCTACAAAATCAAACTATGTAGACACACCTAAACACATGAAATGCATCGCGAACTAAATGTCGGGTAACAACAACGTTTGCTTCATCACGTTTCATAGTTCGCACAGCACAAATTATCGCAATTAATTTCATCGTACACTTTCAGTGTAAACTGAACTGGACTAAAGCATGCAGAATACCATATTCATTGTATCGTGATGTAAACTTGACCCGCTTAAATTAGGCTTCCAACGCTTGTTTACAATAAGACTAGCCTTTTATGTGCAAAGTAGTAAAATATGCTGATTGTCTACACTACACCAACAAATATTTGAGAACGACACTATCCTGTTGAGAGCAATGAATAACGATAGGCCCTAATGTTGCAGTAACCTATCAGACAATTCAAGAACAATAATTACAATGCGACTTAATCATGAAACGTTATTCCAGATTGTTTCCTAACTTGTCTGTTTTTGCAACCATATGCAACACTACTTGGCATTATAGAGAACTTTAGAATATTAGAAAATGAAATATTCTCAGCAGCAGAGACAGTGCAAACAGCCCAATGTTTTGGGGTTATTTCTATGGCCACCGCGCATGCGCAGTAGGAGACGAGTTTTTATATGAGGTTTCACAGAATTAGCGTTATTTGGTCTCCATATATTCCTTCCTCCATGTGTCCACACAGTCGGCAATCTTTCGGACTGGTGGTGGCAAGCGATGCTCTCTACCGGCTCGAGCAGTAACTACTTGCTGGAAGCTGTTCGGTTGGAAGAGCGGTGTCGTTTTTGGTTACAAGCATCCCTCCAGTAAAAGAGATAGCTACTTATACACTTGCCAAGGAATAAGCGGAAATATTTAGCGGAGGCTTAATCACAATTTATTTCTGCGTTAGGGATTGACGGCAAAACGTCTTCACGCGCTAAATTCTACACCGTCAAGAGTCAATGTGGTACTGCATACAACCTCTAGTGTACAATGTTTGGATGCCGCAGCAAACGAATGTGTAACCTTTCGGGTGTCTGTTGGTAATGCTCAGAATTACCGATTAGTAAGGAATCTGTCTGGAATAAATCTGTGAAATGTTACAGTATATACTTTCCAACGGGTAAGCAAAGCACTGACCGTTCCAAAATTCCAGTCTAATTTTGACTATGGAAGAAGCACGATCTCTGAGAAGCACGATCTCTGAGAGTTTATCCCAAGAATTCGTAATTCTTAATGAACTGGAACTTAGTCAGGACTGATAAATTAAAAAGTTTATGTGCATATCGCCTTCTTTTAGGTCTCAATCATGGGACTGCTTTAACTCTCGTTAAGAAACTGTAAATTAGTTTTTTTTTTTTTTTTACGACCTATAAAATTTCTAGCGCTTATCCCCTATTAAGGCCGCGTTTACACGTTGCGAGTTGAGTGGAAGTACAGTAGGCAAGAGCGTCGGTGGTGAGGGTAAGAGAGTGAACTAGTATGTTATTATTAAGATGAAGACAGTACACTGTCAGGACAGTTCACCAGACCTATGTTGTGATGATCTTGAAAGTATATCTATATTACAAGAAGGAATTAATATTGTAGCCGATTTGTTAATTGTAACGTTGGATGATATGAAGAATTACTAAGAAAACGCCGAAAAGAGGTAACAGAGTGGATATAGCAGAGAAACGCTTTAGGTGCCTGGGAGACTTTCTTGTAATTGAAGACGTAGAGGGTTACAGAAATCATTAACGAGTAACAGCACCTTTAAAGAGTTACTGTCAAATATTTCAGCCGAATATATACACACTGACGGAAATTACATGTGCAAGTCACAGACGGATTGAATTAAATTTGACCCCAAGTATCACCATTATTAAGAGTATTAAATGATTAAAACTTGAACGTGTAATAGAATGAGAAACACGTGGGTATTTACTTTAGTGTATAGGTAGTGAACAGTGTAGTGTAACAGAACAATTTTTTTGTCCACAAGTTCTTGTTGACCAAGTATGCCAAGGCGAAAAGTGACAAACCTTTACACCCAAATGTCTGTGAGAGAGGTAGGAGAATTGGAGTGTTTAAAATGGGATTAACATATCGTGAAATCACCCGAAGGATTGGCCGTGGTACAATGTAAGTGTACAGACCATCCGCCAGTATATATAAACATGAAACCGTTATCAGGCAATTTTTAATACCAGTATCTTTAAAATCCTAGTTCTTACAATCTTCATTCTTAAAATTCAACAGAATTTCTTCACTTTTATGCAGTTCGAAAAATGTTAATGCTTCTCTCCACTTACTCGACTTGTTAGTTGTCGCCATCATTTTTTGCTGAACTCGCACGCCAATAATGAACCGATTCTACTACTGACTGTCTTGATCCTGACACGAGAAGACTGACAAGTGTTGTGCGCGCTTCCAAGAAAGTAGGCTCTACACTAGTTCTAGCCTACTAGCGTCATGTAAGCGCGGGCAAAGGCTGTTCGTATTAAGTAGCGGTGAATGTATCAGAGATTAGTCTTTCTGACGAATGTCACGATAGCAACCATACAACGACAACGCATGAGGAAAAAAAATGGCAATGAACGTAAGAAAATAGGAGCTTATAATCTGTTCAACAAACCAAACACGCTGAACAAATTATATGATAATATGAACGGTCTCGTAAAATTAAACAGCCAACTAAGCTTTACAAATTCACGACAGTAACGTTTCCCTTCCACTGGTCCCGACAACAAGGCCGTTTGAGCAAACTATCTTGTCAACAATACGTGACGACAGCTACGGCTATTGTCACATGGAGAAGCTATAACTCTGACCGAGAGAGATGTCTGAAGGTGGGTTCCCACGGCGCGTGGTTTCATAGGCCGCGCCACAGTAGCCGAAGTGTACGGATCAGCACGCGCCACTGGCTAGCCCTCGCCGCCCACCCCCCACCTTGCCTAGTGTCGTTTCAGCTACCAGGGCCTTTGATCTTTACCGACTGGGCGATGGATAGAGGCGCACCATCCCTGGAAGCACAGGCGGGACCCTTCCCACGGTTGCTCCTTGGTTGCTGGATCGGCCCGGCTGGCAAATGCGCGGGTCGTGGGAACCCAGCTTAACCGGCAACACGACACTTCAGAAACAATCTTCGTCTACTTGTCTCACCAGACACACTTCTGCTCAAACAGGCCACGATATAACAGAGCGTCTTCAGAATACACCACATAACACGTCACGATCTGCAGTCATCTTGAACTGAATTAGGTATGAATCGCGAGTCACTACCATCCACGCGTACAGAGTATCACGTTAGCAACTGCTATAACCAACAAGTGAGGTGTTTTAGGGGCCTCATCAGCCAGCACCTATTAGGTTCTGCGAACTTCGCTGCTAGAAAAATAACGAGACAACAATGTTCGCACAATGAAGCAGGCAACTTCATCACAATGTGCCAGGGAGGCGTCTTATATTACTGTCATAATAGCAAATTCATCATTCACAGAATCAGTAATTTGAACCAGTTGACTAACCAACGGCACATAACTGCAAAAAAAGATATGAGCAAACAACAACTTTCCTATATTTTGTTGTTCAGCGTTAGTTACGCACAAAAGTGTTCTTTCTATACAATGTGTAGACCCTATAGCGACACCAACGTTAACTTGTTCGGCCGTACTTTAATCAGTTTTACTTACGGGCAAGAGAAGATGAATAATTTACCGGAAACACTGAAGAAATTTAAAGTAAAAATTAGTAGAGGGCAAAAATAGGTTGGAAGAGGAAAGGAGATTGCCACCGGAGCGGGCGCTCCATAGCAATTTTATCAATTACCAGCGGAGTTCCCAGCGTTGCCCGGTATAATTGGCGTAGATTTCCCCGTACCCTATTTTTATTCCCGCGATGAGAAACATTTGTACAATGTTTCGCCAACGTTTTTTGGAATTGAAGCAAACCTAGATTCACCCGCCCCAACCAGGAAACGGGTGGGTTGAAGTTTAGTTGCACGTACACTATTTTCATTCGTCCGAAAAGATTCATGTATATCAAGCTCCGTTAATTTTGTTAAGAAATTGCATTACTACATTACTGAACAACGCTAGATTATATGAGAAATTCACATTTGAATGTGAATGGATATACTTTTTGTAGATACATTAACTCTGCAGATTCAGCCTTTTATACAAATATCAAAAGTGAATATGGAATAATATTATCGTAAACAGAAGACTAATGCCGATGGCCAAAGACGTTGTCCAGAGACCGTGCTTAAAGAAAATCTGTTGTTTTTACGGCTATCTCTGGCGTTTAAAAATTGAATATTCCGAATTAAAGGAAAGAATACTCCAAATTTTGTTTAGTGTGCAAAATAGTTATTATTGTAAAGTTATCTTATTCCTTTCATTAAAGGCTATGGCCAGAGACATTTAGTTGTGTGTTTAGTGCGAAGTATCCTTCCAACTTTGGGATTTGTCATCATACGTTCAGAATTTCATTTAATGCTCTTGCATTATTTAACGTCGAAACTTAAGACATGCCAAATAAATGAACTGTGATTCTAAGCTTTAAAACGGTGAAAACCCCATCGAAATCTGCTCCGTAGTTTCAGAGTTTTTATAAGACCAATATATCCGGTTTTCGTTTTTATAGATAGAAGATTACTATTATTGACAATGTCCGATTGTATCAATAAGTTATGAGATATTGTTCTGAACCAGTTTACAGCTTGCAGTGTGTATTCACTTTCTGAAACAAAATACTGTAGCTTCTCTTGGTGTTATAGATAGTTTAAAAACTTAACTTAGTCCACAACCCAAGGTTGGTTGGATCCTCCCGAAGGAGGCATACCAAGCCATTGAGTCAGAGGTAGGACGGGCAGTTCCTTTCCTCTGGGACCTACAGTTTAACGTGGAATCCGAACCACGGAATAGATAGTTTACTTATAACTAAACAAAAAAAAAAAAAAAATCAGGATCTCCACGTCATAGTTTAGTTTACGGTTGCTTCTACATTTTCTCTAAAGGAATGAAATTTTCAAAGGAACATATGTTAAAGTCGTGAATCTTCTGCGAGAACCCATGAATTAAAAAAAAGACGCAAACTGTCCAAAAAATCTGTTTCATCAGGACAAGTATATCATTTTCATGGCAGATCCTTCCACCACCAGGACAAATTTCAATACCTCCTGGGGAGCACAGCCAAATTTGCTTCGTACATCTGCCCTGGCACTCAGTTTCTCTGCAGCAGAATACTCAGCACCAGTTTGGCAAAACTCTGCACATGCGAGGCAGGTTGATATAGCATTGAATGATGCTGGTCGCATTGTAACAGGTTGCCTGAAACCAACTCCTGTTAGTAAAATATACCAAATCATGGGTATAGCACCACCTGACATTCGTAAGAAAACAGCTGCAGAGATGGAGAAGAGGAAACAGGAAACAGGAAACAGACCCCAGACACCCTTTGTTTGAACACGAACCTCAACCCACAAGGGTGAAGTCAACAAAGAGCTTCGTACAGTCAACTACAGCCATAAGCACACCGTCTAGAACTATGGCGAAATTCGTTGCCTGAAGAACAGTGGAGGAACATCAAAGAGGCACCGGCTGCGGGTGTAATCAGCCATATGCTATATGGAAGGCTCTAAACAGATTAAGAACTGAAGTGTCCCGATGTAGATCTAAAATTAAAAAATTGGGTTACACTACTGACAACGATCTACGTGAATGTGGTGAGCTTCAGAACCCACAACATCTTCTGGTATGCAGGAATCTCCCTGAAACCTGCACTATCGACGACCTTTCTAGGGCAAACGAAAAGGCCATCAAGATTGCGGAATTCTAGTCACATTCCTTTTTTTTTTTTTTTAACTGCTTTACGTCTCTCAACAGCGAGGTCTTTAGAGACGGGAAAGGATGGGGGCAAGGAATGGGAAGAATTCGGCCATGGCCTTTTTAAGGAAGCATCCCGGCATTTGCCTGGGGTGATTTGGGAAACCATGGAAAACCCAAATCTGTATGCCCGGACGGGGATTCGAACCGCCGTCCTCCCGAATGCGAGGCCAGAACGCTATCCGTTACACCACCACGCTCGGTAGGTAGTCACATTCCATTTAATTGTGTTCTATAGTTTTGTATTAATTAATTAATGTTATTTGGTTGTTGTTTTTTTCAACTTGCAATGTTATGTCCTGGACACGAGAAATAAATAAATGGCTTTAGTTCATGAATGATTTTCAGTCGGCTCTGCAATCGACCTAGTAATACTGTTTGGAAGTCTAAGGGTTCCAGTTATTTCCAAACTTCAAAAAAAATTCTGGGTAGTACTTATCTGAAATAAGATGATGCCGCCATATATGCTCTCAAGTTATTTTTTCGACAACCCTGAGCAATGTTTTCACGTGTGTGAAATAAAAGCCCCGGGACATCATCAGAAAAAGTGAGTGGAGCGAAGGCGGGACCACGCTCAAAGCTGATGAGCTCATTAACTTTTCCGATTACCATAGCAGGGGACCAACTCTGCCGGTCAGTGTGTCCCAGCAGCGCTGTGGATCAATAACCCCCTCCCTCCCCCCACCCGGCTTCCGTCACTGCGTGTTTTGCAGTCGAATCAAACTTTTACAATTTTACTGTACAAATAAATTACTTTTAGATCGGTGTCTCCAAACTAGCTGTGTTGGTGACGTAATGATTTTTGCTCGATTATTAGCCAATCACAGCTAATCCATTGCTCTTCGTAAGGCAATGGTCAGAGATGACGTTTTGGAAGCACGGGTACGCGGTTTTACAACGAAATTTGTGCACAATTCGCAGTTACGTGACTGGCTGAGAGAAATGACGAACGCGTTACATTTTTCTGACAGAAGTTGATTGACTTTTAAAAGGTTTTACATTTTTTTCTGCACAAACTGGGGAACCTGATTTCTTTCCCTGGGATGTATTTATTCGACTGACACAATTTGACCGTGTGGGGAGTGTGTGACATAACGGAAATATTTTTTAAAAAAGAAAATAATATTTAGTTCTTCGAGCAAGGATGAAAATTAATAATATATACTCTTAGATGAAAATCAAGATGACATAGGTTGCTATGGAAATACTCGTAAATACTAATGAGATTTTAGCTATCGGCGTAGATCGGGTGCTTGTGATTATCATTGCCTAAAAAGAACCTGCATCTTCGGAGATTAAGCTATTTCGATGTAATCCAAGTGGAACAAAATAATATACAATAAAAAAAAACTGTTTGGATTGAAAGAACTGAATTCTTTATAATTATAACTACTTCACAAATCAACGATAAGCATCACATGGCGACCGTGAAAGGACTTGCATTTGTGTGTATTTTTTAAAATGTTTTTTAGTTTTTTTATGTTTGTATTAAGAAGAGAATGTATCTTGTAAAATTTTTGTAAAAATTCTACTAGGAATAAGATAAATGGGGATCACGAGATGCAAGGTTGCTTTTATAAGTTTACCGATGTCTTTTTTAAGAAAAATCCATGGTAAACTTGAGGAGGCATGTGACATAACGGAAATATTTTTTTTAAAAAGAACATAATATTTAGCTCTTTAAGCAAGGATGAAAATTAATAAGACATACTCTTAGATGAAAAGCAAGACAACATAGTTTGCTATGGAAATAAATACTAATGAATGCAATTTTTCTCGGCGTTGTTTATTTATTAATGTTTCTCGGGAAACAAACCGAGTAATATCATTATTGATGTACAATATTTCGGCGACATAAATCATCTTCAGGTGCAGTTGTAAGCCTTGAAGTAAGCCAAGGTGGACTTCAAGGTTTACAACTGCACCTGAGGATGGCGACGATGATTTATGTCGCCGAAATATTGTGCATCAATAATGATATTACTCGGTTTGTTTCCCGAGAAACATTAATAAATATACTAATGAGATGTTAGCTATCGGCGTAGAAGTGTAGATCGGGTGCTTGTGATTATCATTGCCTAAAAACAACCTGTATCTTCGGAGATTAAGCTATTTCGATGTAATCCAAGTGGATTAAAATAATATACAATTAAAAAAAAACTGTTTGATCGAAAGAAAGAACTGAATTCTTTATAATTATAACTACTTCACAAATCAACGATAAACATCACAAGTGCTGCCACACAGCACAATGGTAACCGAAACCTCAGACCTGGAGCACCAGTTTCAAAAATAGGCGGTTTTTCGCATTCATATAGAGGCAAATTCTCTGGTGATTCTCAATTATCACCACAAATTAACACTTCCCATACAGAACACGCCTTAGGTCGGACTGCACTTGACCGACACTCGGCCGAGTAACGGCTCGCTTCCTTCGTGTTCACAATATCAAAAGTTACAGCAGAATTAAATTCAGTTGTACTTTATATTATTTTACTGTTGCACTGTATAATACAATCAATAAATACGAAATTTTTAAAAAGAAGAAGAGCATTCGCTTTTGCTTTTTTTGGTGCATATCCAGGACCCAGGACCCAGAACCCAATGATGCCAACTGGAATCATTTCAGAATTTGTATCTTGAAATAAATTTTGTAGAAATTTTTTCATATTCTTCTTTCATTACTTGTAAAAATAAATTCGGGCCAGAGAGGGTTAAAAGTCTTTGGCACACTGAACTGGGTTGAAAGGTTCTCATATTTCTGAATGCAATCACAACGAAACTTTACTCACTTCACACACGATATGTTTGTGTCGTTTGATGTTATTTGCGATTCAATCGATATTTTTTGTAAATAAAGATTGAGATCATTGTACATTTTAATTTAAATACAGACCGTAAAAATGCTGTATAATAATTTCATGTGGTCTCAAAATACCTTATCTCATGGTTTCTTAACGGCTGCACAGTGCACCTTTATCGTAATCAACTAACTTACTCTGGTAATCCTACTAACAAAAGGAGACCTTCAGTACAATGGTGCAGCTACACGTTCCGTCTTACCTGCGCAGGTAAAATTGCACAGTCAAAACTGTGCAAAAAGACGGAACATGGAACAGTAGCCACACGGTACAGGTAAGCTCGTGAAAACTGAAAAAAACAGTAGTGTTTTAAGAGCTTTACTTATGAATAAATAAATAGACATAATAAACATATGTATTTTAATTTTTTCAATCAATAAATGATAAGCTTCTTTGTCGAAATATTTCTTGGACTTAATTTTCCAAAATGCTGGCAACGATTTGTACTATTCTATGTACTAAGTTTTAAATTCCTTGGAATAATTTCGTACATCACTCATTTCGCTGATGTCGAAAACAAAACCTGGCAAACCAAAAACTGTGCAGCCCGAACATAAAGTCAACGATAGTGCAAGCCTCTGTTTAGAGCTAGGGGGCGCACACAGGGGTATTTGACACAAAAAGCCGATCAAAAGTCAAAATTTTTTTTTAGCAAATTCAAAGAACCCGTATCTACCTGACTCGAGGCAAATGTCTATAGAATAACAATCAGCTATGTTTTTTAGGTAAGTTCCATTCCCCACCCCGTGAACAGTCTTCTTCTGAGCACATTGCAAGACCCACGTACTGATCCGAAGCAAATACGAGAAAATTATAAGTTGTACCATTTTAATTTGTGAGTGATGTTAAGTGAGTAGTGGTGATTTTAATCATGGATATTGTTCAGCCAGGTGCCTAGAATTGAAATAATAGTAACATTTGTCCAAAGGTATCGCACAACTTTATTTCTGTACAGTTTTGTAAGCTGACTCATTTTGTACTGATTTTTTTATTACGAAAAGTATTAAAGAGTGATTTTGTTATATTTCCGGACCTTTCCCGAGGCTGATTTCTTATATGGTATTAGTTTAGGGTACTATCTTGGTGTTCCATTGAAAATTGGGTGCCAAAAAGTGCCAAACGTCTATTTATTTGAAAATATTCTAGATTATTTACAATGAATCAAACTTACTTATTTCGGTCACATTTTTTTTCATGTAAGATTTTCTTTGTTATGGGCTCTTCTGGTATCATGCTCATGACCCGAAAAGTTATTTATAATATGAGTAAACACGAGAAAGGAAATTATTTCGTGCAAAAGTTGCAATTAGTCGAGGAAAATATTTTAAATCAACCGACATTCACGGTCGAACAAAGGCAACAGTTCGAACAAAGGTTTTCAAGGCTTAAATTGGAAATTAAAAGAAAATGGCACGCTGCTAAGAGAATTGAGAGTGTATTTTTAAATAAATACCATGATTGGTTCAAAAGATCTATCGAAATTCCCATAAAATCCAATCCGACCAATGTGGATTGGCCTATAAAATCTCTCGATGATTTGGCCGATTTTAGCAAATGATGTCCGCAGAGATAATAGGTATTAACAAAACATTGATTGACAGGTTTTATACTATTATCTGAATAATATATAGTGGGCACAAGATAGATATTAAAAATAAATTAATCCTCACTGCCAAGAAAAATTTTAAATGTACTGTACATTGAACTGTACTCGTGGCATCCAATGTCACCTATACAAGAAGTATTGATTGAGGGCCCACTTATAATAGAGTATGCACTTTTGCCTGTAGGCAATCTGTCAGAAGCAGCAGCAGAAGCTAGAAACAAATATTTTCGACGATTTAGGGAGAGACACTCCAGAAAACTTAGTTGGGTGTAGTGTAACACAGATGTCGTTAATAGGCTTTCATTAACTTAGGATCCGTATTTGAGCTTCATCAGGCACAAAATCCCTAAAACATCTAAATCATTCAATCCAGAAAATTCTAAAATATTACTTTAATGGGGCCCGAGTAATCAAGAAGAGAACGAGCCATAAGGTGAAGGTTCCGACGACGAAGGATGGGATGGTTCGTCAGAATGATATTTTAATGTATGTATATGATTATTGTTTAGATATTATGTAAATATTCGCCTAATATATTATAACGTGTATGAACACAGTGTGTGTTCTTTATTATTACTCCTACTTCACAGTTATAAGTTCTAATACACAAAAGAAGCGATACAAAAATCAGAATTACGTATAAATAATTTTGATCGACTTTTTGTGTCAAATACCCCTGTGTGGGGCGCTACCGTGTTGCCGTCCACACCCGCTCTTTACTTGCGCAAACTGGTTTGTAGACGATGCGCGCAGGCAAGACGGAGCGTGTATCCCGACATAATGGTCGGGTCTACACATAACATCTTGGCGAACGTTTTACTTGAATTGAATGAAGATGGACGACTTCTAGAAAACGGATCCGTAGGAGCATTTTTTCTGAAGTTTTCCCTTCAGTTTTTAATGATCCCTCAGCTTAAGCGTAACGAAAATAACAATTATTTTTTCTTTTAGAAAATTTTTACGCGGTGGATTTGCCGAATTTACGACTATAATCACATGATTTGTTTACGGAATTCATAGAGTTTTATCCTTGCATATGGCAAGTTAAGTCAAAGGACTACAGTGATAGCATTTGCTTTGGTTAATAAAGGTAAGGAAGTGAATCTTGGTGTGACATAGTAAAGGGGAGGGAAAAATCAATTGCTTTCATTCATTTTTTCATAAAGGGCTGCTGAAAGTTAAGAAGTCGGCACGTTTTGGTGCTGGTGCCGATGACATTTACAAACCTTCTCTGCGGGATTACGATCTTCTTTCATTCTTAAACTATGAATAAATCCCGGGAGAAACAATCAGTAATATAGATGATAATTTAAAAATTGAAGTAAGTTATTAGCAAATTAACAGAACAATATGTAGAGATGTGCATATAAAAATAAAATAGATTTGTTTAATAGGTAGACAGTAGTAGTGCTAAATACAAAAAGATAAATAATTATTCTCATCGAAATTATTTATATTAAATTCTCCTCAAAGAGCTATGGCGTTGTCCGGCCACTGTCCAGATTCTTGGTTATTAAAGCACACGTTTTGCATCTTCCTGAACAAGGCCACATCTTCGTAGTTGAAGGTTGAGTGGTTTCAACATTTCGTACATAGCTAGACAGCTTTCTGGTATCTGGTGTCTAAGATATTGTTTTGACATTACAGCTGTAAACTCAAGATCTTTGTACTTCTATTAAATGCCAAAAATCTTAGTAAAACAGCCAGTCTCTCATAAGGTGAGATTCTCCTTCTCACAGCAGTGTCTTGTTTTTATATTTTTGCGATTATTAATGATAGGAACTTAATAAATGTCCGCAGCCATTCGTAAATAATTACATTAATCATCAGCTTCATGACGTAATTCCCGCAGCAATTCAACTGAGAAAACCTTCTCCTCTTTAGTAACTGCATTGTTGATCATTTTTTGTTTTTAGTCTCGCCAGACATTATTAAATGACCCTTATAAGTAATGCTTCATTCACGGTTTTAATAAAACTGAGCTAAAGACACAAATTAAAAACGTAAAGAGTGTGGACACGAGTTTTTAGCCAGTTTTACCTGATGACTTGCCTGATCAAGAAAACGTAAGTCAGAAAGTTCCCTGTAGCCCGGCCTTAACGCGGAATTAACCGCGGAGTATTTTAGCCTCTTCGCATTAAAAATAACGAAGCTTTGTGAAGATCAATTTTAAGGCCCGCCAAAATTGGGGATTTGAACTACGCCTTGACCATACGAGTCACCAGACCAAATCTAGAAGCACTGAAAAATATGTATTCAAATATAGTAAAAAAAACGTAAAGACGAAAATAGTGAATCAGAAAGTACAGAAGACATTGTAAGTACATTAACAATATTTTGTATTTAATTTTTATGCATGGATATGGAACAAAAACCAATGTTATTAAAATACAGAAGATTTTATTAATAATAACAACCTACTAACAGAATATTTTATTATGTGGTGTTAGAAAAAAAATTACGTCTCCAGCAACATTACTTTTTCACTTATTTTCACTGTCCATGATTAGAATTGCACAAGCAGCGATCCAACAAGCAACCAACGAGCAACAAGACTTTCTAGTGTGTACACGCGAAAAAGCCTCTAGACCAGGGGTGGCCAACCCAAATGATCTTGCGGGCCACTTTGGAAATGCATCATATCTCCGCGGGCCGCATATAAAATCTTATATCCTCATATTAGATTTAGACGCACTATAGACATTTTTTTGGAGTGAAAAATTGAAACATAATGAGTTATTATTATTGTGTTTACTGTTATTCTTACATGTAAACATAGATATTATAATAATAATATTTCGACAGTTAGTTTCTGAATATATGGTTGCACAAATAACGTATTTTTTTAAGTACATTAGTTTTTACTACTTTGGCCATTATAAATTAAATATATTTTGTAAAAGTGTAATGCGTCTCGCGGGCTGGTCACCCCTGCTCTAGACTGCCTATATACATTATCTATAAACATCTCTACAAAAAGTTCCTAACATACCTATACACGATCGCTCAGCTTTGTATACAAGTGTGTACTTAGCTAACAGCACAAATCCCAAATTGAACAAGCACAGCTTTTTTTTTTTTTTTTTGGCTTTACGTCTCGTCGACGAGAAGGTGGGAAAAGACCGGAGGCAAGGAACGGTAAGAAGGTCGGCCATGGCCTTTTTGAAAGAAGCATCCCGGCACACAGATAGTACTACGAATACATTTGAATCTATTACTTAAGAGAAGTGTACAAGTAATTTTAAAACACTAAAATTTTAGCGAGATAGCTGTCAGTGACTAATGTGCTACTCTGCAATTATCTGAACTAAAGATTTCGGCACTAAATTCGACAGAACTCCCGCGTTAAGAGAGGTAATACCCGCCAGGTTGGTAGTTGCACTGAAGATGTCATATACTTGATGTGCAGACGATCGAGTATGGCGTTAAAATCCCGACCCTGCCGGATATAGGCGGTGTTCTGTATTCGTTAAGGCCAATGCTGTGATGGTCTCCAATTTCAGCTTCAAAAATAGCACAAACAACAGAGAACGCACAGAATACAAATTACAATGTTTGGGGACATATGGCGAAAATACAAATCACGGAAAGACGGTTGTTGCCTAAGCCGCTAAGCGATGGGTACCCACTTTGTGGAACACCTGCTGGACAGGTTGACAAACTGTAGGACAGCAGGTGACAGCCAACAAACGTCAGGAGGTCTATTTTGGCGCCGAGTCCGGACCAACGCAAAGGAAAGTGAGGTTTCACTCAGTTGGAGTTTTAGAATGTTCTCTCGCAATCTTACGTCAACGGTTGAAAATACGTCCTTTATTATTTAAACGTAAATTTTTATCAGAGCTGGCTGGACAGTTTGCAAAAGGTGTTTGTTGCTGTTTGTGATCTTCATTCCAATCTTTTCATCAACACACTGAAATAATTAAAGTATTTAGATTATTACCTCATGACCAATATTACATATACGGATGGTGCGATTTGTAATTTAATCAGAGAAGGTAACGGACAAAATGTGTTAACGACATAAAATCATTCTGTGCATTTTTGGCATTTGCTACCCAAAAAGCTATCAGCGAACAGGTTTTATTTAATTCGAAGTTATTAATCAAATTTAACGTCTAACCACTTCTTTTACCGATAGGCCTGCATTATGTACGTTTATAATTGAGCTACTTTAATATTAATTACTTAAATAAAATATCTAATTTTCATACAATTATTCAGTCATTCGAAACAGCATTCTATTCAAACATAACTTTGAGTTAAGAACAAATTCAGTATACACGAAAATTAAAACTTGTTTTGCATATGTCATTTAAATAGACGAGATGAACAGTTTCAATTATTTACCTTACCTTAAAACTGTAAAAAAAAAAATCTTTTGAAACGTTTCAGATCGATATTCACCACTTCGGGAGCTTCCATAAACTACGTAGCTCGGTCTGGAGAGAGGGGGAGGGGCTTGGGTGAAATGCTATGCTGCGCTACGTGGGGAGTAGGGTTCCAAGCCATGCCACGTAGCTTTTCACTCACATTATTTGTCACAGTTAAAATAAGATACAGAACACAAAACAGCATGTGAATATTTATTTCCATCATTTAATTATTTCTGTATATTATTTACGACAGTCTAACAAGAAAAAACGTATAAAATGTCTTCTGGAATCAAGAGGGGAAAAGGCTACTTGCACGCTGGCGGAGGGAGGGCGGTGGGGGGGGGGGGGGGGGAGAAGAGGCAAAATCAACGCCAGGCTAGGTGGGGAGAGAGGAGTTCACAGGAGGTCAAAATGGAGCTGCATAGTTTATGGACGCTCCCTTTTTACCGGGCTCCTTTAGTTGAGATTCCTTTAAACGTAACAACAACCCATCTCGGAAGAGGTGAATCATCAGTTTTCATGTTTAAAGAGTTTTTGCAGCCGAATCAGTTTCTTACTTTCTCGAAGAACAGGAGAACGTAGGTTTTGATGAACCGTGATGATAATAGTTTCATCAGTTTTATAGCCTCGTATAATCAACCATTAGAATAAAATAATTGTTTAAAAAAACGTAAAAACCGCCTTAAAAAAAGCACACTAAAAATTTTAAAATAATTTTATACCTTGCTTAGAAAAATTAAATCTAAATGGACAATATTTTATACTACTGTTACTGAAATTTTTACATTAATTAGTTATTTTGGGAGTCGGTGCCAGCTGTCACATCGCGAGGATCGAATTACTGAACTTTATTTGGCGTTCAAGGCGAAACGTGGAGTACGAAACAAAAAAACCGAATATTTCTTACAGCATGTAGTGAGGCAGATATTGCTATTGCGGGAGACAGTTTAGGGAAACAAATTAGACAGTACTTGAATCTGTGGCCCGTTGGTCGTCCAGGCATATCACTGGCATTACTGCATCATGCAGTAAACGTTTTACAGTTAGTATGGGTATATCATGTGTATATTTCAGTTTTGTTGAAAAATGTTTCTAACATTAATTGTAGGTACGTAGTACCATGATTTTTATGAATTACTAGCTGGTATCCACGACTTCGTTCGTGTTTGTAAAGAATGTGGATTGAAAGCTACCGACATCTAACCACCATAGTGCACGATAGGAGACTCGATGCTACACTCCTGGAAATTGAAATAAGAACACATTGACGCCGGTGTGTAAGACCCACCATACTTGCTCCGGACACTACGAGAGGGCTGTACAAGCAATGATCAAACGCACGGCACAGCGGACACACCAGGAATCAGCAGTGTTGGCCGTCGAAGAGGCGCTAGCTGCGCAGCGGTTGGGCACCGCCGCAGTCAGTGTCAGCCAGTTTGCCGTGGCATACGGAGCTCCATCTCAGTCTTTAACACTGGTAGCATGCCGCGACAGCGTGTACGTGAACCGTATGTGCAGTTGACGGACTTTGAGCGAGGGCGTATAGTGGGCATGCGGGAGGCCGGGTGGACGTACCGCCGAATTGCTCAACATGTGGGGCGCGAGGTCTCCACAGTATATCGATGTTGTCGCCAGTGGTCGGCGGAAGGTGCACGTGCCCGTCGACCTGGGTCCGGAACAGCAGCGACGCACGGACGCACGCCAAGAGCGTCGCAGTCCGTACGCAGTGCCGTAGGGGACCGCACCGCCACTTCCCGGCAAATTAGGGACACTGTTGCTCCTGGGGTATCAGAGAGGACCATTCGCAACCGTCTCCATGAAGCTGGGCTACGGTCCCGCGCACCGTTAGGTCGTCTTCCGCTCACGCCCCAACATCGTGCAGCCCGCCTCCAGTGGTGTCGCGACAGGCGTGTATGGAGCGACGAATGGAGACTTGTCGTCTTCAGTGATGAGAGTCGCTTCTGCCTTGGTGCCAATGATGGTCGTATGCGTGTTTGGCGCCGTGCAGGTGAGCGCCACAATCAGGACTGCATACGACCGAGGCACACAGGGCCAACACCCGGCATCATGGTGTGGGGAGCGATCTCCTACACTGGCCGTACACCTCTGGTGATCGTCGAGGGGACACTGAACAGTGCACGGTACATTCAAACCGTCATCGAACCCATCGTTCTACCATTCCTAGACCGGCAAGGGAACATGCTGTTCCAACAGGACAATGCACGTCCACATGTATCCCGTGCCACCCAACGTGCTCTAGAAGGTGTAAGTCAACTACCCTGGCCAGCGAGATCTCCGGATCTGTCCCCCATTGAGCATGTTTGGGACTGGATGAAACGTCGTCTCACGCGGTCTGCACGTCCAGCACGAACGCTGGTCCAGCTGAGGCGCCAGGTGGAAATGGCTTGGCATGCCGTTCCACAGGACTACATCCAGCACCTCTACGATCGTCTCCATGGGAGAATTGCAGCCTGCATTGCTGCGAAAGGAGGATATACACGGTACTAGTGCCGACATTGTGCATGCTCTGTTGCCTGTGTCTATGTGCCTATGGTTCTGTCTGTGTGATCATGTGTTGTATCTGACCCCAGGAATGTGTATATAAAGTTTCCCATTCCTGGGACAATGAATTCACGGTGTTCTTATTTCAATTTCCAGGAGTGTATTACCACACACAAACGTCAGGCATCTGCGTTATGTAGTTCACGCAGCAAAGTAAAATATACGGACACACATGTCTTTGGTCGAAATTCGAAAATATCCTTGATCGACCAATTTCAACCACCATATCTCCCACACTCTCACAGTTATCGAAATTCGGCCAACGTTGTAATCGACGGGTGACTCTGTGCTACTACTAAACACAAACACACTGATCTGCGCTAGATAGTTTTGGCTGAAACGTGATACACCATGACACATACGTTTTTGGTAGAAATATGAAAGTGTCGGAGGTCGACCACTTTCAACCACCATATCTACCACACCCCCATAGCTACCGACATCTAACCACAATAGTACACGATAGGAGACACGATACCACTACCACACACAAACACCATTGGTCTATGCTATGTAGTTGTGGCAGCAGAGGGACATATACGAAGACACATGTTTTTGGGCGAAATACGAAAATATCCTTGATCGGCTACTTTAAACCACACTACCACAGTTACTGAAATTCGGCCAACGTTGTTATCGACGGGTGACTCTGTGCTACTACCGTACACAAACACCAGTGATCTGCGCTAGATAGTTTTGGCTGAAAAGTGATACACCTGGACACATACGTTTTTGGTAGAAAAATGAAAGTGCCGCAGGTCGATTACTTTCAACCACCATATCTCCCACACCCCCATAGCTACCGACATATAACCACCATAGTACACGATAGGAGACAC
>CM061918.1:27225159-27255012 GCA_031002005.1 Vandiemenella viatica
TTCTACATTTCAGATCTGGTTGTTGTAAACCATATGGATGGGAATTGCTGAATGGCTGTTTTTTATGTATTTGTTAATGCTGTATCCAGAAATTCATTACCTTTATCAATTCTTTCATATTTGATTAACTCACTTAGTCTATTAACTTGCTTTATCACACAAATTGGGGAAATTGTGACCGGAGCATGCACTCTATTGCAATTTAATTAAATTTTATTATTAATATAAATGACTTGTTTCTAGGGCATATCCAGGATCAGAACTGGGGGGGGGGGGGGCAACTCGTATTTTTTTTTTCCAAGGAAGTGTGGTGGGGAACTGAAACATGACGATTTCTTACAAAATAAAACTCAAACTATTGAGGAAACTATTTTTACTATTGATTAACATAGTAATCCAAGGACCTACTATCCATTTAATCAAGATCGTAACTCAGTTACAGTTTTTTATGTAATGATTAATCGTATCGGATTCTAAGAAAATTTTCAATAACTTTATTTGTCAATATCTCACGGTGTACTTTCACGAAATTTTGATGCACACTCATCAGGCATAATCCCGTCGATCTTTCCTCTCCCAAAGTACTCCTGAGCCAGTTCTTCATTCGTCGAAGCGTACTGAAGGCCACTTGATTTTATTTCTGGGAAGGGGGGGGGGGCAGCAGCCCCATCTGCCCCCGCTGGATATGCCCATGACTTATTTGTATTTATTATTACCCTCTAAGCTTGTCAAAAATGACCATTTGAACAGATGGTTCTGGCAAGTCAGAGCTTTGCCGATCCTTACTTAATTAAGATTGTTATAACTCTCAATACAATACCCTACACTGGAGCAAAAAAGTTGTATTTCAAGCTAACACCAAACTCTGCTTATACTGCTGTTAGAATATTAAAGCTTCACTCACATGCGCATTAATACATTAACTGTGTTGTGATATAAACTTTATTTCATATTGCAGTATAATCTTCTCGGATGTCCAGCTGGAAAGTGTGGTAGAAACAAAATATTTTGGCAGCTGGTTCTACTGCCTCAGGTGTCAAATATATTCCAGATGTTGTAAGCTTATTGTGACTGCCTATGTAGATGAAGACAGCAGAGCCAGCTGTCAAAATGTTATTTATTTAGCTTGTGGCCATTGCACAAAAATAATACAATTTAACATTAAATTACAATTAAAATTCAAAATTAACATGGTGTAGCCAATCTAAAGCTTCATTTGAAATGTTAATAAATCTATCGGTGATCCCCTGAATGCTCGAAGTGGGCAGTCAAATGTCACGTGACGGATGGTTTGTTTCTCCTCACCACAGTCGCAACTCGGTGAATCTCTCATTCCCCATGTATACAAAGATGAAGCAGATCTTCCATGACCAGTCCTAACTCTGTTAAGAGCTACCCAGGTTCTGCGAGGAAGGTCGAGTCCCTTTAGTGCCTGTTGACTGTCGAACAGGGAGTGCCATTCTGGTGGGGCTGAGGCTATCCACTCCAATTTCCAAGCTTCTCTCCCATCAAAATTATCAGATATAATCTGTTTTACAGTTTTTACACTTGGATTTCTCGATTTAAGTCTCACAAACATATTATCCATGTCATCATGGATGGGCAGATCCAAGTTATCACAGATCTTATTATACTGGGCAATTAGGAGATTGTGTCGTCTTATCGTAGGCGGTTCGATGTTGCACAAAACAGGTAGCCAGTACAGTGGAGTGGTCTTAATACATCCGCTAATTATCCGCATTGTCTGGTTTAAAACTGTGTCGATCTTTTTGACGTGGGCGCTATTTATCCAGACAGATGAGCAGTACTCAGCTGCAGAATATACAAGGCTCAGTGCTGATGTGCGGAGTGTAGAGGCGGATGCTCCCCAGGAGGTGCCAGTTAACTTCTGCAGAATATTATTCCTGGTTCTTAGTTTGCTGCAAGGTTGTTTAGATGTTTATTGTACGACAAGGTGCGATCCATTACGACTCCCAAATACTTGGGGAAGGGACAAAATGTTGAATTTCTACATCATTTAACTGGAAAACTCTGAAGATTACATTGTATCATTACGATAGGAAAGTCTCCTCTCACACATCCCATATTTCTTAGCTTTCTGTAACAGCGATCAGGGAATATATTTGAAAATATCTATATCAAATGAATATAAATAATCAAAAAGCAACTAATAAGTATTATGTCAATTTAAACTAAATACATACTTTTTTTTAGTGTTCTGTCTGTTTAATTCTTATCTCTGTTGCTTATCTGCATTATCATTAAATAATGCTGATAACATCATTTCTGCAGAAACATCTCCACCTGTTATTAGTTCAGCAACGAAGGTCTGGATTATGTCATCATAGCATTACAGACACAATGACCAAGCTTAGCCCCTTATTAGTATTTATAATATTTCGCTGTTCTATTTTCTGACAATTCTTTAATCTCATTTAAGCACTTGCCTGCTGTTCTTATTAAATTTTTAACAAATTTTATTTTTCAATATCAAGAGGAAATTTTTATTTCAGTATATTTTTCTCTCTATTACTTCAGAGAATACCCAGGATGGGGCAAGCAGAGCATGGGTTTTGAACCTACCGATTTTTCAGAATATCTGTCCTTCCAAAATTTAACAATTTTTCCACAAATTCGGAGAATGCAAAAAAACCCTGATTTTTTAAATCAATTTTATATTTTTTAAGTTGGTAATCATTTCATTTATGTTGAACGGGGAAATTCCTTGATCAATTATATCAGGGTGGCCAACCCGCGGCCCGCATTGAACATTTTTCCAACCCGCAAGATTGATTACACTTTTACAAAATATTTTTTATATTTCATTTTTAGTGTTATATATTTCTTTACAATGTGCATTTAGTATCATATTATTATATTATCTATGTCTACCTGTAAGAATGATAGTAAACACAATAATAATTCATGTTTCAATTCTTCACTCCAAAATATTGTCTCTAGTGGGGATATATAATTTTATATGCGGCCCGCGGAGTTATGATGCACTTCCAAAGTGGCCCACAAGATCATTTGGGTTGGCCACGACTGAATTATATGCTATGAATATTGATATAATCCTAAAGATTGGAAAGATTAAGTAGATTCAAGTTTGTGTTTATATTTGATTGAGATTAATTATATTTTTGTTAAATAAAGCTATAAACAAATTAATCTAGTGACTTTGATTTTTATTATATGAAGGTAAAAAAAAAAACATCAAAATCGAGCCCGTATTTGAGTGCAAGTTGGAACCAAAATTTTCTCTTCAACTTTCGGTGACTCCTTGTCATCCAGTTGTGGCAGCAGATTGCCCTCAATTTGCTGTATAGTTTTATGACAAATTGGTAACAAGTCTTGTAGTTTCAAGTTGGGTAGTCAAATTGATAGGATTCTTGGACAGAAAATTGTGATTAATGAGGTTGTATTTTTTTTTGTATACCAATTTTTGATACAAATATACCGATATTATTGGGAAGCTCTAACAATTTCACATTTAGATGTTCAAGTTCACTGATCTCGCATGTTTTAAAATTTATTCTACTGACCAGTCTCTTCTTTCAGTGCGACTCATCCTCAAACTTCTTTGCCTATCACTTCCAAAACACATTTATTTAATTCTTTACCCATCCACTTAATTTTCAACATTCTTCTATAGCATAATTTTTCAAATGCTTCAGTGTTCCTTACTTTTTTTTTTGTTCCTAAATACCAAGCTTTACTGCAATAAATTGCCCGGGCTCTATACATACCAATTTAGAAAGTAGCTTCTGATTCTTACATCAGTATTTGAAACTAAAAGATTTCTCTTTTCAATAAACCTATATTCCTTAATGCAATTCTATTTTTAAATAGACCCCTGATTGGATCTCCAAGTGTGAACTGCTCTGGGAGCAGTCATCATAATTTACAGAAACAGTCTATAAGTCGTGGTGTGGAATGTTAGACATCTGAATAGAACAGGTGTACTACAAAGGTTAAGAAGGGAGATGTGGTTGGGATTGGTGAGATTAAGGAGGATACACGGTATTTAATAAAATTGATCTGGAGACCGTAGAATAATTAGTACACAAATTATCAGTGGAGTTGCTAGTGTGTGATTTGTAATGAACAAGAGATTATCGAAATGAGTGTTTTATTTCAAAGAGTTTATAATGACAGAATCATTTTGTTGGAGATAGAAAACTAAGGCTGTGCTAGTCACATTAGTACAATTGTATATGCGAATTTCTAAAAAAATATTAAGAAGAAATAGAGAAAATCTACTATCTACATCTACATTCATACTCTGCAAATCACAAACATTGTGGGTGGCAGAGGGTGCTAAGCACCAATCCTAAACCCGCCCATTCCAATCCCGAATAGTGCGAGGAAAGAAGGAATACATATAAGTATCAGTACGGCATCTTATTTCTCTAATCTTATCCCTCCGGTCATTGCGACCTAAATAGGTTGGCGGAAGAAGTATTTCATTGCACTCGAAATTTAAATTTTTTCGCATATTCTCCAATAAATTCGAACGCAAGCTACGTCGTCTGTCTTCCAAACTATCCCAGCCCAATCTATGTATCAATTCTGTGACGCTTTCATAAGGGCTGTAACAACAAGTCACGAATCTAGCGGCTCTCCTCTGCACCCTCTCAACTGAGTCAATCAGAACCTTGCGATACGGATCCCAAACCCCACAACAGTAATCCAGATGCGGACGCACTAGTGTTTTATACGCTATCTCCTTTGTTTGAGCATTACAATTCCTCAAAATACGACCTATGAATCGTAATTTAGAATTAGCCTTGCCTACGACGGAAGTTATGTGCATGTCCCATTTCATGTTGCTTTGTACTATCACCCCCAGATACTTCACGGAATCAACCGTGTCAACAGCTGAATTGTTTATTTTGTACTCGTGAACAAACTGATTCTTCTTGTTACTTATCCGCATTGCCTTGCACTTTTTGCAATTAAGTGTAAGCTGCCATTTACGGCACCAATCGAAAATAGCATCCAAATCACGCTGAATTTCTAAGCAATCGTCGGAGCACCTTATTTCCCTATAGATAACCGCATCGTCGGCAAACAATCGCAACCAGCATTTGACGTTGTCACCTAGATCGTTTATAAATATTAAGAAAAGAAGTGGACCTATTACACTTCCTTGAGGAACGCCCGAAGTAACATTTATCTTAGAAGAGGCTTCCCCGTCAACAACGACATACTGTGATCGACCAGTTAGAAAATCACGTATCCACTCGCAAATCTGAGCCGAAATACCGTAAGCTCGAATCTTCGCTAAAAGTCGGTTGTGTGGCACAGAATCAAAAGCTTTCTGAAAATCCAAAAAAACTGCATCAACTTGCGAACCTGCATCGATAACTTTCATTATGTCGTGGGAAAATAGGGCCAATTGTGTTTCACACGATCTCTTCTTCCGAAATCCGTGTTGACATGGTGTAAGTAACTCGTTCTCATCTAGAAACTTCATTATGTTCGAGCATATGACATGTTCCAGAATTCTGCTGCAGACCGATGTTAGAGATATGGGTCGATAATTCCTAGGATCACTATGAAATTGAAGACCTAATTAAATATGTAAGGGGGGAGGAAAATCTAATAACATGAGAGATTAGAATGCAGTAGTGGAGAAGGAAAAGAAGATAATACTGTAGGATGTTTTGGTCTAGGAGCAAGAAATGAGTGAGGAAGCCGATCGTTAGAATTTTGTGCAAAATGACAGACTCCACACTGCTGGTCTCACTTGGACAAAATTAGAGAAAATTGATTGTACACGAGTTGGTTGACCTTCCTACAGCCCTGACTCATCATTCTACGATTTTAATCCATTTGGACCACGGAAAAAGCACTGACACAATAAGATCATCAAAAAGTTAAAAAAAGAAAGGTCTTGTTTACATTTGATCCACCCTTGTAATAAAAGGCCAGTTTGGACATGTCTATCGCACATTACGCTACCCTTCAGCAGGCAATGACTGTCCATATATGGCACTGATACAGCTAGCTAATAATGGCTAGCTGTTCTTCTTCAAGTAATATATTATATTGTGTATAATGATTTAAAATGTTTTACCTTTAAAAACCAATCGTAAAGATAGGTATGTGTTTCGTTTAAATCTACAAGGGACCTTTTTTTTTAACTTCCTATTCTCTGTGGTAGTTACCAAAATTGGGTTACGAAAAATATATATAAAAAAAGAACTGGAATGGAATTCATTGAAGACAGGAGGAGGTGAAGAGGGTCATAGGAGTGTACTAGGCATATATTGGTAATGAGGCATGGGAAGATTTTGGTGTAAGAATTAAAAGTAATGCATGGAAGGGAAAAGATGACCGTGACCACAACCACAAGCTGGCACTCGATTTCAGGCACAAGTGTGTAGGAAGATTGTCTCTTTTAGGTAAGGGTATCAGTGATTGGAATAATTTACCAAAAACGTTAAATTTGTAGAGGGTGCAGGAAAGGGGGAAGATGGGTGTGTAGGGAAATTGCCACTGGAGTGTGCACTTCATTGCAATTTTAATTAAATATTATTAATAAGTTGGAGAAGATTTCTAAGTTGGCCCACATGGAACATAGATAAATTCCAAACAGATTTATCTTAACATGTACACACATAGAAAAATAAAGATGTTTTATGGTGCAAGGTGGAAGAGGAATTACTTTTTGAAAACAAAATGTAGATATGTTGGCATAACATTTGATAATATACTCAGCTGGGCAGGCATATTGAACAGGTGGTAGAGAGAAGTTTTAAAATTCTAAATTTGTTGGGGAGAGAGGAAATTGGATAACAAAATCTTGGCCAAACTATTGCTAGAGTGCGAGACCCATATCACGGATATCAAATACATGATAGCTAGATTTGTTTGTAGATGTTACTGCAGAACACAATTAGTAACAATTATGAAGGAGTTGCATTAGAAGTGATTGAACAACAGGAGGTGGCCGAAGAGCATTCAAGGTGAATATAAGTAGAACAATTAGTAGTGTATTGAAGAGAAGAGATGATCATATCAAATTGAAACTTTATTTTTGGAATAAGCAAGGGGAAAATGTTTCTTTTGCTGGTAGGGAAGTGAGATACTGGAATAAAGGAAATCTTGAAAAAAAATTACCTGAAACACTGAAAGAATTTAAAATTTGTACAAGGCAGATAGTGAGATTCCACTTGAAGGATAAAAGATGGAAAACCACTCCATAACTTCAAAATAAAAAAATTAAAAAAAATGTTACAGAGCTAGACTAGCGTATGGTAGCCATAATGAACTGTATGTTCCAAACAGGTGAAAAAGATATCGTTTAACCCCTTACCACATACTGGGACATGTATGGCACATTCCACTATTTGTGGAACTTTTGAAACTGCAGATTGGGACAGATATGGTACACAATCAGGAAGATCTATGGTGATCTGTTGAGAGCATAAGGAATTACCAAGTATGAATCTTCGCTTTGTGCTGAGAGCTGTTTACATCCAAGTTTGGTCATACTAACAGTTGTATTTGATACATTATACATTTGATTTCAGTGTTTATGTAATTTCTAGGAGGAAAAGGACATCTGTGGACAATTACAAAGAGGAAAATTTATATATTTGTCCATAAGAATATATATAATATTGAGAAAAAAAGAGGTTTGTGACAAATATGGCACAATATGCAGCGTAGCCTGTGTGAACATCTGGCTGCTATGGAGAAGAAGAAATACGGATTACATGCCCCTAGTTGATTTTGAGGTAGCAGTTGCAGATGCCCCCTGTATGACAAGGAAACCATTATCCATGAAATGTGGTAGGCCAAGCAGTGAAATCCAAAAACAGGTGGACAGTAAGAAGAGAGAGTTTGCGGCAGATCTTCCGCAATGTCAGGAACAAAATGATGGCATAGATCATATGCCCATTTTGCTGTGAAACCATAGTCATTGCAATTATCCAGACTGCAAAGGAAAATCCTATATAGCATGTCTGAAGCGCAGTGCAACATTGTGCTTGGACAAGGAAACTGCTTCATCAAGTTTCATAACAAATAGACTAAATGTAAAATGAATTAGTGTTATTTCTAATAAATGTGTTCTCTAATAAATAGAAATTGTAATTATTTTACATAAACTCAGTTCTGCTAGCATATGTATATATCTTGCTGTATATTTTCTAAATGTTGCATCATCTATCCATAAAATGGTGACACAAGATGTTAGCCATTATTGCATACTGTCGCATATGTGGCACATATGTGGCAAAAACCCTTAAGAGTAATTTCCCCCACATAAGATTTATAATTTTTTTAGTACTATTCATGAAATCACGGCATTGGGCTTAACAAGTGAATTTTTTTTTCAGAAAAATAAAAAAATCATGCAGTAAGTGGTTAACAGCTGGAATGGGCCTGACAATACAGAACATACTCTTCCCCTTTCCCCAAACAAAATTCTCTCTCTATGATCAAGGAAACCAAATGTCTTACATGATACATATATATATTTATTTCTTCACATTCTATATAAATACTGATATATACAAATATACAAGAGTTATCACAGAGAAAAGAAGCATTAACAAAGCTCTAATACCATTTCTTCAACATTTCTTACAAATGTGCAATTTGTAAAGTATTTAATAAATTTCAACTACAAAACAACACAAGACTCAAGTGTTGCAATATGAGACTTGCAGAAATTGTTATTCTTGTATTTTTAAAAATTATACATTAAAAATAAAAAATATTTCAAATTACCTAACAGTGAAAATTTTATAATTTCTGTTTGTTGTATTTAAAGATCCTTTTCACATATAACCAACAACCATTCATATAAATGAAATAAGATAGCCATTATGACAATTACCAAAACAACTAGCAGAAATGGCTGCTATTACCTATCACTCAAATATAAACTTGCCGATAAAAAAATACATTAATAGTTTATGTCCAAATAATTTGCAAAATAAAACTAATCTATCAGTAACCAGAAAGACAGATAAATACTGGAACACACACTACTCATGGGAACATTTTTCTGAAAATAATTCAGCTATTATCACAACATGATTCATGTCAAACTTCTGTGTATTATTGTAATTCACTGGTAAGGTGTACGGGTACTGACATTGATCATCTCAGATGTACTCTTGCCACACTTTACATGTATGAACAGGAAAACTATGCCCAAAAAGAGACAAACAGATCCAACAACAATATACGCAATTCCGAGAAAAGGGTTTTTACCGCCCAGCAGGGATGTCGTTGACAGTATGACATATTTGGTGCCATTGAACGAGTTAACCTGGTAATTGTATTCGACACGTAGGGTGTAGTTTCCACGGGGCAGTCCATTCACGTAACCAGTCTCGCTGTGGTTGATGAGCCGGTACAACTTGCGGAACTCTGGGAGTGCGGCTGTACGCATCCACACGATGAGGTCTTCATTCTGAAAGCCATTATTTTCAGGGTCCTCAAGATCGAGCTCATACACAGGTTTCTTCCAGCGCAGTGGCTTGGCATAGCCCTTAAATGCCTTCTGACAGGTTCCCGTTAGGGGCCTCAGGATTGTGGAACTTTATTTGCTTGTCAGAAGGCCAAGCAATGCCCTTTCGCAAAAGTGGTACCTGAAATAAAGAAAATAACCCAATATAGACATTATTAATATTGATAAATTTATAAAATAAAAACAAATTACAGTGCTTTATTCATCAATAACAAAGATTCAGTTGTTACCATATTTTTTTTTTAATAAAACAAATATGGAAATTGTCTGTTTCTCGCTCACAAAGTCGCAAATCAGATATTCACAAGAGTGCATGCATTTTCTCTGACATTAATAAATAGTGAATACGGTATTGCTAGGAATTGATTATCTCAAACCTAAAATTATCAATGTCTACATATTGTTACAAGTTTCAGCTAATTTCTCTTAAAGTTGTGCAGGCAACCAAAGCTGTGTGTTGACTTCATGATCTGTTTCGTTGCCGTCACTCTGCCATCATAATGAAATTTAAATTTTTACTGTATCTGAATTCTTGACACTTGCTGCCTGATAACACAGTTCCCTCAATAGAAAATTTGTCAGAATGGTTTCTCTTTACAACAGTGGAGCAGGATGATATGCCATGAGGTGATATTTATATGCACTGGAAAGATAAATTATACTTCAAGTTGAGGAAGGAGGGCACCAGCAACAAAAAATACATGAACCAAGTCTTTCCTGATGTGTGGCTGAAATATAATCTTCACAGGTTCACTGCTGGTTTGTGTCGATGAAAGACAAGCTTTCGGTGGCATACCATGCCACCATCTTCACGCTATGACAACCAGTGCAGCTCTGGTTGTCACAACATGTGGATCAGACCTGAAGATGGTGGCCGAGTATGCTGCCAAAAGCTCGTCTTCCATCGAAACACTGTGCCATCAAAGCTGCGAAAAATATAATTCAGAAACACAATATTTTGGACAATGCTCTTTTATTTAAAAATAATTAATAAATTAGATACATGTAAGAGAAACTGACCATTGAGGGTTGTGGGATGAGGAATGATATCATCATTGGATATCTTAATCACTTGCGTGCGCTCAGTTAAGTTTTCTATTTTCATAAAAAAAGAGCATTGCCCAAAATATTGTTTTTTTTTTTGGTGTTTGAAAATTATATTTTTCTTTGCTGCTGCTCTCTTCCCTTCGACTTGGTAAGGGCAGAAATAATTTATCTATCCTTTCCATATAATTAAATCACTTTAAAATTTTTGTATTTCAAAATAAAATGTTAGTAAGGCATTGGAAACATACAAGGACAGACATAACATGTAGACCTTAGCACTTTAAAACCAGACCACCAAAATTTAATCATGTAATGTGTATACTCATGTCCGTTTCTATTTTCATCTATGACGGTGTTACTCAAACTGTGGTCCACCAGGATTGGAAAGTGGTTTGCAAGTAGAATTTTTTTAAAAAAATTCCTGAGTTACAGATATGGTACGGGGGAAAAATTAGTAAAAATGGATACCATATTCGTTTTGTATTAGGCTACAAGCCAAACTTTTTAAAGCCATGGATATTTAAACAACCAATAAACATCTGGGTATTTCCAGGATATAACTGCATTGTTACTATTCACTAAATACGTTTCCAGATGGCTCCAAGAGAGAGGGATAGATTTGAGGATTAAGTTATTTACCATTATATGGGAGCCTTACAGTAGGAATAAATCTTAAGGGACTATGGTACGTGCCAATAACCAATAGACAGAGGTGAAAAATTGTGCTCATTTAAGTTATGGTCTGCAGAATTATTTTTGACTCGTTCTTGGGTTGAAACAGATTTATTAATGCTGATCTGTGTTAAACCTTAACATATTCGGCATCACATTCTTAATATGCCACGTTGCACTTTTGGTTATGTACAAATTGTGAGTTTCTCTTACTAGAACCTAACAGAAAAAGAATATCATCAGGAAGGAGAAACAACTGTTTAATTCTAGATGGCGATACTTTTACAGCAACTTTCTGCCACAGGCAGTTATCAAAGAATAATCCATATCATTTTTACGACATTTTTTTTCTGGTCCAGGCTGTATTTCAACCTAACCTCAACTGCTAGGAATAATAATAATAAAAAAAAAAGCAAGTTATGTTGATATGACCCCTGTACTGGCAATAGAGTTGTTGTAGCAGTATCACAACCTAGAATTAAACCAAAACTAGTTTTTGTACAGACTTGGGGAAACTAATTAAATTAGAGGAATTTTTTAATCTAATTTCAAGAATTAAATCTAAATTTAACAACAGGCTAAAAAGATGAGTTACTTCTTTTTTTTAACAACAACCACAAGAAAGGAAATTTGAGCAGAACTAGCCTCCATAGCTCTGTGGTGCTGATAGAAATAGATTAATTTACCTCGTGGAAGTCCCACAGGTGTGAGAGGATGGTGATGTTATCGCTAAAAAGTGAGTTGGCGATGGCTCCACAGGGTGCGATGGGTAGTTTGCTGCTAGTGTCATTTGTGTAGTCATAGGGGCTGCAGTCCTTGGAGGGTGCCAGGTCCAGATGTCCCAGCAGTTGGTTGTCATCCCTCGACTTGACGTACCGACGGTGGTTCTGGTAGAAGTTGGACAGACCGTAGTACACGTAAACCTTGCCTGCAAATTCTTCCGTTAAGGTGAAGTTCTCGTAGCAGATACAGGTCTCGTTGCGATCGATCACGTCCATGCAGCGCTCCTCACTGTAGGTACCGAGTTCTGGCCTCCACTGGCGGCATTCTGTGTAATCTAGTGTGAACTCGCGAACCTGATAACCATAATATGTTTTAATATTGAGGTGCCCAAATCAAATGCTAGAATATCATACTTGTGTAATAAGAGTTAACAGATGTGAAGAAGGTAAATATATGTACTGAACATCGGATTTAAATAAGGATGAGAAGAAATTTAATTTCCAATAATTTATCTCACAATGCAACCTTCTGTTTTTGTGCCCTTTTACACAACTATGGTAACCAGTTTCCTTTCTCAGTTTCTATGGGGGGGGGGGGGGGAATATGACAAGCACTGACTACATTTTTGTTTCACAAATATTGAATACTAAACATTGCATGTTTGCATCAATTAACATACAATATTATGTAAATAAATACCAAGCCATAATTTTGTTTTTGCAACATCAGTAAGCGATTAAACATACTATCAATGAACTAAGATGTGTTAACATTTGTCATGTGTTGTCCTTCAGAGATAGTTTGATGCCAGTTTTCTTAACTGACATTGCTTTACTGTACTTTAAATGTAGACATGCAAAAAATCAAGTTACCATATATCCAATTAATAATCATTAGTTTATTTCGTAAATATTGCAGTGCAACTGTTGGAGGTAGGATACAAGTAGGTTTTTTCCCAACTGGAAGTAGACCTTCTTGCTTAAAACCACTCCACAATAAGTGGATTAACATAAAAAAAAATAAAACAGAATATGAGAGTAACTATTACTTCCATAATCTGAGAAAAACCTAGTTACCACTCACAACATATTTTGCAATTGTTTTATTTTGAATTTTTGTGTAGGCTGTTGCTGTAACACTCTCTACTGTAAATGTTTAAAACATTCTGTCATACATCCACAGCTATCTGGGGTGTAGCTACTATGGGGCTAGGCGGTGCAGTGCACTGGGGCCCCAAAGCGCAGTTTAGAGGGCATGCGAGTCCTCACGGCAAACTGGCAACATTTTTTTTTTTAGGTCTACCATCGTCTAAGGGGGCCCCTGGGACACAGGAAGACCCCCACTAAGGCCCCCCCCCCCTAAGCACAACTCAAGGGCCCCTACCAGCACACGAAGCAAAAAAAAAAAAGGTCGCCTGTCTGGCCTGAGGGCCCAAAATAATTTATTTTTTTTGCACCGGGGCCCTTGTTGACCTAGCTACGCCATTGACAGTTATGGTCAGATTAAAATAAGTCAAGAAATAGCTCGATTATGTCATCTATCTTGGGTACTCATGTTTATTACATTGACAATTTATAGTAGTCTTTTGATATTGTTCTATAAATGAAGTCTGTTTTAGTGCAGAGGTTCCCTTAAGTAGATTGGTTTTCGTTTCTCTATCAGAGCGACATAAGAATTTAAGAGAAACATAAAATGTAAGTCAGAAAGATTACTGTACAAAGATCACATCCTACTCTAAAACAAAAAGTTTTAAGTAGCCCTATAAATAAAAGTATCATCATTACTATTGTGCCGTTTATGAGCCGTCCTCTGTTTTAACCTTGGTGGTTAGAGATAACTGTTTGCCCCTAATAGATTCTCAGTTCCAGTCTCTTCTATGTCCTCCATCAGTTGGTCTGTCCATCTTCTTCTTGGTCTTCCCATTGGTCTTATGCCCATTAACTTTTTCTCCAAATAAGCTTTCGGTAATCATCATTCTTTTAACATGCCGAAGCCTTTCAATTCTAGTCTCTCTTCCGCGGATTCTTTAACTCCAAGTTTGATCTAATCCCATCATTTTTTATATGATCGAGTCTTGTTTTCTGGAGGGGAGTTCTAAGAAACTTCATTTCATAGGCTTGGATCTTGCCAAGGTTCTTTGATATTAGTTTGCATGTTTACAGAGTATATGTGAGAATATGAATGAGAAATGATTTGCAAAAGGCGATTTTTGTTCTTCCGGGAACCTTCATGTCCCATAGTAAGCCTCACATGATACTGTAAAAGTTGGCCCCTTTGGTTAATCTAATGCGCCCCAGGTATCCGAACTGGTCAGCAGCTTCAACCTGATGGTCTTGTAATTTTATATGGCAGTCTGTATTCTTTCAGCTAATTTTCAGTGCTACAGTGTAGTTACAGATAAAATACTCTGAGTCCAAGGTGACCTTGCTTTACCTCTTAAACTCTGCAATAAGTATTTTAAAATCCAGTAATTGAAAATATGGTTATGTGGGTGTGTAGGAGCCCCATAGTCATACTGTATAGAGATCATCATCTTCTTGTTACACTGATCAAATACATTTTACCTAAAAAATGCATTCAAATAAATTGTTGTTGTGGCTTCAGGGTGTGTTGACAGGAAGGCCATTGGCACCCAATATGCTCAAAAAATTGAAAAATGGGGCTCCTAACATGACAGTGTTCATAACACAAAACTATCATCTCATTGATGTTTGTCGTATTAGGTAAGGAAAGTGTGAAATTAAGTTGCTAAAGAGTGCAGAACTTAAACACACATTTATCTACAATACAGTATGGTTTGTTGTACAGAGCAATATCTTGTGAAAGGGGATAAAATAACTTTATCTCCCCCCCCCCTCCCACAGATAATAATGCCGTGCTATATCTGCCTCCTTCCTCTAAATGTTACTATTAGTTTACATTTTCCCCCCATAATCCAGTCTTACTTTGACCGAGTCACAGAGACCTGGCCTCTAACATCTGTCCTTGATCGTGTAAAGTACAAAACATGCTCAAAAAGACCATCAAAATGTATCAGTGCAATATGCATACTTCCAGAATTGTCAAGATATAGTTTTTATTAAGTAGCATGGCTTAACTGCTGCATTTATCACTTCATCAAATTTTTCAAAAGAAATAAATGTGAAAGATACTCAGTAGAATTTGACAGCTTTAATCCAGTACAATATAACACATTCATTTTCCATAGTATGTTGTTGTTACTAAAAACATTATTCTGGTTTCAGCCTATTTCCTTTAGGGTACTTTGGTGCACTGTTTAAGCTTGTAGGTTGAATGAAAGAGAGAAAAATAATCAAAGTAGGCCTATATGGCCCTATGTTATAAATTATGTTAGGTCACAAACCAGTAGCGAAAGTAACTTTTCTTTAGGCGATAAATCGTTGCATTGATAAATGTGGCTCTTGTAAACAATGCTTTTTGTAATTATTTAATCTAGGAAAAAACACCAGCTATAGCTCTGCTTAGGATGGTAATAATATTTAGGCCTACATCTGGAACGGTTTATCTATATATGTTTGAATAATTTCATAGTAGTCATTTTCCGAAAGTTGCAAGTTTTACATCCCCAGCATTTCAATTTAAATGAATTAATTGTTACAATTAAAAAAGGCGTCTCACAGTAAAATTTTAACAAATGTTTTTAAGCACGGCAGATTTACTGTTCTTAAGGGAACTTCTTTAGGAGGTGATTCATATTGTAAGTACGAGATGATTCATCATGTGATATGTTTTGAAACAAGATAAGTTATGTGTTATTAACCCGTGGAAAATTAACGTTTAACAAAAAAATTAAGGCACTGCAAACATTAAGATGGTGTCTCAGTATGAACTGATTGGGAGCAAATATTTTTCGGTGGGATGTAGAAATCAGCCTAAGATTAGACAGAAGATAAATGCAGAGAACTAATTGAATTATCACAGATTTCACAATATTTTTTGTGACATTGTCAGATGGTATCTCTCCCATTAAAATCCCCCACCCCCTCCTTATTGTCTGTTGGTTGGTGACTCTCTCAATTAAATTTCTTCACCCTCTCCTTATTACTTGTTAGGTGGTTATCCTCCCAATGAGTTGTCCGTCCCCTCCCCCCACCTTTTTTCCATCTTAATTACCTCATACGAGAAGTGCAGTAGACCTATTCCGACGGGAATGAAGGCGATACCAATTACGAAAAATGTCGGTAGAACTGTTCCAGCCGTCAGAATGGGCTGCCAAGCCGCCAAGCGCTGCTGCTTGAAGGCGCTGTCGGCTGGCCTCTTCGATTTCACAACCGCCTCGTCGATACTGGTCATCATGGGTGGTTCTGTATGCGTAGTACTTGCACTGAAACACTTTCACTGTATGCTCGCTACAACCAGATTTTAAGCCTGATAACTCGGTTGCTGTTAGCTTCTTAGTGCAGAAATTAGAACGCTTTAACCTTGATTACGTTCTAAGCTGTGATTTACACTTCTTGGTACACTGGGTGTCGTATCGAATTGACTGACTGATTAAACCACAGAGCTTGTCACGATCGAGACAGTAGCATCACTGTGAAGACTAAACATTTTTCCCACGACCGCCACCTTTCCAAATACTCACTACCTCGTCGCGCGACTGACGCACACAACTGCACTGCCCTGCCCTGCGCATGCGCACTAGCTGCCATCACGATGACGTCACGATTTACCTGCCAGTTGGTGGGGAAGCGGCGGCAAGCATATTTTCTCTGGCAGCAAAAGTGTTGTTGTTTGTTTACCGAATAACAAACAGCGTGGTTTTTTGAAACGATACTGTGATGTAATCTCTTTGCCCTAGAGAGAATTAAGGAAAATTGAATTATTTGTTACATCTAATGGATGTCAGGAGGGGGGTTAAAAGAGTAATGTGTGTGTATAATGAAATCTAAAGCTGGGCCACACCAATGTTAATGTCTAATGTACATTTATTGTAATTATAGCTGGCCAAAATATCTGATTCAAATACGCGTTGAATGGAGTGGCTATACTTACATTTAACATCGAAATTACAATAGATAAAGTGTTATTTCAAGATGGAGGTTAAGGTTGCTTGGGTGTATTATATGTGTCCAGTTGCGTAGCTGGGGGGGGGGGGGGCGGTTCGCCTCGGGTGTCACCCGTTTGGGGGTGACACCTACATTTCGAAAATAGTAATCAAAATTAGTGTGATACAAAATATATATATATTTTTGATAGACTTCTTTTATCCTTTGGTGTCGAAACACGTCTACCTTTAATGTTCTGAATATTACTTTTTAAGTTGATCTATCGCTTTTTCAAATACGATCCAGTACAGTGGAGTATAATAATATTATTGGCTACACCGCGCGCTTAAACAATAGAGCATCGCTCTGTTGCTCCAACAATCACACGAACTCGTGCTTACTGTCCGTCACAGTTGTTGGTTTGTTACGAGCGGCGGTGGATATAATGTAAGTTTTCTTGTATTATAGTGCTGGCCAGAACAATTGGCGGGTCTCCTAGAATGCGCCGTTGCCAAACCACGCGCTTAACAGTTGTATTCACCTTTTTTCTTGAAGTAATAGTTTATACTGTATTTTAAATAATTTATAATCGAAATTTTGTGATAAAATATTGATTTATGTCATTTCGTTAAGAAAGTTATGTTCGTGTAAATGCATTTGATATAACTGAAGAATACTTTCTCGAGAAATTAAGAAAACGTATTGAATTACTCTTCTTTATTTTATTTGTGGCTAAGCACGTATTAAATTTTATTTACAACTAAAATCAAAATTATACTTTGTTATCCTCTGCACTGAAAAACTTGCACAATTGACGACAAAATTATATATATATATAGATTATAGAATTAAAATTGCTGTATACCAAAAATTTATATGTAGAAAAGAAGTATGGCCACTGCAGTTCTTTTTATAAAAATCAACCATAATAAAAGTAAGCAAAAATGTTATATTGTCATCATGAATATTATTAGAAAGCCAAATGTTTTTAAGCAAAATTAATAATATCCAACAGTAATATCGTAACTTACTACCAACAATAATACAAGTTAAATATGAGTTTGGGGTTTTAAATAACATTAACACAGCAAATGTTTATAGTATCTTAAACTGTTAAGTACAAGCTATTAAAGTTGCTCAGTAATTGATAAGTTTATTGCGTAATATGTTAAATGTTCTTTAATACCTTACTTGTCATTATTCATCTCCATCAACGCCTTCTTCTTCATCATCATCATCTTCCACTTCTTCGCTGCTCTCGTTCTCTGTCGTTGAATCTTCGTTGAGGTTGATTATAAGAGGCTCGATTACATTATCTCGGACCACTTCCTTTTCGAAATCTTCTGTTTGCAGTTTTTCGGTATGGTAAACACATTTCTGCCACTGTTCGACGGTGACGTTTTCCAAGGCTTTATGCAACAAACGTTCGACATCGGCGATTTTGAAAGTGTTATTTTTCTCCGCCACTTCTCTTTTGACTTGGGCCCAAATGAGCTCTATCGGATTGTACTGGCAATGATAAGGGGGTAATCGGACTACTTCATGTCCTCTTTCGTTTGCAAGTACATCCAACTCATACACCGGTTCTTCTTTATTCATGCGAACCTTCTCCAGCATCTCAGCTCTAGTCTCCGTAGGCAAAAACGAAATTTTCTTTTCTGTTAGCCAAGCAGCTATATCAGCTTTCGGCGATTTGGTTGTTGGAGCTCGGTTTATCACTGCCGAATGATATTTGGCGTTGTCCATGACGATGATAGAACCTTCCTCCAAAAAATTAAAAAATCTGTTGAGAAACCAATCTTTAAACGTCGTTGTATTCATTTCTGAGTGTTAATCTTCAGATTTGTTGGTTTTGCTGCATCTGTAGACCAACTTACTTTCCTGGAGAAAGCCTGTCTTTGCTGAACCCGCATGCAAAACAATTAGCCTTGCCCCTTTTCCGACAGGTACCTTTAAGCCCCCACTTTGATTTGAATTCTGCCAGATATTTTTTAAAGAATGGTTCTGAGTTACCCAAGTTTCATCTAAGTAAAAAATGGGTCGCGTGTCACCTGAGCTACGAAGGGAGCTCATTTTCCTCAAAAATTTGACTCTTGAGGACACTAAGTCGTTTCGCTCAAGCAAAAATCGCCTACCATCATTCTGACGCCTGTATTTAAACCCTATATTGTTCAATATGCGTCTTACAGATCGTGCAGATCCTGTAAAATTTATCTTCTCTTTTAATATTTTTCTTAATTTTTCTGAGGTAGGGTACTCACCACGGTCGTAAAATTCGTGTACTGTTCTCCTGACAATGTCCCTGTCAAAGTCGTTAAGCTTTGTTATAGTGCTGTATTGTTTCACATTTTTCTTTGGAGAAACAAACGTAGGCGATTTTCCCTCACGACACACTCGCTGGACAGCTCTCAAACTGACACCACAAGCTTCAGCGCAAATAGCCTGTACATTCCCTAAATTTCTTCGCAATATGGTTGTTTTTTGCGGTAACAAATCACTACAGTTTTTTATTTCATTAACATCAAGTACGTCCATATTTTTCAAGTCTTTTCTTACCAGCGTACATGTAGAAGACAAAATTTCACCATCATTGTCCACAAGAAGTTTGAAATATTTATATACACTGTGAATGATAGATTTACTCTGCCGGCGAAACTCTGTTGTCTTCTTCAGCCGCGGTGGTTCTGCTGTCGATGACGTGCGTCTTGTTGGAGTCGTTAGTCCGGAAACACCTGGAGTAGGAGAATAAGTCTCTTCCTGAGTATCCATTTTTAGTAGCACGATTCTCTTGCTAAATTACCGTAATTATAATTTACTGCACTTTTTGTTCGGTAAAATTAGGACACTAAATTACTGTAATTAATAAATAACTAAAACGAATTATTTAAATCGCAAAACGCTAAAATCAAAATATTCTCTCTCGAGCAAGCTCACCCTCACACTGACACACTTTCTAACTCCGATTCACAGGTTCACACATTTTTTGTGTGTTGAAAGGGAGGTGGAAGGTTTGGGGTGGGCTGCCGCTTGGACTAGGCAACACAGGCCGCACAGCGTTGCAATTTTCAGGTGATAGAAAGAGAGCGCATCGCGAGTTTGTCCCCAAGTACGGCAACAGCGCGTTAACACTGACCCGCCAATTCGTCTGTCCAGAGCTATAAGAGAGGAAGCTTTAAAATTAAAGGATACATCTAAAATTGTTAAAATCATGGTAATTAGGCAGTTAAATTGTAATTACTCGAAATTATTTCAAGAAAAATGTTAGATTTTCCTTTGAAAATGAAAAAAAGCAACCAAGGGTATGCTGGAATGCGCGTAGTCTAGGCTTCAAAATTGTTTTGCTTTTTTAGAATTCTATTAGCTTTCTAGATAAGATTCACAAGTGACTTGAAGTATTTTCTAGTAATTTTTGAATTTATCATCTGACAGATTCGAATTAAGTACATTTCGTGTTATCCGATATACACTCTGCGTACCTTCCTTTTGTCGACAGTGCACCTATACTCGACATGAAATCGTATCATGTTCGATTTTATGCAAATAAAATGATTCGGAAAACTGCATTAAACTAGCAATACTTTCAGGTTTCAAGTCAATCCGGACGAGTCCAATAGTGTTATCGTCTGTCGGTAATCAGTTTTTGTAGGGCATGTGTTTAAAACAGTCGGAACCGCGTATCTTGCTAGCGAAATCGTAACATTAGTAAGGGGACATCCATAAATTACGTGAGGTGTTTTTCCGGATTTTCGGACCCTCCTCTCCTCCTCCCCCCCCCCCCTCTGGTGAGACTTCGTGAGATCTGGTCCCATCAGACACCCAAAAATCTCACGTGAGAATTGGTGAGATTTAGCTGGAAACCGCCCCTATTTCCCCTCACGTAGTTTATGGATGCCCCCTAAGCACTTTAACTCTAGGTTCATGTAAGTTTGATATACTTTCTACTGATTGAGAATATACAAATATGATCGCGATCAAATAAATAAGCGTATGATTCTCTAAGAATTTTCCATCATAAATTTACAGAAGATTTCTTTGTCGAATACACGTACCTACATTCTTATGGGTTCCGTAAATCGACAGGGATGTCGAACTTCTGTTCCTGAACAAAAATTGAGCTTTAATCATAAACTGAACGAACATTCGAGCCGTTAACATCTTTATTTATACGCTACTGAGCGGTGCTAGAAATCTAAAAGTTACACATGGAGATGGGCTTCGATACATATCATATTTAGGAGTCTGTAGCTACTTATTTCTTAGGCAGGTAGTAAAATACTTCACTTATTAAGTACTTCATGTAAAGGCGGCAGATATCTCAAAGGCGTGTTATTTTATTACCTGACCGTTGTTTTTTTTTTTGTTTTAAATTACGTTTAATTATGATTTTATATTTTATTTATTCCTGTATTTTTATGAAGGAACTTAATGCAGAGTTGCTTCTATGACTATACAGTATCCCCCAGGGTCTCACAACCAGGCCCGCCGCTGGGTGTTTCAGCGCCCGCGTGCAATATCGATTATGCCGCCCCCTGTCTAACTACAGCCAGTGGTGGATCTAGGAAATTTCCGAACCGGGTCAAAAAACTGTGAGATTGGCGCCCCTTCGAACATTATTTGCCGCCCCCATTGATGCCATCCCGAGTGTCGGCGGCTGCCCGAAGCAGCTGTTGAGCTAAAAAAAAAAAAATCGCCCGCCACATAATCCGCCCCAAAGTTCATCGCCGCGACAATGGAGTGGCAACTATCGCGGGGCGGCGACTGTCGATCGCTCGTATTGCCGCCCCCCTCGATGTGCCGGTGCGCCTTGCACGCCCGCTTACGGCAGCCCTGCTCACAACTTGTGGGACCTGGATCCTGAGTTTGCTCCAACGGGACCCCATCTGGGTCTGGAATTGCTTCTACTTGGATCAAACCACTTCTGTTAACTTTCTTCTCAATATCCCTTGGTCCTCCAAATACCGAGGTTGTGAAGTCATTTAAATACAGCCTATGTTAACGTTTCATTAACAAATGGGTAGTTTTCGACTTTTTTAAATTTATAGCGAAATCTTATGGTTGCCCTATAGTTACACTGGCGGAAATTAAAATCACAACATGCATACATGAATGGTAGAATTTTAGGAAACTTTGAAAATATATCCAGGGCCGTACCTAAAAGAAATAATAACAAATGGAAATGGATCAGGCTAAGTTATTACCTTTTACAGTTGTCAGTGAGAATGCGCCCAACTTGAGCACCAATACATTCGTGGATCCTTGCCGGCATTGACACAACAAGTGTTCGGAGGTCTTGTTGGTGTATGTCTCACTACGCGTGCATGTCTTTTGCAGTCAGTTGTTGCACAGTTTGTGCTGGGTGACCATGTGATCTAATGTGTCTACTTCTGGTATCCTAGAAATGCTCTATTTGGGACAAATCTGGGAACCGTGCTGTCCATATTGTGATCGAAACTCCTTGCAAGGCTTGTGTGATGATGGCCGCAGTATGAGGACGGGCACTGTCTTGGAAAATACGATTCGTATGTTGAACATGTAGGGTATCACAATAAGATGCAGTACCCCGTCCACATAGTGATGGGCTGTCATTGCCTTCAACAACAGCCGACTCGGTCATGCTATCGAAACTGATTGCCACCAAAACATGTCACCGGTGACGGCACTCGTGTGAGGTTCTAAAATCACAGCAGATAAGCCGTTCCGCCACTACGCCTGCGAACATGTCGTCGATTATCACTTTGCCACAGACAGAATCGAGACTCGTCTCTAAACACAAATGTACGACATTCACATGTCCATTTGTGTTTCGCCATTATACCAGGGTAGATTATGATGGCAATGAAATTAGATTAATGGGACACAATGCACAGGGGCCAGATAGTGCAACCCAGCTTCAAGCAATTAGTTTACAATCATCCGGGGAGGGGCGGAGGCGGGGTGTGACTATGTGTAACCACTGCTTGGATCTGGCCTGCAGTCAACCATCTGCCAGCAACAGCCACCCACACCATTTGGCAGTCTTCACGTGCTGTTATCCATCTGTATGGACCTGTGTCTGCTCTAGAAGAATTAGAGCTTTTTTTCATCACTGTGTAAAACTGCGGCAAATCGTTCTGGAGATTTCACGATATGATGCACCCTTTCAAAACACGTCAATTCTCCGACCTCGCTCACTGTTAGACATTTGGGTGTAGAGAGTTGTCACTCTTCGCCTTGGCATACTTAGACAACAAAAACTTGTGGGCAACCACGTGTCATGTGACACCACACTGTTTGCCACTTATACCCTAAAAAAATAATAAAAAATTGCAATTTACATAATATATAGCACCGTAATTCTCACATTATTACATGTAAAACTTTAATGTTAAATCATTTAAACTCTTCATGCGGGCATATTTGGGCCAAATTTCATTCGTTTATCACAATACCGTCTGGGTGCTGGGATTTTAATTTGCACCAGTTTGTGTACCAGTTGCTAAGTGTAAAGGTCGAACTGCACTTTGCCAATACTGGCCTGTACCGTAACCGCAACGACAGCCGGCCGAGTGACGGCTCGCCCCCTCGCGTCCAAACTTTTCCATAGCTCACCCGTGTTCCTATCCGGTCTTTAGTCTCCTTCAACGTTTACAAGTGATTGTTTCAGGGAATCAGTGTGGGGATGTGTCGCATATAAATACCTTCATGCGATCTTAATAGATAAATAAATAGATAATTTTTGTAGACTGAAGTTTTATTATGAACTATTGCAGTTTATTTGTTTACAAATCCTCTTGATACCAATAACGACCGTCTTTGTCACTATATCCGGAGATCTGCAGGTTCGTTTTCTACACAAGATCTATCAAAGCTATTTTCGCAACTATTATTTTCAAGATTCCCTGCTGTTTTCTTTCTCGCCACTTCTCTCCCAACAATTCTCTTAACTACTCCTCCTCCTTCTTTTTCTTTTTTCTTCAGAGAGCCTATCCATTCAAGCAATCTCTGAGCAAACAATATTAATTAAACTTTATATTCTTTTTTATATAAATCGTTTTAACTTTTAATTTACCAATATTTTGGCCTTAATCAGTATAAATATATAATTTTACTGGTTTTCTAAAGAGCTGCAATGTCACAGATGACAGGTAGGTTTGACACCCTACTTTATTATAGAGTACTGTACTTTATTCTTCACAGTTTTGGTACGAATGTACATTAAAATACTTTATATCTGACTCACGTAATCACCTAACTGATGGATATTTTATGTACAAAATAGTATCCCAGCGCAGTATTAACAATATCAACGTAATCCCAATGAAATGTCAATCACTCGCACTTGACGTGTTTGTTTTGTCTGAGGTTCTTTTCGATTCACTCAATACTTTTTGTTAGTGAAGAACGAGATTATAACATATTTTAATTTAAATATAAGTCGTAAAGATTTTGTATAGTAAAAATAATAATTTCATGTTATCTCAATGTTCTAGTCACAGAGTTTCTTATTTGGAAACTCGCAGTGCACCTATATCGTAGTCACCTAACTTGAAAAGAAGACCTACAGATTAAAGTGAAATTCAAACCACCGAGCGTCCTTCGCATTAAAAGATAAAAGCTTTGCCATTGGTAAAAGTCAATTTTAAGGCACGCAAAAATTACAGTCGAGACCGGGATTTGAACCCGGACCTACAGTTTTCAAATCGCACGCAGTAATCATTTGAGTCACCAGTCCGAATATAGGTGTGATGAAAAATAAGTTTTCAAACATGATAAAATAAACATATTCTTTTCTATACCATATATTTTTACTATCAAAAGACACGAATCCACGTTTATTTGTTTGAATACATATTTTTCAGTACTTCTAGATTAGTCTTGCGTCTGGTTACGGCGTGCGATCGAATGTGGGAGGTTCGGTTACAAATGCGGATTTGTGGGTCGTAAAATTGGTCTTAAACTCTGGCAAAGCTCTGATTTTTTTAATGCGAAGATGCTAGGACTCTTCTACATTTTACGAACATCTGATGAACATGGATGAAAAAAAAAAATACTTTTTTTAAGGCAAATAATAACATGAAAACAACATTTAGTCGTAAGGGAAGGTAAATTTCCGAACTCTCTCGATGCGCTTCTCCACATCTAGCAGGCCGATACTGATCCGCACCGTCAAAACATAAACCAATCCAATGACGGCCGAGTGTCGGACTGAGACCCGATCTTCAGAGGCTCTCTAAAACCACTTTCGATCACCGGTGAGCAACACGTGGCTAAAATCTTGCCATATTGACTATTGAACATGAAGTAACTAAAATTGATAATTTTGAAGATGTGTTTTACGAGTTTGCAGCTGTTAAAGCTAAAAAGAGAAGATTGTTTTTAGTTTATTGTGTTTTTTTTAAAATGAAGTTAATATTAAAATTTTATTAACTATAATTTTTAATAACAATAAATGTTATTTAATTATATTTCATTAATATGATGTTTTACACTCACAAGATGATATATTTTTCTTAATTTTGAATTTAAATTTTCGAGGGGTGACACCATCGATATCCGCCCCGGGTGTCACCCACGCTAGCTACGCCACTGTAATGTGTCAATAAGTATTTACGAATTTATGGCATAAAAGAAAATGATGGAGTTCTTTTCGTTAAACCACTCCATTCTGTTTTATTTTTGTCTTTAACCACTTGACGCGTAAACAGTGTTAAATGTTTTTGTTGCACAACAAAGCCATGAGCAGCGCGCTAAATCCCTTTGATATGACAACCGAGACCGCCATCCGAGCTATCCTAATTTCGTTATTAAAGGCTTTATCAAATCAGTGCGCGAAGTCCCGCCTACACCTGGATTTAATGTCAAATAATGCAATAATTATAGTGGCAATAGACGTTAGTGTGGCCCCAGCATAAGTGAGAAAAATTAGGAGTAATATGTGGAAGTAGAATAGAAACGCTTTAACTTGGCGAGGCAGTCGGGATTGGAATAAATCTTTCAGGGAGATGCTGGATAATTTTACACAAACAGTGAAAGAATATGAATTAAAAATTCGTGTAATGCGGATGTAGGCGTTAAGGATACTCAGAGTATAAGCTAAATCGCAATTAATAAATGATAACTATCGGACCTTCCTTGAAGTATGTAACTAACCATTGACGTATTTTAAGAGGACAGTAGTTTTAATACTATAGCTATACAGTAACTCTCTCTATGATGATGGGATCTTTTTCCCGAAAACTAATTATAATGCAATGACATTACAGAATTATTTATGTCAGTACACTATCACAAACTTTTCAAAACTAGGTACTTTTTGCATGGTAAATATATGAATTGCGATAACGCAGTTCCCCTCAGGCCACCTCCATAATAATCTTGGCGCCGAGGCCGTGATGGATTCTCGACGAGACAAATTGAAAGTGAAGAATAATTTACTTTGACATCCCAAATAGTTCTCGAGATAAAAAGTGTCAAAAATTAATTATAGGTATAATTCCTTGAGCCTTTGATGACGTTTTTCTTCTGGTTGCGGCCGCATTTCAACATAATCACTTCAATTTTGAGATATATCTCGAGAAATAAGCGAGATATCAAAAAATTTATTCTTCACTTCAATGAGTTACATTAGAATTAATCATCAAATTGAGGCGCCACCGTTATAGTAGAATCTACATCCTCACACCTAGATGTGGGCAAAGTGAGCGGCGCGAAAAAATATGCCGAAGAAAAAGAGTGCATTACCAACATGATCGAGGTACTGAAATCCTTGAAACATTTCTGAAACCCAAGTAATGAATAATATTTCAAATTCCCCTTTTTTCACCCTTCAATAATACAGGGTGTTTCAAAAATGACCGGTATATTTGAAAAATCAATAAAAACTAAACGGGCAGCAATAGAAATAGACCGTTTGTTGCAATATGCTTGGGACAACAGTAAATTTTGAGGCAGACAAACTTTCGAATTTAGTTACAATTTTCAACAACAGATGGCGCTGCAGTCTGGAAAAATCTTAAGTACGATATTTTCCACCATTTTTTCACAGCAAACTTGCAATCTGTGAACAGCACACGCTTACAGCAGAAAGACGACTTACAGAATGGCGAACTCACAGACTGCGTTTAGTTTTATATCATTCAAATCGCCTGCAGCGCCATCTGTTGTTGAAAATTGTAATTAATTTCGAAAGTTTGTCTACCTGAAAATTTACTGTTGTCCCAAGCATATTGCAACAAACGGTGTATTTCTATCGGTGCCCATTTAGTTTTTATTGATTTTTCAAATATACCGGTCATGTTTGAAACACCCGGTAGGTTGCCTTTAATAGGCGCCAACTCCATTGCAAACAGAGCTATAAATATGTACAGTAGAACTCCAATTATCCGAACTCCGATTATCCGAATCGCTTAAGGCCAGGGGCGTAGCTACTATGGGGCTAGGCGGTGCAGTGCACCGGGGCCCCTACGCTCAGGGGGCCCCCAAGCGCGGTTGAGAGGGCCCACGAGGGCAAACTGGCGACTTTTTTTTTTTTTTTTTTTTTTTTTTTTTTTTTTTTTAGCTCTACAGTCGTTTAAACGGGGCCCCAGGAAGCCCCTCACTGCTGAGTGGGCTCCCCAACCATTGCTCAGGGTCCCCTAAACACAATTCAAGCTCTGGGGGCCCCTAACAGCAACACAAAGCAAAAAAAAATGGTCGCCCGTCTGGCCTGAGGGCCCAAAATAAATTTTTTGCACCGGGGCCCTTGTTGACCTAGCTACACCACTGCTTAAGGCAGTTACATTAAGACGTGCATTGAATAAGTTGAATGGCATATAAATTGAAGAAGAGAAGGAATAGGAGAAAAAATGAAAAGAAGCTCAAGAAATGGAAAGGGAAGAGACAGGAGACGATTGGGATGACGTGTCACTTGAGGAATTCAGAAACAATTTTCTGAAAATTCTTGGATGTTGATAAGTTAGTTCTGAAGATTTAGGAAAGTGGGTTGTGATTCGTCAGACAATGGGAATGAAATTCTAAATGATGATGAACTTATTGAAAGTGTGAGAGAAGAAAGTGTCGAGGAAGAAGATGACCTTAATGTCGTAGTTGAGCATATACAGGACTATCAACTATTCAAGCATTTGCCGGGCTTGAAACTGCGTTGAAGTGGATGGAGCGTCAGCCCGAGTGTGACTACATGCAACTTCTGTCAAGCGGATGCACGACTTGGCTGCCCGAGAATGGATTAATCCGGTCAAACAGCTTACAGCTTGCTTTGACCGATATGTTCAGCAGGCAATGACAGTACTTATTTACAGTACGGTACATACATACTGTACTAATGTACAGCACTTCTAAATGCGCTTAACACATAAAAGTGTTGCCTTTTAATTTAATGAATTAAAAAAATTTCTTTAAAAATGGTTTTTTTCTCCCGTTTTCAACATAAATACAGTAAATTTTCGGAAAAAATTCAATTATCCGAATTTTTGATTATCCGAATGGGGTCCGGTTCCTAATTGATTTCGGATAAATTAGAGTTCTACCGTAGATAAATCTTATATATATATAAAAATAGACGTGTTTTTTCCTATAATTTCACTTTTCAGCCACCACTACCTAGCACAGATCACTGATGTTTGTGGGTGGAAGTAGCATGAGTTTCCCGTCATGCACAACGTTGGCCGAATGCCGATATCTGTGGGGATGTGGGAGATATGATGATTAAAGTTTGGCCACTGCAGGGCGTTTTCATATTTAGACCAAAAATCTTGTCTTCTTATACTTCTATTTCCCGCCACAACTACATAACATAGACCTTTGGTGTTTGTGTGTGGTAGTAGAATCGTCTTTCCTGTCGTGCACTATGGTTGTTAGATGTCGGTAGCTATAGGGGTGTGGGAGAAATGGGGGTTGAAAGTGGTCGACCTGTGGCAATTTCATACTTCTGCCAAAGACAAAAGTGTCATGGTGTATCACTTTTCAGCGAAAACTATAGATCACAGATAACTGGTCGTTTGTGTGTAGTAGTAGCACAGAGTCACCATTCGATCACAACAGCGGCCGAATTTCAGAAACTGTCGTACTGTTGTAGATATGGTGGTTCTAAGTGGCCAACCAAGGATATTTTCGTATTTCGACTGTCTCCGCATATGTCACTTTTCTGCCACAACTACATAACATAGAGCATTGGTGTTTGTGTTTGGTAGCAGAATCGTATCTCATGTAGTGCACTATGGTTGTTAGATTGTCGGTAGCTAATGGGGGTGTGGGAGATATGGGGGTTGAAAGTGGTCGACCTGTGGCAATTTCATACTTCTGCCAAAGGCAAAAGTGTCATGGTGTATCACTTTTCAGCGAAAACTATAGATCACAGATAACTGGCGTTTGTGTGTAGTAGCAGCACAGAGTCACCATTCGATCACAACAGTGGCCGAATTTCAGAAACTGTGGTACTGTGGTAGATATGGTGGTTGTAAGTGGCCGACCAAGGATATTTTCGTATTTCGACTGTCTCCGCATATGTCACTTTTCTGCAACAACTACATAGCATAGAGCATTGGTGTTTGTGATTGGTAGTAGAATCGTATCTCATGTAGTGCAATATGTTGTTAGATGTCGTAGCTATAGGGGGTGTGGGAGATATGGGGGTTCGAAAGTGGTCGACCTGTGGCAATTTCATACTTCTGCCAAAGACAAAAGTGTCATGGTGTATCACTTTTCAGCGAAAACTTATAAATCACAGATAACTGGCGTTTGTGTGTAGTAGCTAGCACATGAGTCACCATTCGATCACAACAGCTGCCGAATTTCAGAAACTGTGTACTGTGGTAGATATGGTGGTTGTAAGTGCCGACCAAAGATATTTTCGTAGTTCGACTGTCTCCGCATATGTCACTTTTCTGCACAAAACTACATAGCATAGAGCATTGGTGTTTGTGTTTGGTAGAATCG
>CM061918.1:27256012-27272027 GCA_031002005.1 Vandiemenella viatica
TATATATTTATATACAGGGAAATGTTAGAATCTTCAAATCTACAAAATATTTTCTACATGAAACCATTCTTTTTTCTTTTAGTATTGTTCTAATCATATGTTTTTGTATTTTTAATATTCTCATTACGTTATTTTCTGTGGGCCTTCCCCACGCTGATATACCATATCTCAGTTGGCTTTCAAAAAGGGAGTAATAGATAGTCATCAGAATATCCCTGCTACAGAATTCTCGGAGGTAGCTGACCATAAATACAATAGGGGTTAGTTTCTTACAGCATTGATCCACCTGTTTTTCCCAATTCATGAATTTGTCTATTTGAATCCCTAGCAAGGTAGCTGATTCTGTCTCCTTTATTTGCTCACTGCTTATGTTTAAATTTACAGAGTACCTTGTTCTTTTCGACTGAAATGATATCATTTGGGTTTTGTTTAAGTTGATTACAAGATAATTATCTTCTAACCATTTTGTTAGTCTCTGGAAGTAAAAATTAAGGATTGTTTCTAGATTACATAGTTTGATGTTTGACATCTTCACAGTTGCATCATCTACATAAAGAACCATTGAATCATTCTCCCCTATTGGTCTTGGGATATCATTTATGTATAGGATGAACAACAGAGGCCCCAGCTCCGAGCCCTGTGGTACTCCTGCTTTTATAGTGAGGGTGTTTGATGTTACATTTTTAAAGTCTGTGTTGCTTTTTATGATCGTAAATTGTTTTCTATTTGACAGATATGATTCTATCCATTTATAGGCCTTACCCCTTATTCCCCATTTTTCTAGTTTGTTAAGTAACCTCTGATGATTGACTGTGTCAAAGGCTTTTGAAAAATCTATAAGTACTGCTGTTGTATACTCTCCATCATCCAGGGATTTCTTTACCGAATCTACAAACATTGTGACTGCTGTTTCTGTAGACCTGTATTTCCTATAACCATGTTGAGAATCAGTAATTATGTTGTGCTTGTTTAGGAAGTCAATAAGCCTCTGTTCCATTGCTTTCTCAAAAAATTTTGATATACTAGATATTAGTGACAACGGTCTATAATTGTTTACATCTGACCTTTCCCCTTTCTTGAAAACAGGTATAACTTTAGAAATCTTTAAGGAATCTGGAAATGTTCCACTTGTAAATGAATGATTTATTATGTGTACTAATGGTTTTAAGAGATAGCTATTGCATTCTTTTATAAGCATATTAGATAACTCATCAGTTCCCATTGACGTTTTAGTCTTTAAGGACTTTATAATTTTACTTATTTCTTTTTCTGTTGTTGGTCTAAGCCTTAGAATGATTGCAATGAAGTCGTCATAGGTTGTATCTCCGGATATCATTGCAAACACACGAAATTACACACGTGAGGAAGACGGCGGAGGCAGCAGTCGAAGTATGGTGTTCCTAAAACACAATTCGTCGATACAACCGCGAAAATTTCATTATAACTTTTTTTACCTTTAGTTGAAATAATAACAAGGAGAAGAGGGATTAATCGAAAGCCTGAGCGGCACATCGAAGCAGGTAGCTTCCGTCAAAGAAATGCATTGAGGCAGCGGCCAAAACAACAATAAGTCAAAGGATATACAATTTACTTTTGATAGCTGTTAAATAAATAAGTACGCGTTCGTTAAAATTACGATAACATTAGTTTCATATCAACGAATAATCAAATTTTCAGCTGCAAATTAGGAAATTGTCACAATTACTTTATCTGCAAATACAGAAAATGGTAATAATGATACCGTGAATAAAAAGCTGTAACCGTGTAGTTCAGATAACGTGTGCGACACTTAGAAAATAATTATATAGTTAGAAAATCGTACTAAATACGCACCATAACTCAAATTACAGAAATGTGTTCTAGAAACAAACGTAAGTCGTAATGAATACGTAAAAGCGTATTTATTTACTTACGAATGACGAAGGTTGACAAAAACAAACGCTTGTTCACACGCGCCAAATGCCAACTGCTCTGGTACAGGCAAACAGTGCAACACATCCGATAGAGACCGAGTGAGGCAGCGAGTCACGCAGACTGACACGCGTATCCGCCGGATTTTTGCGGATTGCGGATCCGCTCAATTTTATGCGGGATACGCCAGACTGACTAATGATGCGGGATCCCGCGGGATTGCGGGATCCCGCTTTGCTGGACTGCAATCCCTAATGGTGTATGTCCACTATAGTTCCTTCTTTTTTCTTTTCTTTTTGTTTCAGCCATCATCATGTATTATATACCCCTGTGTTTTTATATTCTGTTTTTAGTTTGTGTCACATATTTATGAATTGTTTTTATTTCTTTCAGCTTTTGTATGGATAAGGTTTGTATAGGTCTGTTATTATCCTTGAATCCGAGTTCACCTTCTAGTATCTCTTTCCTTATGTTTCTGTATTGTTTGCATCTTAGTAGAAAGTGGTATATATCTTCCACGTCATCGCATTGTTGGCATTTCGGGTTGTCCACGATCTTCATAGTGTACATTCTATCTCGTAGAAGTGTGTGCCCTGTTCTCAGTCTGCTTATTGTTGTTATATGGCTTCTGTTTATTTTTAAGGGCGCGTACCATAGTTTGTAGTCTGGTTTCCCTGCTATGGTTCTGTACCAGAGACTCTTGCTCGGTTCTTCTTCTATCCATCTTCTGTTCCACTTCTTCTTCACTATTTGTGAGATTGTGTGGTTGTAGTTGGTGTAGGGGATGGGTATCTCCTCTATAACGGCTGCATTTAATTGTCACCGTGCTATGGCATCCGCCACTTCATTTCCTCTTACGCCGACGTGCCATGGGGTCCATTGTAGTTTGATGCTTCTTCCATCCGTTGTTGCCTTGATTATTTGACTGGCTGCCTCAAATGCTAGGTAATTTTTGCATGTGCCTTTGGGGATTCCTGCAGGGCGCTTTTAGCGTCCGAGCAGATAACTATACCCACTTCCTTTATGTACTCGATTGCAGGGCCGTATTAAGACAGCGCGAGGCCCGTAGCATGTGTGAAGAAGAGGCCCTTGATTTTTGACGTCAGGGGGAAAATTGTAGAGCTTAAAAAAGAAAGAAAAAAAAAGGTCGCCCGCTCGCTAGCCTAGCCTAGGTGCGTGGCCCCCTTAGGTAGCGCGAGGCCCCCTAGAAGGCGCGATGCCCGTAGCATTTGCTACCTCCTGCAACGTGGTTAATCTGGTACTGCTCGATTGCTTTTAGTAACACTATAATTTCTGCTGAAAATATAGACATTAGTGTTGGTAATCTATACGCCCCATGTACTTCTTGCACCATGTCGATGTACGCTGATGTTCTGGATCCATCGTTCTCTCTTGATCCGTCCGTATATATTTGTCTCCATCCTTCCCACCTTGTGTTTAAAGTATATAGAGACAGCTGCTTTATGCTCTCAGTAGTTTGTTCCTTCTTCTTTGATATTTCTATTGTCGGGTCTGTGTATACATGTTGGTCCATTTCGATCCTTGGCCACGGTTCTCGTTCTCTATATATATCGTTGATGTCAGAGGTTGCTATGTTCCATCGGGTAGTTATTTCCCAGTATTTTATGAGATTTGGGCTTGTAGCGAGATTACTAGATGGGTCATCTCGTACAATATAAATTAATTATTGTACGATTTAATATAAATAAGAAACAAATGGATATTCATATTCGAGTTGGAGACAGAAATCCGCGTCTAGCTAAGAGGTGTGTTAGCGTGAGCGACAGTCTGACTTGAGCCGGAAGTGTCCGGTAGGTCGAAACAATGAGAAAATTATCTCTGGTAAGCCGACTCTGGTACCGGTGAGAAAGGCTGGACTCTGGGGAATTTTGCGGAAGGGATCCGTAGATGCGCCGTTTGCTCGGCGTCGTGGGAAAATTATTTCTACATATCCTACCGAACAATCCCGACAAAACCCGAAGACTCTTAGCAGATAAGAGGGAATGTATTAGCCAGCATAGAGGGGAGACTTTTGCGAAGCCAATCCGATGTGTTTATTTCCTCACTGGTTGGAAATATTACTAATTTGGTGTTTTTAATTATACTCGCCGAGGAGAAGGAGAGACGAGCTCTGAGGGGCGAGAAGAGGTCATTCCGTCCAGAACGATCGCGCTGGCAACTGCCTGCCAGAGTACTGCGGATGATTTCGTTCTGGAGGCTTCGATGACTGTCCGGTCGATGTTGCACTTGTGTTGGTTGACGTGACAAGTGCCTAGCATTACCTGGATGGTGCGCTGTTTGAGAGACAGTAGTGCTCTTGTTGTGATGCTTCGTGCAGCCAGACAGACACGGTAATTATACCTCCAGAAACAGTGTGTACTCAGACGAATCATTGAGACAGCCCTTTAACGGTCTCATGAGTAAGAGTTGTTATGCCGTCGGACATTAATTCCTGAGTTAGTTGTGTCTAAAAGCCGAGTGCTTTTTGGTTTTCGCTATCCAGTTTGAATTGAAAGACTGATTTCCATGTTTGGAAACTTTCAATGACTATTATTTGTGGGAACAAATTAACTCCCTGGCGCCCTATGTAATCCAGTTAAATCTGATGTTTTCTTGTTATCATTGTCATACAAGAATCGCTATCGTTATGTATAAGAGAGTTTTTTGCTTCAGTTGCATATGGAATTTGTAACTCTTTGTAATGTACATGCATTGCAATTTCTTAGCTTCAATTAACGATAATTGTTTGTTTGCTATGTTGCGCCTGTAAGACAAGGTATTGCGTTGAACTTTTATTTTGCATAGACAGATGTTTAAGATTAATGGTAAATATACCTACCTCTGTCTGTAAGCAGTAATCAGTACCAAATAAACTAATATTTTAGGATCTTTTCAAATATTAATAACAGAAGTAATGGTTTCACCTCTGTTTCCTGAAAGTAATATATGTGCTTTGCATAAGATAGTGGAAGGTGGCGATTATAAATCATGCAAGGTAAGCAATTAATCTGCCCCCACAGCAATCCGCTACAGGCTCTTATGTGATTCTTGGGTTTTCGCTGTATATTCATGCACCAATGCGCGCACTTTTCTCCCCAGTGGGTGACTGGTGTTGGTCCTTACTTTTGTCCAGAATTTTAGGCCCAATTTCTTCTTTCTTAATGATAGAGGTGGCGTTGCCATTTCCACTTCCATTGCCATGACGCGTTGTTCTTAGAAAACCGCCCGTTATCCTCAAGGCGGCGGATTGTACGGTATCCAGTTTTTTAAGTGTGGCCGTGGATGAAGTTTGATATAGGACTCCACCATATTCAATTTTTCTTCTTATTAATGCGAAGTACGTATATCCTTCGAAGCTGTCGGGGTTCCGTGCCTCTGTTTGGTATAGCCAGCGTTTTGTAGATATGCAGATTTTGAAATCCTCGTTTGCGAACTGTCGATGGTATTAACGGCGTGCGATTCGGGTGTTGGAGGTACCAGTTACAAATGCGAATCTCGGCTGCAATTTTTGTGGGTCTTAAAATTGATCTTCAACTTTCGGAAAGCTTTGATTATTTTATTGCGAAGATGCAAGGACTCTTCCTACATTTTAAGAACATCTGGTGAACATGGAAAAGAGGATGATGAAAAAAAGACACTTTTTTAAGGCAAACAATAACATCAAAACAACATTTGATAGTAAAGGAAGGGAATTTTCCGAACTGTCTCTACGCGCTTTTCCACATCCAGCAAGTCTACACTGGTCCGCACCATCAAAACATAAACGATTCCAATGCGGCTGAGTGTCGGACGACACGCCGTGTCCTTTGGATAAACTTCGATCGAGTGAGCGCCAGCAGTAAGAAATGTGTCGGGGCGGTGACGGTGAGGAGCAGTATCGGTCATGAGTCCCGATCTTCAGAGAAGTTAAAATTAATCTAAAACCACTTTCGATCAGCGCTGAGCAACACGAGCCTAAAATCTATCCATATTGACTACTGAACACGATGTAACTCAAATTATTAATTTTGAAGATTTGATTAACGAGTTTGCAGATGTTAAAGCTAGAAAGAAGAGATTGTGAAAGCAATTGTTTTTAGTTTATTTGTTTATCTTTTAAATGTTGTTAATATTACAACTTTTTAACAAACTATTATTTTTAATAACAATAAATGTTTATTTAATTATGTTTTATTAATATCATATTTTACACTTACAAGATATTATATTTTATATAACGTTGAATTTCTGTTTTCAAGGGGTGTCCCTGACTTTATGTATGGAGCACAGCACTTTACGGTAGTGAAACATGGACTTTAGGAATACCAGAAAGAAGGAAAATTGAATCATTTGAAATGTGATTTTGGAAATGATGGGTGAGGAAAGAAGTTTGTGGAAGAAGCTTACAGAAAGAAGAGACAGGCTGGTAGGTCATATTTTTAGACATGCTGGATTGGTTGATTTGCTGGTGGAGGGAACAGTTGTCGGTAAGAACTGTAGGGGAAGACAGAGATTAGAATATATGAAGCAGATAATTGGGTTGTAAGAGATATGTAGAGATGAAGAGGTTTGCACAAGATAGAAAGGGATGGAGGATTGCATCAAGCCAGTCGAAAGACTGATGACAAAAAAAAAAAAAAAAAAAAAAAGCGTGTACAATTCTGAGTGACAAAGTACTCTATAAAATAACTTTAGTACCAAACGCGGTATATTATTCAGTTATGGTTGATAAAACATTTCTACTAATGAACAAGTCAAATTCTTAATTCGTTACGTCGATGCAAGGTATAATATACACGAAACTTTTATCGGCCTCTATAAAACTGTATCAAAAAGATTCGACAAATACATTAAGGGCCTCTGATGTTGAAGCGCATACTAGCCTTAATTGTCGATTTAAGTTATCTAAGCAAGGGCGTTTCCAGTGTCAGAACTGGAGGGGGGCGGGGGGAAAACTCGTATTGGTTTCGAGGAAGTGGGGTGTTGGAATGAAACATAACAATTTCTTACAAAATGAAACTCAAACATATTGAGGAAACTATTTTATTGTTGACTAGCTGATGCCCACGACTTCGTTTGCGATTGTAAAGAATTTTGATGTACAGCTAGCGACATGTAACTACCATAGTGCACGATGGGAGATTCGAGGCAAATACCACACACAGTCACCAGTGGTCTGCGCTATGTAGTTGAGGCAGCAAAGTGACATATATGGAACATGAAAAATCCTTGATCGGCCAATTTCAACCACCATATCTTCCACACTACTACATCTACATCCATACTCTGCAGTTCACAAATATTGTGGGTGGCGGAGGGTGCTAAGCACCAATATTAATTCCGCGCATTCCAATCCCGAATAGCGCGAGGAAAGAAAGAATACATAAAAGCATCAGTACGGCATCTTATTTCTCGAATCTTATCCCTCCGGTCATCGCGACCCAAATAGGCTGGCGGAAGAAATGTCTCACTGCACTCGTAGGTCATAGAATTTCGCATATTCTCCAATACATTCAAACTTAAATGACGTCGTCTGTCTTCCCAAACGATCTTTGCACAATCTATGTATTAATTCTGTGACGCTTTCATAATGGATGTAGCAACCAGTCACAAATCGAGCGGCTCTCCTATGTACCCTCTCCACAGAGTCAATCAGGCCCTTGCGATACGGATCCCAAACTCCACAACAGTAATCCAGATGCGGGCGCACTAGTGTTTTATACGCTATTTCCTTTTTATCAGCGCCAAAAATGCATGGGTAGATCGTCGGCGCAATCAGAGGCGGCCCTAGCAAGTTTTTCAGGTGGTGCGAGATCTCATTGTGGCGCCTCAAATTTGTAATCGCTTATTCGCGATTAAGGTGTTCATACAGACAGACTGAAGATAAAATACATTTTTTACACCCTACTAAAATTATAAATATAAAAGTTTGTTTTCTTGCATATTTGCTAGTGTTTCACGTCGAAACAGCTGGATAGATAAGGATAAAATTTGGAGTAATGTATTGGATATCGACTTTTATCCAGATCGAAAAAGTTGTTTTCGTGTGATTCGTATACGAATGCGTATATGAATGCGTTATGAATTCCAGTTGAGCAAAGCCGAATTCAGAAAACAGTAACTTAAACTTCAGAAAGATTAGTATAGGATAGCAATGGTATGAATGAGAAGTTTCAGTTAGAAAGTTCCTCAGCTAATTCACAACCCGATATGTCATACTTTTTTCATTAGTTAAACTCATTTCTAAATCTGCACCGGATTATTCCAATAATTACAATTCAGGAATCGTTTTGATAATGTGTAAGAACGACACTATATGATTAAATTTAGATACTTGTGGAAATTGAGTGACTGACGCGTTCTCAATTGTTCCGATTATGCTAAAACACGTTGATTGTAAAAAATTATTCGGGATCTGTTGCTATCTCATCTACAGCCTCGTACTCAAAATATCTCATGTTTTTCTTTGTGATATGACTGGCTTAATAAAAGGACACATTCCAGTCTGCGATCCAATTTCTGTAGTTGTTATCAGAGCAGACGAATATCCTTGGTACTCTCTCTCAAATTCCGAGCACTTTCCTAAGCAATTGTGAAGCGTTTCATGAATCTACTTTCATCCTGAATAGCCTCCCTTACAATATTTATTTGAAACAATATATTATACCAAGTCACCATTGTAACTATGAACTCAAATTGCCCCTTGATCTGGCTCAGGGACAAGGCCTCTGTTGCTGCAAGTGAAAAATTCGTTTCCAGAAGGGCGTCACGAACTGAAGAATATTGTTAACGAACTGCAGCGTGGATATAAATTCCATTCTCTGAATGATTTTCGCATTTTTTATTATTTATTTATTTATTATTATTTTGGCGATAGTGCTTCTAAGTTCATGACTACCAATTCCCATCGCTTTGTTGATCGAAAGAATCAAAAAATATTCTTTAAATAAATCCGGACAAGGAAATCGGTCTAATTGATGTTTTGGCGTCACCTGCTATTACCAAATTTAATGACAGCTAAATGGATTCAAAAATGTTTGGGAAGATATTGGTTCAAAATTCTGCTTTGGACACCTTTGTATCCTTCTTTCACATTGGATCCACTGTCATATCTTTGGCCTCGCAATCGTTCATACCCAAATCAAACTTTTGTAAAGTATCATTAATATACAGGCCAGCTCCCGGATTCGAAGAGTCACTTACCGGCTTATAACGAATGAAACACTCACGCACTTCTTCTTCATTAGTGTCAGCAAAAGCAATGTTAAAGATAATTGTTCGACGTGACTGACAAAAGGAGTTCAATCCAGTATGATGGAAAAGTATTTAGATGACTTAACCATAGTCAAAATGTTATTAAGAGCTTCATATGTTTTGAACACATTTTCCAAAATAATAGACATTAGTCTCCCTATTAGCAATACGGCGGAGATGCTCTAGCACAGTGTCATATTTCCTATCAGTTGGAATATATTCAGTTAGTTACCATTATTAGAAGTATTTGGTGTTTCAGATCAAAAGCTTTAGCTGAACAAGAAAAAGAATATTTTTCACATCACTCATTCGAGGATAGCAGCCAACCGTGATTTTTTATCTTCAATATGTATTTACAAATGCTTGTCTATTACACTAAAGTTCTTTTAGTCGAATCAACGCTTTTATCCAACTCAGCATGTTTTGCTGGCGATTTGAGGAGGTTTCGTGAGATTTTAGACTCCTTGATAAGTCATCAAATTCTTCTATTCCCCAATGAGAGTGAGATCTTCTGTTGCATAAACAAGAGTAAAAGCAATATATATGCAGATTTCGAGTAAACAAGCCGTCTTCTTTTATGAGTTTCTTCATTTGACATTACTCTTTGAAAACATATATTTGAAAAATGACGTCCATGATTTTTTTCTTGGATTTTTTCGTTGCACGAATAATTATTTCATCCCTGACTGCAGAGTCAATGAGCGACCAGTTTTAAATATGATCATCATTGGTGGTAATTTGAAAAGGCGACGGTGGTTGTATGGATGGTATACCCCATTTTGAAATGTAGACGACGTTGCAGCCACAGCAAAATCTTCTCGTACATGCTGCTCCTCATCATCATGACCCTCGTCTGAAGAACTTCTATAAAATAAGTTTTCTTCCGTCACGTGTTGAACTAGTTCTGATGACAACGATTCAGATGACATCTCAAATCTAATATATTTTGCGAATAATTTTGAAGCCTTCTCAGTTTCGCCTTGGGATTTAAAAAAAATAAAAATAAAAAAAAAATAAGAAAAAGTTGTAGCGACGTTTCTGTAAAAGATACATTACATTTTGTAAATATTTAAGCTAAAAGCATCAATTGCAATCACCTAAGGTATAACATTGTGGAAATAGATAAGTGGGCAGTATCTCCCCTCATGCACATACAAATGACTGTGGCGGATCTTGAGGGAGGCAAACCGGGGCGCTTACCCCAGGCGTCAAAATCATGTTTAAAGGGGTTGTAAATGACAAATTCGTGGGTGGTGACCTTTCTTAGCTCTTCTGCCCTAAGTGGCAACCTTCTGGGGGCGGAAAATCAAAGAGCCTCTTTAAACTGCTGCAAGCGGCAAATTCATAAATTCATATTTCAACGGGTGGCAGTCGCAGTTCTTTGCCCTGGCTCGAAAAATTCGTAGATCCGCCACTGGTGCATGAACTGCAAGACTACAGCCGAAAAGATAGGAAACAGATACGAGAATCGCTGCGCGATCCCGAAGAGTGCTAATTGTGGACGAGTTGTGGTTTTCTTGAATGGAGTAACTTGAGCTGACTCGGGCTATACATTAAACGGAAGCTCTTACGATTATAAACTCTCCTGGATGATTTGAGTATTTAAAAAATATTTGAACAGCAAGCTGGGATATTATATAATTTATTTTTAATTTTTTGTGCAGAGGATCTCTCGCTGCATTTTCGGCGCCCCCCATATGACGGCGCCCGGTGCGGTCGCACCGCTCGCACCGCCCTAGGGCCGCCCCTGGGCGCAATAAATGAAAAATAAATTCTATAATAAACCAGCTTGCTGTACACATATTATTTTAACACACTACTCATCCAGAACAATTTATAAACGTAAGAGCTTCGGCTTAGTGCATAATCATACGTCTTCATAGAACCGAGTCAACTCGAGTTGCGACTCAAGTCAGATCGAGTTACTTAAATCAAGAAAATCACAACTCGTCCCATAATTAGCACTATCCGATGCCGCACCGCGCCTCTCGCACCTCTTTCCTTCCTTTTCGGCAGTAGTCTTAGAGTTCATTCGCATGCGGATGCATGTGCATGAGGCGAGATTCAACCTGCTTATCTATTTTTACGATGTTAGACTGAAGTTAGCGTTGGTATCATAAATATTTACAAAGTATAATGTTTCTTTTAGAAAATATCGTTACAGTAAAAAAAAAAAATATATAAAACTGTATGGCGCACAAAAAAACAAGGTAAAATTTCTTTCATTTAACCGCCGTCACCAGAACTAGTTCAACATGTGACGGAAGAAACCTTATTTAATAGAAGTTTTTCAGACGAGGCTCATAATGATAAAGAGCAGCATGTGCGAGAAGATTTAACAATGGCTGGAACATCGTCTGCAATTCAGAATATTACACAATGAGGGAACCAGACATACCACTACCGTAACCTGTTCAAAAACAAATTATGATGATATTTTAAAATGGTCGCTCATTGTCTCTACAGCCAGAGATGAAATAATATTCGAGCAACGAATAAATGCCAATAAAAAATCATTGAGGTCATTTTTCAAATATGCGTTTTCAAGGAGTACCGCCAAATAGAGAAACTCATGTAAAAAAAAGCTATCTTGTTTACTTTAAATCTGAAAAAAAAATTGTTTTTACTGTTGTTTATTCAACAGGAGGTCTCCCTCTTATTTGAAGAAAGAAGGATTTGGTGACTGGAGTTACTTATCAGAGCATCTCAAAACTTCCTCAAATCACCAGCTGGATAGAAGGGTTGATTCGATTAAAGAACTTCGGTATAATACAGTATACTTTGTTTTTTTTTTGTCATCAGTCTTTAGACTGGTTTGATGCAATCTTCCATCCCTTCCTATCCTGTGCTAACCTCTTCGTTTCTACATACCCCTTACAACCCAAGTATAATATACAATCATTTGTAAATACAGATGAAGACGAAAAATTACTGTGGGTTGCTATTTTTGAATGAATTATGTCCAAAGTATTCTTTTTAATATGCAATAATTTCTTGTTCAGGGGAAGCTTTGGATTTGAAATACTAAATACTTTTAATAATTGTAAACTTCCTGGGTATATTGCAACTGCTAGGAAAATATGACCCTGTGATGATGGAGCATCTCCACCATATTGCTAATAAATAGACTAATGTCTATTATTTTCTATGTATTCAAAACTAATGAAATTAGTAATAAAATTTTGACTATGGTTGAGTCATCTAAATACTTTTCCATCATACTGAATTGAACACCTGATGTCAGTCACGTTGAACTAATATCTTGAACTTTGCTTTTGTTGACACTAATGAAGTCCAAGTGCGTGAGTGTTCCGTTGCTTACAGAACGGAAAGTGACTCTTCGGGACCTGGTAGCTGGACCGTTTATCGATCATACTCCGCAAAAGTTTGATTTGGATATAAACGATTGTCAAGGCCAAAGACATGACAGTGGATCCAGTATGATAGGAGCATGGAGGAAGGAAATATATGGAGACGACGCAAGAGACCTTCACCACGTATTGAAGTGAAGCCGGGCGGAGGAGGAGTGGGGGGCTAGGCCAAACCCATACAGACACGGGGTATTGTACAAAAACCTCAAGGGGACTCTAGGATAAACGTAACGCCGCAATCTGGTGATGGATTATTATGTAACTCGATGAGACAAATAAAAAAATCAAGAATTTTTTGATATGCTTAGTTTTCGAGATATTCTGTCTCAAACGTGAAATGTTTTTGGTTGAAATTCAGAAGGAAAAAATGGTCAAAGTCAAATTTGATGACGGATTCTTATTTAAAAAGACGAGACAAATAACATATAAAGAATAAAAATTTTCGATACCTCGCCTAGTTCTCGAGATATACTGTATCAAAAGTGAAGTGTCTTGAGTTGAAATGCAGAAGAAAAATTTCGCCAAAGTCAAATTTAATGATCGATTCTTATGTAACACGACGAGACAAATCGAAAATAAAGAATAAAATTTTTCGATATCTTGCTTAGTTTTCGGGATATGCTGGGATTGGGTTGATATGCGGCCTAGATCAAAAATTAATTCTGCCAAAGCCACAATGGTGGACATGCAGAATGGATATTTCAGTTTTTTTGCTACCACTTGTGGTTAGGTTGAAATGCAGCCTAGATCAGAATAAAAATAGTTATCTTGTTACCATACATCGTAAGCTTAATTGGGAATACATGGAAGCAGTTTATATCGCGATACACGTTTTGTCACTAACTTGGTTCTGATGAAATTACTAACAGTAATAGATAAATTCTTTGTCCCTTATGGAACAACAAAACCATTCTGGTACAGACTGCGTTTAGACCTAACCACAATCTCCATTAAATTGCCGCTACAGAATAAAACTATGTAGACATACCCACACACGCGTATTTGAATTGCAAACTGTATTTGCAGTAACAACATCGTTTGCTTCATCAAGATTCCTAGATTGCATAGCATAATTTAACACATTTAATTTCATCATACACTGTCAGTATAAACTGCAACGTGACGAAATAAAAAAGCGCAATATTAAATTCACTGAATCGCGATGTAAAACACGCCCCTTTAAATCTCATTTTCAACACTCGTTAAAAAGTAATGCTAGTCTATTATGTGCAAAATAGCAAGGTAAGCTGATTTTCTACACGATACCAACAAAAATTTGAGAACAAAGTCATCCCATTCAGAGCTATGACTAAATATTTATGGACAGGCACCATAGTTTGCAAAACCTACCGCCCACTTCAACAACGATAATTGAATTCAACATACTTATGAAATGATATTCCAGGTTCTTTCCTCTCTTGCCTATTTGTGCAACCATATGCAACACAAGATGGCATTATAAAACACTTATACACATTACAAAATGAAATAATCACAGCATCTAACACAATGTGAACATCGCATTTGTTTGGGATCGCAAAATCGCCGCTGCCGCCATTGCGCATGCGCGAGAGTTTAGAGCCTGCTTCACAGATTTAACGTCACTTCTCCTCCATATATTTCCTTCCTCCATGGATAGGAGGAAACAAAGGTGACCAAAGCAGAATTCTGAATCGAGTATTTTCTAATCCATGTAGCTATCATTTGATTTTGAAATAGCAGGTGCCACCCAAAAATCGGTTTCCTTTAAAGAATATTTCTTCTATTCCATCGGTCAACAAAGCGATGGGAAAGAACTTAGATACACTATCGCCAAAAAAAAAAAGAATAATAATAATAATAAATTTTTAAAAAAAGCGTAATTCTTTTGGGGAATAGAGTATTTAGCCTCGCTGCAGTTCGTTATCATTACTTTTCGGTTTGGATGACCTTTTGCAAACGAATTATTCAGTTTGCAATAACAGTTGCCTTGTCCCTGGGCCAGATCATGGAGCAATTTGCGTTTATAGTTACGATGGTGACTTGGTAAAACACATTGTGTCAATTAAATGTTGTAAGCACGGCTATGCATACTAGATGTGGATTTATAAATCGCTTCACAATTGTTGGAAAACAGCTCGAATTTTGAGAAAGAGTACCGGGGTTATTTGTCTACTCTGTCACAGCTAGAGAAATTGTTACTTAGACTGGGGAATATCCTTTTATTAATATAGTCGAATTCCGAAAAAAGAAGAGATTTTTTTTTAGTATGAGGCCGTAGAAGAGATTGCAACAGATCCAGAATAACTTATTTCGATTCCAGTGGCGTATCTACGAATTTTCCGAGCCAGGGCAAAAACTTGCGATTGCCACCCTTCAAGCACGTATTTGCCGCCCGGGGCAGTATGGAGCTACTCTTCGATTTTGCTGCCCCTCTGATGGTTGCCTTCCGGGCAGTAAAGCTAAAGAAAAGGTCGCAGCCACACGAATTTGCCATTGACCGCCTCTTCAAACATGATTTTGCCACCCCCTGAAGTTGCCGCCCTGGTTTGACCCCCCCCCCCTTTCAATCCGACACTGTTCGATGCACGTGTTTTAGCATCGATACAACTGAAAATGCGCTGGTCACTCAATTTAAATAACTATCCAAATTTAATGATACAGTGTCGTACCAAAATAATTCCTGAAAAGTCGAATTGGAATAATCTTTTGCTGGTTTAGAAATGAACTGATGGAGAAAAATGTGACATATCTGGTTGTGAACAGGTTGAGAAACTTTATAACAGAAACTACTGTTGAAGGGGATTGAATCAGCAGAACCAATTAAAACTCAGCTTATGAAACAAAATTTTTGGCAGGGTATATTTCCGAATGTATGGATAGTACTTCGAATTTCGCTAACCATTCTTATAACTGTCGCTAAAGGAGAACGAAGTTTCAGTAAATTAAAACTTATTAAAACTCGGACTCAAGACAGATTACAGATCTTGCAATTTTAGCTATAGAAAATAATATTGCCCAAGGGAAAAAGCGAGGAAGGTGGAAATCTAGGCCTTTTGGATATGATTATATTTCCTCATTTTTTTTATTTTTTTTTAATATTAAAAACTATGTTAATTTGACGTATACGTGATGTGAGTATTGTGTACGCCATAGTAGCTTAAATAAACCTTTTCAAACATACTGCCGCTTCTCAGTCGTTTTGCTCCTATCCTACGCTAATCTTTGTGAGGTTTGTGTTATTATTAACATATAAAAACTGTCTTCTGCCCCCGGATTTGAATGAGTGGAATTTATAACGCACTCATATACGAATTCGTATTGGAATCCCAAGGGAACTACATTTTCGATCAGGATAAACTTTTACAGCCAATACATTACTCCAAATTTTATCCAAAGCCATTTCGACGTGAAACAGTAACAAACAATCAAGCAATTAAACTTTTACATTTATAATATTTGCAGGATGTAAAAAATGTATGTTGTCTTCAGGTTGAATTCCAGAAGACATTTTATAGTGT
>CM061918.1:27273027-27314879 GCA_031002005.1 Vandiemenella viatica
AAGATATTGTAAGTGTTGTAAGGATTGTTTTAAATTCTTCCGTAAAACAATGGGTGATGACTGCTGCCCCAAAATATGTGTAAAGAATAAAATTGTAAACCAGTACCCTGACACTGGTATAGTTAGGTATCATCCTGCTGGAATTAACAGTGATGAAAGTGAACAAATTACTTTTGGTCCTGTAAGAAATAGGTATGTGACTGAAGGAGAAGGTGCGGTGCTTAGTGAGCGAATACTAATACCGGAGAAGAGTGTTAAGTATGAACCAAGTGCACCAGCAATGTTTTACTATAAAGCGGATAAGCGCTAAGATGAACTGATATGGTCACAGTAATTATGTTTGTAAAAATATAAGATTGTAATGTAAGAAAGATTGTATTCTGTTACATGAAAAGAATTTGTAAAAATCATAAAAATGATGTATTGTAAAAATAGGCTTCACTTTATAAGAGAGTGTAGTACTAAAGAAAAGTATTAGAAGGAAAAGATATTGTAAGAAATAAGAAGTAGTAAACTGAGAGAAAAATTCTCAAATTAAGAAAAATAAGGTAATGTAGAAGAAGATTCTTAAGACTAAAAAAAAAAAAAAAAATACTTGTTATAAAGAAAATGGTGTAATGTAATTGAAATTCTCTCTTTCAGGATATTATAAGTAAAGGAAATAGTGGTAAATAATAAAAGACAAGTTAAAAGATAAGTAATGAAATAAAATGTGAACTAATGTAATTTGTGAAAAGAAAGTAATAAAAAGGAGACTCGCACAGCCGACAGGTAGTGTGAGAATTTTGCATTCTCAGGAGATTGCAAAATTCTCAAATATGGGGGGAAGGTGTTACGAAGTGTTAAAAGTAACGCCTAATGCCCAAGTGTTAAGATGGTGCAATTGGTAGCAAGAGAGAGTCAACAGTGAACGCGTGTGAGGCTAGGGTTGCATCAGACAGGGGAACTGGGTGGCGCGTGGGTAACGAAATACGAGTAAGCTTCCAGAAGGTCGCGTAGGGCAGCGGAGCGCGTCACGGGCAGCTATAAAAAAGAGCCCGCCGCAGCGGGAGGGGACTACTTCTCCAGACGTCTTCGAGAGTCAGCGAGTGAGCCAGCAAGCAGCGCAGCGGAGATGACAGCGTGTACAACTGTTACTGCAGTCGCCGTTGTTACTGTTAGGCTCTTCAAGTTTTATGGATCTTTAGCAGAGAGAACTGCTACTAGTTGGTTCAGTACTTCAGGGAATAGGTACCTCTCGTAATTTCTGAGTACTCTCAGTGAGAGTTTGTCGGCTTCGTGAGTCACAAGTGTGTTCATCATAACCTCTTGTGTTCTTGAATTTATTTCTCCTGAACTCTTCCTATCCGAGTTCCCGAATTGTAAAAATCGATACCCACTAGTTTCAGTTTTGGAGTCTTTCCAGCTCTGTTGCACAACAGGACGCAACAATGGGACCTGAAAAAACTATTAAGATGTTTTATATGAAGGGAGTGACACATGAAAAAACGATCAAAGACATTTGCAAAAATTTGAGAAGGAGGCAAAATGAAGATGAATGTTTAAAGCTAATAAAGCAGAATCTAGGGGACACGAGGAATGCTAAATTGCCTAAGTATTATAAGATTCATGAGGGAATTCTATTTAAGAGAACGGATGAATTGTCAGATGACTGGAAAATCTGCTGGCCGACGAAGTATGTGGACGTGATAATAGATTATGTACATTTGAGTTATGGTCATTATGGAGCGGCTAAGTGTAACCGAAAATTAAAGGAGGTATTGCTATTTGATAATATGAAGAAGAGAGTGGCCCAGAGGGTAGCCAGTTGTGATCGGTGTCAACGGACGAAAGTTTCAACTGTAGCAATGAAAGGTTTAATGCAAAATATATTACCGAAGAATGTGCTAGAGTTAGTGGCGGTGGATTTGTATGGGCCTCTGCCAAAATCTAGAGGTGGATTTACATACATTTATGTAATGTTAGATGTATTCTCCAAGTTTGTGCGGTTTTATGCAATAAAAAAGGCTACAGGCAAAATATTGGTGGACAGGATGGAGAAAGATTATTTTAAGAACGTGGGATTTCCGAAAGTAATATTATCGGATAATGGTAGTCAATTTACATCAAGACGATGGGCTCAATGTATGGAGGAAAATAAGGTAAAACATGTGAGGATATCAGCATATCATCCAGCGAGTAATCCTGCTGAAAGGGTAATGAGAGAAATTGGTCGACTAATCCGAAGTTATTGTAGTAACAAGCATACTACATGGATAAATTATGTCACCGAATTTGAAGATGTAATGAATAGCTTGCCTAGTGAAAGTATTGGTTACACACCATACTTCTTAATGTACAATAAGGAGGCACCGAATCTAATCAAAGAGTTAGTCGAATTTCCAATAAGACAAAATAAGCCTAAAGAGGATATATTTACACAAGTGAAGGAGAGAATGAAGAAAAAAGCAGAGGAAAGAAAGAAAAGGCATGACCGAGGACGAAAACCCCTTGAGTTTAGTCTGAATGATCTGGTTTTGGTAAAGACGCAAGAGCGATCAAGTCAAATAAACTCGGAAATAAGAAAGTTTTTCGACATTTATCATGGGCCATTCAGGGTAGACGGAAAGCCACATAAAAATGTATATTGGTTGGTTTATCCAAAATCGGGAAGAAAATTTGGGCTACGTAATGTAGCAGATCTCAAATTGTATAAAGTGAGAGATAACGTGAAACGATGAGTTAATTCTGATGTGTTTGAAGAGACAAAAGTGTACCCAAAACCTTGTAAACAAGTTGTGTAAAGAAGCAATGTCTGATGACCATGTTGTACTTTACAACAAATAATCAATTTTTTAATAAAAAAAAATCTGCTGATTTATTGTAAAGTGGGGGCATGTATGAGATCCCACATCAGACATTTAAATAATAATATTAATAATAATCGTAATAATTTTACGAATTATGGAATATATGAATGTATTTATTTTTACAAGGCCGTACAGTATAGTAGTATGTGAAAATTGGTAAATTTAAGTTTTTTGTAATATGTTGAAGTTGGTAGCCTGGGTTGTGTTTTTGTTTTGTTTTTAAGCCAAGGAGAAGCAAATTGTTATATGTGAGATTTTATGTTGTATTACGAGAACTGTAAATATTTGAATTTATTAAGATGTTTCAATAAATAGCAGTGATTTTATGGAGAGGATTATACAATTAAATTTTTATCTGTGAGGTGATAGCTTTAACAAATGTGTGGACGATATCCTGGGGGCCATACATATCGTCCAGAACGTGCTATCGATTATAGATTGCAAAAGAACCTGGAAGTATTGGTAAGACCAATCAGGATTTCTTTTATTAACGACTTAAAAAGAGGATACCTCGCATGCATAACCTAAAATATTGTGCGTTTGTGCATTTTTTAATTGCCATATCTCTATTTTCATTAACTTTGGTAAGTGATAGGTCTACTAACCCTTTCGATATAAATACAGTGGTTAGAATGAAGTCAAATGGATTAGAAATTTGCATGAAATAAATGTGCACATAATAAATAAAATAGGAATGAGCTGTAGTTCTCAAACTTAAGTACAAAAATTAAGATAACTTGATTTAAATACAACACAAAATGCCCTGGAAATAACAGCAACAGAAGAAAATAACTGGTAGGACAATGAAGAACTGGTTCAAAGAGCAGGAACAGATTACAGAAGATTAGCCCTTAAATAAGATAAAAAGGAGAAGGAGGGGAAAGACAAGGAGGGTTTCAAGGAACTGTGTAACTATAAAGTTTGAGCTTCCAACTTTATAAGAACATCACAATCCTTGGGAATTTTGAGAATCTTAGTCTCCATTCTAGGGTAGGTCTCCTCAAAACATTCAAGGTTTTTGATATTTTGAGTTCACTGGAAGCTCAAAAAGTTTCTATTATCGCAAATAATAGCACAAAATAAGAAGGGATAAAAATAATAATTATGTAAGAACAGAAGATTAAGATCATTAAATCAGCAGAGATGTCAAGCATGGCTCACATGTGCTTGCTAAATGCAAATCAGAGTGGAAATATGTTCTTTCGTATTATGCATCTGGCTACTAATGTCACAAAACTAGCACATCGACACCAATGGGATCACAGAAAATTAACATTGCTAGGTTGGATTTTTGTCAAATGGTATGGAATGATGATAATTTTGTGCCTGATTACTGGTGGAAATAAATTCCCTGTTAAAGAGAACTAGTGGATGGAAGCTAAGAGAAAGGTGAAGTTGAGAAAACTGAAAAGAAGAATTTGACATCATTGCACTGGGATTCAGCTTTGGAGCAACTGTAAATTTACGACTGGAAAAACTAGATGCATATTAAGTGTTCTGTAGAAAAGTTGAATATTTTCAAACCAAAAACAACATGGTGTCATTAACTGCTGTTTACACTGAGTTTTCTCTGGTGTCCCTAATATTTGATCATATTTAGCTTACAGTCAGTATGATTTCCTTGTCTTTCTAAGCAAAAAAAATCTCAGCCACTCAAAAGCCACAGAGAAGGTTGCTGTCATCAAACTGCTCTCAGTAATAACAGACAAACAAGCTACAATTAATTACTTGGAACTTAGCATCCTAAGAAGTCTAAAATATGAGAATTTCTATTATTACAAAAGTAATAATAAAAGATGTTAAACTACTGATTATCAGTGATTTCTTGGAGAAAAGGGCATCTGGGAACATGATTGATAGAAATTTTTATTTACATCAGAAATCCATCGTCACCTCGAATCCTTCAAAGTATATACATTTGATATATCAAAATACACAATACATGTTAAAAGTTATTGTCAAATGATTACAGAAACTAATATTCAAATGGAAACAATTTTTAATTAGTACTAATTTGTTGCTCTGTGAAATACAACTCTCTCCAAACAATAGTACTGATAGAAGTATTTGTCTAAATGATATAAAAGACAGAAAGCTGAAGTGAAAGTAGAAATGTTTAAAGAACTGGTGGCCATGTACGCAAATGCTTACCACAGCCATCATGCTTCTAAACCACTAAATAAGTGAACGAATATAGTGACAATCATCACCAAAGGAACAGTAGCACTGCAGGAATCAAATTTTAGAAAGAAAAACGAAAATTTGAAAGTGTACATTAAGAACACAGGTACTTTGGAAAGGAACAGTGTTGTAATGTCAAACAAGTAAAAGTTCAATTATTGGCATTTTAATTAAGAATAGCTATGGCAACAGGTCTAAGATAGTAATTACATTCTGCTATATAAAAAAAAAGCTAACCATGCTTTATTAAAGCAATGACACAAACTATTTCCTACCAAATTATTTTAATAGTTACTGCCAATCTCACTGTGATGAAGTATACTGCACATAAAAAATTAATTTTGTAAATAGATAAAGGCATACACTGGATCACATCTTTAAGGTTGGTCAATAGTGGACTTGCTCAGAATAAGAGATAAAAGGGGCAAATGAACAATTTTAGGGAGAAATGCAGTTTAACCCTGGTTATAAGAAGGGAGATTTTCCTGGTGTACAATACCCAAAGACTCCACCCACGGAGCAAGCCATTGGGTATACAACACCTGAGCTGCCTCAGTATCTGTCGGTCAGCTGACCAGTACAGATTTTTTCACACCTGAGGAAGGCAACGAAGCCAGTTGTCTATATATCGTGCTTTCACAACATGCAGTGGTATACCCGTTAGGACTACAGTGCACTTTAAGCCTACGTTCTTCACCCCTGCTAAACAGGAAATGCAATGATATACTAGAATATTAATTTCTCTAAAGGTAACAACAATAAATACATTGTACCAATTGTTCCAAAGATACTACAGTAATATCGTCAACAGTAGGCAGTGCAAACAGTAAACACACAAGACCAAAATTTATAATTTCTCTTTGGTATCTTTGATTTCACACTAAATAATATTATACTGTAGAAGAGAAACATTAGAAAAACCAACCTTTTGCAGCTAAAATCATTTCAAAGCTTCAAGTGCAATTATATCAATAAAAAAAATTAGGAACAGACAGAACCACAACAACTAAAGTGACAAGTAGTTTTCAAAATGACAACTACCTCTCCAAGCTGCATTCCATCAGCAAATGCAATGAGGGCAACACGATCTGGGTCGTGCAGAATCCCACCAGACGTAGCTACACATCCACCAGAAGGTGACGAGTGGTGTGGCAACTGGCAACCCCCACCACCACGGCGGTGGCGTCCACTGCCCGACGAAGGTGAGGGGGACGCCACACCCGGACGCCCAGACTTGGACGTTCGGTGCCGGCACACCACCACCACGCAGACGACCAGCAGGATAAGCGACACTCCGAGAGCTACTGCCAGTGAGACCAGCAGCACACTCGAAGCACTGAGGTCTGTGACCCACACAAAGGCTGTATAAACTTATACATTATAAGATAACAATTATATTTATTATTATGGGACAGTAAAATTTTTAAGCCATTGCCTTCATTTTACAGGTAGCACAGATTCAACTTTATCCAGGTGAGTAAAGTCTTCCCAATGCATTGGTTGATGTGTACAGAATCTCACAAATCAAATACATTTATTCATACACAAACAGTAACCAGATTAGTAGCAGAAATATCAAATAGGGAAATTAAATTATAATTCCAAACTTGATTAAATGTTTGAATGCTCGACCAGGGACACAGGCAAAGCTCACTATGGAATGTAGTTACCTACTGGCCACTCAAATAGGCTAGACCCACTATCGACACTGTGCCACATCACTCTTGGTAGAATCCTCCCAGTGGGGTTTGAAATAATGGGCCACCATGCTTCACTCAGAAAGAAACACTTCCCTGCTTAAGTTATTATAGATCAGTCTTATCTCCAACAACTCTCTTATGTAATCTTGGTTGTCCGGGTTGAACCGCGTCAATTTGTTGAAACCTAACATTTCGGCCATCATTTTGTGGCCTTCTTCAGAGTACTGTCACGGCTGGAACTGCTGCCGCCTATATATAGCTCCCGAAGATTACATTGACAACGACCGCGGAAGTCTGCGCACCCAACTCTCTTATTGCCAAACCCCCACAAATATATAATGCAGGCCAACACTTCAGTTTTATTGAAATTTTTTGCTTAGGCTTAGAGGGTGACAATAATATCTGTCAGGCAAAACAGATATTCACAGTATCAAATAAAATAGCCTTTATTTCTGTTATAAAGAGCAGGAATAACAAGCTAAACTTTAAGTGTTGCTACCATATACCGGAAATACTTCTGGAAAAATTCTTGCATTTAATGGTAAAAGGATGTAAGGTGAGTGTTGAAACTCCAGCTAGACAAGCAAAGAATGATAAATTATTTCAGTCTGGTTAGTCACTGGGCAGAGATATTAGAAGGTAAATAATGAAAATTGGTATGGTACAAGAAATAAAATAAGTAGTGTAGAGAATGGTGTAAGGAGGGTTCATTGCCATATGAATTTAAGTGAAAATTTGTGATAAGCTAAAAAAGGACATGTGAGAATAAAGGACACTTATGACAGGCTGAGGTGGACCAAGTGAGAAGTAGCCACATTTGGAGCGACCAGTAAATCTGGGTTGGAAGTGCTTAGCAACCGTAAGAGCACCATGTGGCCATTGAACCAAATTTGTATATGTTGACAAATTGTGCAAGAGTGATGGATGAATCAGGATCAGGGAGTCCTCACAATTAATTTACTATGGATGAGAATGTATTTCGTGACAAACATGAGCAAATGAAGCACTGTTTCTAATTCCTACCTCCAGTCAAAATTCAATTGAAGTTGATTGTTGTCAAGACAGTGTGGTACATGCTTGATGCCGGGCTTAGAGCTTAAGAATAAACTTTATGGTAACTTTATGTGGAGTGATTCCAGTTATTTCTAAATCATAAATTCCTTTACGGAAAAGTTATTTAAGTGGTTGTACTGTTAATTTTCCCAGAGTATGGTATGGCAGCCATGTCAATTAAATGATTTTCAGAAGCTGTTTACAAAACTATCAACTTGTCCAGTACCTCACGAACTAAGACAGATACAGTCAAGAGTTTGTAGCTACACATGGAGTGGGGAACAATAGTTATTTAATAATCTTGTGTCCATTTCTCAGTGGTATAAATACATTGAGATATTTCAGTGACAGATTATTACACAGTAACAATATTTTGCTGTTATCATAATGGATGGCAGCCGACATTAAACGATACTGTTACGAGGACCATCTTCCAACCTCCAGCAAAGCTACCAGATATGAAGTGCTCAGTAAGTTGTGAACTTTATTGGGGCTTTTTTTGATCCATATGAATGTGGCAAAATATACTGTGGTCAAACGATCAGAAATATAAATAAGGATCACAATGAGCACCAACATCATTTGCACTTGTTTCATACGTCTGTATTAGCCGAACTCTCTGTGGTAAACTATCACAGTATAAATTTCAATAAAACTGAAGTTTTAGCATTGACTTTGTATTTTCTTGGAACTTGATGATAAAAACCATTTGCAATAAGACTGAGCAACAACTTAAATTGTGATGATTGTCAATATCTGAGTGGATCATGGAGGCCCATTATTCACAATCTGCAGCAGCAATTGCATAGGCAGCAAGGTTCTAGCGAGAGAGAGAGAAATAGAGTAGAGTCCATAGTGGGCCATGTTTGAAGTTTAGTCACATGAATTGCGGGTCGGGTTATGGTCACATCTTCCCCCGCCATATGTCTCGCCTCTCACATGAATAAGGTTTCTCACTGAAATATTGTGTTTTTTTACAATTTGTATGTTTTTGTGTTTTTTACATGTTCTTCTCACCCTCCTGCCTTCATCTGTGGCAAGTGACGGGTATTTTTCCCTATCCTTTCTAATTTTTAGTGCCAGTTTCTTTGTTTCCAATATCCTAAAATGTCATAAGACTGCTAAACTGTAAATCTTATGTCATCATCAACTCATGTGGCATGTTCATATTTTCTCAATTCATTGCTTTCACTAGCCTTTCTAAAAACATTTCACCTTCATTGACATTTTTACCTGTCTACACTCAGATGCCCATATTTTTACTGTGCTGTAGTTAGAAGCACCCTCCCCTATTATGTTCATCAAATACAATGATTTCCTTTGGTGATCTCTTTCTTAAAAAAATATTTAATTACAACATGATTTTTGATTAAGCAATCATCTGCTTTCAGAATCTCTAAAAAAAATTCTACAAAATTCTACGAATTATTTGCTGTTTTTACACGATTTTTTGTTTTCCTAGACTCTTACAATTTAGTGAGGAGACACTAGTAAATGAAAGTGGGAGATGTAATTATTGAGCGTATCTTTTAAGGAAAAGTGCAACAGCTAGACCAGAATGCCACCAACACTTTTTAATTTTCTAATCCTCCAATTTATTATCTTGGAAAATGATCTCGTAATTTCCCCCTTCCAATACAACTGCTCATTTCTGCCAGCTTGTTCCCTTCCTTTCAATAGTAGCAGTTCCCCCTTTCAGTTTGTTTAAACATTTGTGACTATTCATCATTCCTCCGTCTGTCTCTATCAGTATTCAGAACTTGATTTGTGTGAAGGTCAAAGTGTTGAAAAGAAACGCCATAATACTAATAAAGTGTCTGTACTCACCATAAAGCTGTGGATCGATTACACACGAGGGCAGCTTAGCACTGACTGGCTCCCAGCAGCCACTGGTCGAGCACGTCAGGGTGGGCTCGCCGTCCAGCAGGTACCCCGTCTCACAGGCGTAGCTCACTGTCGAGCCTATCGGATATGACGAGTCAGCCGGGGGAGGCGGGGCCAGCTTACCGTGCATCACGTCGGGAGGAGGTGGGCAATCCGACACTGGCACTGTGTGCAGAATGGAAATAAAATTGATGACTACATGCACAAAGACAAAACAACTTATGTGCAACACTAATGGTGGTGAACAGTAAAATGCTTCACGGCAATATGATAACACATATGGAGAGGCAGGATGGCTGTGTCACCAACAAACAAAAAAGAAAAGTGTACACCTTTGAGCACAGGGCAGAAGTGAAATGTTTCTAAATGATTAGAGGATGAAGATAAGTTTAATTTATGTACAAGATGTTTTGTAAAAGTTGTTCATATTCTAAAAATGGACCATTCAGTTTATGACTATCAAATTAGGAAATAAAGACCAGTGATTCTAGTTTCCTGATGAATATAGCGATTACTGCTCCAACGGAAGTCCAGGATCACACTGGCAGAAGTTGTTTCAGATTAAAATAACACACAGTCACAGTTATATGACTGAAGATATAAGAGCAGTGTAAGACGATACTTTGCTTGGGAGTTTGTGCATTCAGCGCTTCCTAAGCTATGACTGTTAATGTAGTCTAATGGTTCACTGTCATCTTGGTCGCCAATCCCATTTAAAACCACAGGAGATGAAGTTAGGTTCTTTAAATGATTTTCACTGTAGACTGTTACTGAATTTTAACACTGTATATTCTTAAAACACTGTACATATATTGGTAACCAATTTTTAAAGCATCAAAATTCTTCTCCAAAATTATTGACTGCAGATTTAAACCATGAGTCAAGCAGCAAGAAACTCTTGAAGACCCCCAAAACTAAATCTTATATCTTTAAACGAGCAATTCTTGTATATATATATATATTTCGGATTTCGGAAATGGCTGTGACGATTTGGATGAAATTTGGTATTTAGATAATGTTTTTACTTTTAAGATTACCTGAATAGTTGTCTTCCCTACTAAAAAGCGAGTTTACAAAATATGAACAATTTTGTCACTCCGTATATCGAAAACGGCACTAGCGCCATCTCGTAGACAATTCAGGTACCAGAAAGCCTACAAATAGAGTTTCTTTGATTCCAAAGAATAAGTAAACGAACAGTTTCTTGTATACCATGGAGGAAGGAATATATGGAGACGACGCAAGGGACCTTCGCCACATATTGGAGTGAAACCGGGTGGAGACAAGTGGGGAGGGGAGGCTGCCATATTGCTTGACCAGAGAAACACGGAAATAGGCACAAAAACCTCAAGGGAATCATAAGACAACCGTGGCACCGCAATTTGATGATGGATTATTATGTAACTCGACGAGACACATCAAAAATGAAGAATAAAATTTTTTGATATCGTGCTTAGTTCTCAAGATATACTGTCTCAAAAGAGTGGAGTTTCTGGTTGAAATTCAGAATAAACGTGTCCCCAAAGTCAAATTTGGTGATAGATTCTTATGTAACACGACGATACAAATCGAAAATAAAGAATAAAATTTTTTCGATATCTCGCTTAGTTCGCGAGATATACTGTCTCAAAAGTGAGGTTGTTAGGTTATGAGGGGATTCAACGATAACCGTGGCGCCGCAATTTGATGACGAATTCTTATGTAACTCGATGAGGGAAACTGAAAGTAAAGAATAACATTTTTTGATATCTCGCTTAGTTCTCGAGATATTGTACCTTAAAATTGACGTGGTTAGGTTGAAATGCGGCCTGGACCAGAAAAAAACTATCGCCATATCCATATTTGATGATGAATTCGGACGTAACTTAAAGAGCAGGTAATTCTTTTTAACTTGAATAATGTTTATTTCTACAGTCCTTAAATTTTAGTTGACGTTTAAATAGGTTATATTTTCACATTCTATTTCAGTAATTGACAAGGAAGATTTCAAAATCTAGAAATATACTTGTAGACATATTTACAAACAGAAACAAGTCATATCTCAAATTTAAAAAAAGCATAAGTCAATGTTTAGAGCTTTAAAAACAATTAATACTTCATAAAACCTCATAGTTTCTGAGCTTACTTAGAAGATATTGTACTGGTAGTGGCCTATATAATTTTGCTAGAAAAATCAGTACATTCAAAATCAGAAGCTAACAGCTAATAATAAATAAATTGTTTGTTCTCTTCAGGTATACACTGCATTTAAACCTGCCAACATTTCCATTAATATTGCCGCTACAAAACCAAACTATGTAGACACATCTAAACACAATAAATGCATCGCGAACTACATTTTCCGTCAACAAAGTTTATTTTATCACGTTTAGTAGTTCGCACAGCACAAATTATCACGATTAATTTCATCGTGCAATTTCAGCGTAAACTTAAACGTGAGTAATGCATGCAGAATACCATATTCACTGTGTCGCGATGTAAACATGACCCGTTTAAATTAAATTTCCAACATTTGTCTACAAAAAGGCTAGCTTTTCAGGTGCAAAATAGTAACATATGCTAATTGTCTACACTACACCAACAAAAATTTGAGAATAATATGATCCTATTGAGAGCAATGAATAAATTTATAGCGAATGGCACTAATGTTGCGGTTGCCTTTTCAGATACTTCAAGAACGATAATTACAATGTGACTTACTTATGAAACGCTATTCCAGGTTTTTTCCTATCTCGTCTGTTTGTGCAACCATATGCATCACAACTTGGCATTATAGAAAACTTTAGAATATTAGAAAATGAAATATTCTCAGCAGCTGACACAGTACAAACAGCCCAATGTTTTGGTACTCCTATGATGTCCGCAACGCAGGCACAGTTTTTTCACGAGGTTTCACGGATTTCGCGTTATCTCGTCTCCATATATTCCTTCCTCCATGTTGTATACTGGCTGACCCGTGGAAATATTAGCACTGCAAGTTCAATTGTAAAACATTTAAAAAGAAAGATAATTAAAAATTTATCAATGGTTTTATCAGAGGTGATAACTTTACAGAAACTTCTTTGAAATTAATATTACCGGTACCAGTTATAAAGTAATCATCGTTTACTTTTTGACTATAAATAGTGGTAGTTAGTTAGCCATTAAATACTACCACCTTTATTATAAAACATCTTTCGATTTCTGTTCAATATACAAGATTTCGAGTAGAGTTTGATAATAAAGTGCATAATTAAATATTAATACATCTACAAATTCCTGAAAAGCCGCGTGCGAGTGCACATACGAAAAAACGGGTTCTGATAAATAGAATCTTGCCTTTTGAATCGTCTGACCTTGTGCTTTATTGTTTATAACGAAGGTTACTTCTTATGGGAATTGTTTTATTATCATTTTGAAATGCTGATCAGAAGATGTGAGATTACTGCGAGGTATGAGCATAGTTTTATCGGAGTGAATAAATATAGCACAGACGTCACAACCTGATGATGAATTCTCATAGTACTCGATGAAACATATCGAAAATAATAATAAATTTTCTTGGTTTTCGAGATATAGCATGTCAAAATCAGTTATAGGTAGATTCCTTGTGCTTTTGGCGACGTTTCTTTTGGTCCAGGCCGTATTTCAACCTAACAAAAACCACTAGGTACAAAATAAAACATTGAAAGTACATTTCCACCATATAGACATTGTGCTTTTGGTGGATTTTTTTCTGGTCCAGGACGGATCTAATCCTAACCTCTTCACTTTTGAGATATAATATTCCCAGAACTAAGTGAGATATCAGAAAAATAAATTCCTTATTTTCGATTTGTCTCGACGAGTTTCATACGAATTCATCAAACTTGGCTATGGCGAAATTTGTCTTCTGGTTCAGGTCGCATTTCAACCAACCATGTCAATTTTGAGATACGATATCTCGAGAACTAAGCGAAATATTTAAAAAAATATATTTCTTTACCTTCAATTTTTCTCGTCGAGTTACATAAGAATCCATCATCAAGGGTTATCGTAGAATCCTTTGAATTACCACAAATCTCGCACCATTAATTAATACCAAACTGGCATTAAAATTTCTGTTTAACATATTAATAGTTTTTTTTTTTTTTTTTTTTTTTTTTTTTTTTTTTTTTTTTTTTTTTTTTTTAAAAAAAAAGCAATTTGTGAGGCCGTTTCACAAATGGATCTAGCGATTTGGATGAAATTTCACATGTAGATAACGTTTTGATTTTCAAGTTTTTAACACGATTTTTTTTTTTAAAAAAGGAGCAACTTTTGTATTTGGTTTCTTGAAAACGGCTCTAACCTCATTACGTAGAAGGTTCAGGTACCAGTAAGCCTACTGATGTTAGTTAAACTTCTCTTTGGTTAACTGTGCACCTCAAAACGCCTAGGAAGCCTTCAAGCCTTATACTTTAATCAAACTTTACTCGAAATCTTGGATACTGAACAGAAATCGAAAGATACCGAGCGAAGATCGGTCACCCAGGTACTAAAGTTCTAATCCAACGAGAGTTTTTTTTTATCTGCTTAACGTCTCTCTAACAGCGAGGTCTTTAGAGGCGGGAAAGGATGGGGGGCAAGGAATGGGAATCAATTCGGCCATGGCCTTTTGAAGGAAGCAACCCGGCATTTGCCTGGAGTGATTTGGGAAACCATGGAAACCCAAATCTGGATGCCCGGACGGGGATTCGAACCGCCGTCCTCTCGAATGCGAGGCCAGAACGCTAGCCGTTACACCACCATGCTCGGTCCAACGAGAGTAAAGTCACTTCTCCACTATCTGTTAAAGCTGGTATAACAATAGCTCACCAGCCACATTACTTCCACCCAAGTTTTTCCTCCTCTGCACATGGCACCAAAATCTGCTGTGTGCCCAAACAATCTCACGCTTTCGAATGACTGCTCCCACATGGTAGCCTGGCCCCCTATTAATAGCAACTTGTGCAACCTATCGGGATAGTGTGCAATGCTTAACTTTATTTTCGCTCTGATCTTGAAAATTTTGTGTAAGGTAGCTCTTTGTGTAAACGTTAAATCAATTCCTTACCAACCCCCCTGCTGTACTTTGACAAGTTTGACTTGTGATAACAATTTTGGACCAAAAATGAATATCACGAGTTAGACTCGTGGAAATAAACGTGGGCCAAACGTGAACATCACAAGCTAGACTTGTGGAACTAAGTGCGGACCAAATGTAAACCACAATGCTTTCAAAAGTACCATAGCATGCCGGACTACTAATTTTTAGTTGTTATTATTTTCTTATTAGATATTCGTGCAAGGGATGCATTTATTCTTGTAATTAAATTTTTTGTTGACAATACTTCTTTTGATGTTGCGTTGTTACATTCCTTCTGAAGAAGTCAAACCTGAAGACACCCAGAAAGATTACAATTTCTATTAAAGCATTGTTTGTGTAGAAATTAGTTTTGAAACTGTTATTTCTTGTCTACTATGCAGGAATTATAGTATTAATATTATATTTTGAAGTGCTGATTGAGATATTGTATAAAAAATATGTAAATAAAAAAGGAACAAGGATAAAATTAGTGTTGATGTTCACAAGAACAGTATCACATGGAACAAGTAAGTTTATTGCTTTATAACAAGTATCCCCATGTTGGCTTCTATTGCGATTGTCTCGCGCATCATGCTGCCCATTTAGTGTGCGTCGCCAACCTCTTGCTTGGGCATTGATTACATCGAGCTAAATGATACGGCAAGGGGTTATTTTTTGTTAACTGCAGCCGTTTGTCTATAAAAAATTCCTAAAGTAACAACACCTAAAATTGCCTCTCATTTGCAAAGTGTTTGAGCTTAAGTGTTAATTCTTAATGTAAAATCATTTACTTATTCTACAATATTTTTTGACATATGATATAGCTTGCTTACAATTTTATTTCTTTGTGACAACCCCTACTTCCTCTTAACTGAAACCTTTGATATTCATTCTCCAAAAGTACCACTGCTACAGAGCTGAAATGCATGCCAAATGTTTCAGAACCCAAATCTGGATGCCCCCGACAGGGATTCGAACCAGCGTCCTCCAGAATGCGAGGCCAGAATTTTATCCGTTGTTCACCCACCACACTCTGTATTGGACTGTTGATTTTTTTTTAACTGCTTGACATCTCTTAACTGCGAGGTCTTTAGATGGGAAAGGATGGGGGCAAGGAATGGGAATGAATTTGGCCATGGCCTTTTGAAGGAAGCATCCCGGCATTTGCCTGGGGTGATTTTGGAAACCATGTAAAACCCAAATCTGGATGCCCGGACGGTGTGATTCGATCTGCCGTCCTACCGAATTCAAGGCCAGAAGGACTGTTGATGATTGGAAACATGTTGCCTGGTCTGACGAATCTAGTTTCCAATTGTATCAAGCAGGAGCATGTGTACGGGTATAAAGACAACCTCATGTATTCATGGACCCTGCATGTCAGCAGGGAACTGTTGAAGCTGGTAGAGGCTCTGTAATGGTGTGCAGTTGGAGTGACATGGGACCCCTGATACTTCTAGATATGACTCTGTCAGGTGACATGTACGTACGCATCCATTCATGTCCATTGTGTATTCCAACGGACTTGGGCAATTCCAGCAGGACAATGCGACACCCCACATGTCCAGAATTGCTACAGAGTAGCTCCAGGAACACTTATCTAAGTTTAAATACCTCTGCTGGCCATCAAACTCCCCAGGCATGAACATTATTGAGCTTATTTGGGATGCCTTGCAACATGCCAGTCAGAAAAGATCTCCACCCCCTCGTACTCTTACAGATGTATGGACAGCCCTGCAGGATGCAAGGTGTCAATTCCCTCGAGCACTACTTCAGACATTAGTCGAGTCTATGCCACGTCATGTTGTGGTACTTCTGCGTGCTCGCGGGGGCCCTACGCGATATTAGGTAGGTATAGCAGTTTCTTTGGCTCTTCAGTGTATATAGTTAAATTTTACTGTTTAATCCTACTTAGGAAGTGTCCATAAACTAAATGGCTTGGTTTGGGGGGGGGGGGGGAAGATTCCGAGTCAGGCCCAGTAGCTTACGAAACATATAATTTTTCACAATTAAAATGAGTTACAGAACACACAACAGCATGTGAATATTTATTTCCTTCATTTAATTACACACATACTCACACAAAACACATAAATTGAAAACAGACAATGGAAAACATTATTGTCAGTCACACTTTAAAAACTGGCACTTTCAACACAAACCCTACAGCAAAACCCACAACTAGAGGCAAAGAGTGCATAGGATTGCGAAACTCCGAGACAGCTGACAGGTACCGAAAAGGCACCCAGCTATGGAGCACATCGATCTTTGAGGGTTTTAGCAAGTTGATACCCAAATCCTGGATCCTTGGTGGGAGATTAGGCTTCAAAAATCCTTGCAGTAATCTTAAGAGGTCAATCTCACTCAATTTCAACTCGCCATCCAACGCCAGCACGGCTGCGCAGTCCACGGAGACAACCCATTATTCTAACTACAAGGTGGGCGATAGAAATTCAAGGGCCTGGGGATGGCATAGTTTCAATATCCTCTTTCAGACTGCTATGAAGGTTGGGCTCACTCGTCGCAAGTTGTGCAGAGCTATTAAATACACTTAAATGTTGTTAAGAAGCCATAGTTGTAGGATAATCTGTATGTGTAACCTCTGAATAATAAACTTTTTAGATATGCTACTCACACTGCTTGATTATTGAAGGACCTGTAGCCAGATACTTAAAGAGTCTTGAACCACTGTCGTGATTGTCCTACAACCTGGCTTACACATCCTTCAGCCTTTCTGTGTAGCTCACGACTCCGCTTGCTATATGAAAGGATTTCTTTTTATACCAATGTGGGTTAAACCAATTCATGACAGTAACCGTTGGTTCTACATAACTAAAAAAGAAGTATTCCAGTTCTATAAAAACAGTCCTATATAGAATCAGCTATTGCTTGGACATGCAGCCTTAATACAAGGACTTCAAAATAAAAGAATTGTCACGGTGTTGGGATCAAATGGAGAGAGTTTCAAGTTGCCAGAGGCAGTTCACTTAGCCTCAGTTGAAGAAGCAGCTATTCTATCCACAAAAGAGCAACAGGTGTGTAACGACTTTAGTAGATGACGGAGCATAAGAGGAAAATTTTAGTTATTCTGGAAAGAAGGCCAAGCATCCAGTGAATATCAGAAGAGGCAGAGGTGTCAATTATACTTAAAGAAAGGCAATGACATGACACAGTGTACAGAGGTGCCAAGAGTAAGAGAAGTTACTACGATTGTGGAACAGCAAGCAGCAGAGCGTAGACCACAAGAAGAATTGAAAGAGGTAAGGTTAGGACTGCAAAAATTTTGAGGATGGCCAGGGAGCCATGCTCCTGCCAGTGAAAGGAGAAGACATAGTGATATAAAAGAGTCGGTGCCTTGCAACAAGTGTAGCTTGCCGAGTCACACTGGCCCGTGCCAAGCATTTAGGTCAATTTATTGCAACAAGTGTAAAAGACTGGGACACTATCCAGAGGAGTGTAATGTGATGATGATTGATACAGTCCGGTCATGCTCAGGATGGGAGAATGTACGGAAGGGACTGCAGCAATCAAATTGAGTTGGATTGTAGAGAAAGTAAAACAATGCAAATAAAGCTGTTGGTTGACAGTGGCACCCAAGTAAACCTTTTACACAGTGGATTTTTTTTTAAAGTCACAGAAGTATAATTGGGAGGAATTGATCATAATTAAGGGATTAGCAGCAGGAGCTGTATATACAGAAGGAACCGAGAGGCTTACTTTATGAAAAGGAAGCGAATTAGCAATGGAATATATACTATATTCAGTATCAGACACCACTGATCTGCCATATGATGGGGTAATTGGAAGGGATATTCTGAAGAAACGGAAAGCCATTGTGGATTTCTGACAAGGAGTGTTTACAATCAGAGGTGCCAGCATTCCAATGAAGAGCAATTGTGAAGGAGTCGATACAATAAAGGTTGAGAAGCAGCAACAGAAGAGGAAGGAAATTGAGAAGCCGCAGGAGACATTTTGGAAAAAAGTAAGAAGAATTAAAGTCAGCCCTAGTAATAGAATAGAAAGTGGAGTCATCGAGTCGAAGGCAAGGAACAGCAGTGATACCTGAGCGCGACCTACAAGCAGGAGTACTAGTGCCAGAATTGTTGGTTACAGTCAACATGGGCTCATGCATTATTCCAATGCTGAATACTACTGAAAAGGAAGTCATATTAGATAGTCTTTGCGTAAATATGAATGAGTACACTGAATACAGACAATAGTTCTGCAGAATGGCAGCACTAATGTAGAGTGGTTCCCAGCCTTCTATCACAAGTACTGGACTGCAAACTGAATCACAGTAGTTTTTTTTTTTAGTAAGAACAGTACAATAGTTTAATAAGGCCGCTGACTGTAACTGAGAGATCTTGGTTCAATCTGGGTACAGACCAGAATTTTTATTGGTCTTTAAACTTCCTGCCAAAGATTTGAAGTTTTGCTTTGATCATGTGAAGTAGTTATTTATGTTTACTTTTTTCTTATCATCTCCTTCCCTCCATCCCCACTACCTAAACTGAACCACCAATAACTGGAAGTGATGTTTAACTTCAAAGAGTCTTTGGTTTAATTTTTAAATATTTCCTTTTAAATTATTTTTTTTTTCTTATTTAGATTTTGCTATATCATTTTGCTCTTCCTGCCCACCCATCAGTTTTGATATCTATCAACAATCAGATATTAGCTCTGAATCACTGCCCCTCTACCTGTACTCGGCTTGAATTTATCTCCACCATTTACCCGGCCAACAGTCATTCTGTGAGGCAGTTCCCCACAACATCTACCTTCCACAAACTTCTCCAGTTGACAAAGGACTAGACCCATCGTGTGTTTGTCTTCCACATCCATCATCTTAAGGTAAATTGTGGCTCATTTCCCTGTTAAAATTTGTAATTCCTTTTCACTATTTAGCTCTTTTTATGTCGTTGTTTACCAAACATTATAATTAAATTAATAAAAAATAATGAACTTAAATCTTGGTAAAGAGTAGTCAAAAATATTTTTAATCATGTAAAGACATTGTTGCCATTTTGCTGTAATTTTACAACATTCAACAGAAAATTACTTTCTGAAAACTTCAAGTTGGCACATTTTCCAAGAGGGGTAGGGGGGAGGGTGGGTTAAAGATATTCTGGTCCACATATCACAAATTTTTATCTTTTAACTATGTAAAATTTTTAAGATTTTATTCATCAGTGATATGCATGCACACATTAAACAGTTAGAAAAAAGAAAACAATTATTTCAGTCAAAGTAGAAAAGTAGGCCACTCACCACAATCAGGGAGCCGTCCAGTCCAGGATCCACGTTCGCAGTAGAGCAGAGCAGGTACGCAAGGTGCCTCGATATCGCGGTAGCCCTCTCGGCACTTCACCTCTAGACGGGCACCCGGTCCGGCGTTGTTGGCCGTCTGTGGGCCACCGAGCGCGGACACTTGAGTGTGGCGAGTGGCAGGAGCAGGTGGGCACACGGGTGGAGGCAGAGGTGGCGAGGATGCTGAGGGCACAACGGAGTCTGTTAAAAAAATTGAGGAGGCAGATACAATAATTACAATGCACACATATAAGACTAATAATATAATACTGTGTGCTGAAGAACCTGGTATAACTCTGTATTAATAATGTACAAGAACTCAAAATTTAGCAACAAAACCGGAAATCTAATTATTTTTTAAGCTTTGTGTACTTTACAAGTATATATATACAATTTAATAGTGGGAACTAAGTAGTGAAAAGGAATTACAAATTTGGGATAGATAAATGGACTACCACTTACCTTACATTATGGATGGAAGACACGAACACATGTAATAGACACAGATAGAAAAAAATATTGAAATTTTTTGTTCTTTGCTCTTCATCAGCAAGTATTATTATTATTATAGTATGCCAAATTAAAATAAAATGCATTGTTACATATCTATTATCTTGCCTGAACTGTTTAGTAGGAGACCTATTATGTTTAATTCATATATAAAATAATTTTTATAATCATTTTCTTAATTAAAAAAAAAGCACTTTACAGTTGGAATTTTCGGGAAGAAATAGAAATTTTTTATGTTAACCCCTTTGTTGCCTCCATGTTCACTAATATAGCATAACATTATGGTCAATTTGATGTGGAACATGTAGAGGTTAAAAAATTTTTTTAAAGAGAAAGTTCAATTTCAAGTAATATTTCGCCAATGTACAAGGTACGAGGCGTATTCCAAAAGTAAGGTCCATTTGATCATAATAAAAACATCGTTCAGGATACAAGGTTTCTATTAACGTCAGTATGTAACTACATATCTAGTTCACTTTTCCACATAATCGCCGTTCATATCTATACACTTTCTGTAACGCTGTACCAGTTTCTTTAACCCCTCGGCATAAAAGTCTGCCGCCTGGGACGTGAACCAATTGGTAACGCTCGTCTTGAGTTCTTCATCGGTTTGAAATCGTTGTCCACCAAGCCACCGTTTCAAATGCAGGAAGAGAAAATAGTCGCTTGGTGCAAGATCTGGACTGTAAGCAGGGTGGTCTAGGATTTCCCAACGAAACTCTTGAATCTTCTCTTTGGTTTTGGAAGCGGTATGCGGGCGTGCGTTGTCGTGGAGGATGATGCCAGACGACAGTTTCCCGCGGCGTCGATTTTGGATGGCACGTCTCAGTTTGGTGAGCGTTGCACAGTACACGTCAGCTGTAATGGTTGTCCCACGGTCCATGAATTCGATCAAAAGGACGCCCTTTTCGTCCCAAAACACGGAAGCCATCATTTTGCGATTCGTGTACGGCGATTGCTTACACTTTTTTGGTTTGGGTGAACCGGAATGGCGCCACTGCATTGATTGTTGTTTTGATTCTGCGTTGGTGTACGCTATCCACGTCTCGTCTCCCGTAACAATTTGGGAAAACAAACTGTCTCCATCTTGTCTATAGCGCTCCAAAAATTGTCGTGCGCTATGCATTCGTTGCTCTTTGTGCTGAGCGGTGAGCAGTTTTGGCACCCACCGCACACAAAGCTTCCGATATCCAAGCTCTTCAGTGACAATCCTGTAAATTGAGGTTCTAGAAACATTTGGGAATTCCATAGCGAGACCACTAATCGTCAAACGCCGATCACTTCGCAGTTTTTGGTTAACTTGCTCGACGATGTTGTCGGTCCGAATACTGGGCCTGCCACTCCGCTGTTGATCATGCACATCTGTGCGACCACTTTGAAATTCTCGACACCAGTGTCGAACTTGTTTCTCACTCATTATGTTTGGTCCATACACTACACACAATTCGCGATGGATGTCCGCAGCTGACGATCCTTTTGCCAACAAAAATCTAATCACACCGCGCACTTCACAACTGGCGGGAGCTACGACTGTCGTGGCCATTTCGAACTGCTCTCAAAATAGATATACGGCTACTGCGGCACGCCAACAATACTGCATATTTACCAGGAGTTGGTAGATGGCGCTGCACGTGGGAAACGTCATTCAGGCCTATCATCTGTGACATCTTGTACCCCGGACCTTACTTTTGGAATACGCCTCGTATAAACAAAAGAAGAAGCACAAAATTCAAAATTGTTAGTAAATTAAAAGAGTTATACCAAATTTAAATATCACAATTTATTGGTAGCATAGCCAGGCACATCCTGAATAAAATTGGAGTAGATAAGTAATTTCCAAATATGATTTTGAGTAAGGTAAAGAGTTTAAACATTTTAAATAAAAGAGTTAGGAAGAGAAAAGTAGGCATAAAAAAATCATTCAATAATAATAATATAACAGTTTGAAGGTAATTTGAGATTTGAAGAAGAAAAAATAAAATTTTAGTATTGAAACTTGATGACATCATCATGTGTGACTTTTAGGAATTAATAACTCTTAAATGAGGATAATTACGAGAAATTTGTAATAACTTAAAAATTGTGAATAAATCAGAGTATAAGATATAAAAGTTTCTGGAAAATCTGAGTAAAAATAGAGCACCATAAGAAGGGATTTTTCTAATTCACAAGAGAATACTATTTCCCCTAGGCAATACCCCTTTATTCTGGAACGTGCCTGCTCAGGATCAGCCAGTACTATAATTAGTAAATCAGCATTCCCTTGCAGAGGCAATTTTCAGCAGTACGTAACTGTTATAGGCCGGGCATGTCATGTCTCAATAAGAACACATCTATAGTCAACATGAATTTTGCCGGTACATTTAGAACTTATCAAATTTTTATACCAGGCAACATTTGCTGTCACCAAATTTTTATTCATAATCTGCTAACCTAAGAAAAATTTATAACCTAACCTGGCATATGTCCTAAGATAATTGCCGTCTCTAAGCCTCCCTCCACTGGAGGTAACTCATCCGCCAATCCCTGAGGATCCAGTTGGGGCGTACGTTCGGTGGCAAGTTCCCGCTGCCTCACACACTTGGGCGGCTGTCGGGGGTTCCAGGTGCCGGAAGCGATGCACTGTAGACTCGCCGGTCCCTGTAGTGTGTAGCCCATGTTACAGTTGTAGTGCACACGTTGTTCCACCGGTACGTAGACCTGACCGTCAGACGGCTCGGCAGACACCGACGCCACTAGACCGGATTGTTCCATCACGTGGTATCCGTTAGCTATTGATGGAGGTGGTGGGCAACCATTTGACACTGTGACACAATCACAACAAAACCTGATTGCTATATATACTTCAGACTCGTAAATAAATGGTAGGCTAGAGATTTTCAAAAGCATTAGGGTAAATTAGGATGTGAAAGCTAACTCTCAACTCCTTAGGGCCATTTTAAATTTATTTCCATACAGAAAAGTACATCACAAAATAGACAAATTCGGCTTACTTCACAAAACTTTCAGTTGGGAATCTTTCTAAATTCTTAACATATCAGATTAACCTGTCAACATTAGCTAGCTCTAGTTTACTTTCTTTTTAACTGAATACTAATTCATATACTAAATACTGTTCAAAAAGAAAGTAATTGTGATTTAGAGGGCAAGAATCTGGAGATGTTTAAAGTACACAAATACAGAAAGAAGGGAAAATTTAAAATGTTTCCAACCTTCAACTCAATACCATTCTTGTTATAAGTCTGCAGAATACTGGGATAGCAGTCCCTGCTTTGCATCCCAGACACATTAACAATTTTTTAAACTCTCTTACCTGACCTGCACCTATGTATATGAGCTACACAATTTGTATTCCACATAAATCTGCAGATCATGCAGGACTGGCCATCCTATCTATCGCATGCTGACTTAGTTCGCCTCCTACCAGAGAATCCAACTGATCTTCAGGTTTCTGGCTATGTTATTTCTCCGAAATTTTAATAATTTTTTCCAAGTAAACACCTAATGTCCATAAAAATACTGATTTACAGGATTGTATCAGGACAACTTGCTCATATTTTCTCTCCTACTCCCCTCGCACCATATGGATGACCTCAGGTTTCATTAAAAATTAACTAAAAACTTGTCAAGCTAGGACATTTTTTTTAAAAGCACTGTATCTACTTACCACATGTGGCAGGAAGACCAGTCCACACTCCGTCTTGGCAGGACCTGACTCTACTGCTAGCCGGTGACAACTGGAAGCCCTGACTGCAACTGTACACGGCCTTGGTGCCGTGACGGAATTGGTCACCCTCCTCGTGTCGACTCTCTACACTCACAGCACCGTCGCGGAGGTAGGGAGGTGACCGACATCCTACAGAGTATGAAGATATACTGTTTTGTTTTCCTTCTATAGAAAATCGTTTAACCAGTATAACTAACATGAAAAAAATTCAGGTGGTTTGTGTATCCTCAACCTATCTTGAACATTTATGCAAGAGGGTGGGACATTTTTATGAGCATGAAGGTTCATGTAGTAATGCAATGGTTTTATCATCATCTTGCAGTTTTTATCTGGAGGTTGCATTTAAGAATGCCTTTCCAGCTTCTTCTGTTATTTCTTCATCTTCAACAACTATCTAAATAACTCCTCTATCCTGGAAAAAATTTTCACACTCCATTGATCCATCTCAACTTTGGGCATCCATGATGCCTTTTCCCCTTTAGTTTCAAAATGTACATTTTTCTTCACAAGCTTTCTTCACTCACTCTCTTCATCTGTCCATATGATGGAGGTCTCGAGATCTCTGTCTTGTACATATTTCACATTTATTGTTTACATCACATATTTCATTTCATATTTATCTAGTCTAGTTGTTCCAATACTAAAATTTTATCTCCATAGCCTGGATTATATTTTTCAATTGTCCCTGTTCTGAACCATTTAAAATTTGTCACTACATAAGGATGCTAAAAATATTTGCTTGATAAAATACAGAATGGAAAGTTCTGTAAATGATGGGCAGAGAAAGAATTTGTGTATGAATCTTCCAAAATTGAAGACAGAATCGTGGGTCATATTTTTTAGACATTTTGAATAAAAGAAATGAAAAATGAAATTTTATAGATGGTGAGAGAAAAGTGAGAATTGTGTCCAGAGAATTAAAAAGTAAAAGTGAGTGACTATTCACTACTAAGCAAATGAAAATTTTGGCAAGAGATCGTATGATGTTGTGAGTTTGGAAAAATTAAATAAAATAAAACCGCAAGTAAGTCACGAGGTCGAAATGGTATCATACACTAAAGTAGGAAGCCTGAAGGGCTAATGAAACAGTAAAAAGAGTCCATGAACTGAGATTTGCCATGAAGAATAATATGAAAAGTGTGTAATGTGAAAGCACATCAGAATCAGAAGTACAGGGACAGAGAGGATAGTTCTGGGCATTAAAAAGTGTGCTGAATAGAAGGTAAAGAATAGAATTTATCAGCTTTAGCTAAGCAAGAATTTGTGGAGCTAAAGTGAAGAAGCAGTGGAAGCAGTAAGAGAAAGAATTTAATTTAGAAATCTGTACCATTATTTATTGGGTTTAGATTTAGACGATTTCTGTAAATAAAAGGAACAGAATAACCATGTTAAAACCACGTTAAAAATGTAACAAAAATATTCCCACCAACAATAAGAAATACTTAAGTAGCTAAACAAATGAAGATTTATGCTGAAATAGAACTGCAGACATGGTAAGGCAGAAAAACATAAAATATAGAGTTAAACAAAATGTTTAGAATTAAGAAGCTATTGACCGTATAATTAATTGATCAAGTTGAAATATTCCTGATCAAGTGATTAAAAATTGAATTTTTGCAATGTATTTTGAAATAGAAAGTTAACTAAGTGTAAAGAATAATAGTAACAACATCTTGTACACATGCTCATCACTACCTGTACAATGTGTGTGAGAAAAAAAGGTAATAGCTCGCAGTGAAATTGTTGAGTAGTTAGCTGATGAAATTATCAATGTCTTAATAGTATTTAGAATGAATGTTGTATTAATGCCAAATGTACAAGTGTTCCAGATATCGCAGAAGGTATAGGAGATAGTAATCAGGTGCTGGCTAAAACAAACACAGGTCGTCAGCAGTTTCTAACTGAGCTCATGTGACACACACCCACCTGGCAGCGGGTGTAAACAAATGCAGCAGGGCAGACAAGGGTACACCTTACACCTCACACACTCAACAGTAACAATCCAACTGAAATTGAATTGTAAATCATCCTCACACAAAATAAAAATGTACTTGGGGGGGGGGGGGGGAAATGAAATTAGTGTAAGGAAAATTTTGTATGAAGACTTGTAATCAGGTTAAGAGAGCAGTCCAAGAGCTGTTTGACTAGGGGAATGGGGAGTGATTTGGGGGTAGAATTATTTCTCCAAGAAACAAGTAATTGCAAGGTATTAAATGAGGATGACAAGCATGAATTATTAGAAACACCTGGGGAACTTTGCCCAGGGATGTAGAAAGCTGACAGTCCATCAGAACTGTGCTTTGGCTGATCCAAAGTGGGTCAGATGACCACATCAGAAAGGCTCAGAACTGGCCAAAACTGCCCCACCATGACTGGAACAATGGTGTGAGATTGGAGTTTATAATTACAGATAAGACTCACTGAGAGGTCTATCTGCCTTTTCTTCACCATCACGCTAGCAGCCAGATCAGTCGTCAAAGCAGGCATCAAATTATTATTATTATTATTTTACTTATGGCTTTCCGTCTTGTTAACGCTGAGGACTTTAGAGGTTGGAGGGCACTGTGGACAAGGAACAAGAAAGAATTCGACCATGGCCAATTAAAAGGAGCATCCCAGCATTCGCCTGGAGTGATTTGGGGAAACGATGGAAACCCTAAATCTAGATGCCCAGACAAGGATTCGATCCGGCGTCCTGCCGAATGCGAGGCCAGAGTGTTAACTGTTCACCCACCACGCTTGGTCTGGGCATCAAAGACAGCAAGGAGCCACAACCACGGAGCCAGCACCATCGGTGGCAGCCGTCATGCAGAAGGCTCTATTAGGGGAAGGGTTAGCTATGGGGAACAACATATGGCCCTAGAGGAGCAAGGCTACATTGCCCATCCATGTCTTGTAAGCTCACTCGTCACTTGACAGAAAGAGTTTTAGTCAGTCAGCTGTTTTATAACAACAAGTCTGTTCACATTTTGCATATTACTCTTTCATCCGAGTGATTGTATGCCAATGTGTAAATATTGACACTTAAATCATGAAAATATGACATGGCATGGTGAAGTCTATAATGATCCTATGATGAAATTCCATCCCGATTCTAGGTTAGAACTTCTATGCCTGACCCTTACTCAGGGTTCCTCTTGGTCAAAATAGTTAGACCTATCCACTCAGAGCTGACAGATCCAGGTGAGGTCATGACAATATCTGCAATATCTATTCATCTCTGGGTATGTTACCCATATTTTCATCTGTGAATGAATTTCTGAATTCAGAGTGAAGTATTGTAAGGTAATCTAAAATTTTGTTACTTCGTAACCACTTCATTTAAATAGCATTGCAGATTAAATTTAAAGTCACTTGCGATAATTCAAGTCATATTTCAGAGTAAAACACTTATAGAACGTCAGAAAGTAGTATTAGCATATCTGGTATTTGGATTCAGAATATTTCGTAAAAGAAATGATTGCCTTCATTTCTAGAGCTATTTAGAATTATATCTAGTAAAATGAGGATAGGAACGTTGTAGATAGAAAATTCCACTAAAGAGTTATAAGACATTAAAAGTTGGAAGCCGGCGTAATGAGTTAAGACACAATTACACATTTAAAATTCTACATGACACAATCTAGAAGATAGAAAGTTAGTTTATAGCTTAGAGGTAGTGTAATCTTGTCTGAAACAGAAGTTTGAAGACATTCACTAAAATTTAAAGGAGGGTTTTGAAGCATTTTGTAAAATTACTAAAAATCTTGATAATTACTGACCGGTGAGAAGAATAAAAGGCAATTCAGTAGAAGATACTATATTTAAAAGAAAGCTTAATTCAATACGAACAATCCACAGTAAGTTTCATTAAGATCTATAATGTAAATTGGTCAAGATAAGAGTAAAATTTTTTTTATGATTTCGGCAGTAACTAAGCAGTTATGATTTGGCTAGGACAGACATCATCCAAGTGAAGGATTTTGCAAAATTTGATAAGAAATTAGGGAAGTCAGGTAGCTACAACATAACAGCATATTTGGCGAGGATCTTGAATAAAGAATTGTTTGAAATAAGTTTCAGATCTGTAAGTTAAATATTCATTTTCGAAATTAAAATTATTATAATAATTTTGGGTCAACTCTTTTTTTTTTTTTTTTTTTTTTTTTTTTTTTTTTTTTTTTTGCTGTCGTCAGTCTTTAGACTGGTTTGATGCAATCCTCCATCCCTTCCTATCCTGTGCTAACCTCTTCATTTCTGCATACCCCTGACAGCCCATGTCCTCAATTATCTGCTTCATATATTCTAATCTCTATCTTCCTCTACAGTTCTTACCTTCGACTGTTCCCTCCACTAACAAATTAACCAATCCTGCATGTCTCAAAATATGACCTACCAGCCTGTCTCTTCTTTCTGTAAGCTTCTTCCACAAACTTCTTTTCTCACCCATCATTTCCGAAACTCGTTCATTTCTTACTTTGTCTGTCCACTTTTCTTCTGTAGCACCACATTTCAAATGCATCAATTTTCTTTATTTGCGGTATTCCTAAAGTCCATGTTTCGCTACCATAAAGTACTGTGCTCCATACAAAGAGTTTTAAAAAGTTCTTTTTAATTCCTAGATCAATATTTTAAACTAAAAGGTTTCTCTTTTTCATGAAGGTTCTTTTTGCTAGTGCTATTCTGCTTTTAACATCATTCCTGCTTCAGCCATCGGTTGTAATTTTACTTCCCAAGTAACAGAATTCTATTACTTCTCCTATTACATCCGATCCTATTTTTATATTTAATCCACTAGTATTGGTATCATTTCTGCTACATTTCATCACTTTTGTCATGCTTCGATTTATATTCAGTACAAAATATTCCTTCAGTATTTTGTTCAAGCCATTCAGTAACTTCTCAATATCCTCAGCCCTCTCTGCTAACAAGACAATGTCGTCAGCAAATCGTAGCATACTGATTTTTTTTCTCCCTGAAAACTTTGCCACATGGAAGTTTTTCTTTGACTTTTTCATTAGTACTTCTACATACAAGTTGAATATTAACGGGGATAGACTACAGCCTTGTCTCTCACCCTTTTTAACTGATGCATGTCTCTCGTGATTCTCTACTTTTATTATAGCCACTTGATTCTTGTATAGTTTATAGAGTATTCTTCTATCTCGATACTTTAGACCTGACTTCTTAAAATTTTGAACATCTTGTCCCACCTAACATTATCAAAAGCTTTTTCTAAATCAACAAATGCCATAAAAGTATCTTTGTTTTTCTTGATCCGCCCTTCAAGTATTAATCTTAAAGACAGAATTGCTTCCCTTGTACCTCAATTTTTCCTAAACCCAAACTGATCTTCACCTACTATCTCTTCTATTACCCTTTCCATCCTTCTGTATATTATTCTGGTGAATAATTTTGAAGCATGTGCGATAATTCTCACATTTGTCAGCTTGTGCTTTCTTTGGAAGTGTGAAGATGATATTTTTATTAAAATCAGTTGGAATTTCTCCTGTTTCAAAACTTTTTGATATCAGCTTGAATAATCTTTCGATTCCTTCCTCTCCTAGGGGTTTAAGAAGTTCTGCAGGGATCTCATCAATTCCAACTGCCTTATTTGCTTTCAAGTCATTCAGAGCTTTATTAAATTTGGTCCTCAAAACAGGATCTCCTAAGTCATCAATGTCGACATCACCTTCCTTTTGCATTACACTATTGGTCAAGTCGTCCCCAACATACAGTTTCTCAATGTATTCTTTCCATCGGTTAGCTCTCTCTTCTGAGCTTAAAAGAGGTTTCCCATCGGCAGCTTTAATGTTCATACCTCTTTTCTTCATTTCTCCAAAATTCTGTTTGATCTTTCTATTTGTAACATCTACTTTTCCTACAACCATTTCCTTTTCTACTTCTTCACATTTTTCTTGTAGCCATTTTTGTTTTGCTATTTTGCATTTCCTATTTATTTGATTTCTAAACTGCCTGTACTGCTCTCTTCCTGTTTCATCCTGAGCATTTTTAAACATATAGAATAGTAAACAGGTGTATCTTGGTAGCAAATGAAAGAGTGGAAAATTAGAAGCAAGTTAAAAGTTATTTGAGCTTCGTAGCTTTAAAAATGAGGAAGTTATAATTTTTTTTTTGGGAATTTCAGAAAATATTTTTGTATGGCCAAACCATTAAAGTTACAAAAATATTCATTAGGATTGATTTTAACGTTTATAAGCCTGACTAACTACTGTCAAAGTTTCAGACAGATAGGAATCTATTAAGGAATTGTAAGGCCTCAGATGTCGAAATCAACGAGCGCGGAAGGGGACATTTGTCCATGCTGAGTAGGGGCCCTTTTCTTGTCTATAAATACCACTCCCAAGCTTTCCTCGAGACAGTCACAGGAAATCACTCGAGTAGAACGCATGTCAGTTGGGGTAGCGCCTGGAGCAGGTAGGCAGGCCGGCTAGGCAGGAGACCTCATGGTGAAGTGAAATTCAGGGTGCCATCTTGGAAATTTTGTGGTGCGGTGTGACAATTCAATTATCCACATGTGACTATACTACAATTAGGGGCTTTACAAAGGTTGGTCTGGCCTGAATCACTTATCACAACCAGCAGTCAATTTATTTGGTGACGATTTCTTATGCCTGAAAGAGTGTTCAAACTTGTAAAATTATTTCTCAAGAATATAGTAATGTTTTTAACTTTTAATTAGAAGCAGTGACTTATTTGTGGAACCTACCTTTCCATTGGTGAGGTTATTCAATATTGTGGCTACCGCATACTGTAGAACAATCTATTTATCCAAGGTGCACAGGTTACAGTTGAGGTGTTAACCGTTTAATGCAACCCCACTAAACATTTTCCCCTTACAGTACGTTAGCATTTGCCATGACTTTCGTTAAGCCCACATCCAATGTGAATTTCAACTGTCACATTGTTGTTGATACTATTGACTTTTCTTATATAACAATCAAAACTTCTTTGGGTTTTCATGAAGGGGCCTGTACATGAGCAACATTTGTAGGGAAATGTGATGCTGGCAAGTATTGCACCTGAGTGGTCACAATGTTGCGGCAATATGGTCGTGTGGCCAGGCAATAACACCGAGTTGCCCGGCAATATGTCCACCTTGTTGCTGATATTGCTATGTGTTGTCGGATGTGGCAGGCTTGTTCACGATGAGATCGCTCACCGGCTGAACATTCATTGCAACTTTCTGTGTTGCCGGCCCTGGTAGCATAGTGGCTAAAGCGTTGGCCTCACGTAGGGAAGGTTGCTGTTTTGATTCCATATGAGGGAGCAGGTGGTTTTAATTAAAAGTTGTTTTCATCTTGTGTCTACCACACCATACACTAAATTAATGTGAGAAATACGTATACTTGAGCAGAAAACATACATACAACATTGGAGCTAGCTGTACAGCTGTAACAACCAAATGTCATTCTTTTAAATAAAAAACTAAGTGTATTCAAGTACAATGCGGTTTAACTTTAATTGATTCAGCAAGTAGGCATATTGCATGGGTTTCTTACCCATTTTTTAATAAAATCATTGAAGTATCAGATAGACTCTAAATTACACCAACAAAATACATTTACACCCAATGTTGGGTGATGTAGAAGCATCTATTTACATTAAAAGATAAAGACCGTTGGAACTGTATATACCTTCAAGCTTTGCATACCCTGTCACAATATGAGACACGGATGCTGATACTTTGAATAAATACATCAAACTTTTGTACGAGTCACCAGTAACTATAAATCATATAAAGATAGTCAATCTGAGATAGTGTTTTTTTTTATTTTTTCTAATCATACTAATCAAATTTTTGAAACCAGTTTTCAATTGTTGTAAAGTTTGCAAATAACTAATTATCCAGTTCCATTCCTGTTTCAGCCGCCCTTCTGGCTCAGTTGTATGCGGTACCGTGCTAGTTGATTCGAATCCCGGTGATGGAAGGAATTTTCATCATCGGGATTTGCCTGGCAGAGCAGGAGAGCTGATGGCGTACAGTTCCTTACCACCAGATTGTGCGTCAAAGTACTGGGTTAAATCTTAAACCTCTCCCCAGTGAGTATAGAGCAAGGGTAGACAACACTCTTGATGGTGATTTGGAAGAGTAGGCTTGGATGGGCCAGCGTGGAGTTTCACCCTCTCCCTTCTTCATGCCTCATTTCATGTATCACAAAAAAACAGTGTACTCTGAACATACACACTGTCACAATCATCCAAACATATAATACACATGGGGGAAGGCAAAGGGAAAACCACTTAGGATCATCTTCCCAAGGGTGTGTGAGACAAACACCAAAGAAATAATTAAAGTAATAGAATGTTAGTGTACACAAGTTAAGCTCCAGCTAGCACCAACAAAAACCCAATACATATTGACGAAAGGAACACTAAATCGCAACCCCACTGTGAAGCTTGGAGAAAATTCCATTAGAAGACACACAAAATAGTAAGATACTTATGGGTTATTCTAGATGAACATATAAATTTTAATGACCACGTTGATTATATATGCCAAAGAATGGCTGCAGCAATGAATAAGATAATTAACACTGGGCAAAGAAGATTTCTAATCCAACTGATGACTACAAGTCTATAGCATGGTAACATTACTGCAGCTACTGCAAGTTATGGAGCAAGCACAAGGACAAGTAGATTAAGATTGGTTAAACCTGCAAGGGATGTCAGATAAATGCAAGGGATATCAGATGAATGCAATGAGGTATTCTCTTGTGTCTTACAGGCACATGTGGAACTACCCCAACTGATGCATTTATGGTCATTGTTGGAATATGTCCTTTAGACCTGGAAATAAGAAAGAGGGCAGCATGTTACTGGCTACAAAAAGGAAACTTAGACAAGGTAACAGAGATCCTGGGTCAAGTGGCTTCCGAGAAGATAGACATTAACAATTGTATTTTAAATGAATGGCAACAGCAGTGGAATAATTCAGAAACAGAAAGGAGAGTATCTGAAATTCTTCCTGACATCAGAGAGAGGATGCATATGAAACACTTCAATCCATCCCAAGGTTTGATACATTTCCTCACTGGTCTTGGACCATATGAAACATATCTCTACAGAATCAACAGGGTAGAGAATGATCGTACATGCGGGTCCTCAGGAACACCTGATCATAAACTGTTTGAATGTGGTTTAGTTGATGATCGAATTAAACAGAACAGAGTGAAGCTCATGGGAAAACTACCTCGGAAATTCTGAAAGACAACCTCCTCTGGGAAGACTTGGACAAGCTGGCAGATGCTGTTTCAGATGCAGCCAGGGAGTGGTATCGGCTTCAGCATATCCAGCAACAGGTCAGGATAGAGCAAACCATATATGGAATGAGTCAAGATACCCTAAATGGATGAGATATGTTATAAACAACTAAGTGGAATGCTGATGCCAGAAGTGTGACTTCTGGAATTGGCCGACGTTTATTCTTCAATGGATGCCAGCATTATACGAACTTAACTTTCGAAAACCCTAGATCTTTAGTTCTTTAGCATTATTGGGTAATAGTTTTTATTAAGAGGTTGTGATAACTGACAGTGTGTAGTAATAACAGTAAATTATTTGTACCATTTTTATAGTATATAGGATTTGTGTTTATCTTTAACATTTTGTTAAGTATAAAATGTTGTTATAGTATTATGAAATAACGGTTCATTGAAGTCTCTAGTGAACAAACCATCTGAATGTACAGATAAATAAATTAAAGACATTAACAAGCTGAACAGCCTTCAAGAACATGTAGAAACATTTTGGATTAGTTAGAGAAAATTCATTTTTGGATAGGACAGTGATAGGGAATGAGATCTGGATTCAGTATCTCCAACCAGAATCGATAAGAAGTTCACGTGAGTAAAGACATAATTCTTCTGCATTTGTGGCGGAGGAGGGGGGGGGGGGTGAAGGCTAAAGCTATTTCATCAGTGGAAAAGGGTAATGTTCACTCTCTTTTTTTATAGACAAGTTGTTTTGCACTTAAAATTTATGTGTAAAGACACAACAATCAACACAACTTCCTACTATCAAACCATCAAATTATTAAGAAAGGTAATTAAGGATAAATGAGCTGGGAAGTTGATAAAACGTGTTGTGCTTCTCTGCAATATTACACCTGGCAAGTTATGTGGGATGTTATCAAAACAGGCATTTATAAACGTGTACACATATCGAAATAGTGCAAAAACTTGCTGGGAGATTATGTAGAAAAATAGGTACTTAGGAAACAGGGTGGAAATAACTCACAGCAGATGGTGTATGCTTGGGTTTTTAAAGAACCTTGAATGGAATTACATGCAGCAAGGAGGTATTAAAAAAACATGCAAGGAATTATTAGAAGGATCCAATTTTACATACAACATAATTTAGAAATATCAGTGATCAAGGAGGTCAAAACTATAGTAAAAATAACACAAATGAATATCCTGTAGTAAAGAATAAGAGTAGCAAGATAAGACAGAGTGAAGAATGGGATAGTCGGGGAGATGATAAATGAGTAACATCAATAATTCAGTACAGAAAAATCTAGGTTACATTGGTTTGGTAATGTGAAGACAGTTGAAGAGAGGATACCAAGGAAGGTGTTAGACATGGACTTGAAATGAAAGAGGCACAGAGACATATGGTTAAAAGGGGACTGCATTAATTTGTATTTGAGAATTGGTAGATGGATTTTTCAAGCAGTAACTGCCTCAGATGATGAAGATAGATAATTTAATTGTGATGGTGTTCACACTCCAGTGGCAATATCCCTTCCTTCTACCCACCTTTTTAACCCTCCATGAATTTTAAATTCTTTCAGCATTTTTTAGTAAATTATTCTTCACTTTCCAAGATAATTCATTCCAGTCCCAGACCCCTTACCTGTGAAAGGAAATTTTCCCACACCCTTATGCCTGAAATCGAGTGCCTGCTTGTGTTTATGGAAATCTTTTCTTTTCCGTCCACCACTCTTAATTCTGCCACCAATATCATATACGCCTTGCACACTCCCAGCACTGTCCTCACCTTCCTCCTGTTTTCTAATTAATCCCACTCCAGTTAGTTTATCATATTAGCTACTGACTATAACTAACCAGTTATTAGTTGGGGTCTACTGGAGATGGCGATTCCGCTACAACAACATATAGTAATATCGTTGGAATACTGATGTAGTCAGTCGCAAGACGTATTATTATCAAGCAGTAATTCCGTTGTAATACAGCCTGGACCATTATTTTCAAGCACAAATTAGATTGTAATACAGCCTGGACCAGTTTGAAACCGTTAATGTACTTAAGGAAGAATTTATAGTGGAGTCTTGCGTTTGACCACTGCAGTATTATGATGACAACTCCTGGCGGAAACGCGATCTCCAGTAATCCCATTAGTTGTTGGTAATATTATTGATATTGTTAATAGGTGTATGTACTGTACTCACATGGGATCAAAGTAAACATATCTATCTATTGTTGTTTATCACTACTTCCCTTAAGAAGACTATTCTCACTCCACTAAGTTTCCAAACTTCATTAATCTTTTCATTTTAGCCTACAGTTCAGTAGGCTTATGACTGATTTTGTGATATTTTTAGCATTACACTTCACCTTCTTAGTTGTGACCAATCATCATCAACTATTTCTTTATTATTTCCCCCATCATGAATCTTCATACCGACTGTCATTCTTTTTTTAACTTCATCAATAGAATCTAATCTAAAAAGGGCTCAAATCTGATCTCATAATCATTGGAAGTGGGCTCTCTCACAGCTTTTGCAATTCAGTAATTACCCATTTTATTTAGGTGTAGGCCATACCTAGTGAAGCCCCATCTACCAATCGAGGAACAACCTCCAAGACAGAACAAATACCTTTTTCAAGCAGCACCTGTGACTCCACATTTACCCACCTCACAGTGGGGTTCAATGATGGATGATCATGATGATTCAAGACCTGCATCAGCACCACCCTTATTTGTTATGCCTCCATAACCATCTTCCTCATGTTACTCCTTTATTACCACCTTCATTTTTATTAATACTATCCCCCCCCCTCCCTCTATTACTACACTCTTCCTAATAGTGAAAATGCTACAAAGTGACATCATATCCTTTCTTACCTGCCCTAATGTTGCACTAGGCTTGAAAAAACTTGTAACCTTGCCCAACTGATGCTGCAGAAGTGGACCTACTACTCTCCCATCATTACTTCCTAGAAGCGGAACCATTTACTTCCTTTTTTCCCCCTTTTACATAGAGGGTTCCTATCTAGCAGCGCAGATGTCTTGTCTTCTAAAAGGCTCACAACATTAGTGTGGTAGTCTTCACATTTCATCAGTACTGTTGCGTCTGCTAGGAGTATGGATGAAGTCCCCTTGACAAGTTCCTGGATTATATAAATAAAGCACATTCTAAAATTAATTTCACTATGGAAAAGGAGGAACAAGGATAGCTGGCGTTCCCAGATGTGCTAGTAACCAAATGTGACAGCGGGAACTTTGGACTCTCAGTTTATCGGAAGCCGACACGTACAAACAGATATTTACATGCCGCGTCACAGCACCCTCCAGCAACAAAAAGAGGCGTCGTCACGACCTTATGTACAAGAACGATGAAAGTGTGTGACGCAAATAGTATGACGACGGAGTTAGAGGCACTGTAACACACACTCAGGTCCAATTATTATCACAACCGTTGGATCAAATGGGTGTTGCAAGCTGCCACGACAGGGAGAGACGCCAATTCAGCATCTAATCAACCCACCTCTCAGGAACACAAAGTAGCTGTTTTACCCTATATAAGTGCTGTTACAGACAGAATTGGAAAGCTATTTTAAAAAGATGACATAAAACCTATCTACAATGCACACAGCAAGGTCAGTAACCAGCTCGTCAAGGTAAAGGACAAGCTGCCTCCACTACAGGTTGCCAGGGTCTACGAGATTCCGTGCACCTTTGGCCGGGTGTACATAGGAGAGACGGGGCTCACTACAGAGGACAGGCTGCGTCATCACATCTGCAATTATAAATCCAATAACATAAAATCTACCATTGCACGGCACGCAGCCGAAACTAATCATGCCATAAATTTCAAAAACACCACCCCAATAGTGCGCGAAGACAAATGGTGGCCAAGGAGGGTCAAGGAGGTGTTGGAAATTGCCAGACAACATAAATGAGGACAATGGGCTTAAACTACATGATGCCTGGGTCTCGCTAGTGCGGACAGTGCAGTGTCACCTACCACCAGACCACGCCGCACCCAACCAGGCAAACGAAACACATGACAGTTTGCACCTTCTCATTGGCCAGGTAAACTGAACTCTCTAGACTTATCATGGGCCTTGGCTATACAACAGATTTACACACTGACTGAAGATGCAGTTCTGCAATGGAAGAAGACCAAAGAAGAATGGTTGAAATATCGGCTACATGAATCATAACACTACTCTCTGCAAGATCAGAGCTTGCTGTAGACATTTAATGACAACACTGGCAGTTCTAACATCACTGTGGCACCACAACCTGATAATGAATTCTTGTAGAACTCAACAGAACAAATAAAAAATAAAGAATAATTGTTTTTCTTGCTTGGTTTTCAAGATATAGCATGATAAAAAATCAGTTCCATGTGCTTTTGGTGCCGTTTCTTCCGGTCCAGGCCATATTTCAATCTAAAAACATCCACCTAGGAAGAAAATAAAACACCTATAGTGCATTTCCACTGTGTCGATATAGCAGTCTGGTGAATATTTTTATTGTTTTTCTTGTCTAGGCCGGATCTCACCCTAACCTCCTCACTTCTGAGATACAATATCTCGAGAAATAAGTGAGACATCAATAAAATTTATCCTTTATTTTTGATTTGTCTTGTCGAGTAACATACGAACTCATCAACAAATTTGGCTAAGGTGAAATTTTTCTTCTGGTCCAGGCTGCATTTCAACCTAACCACGTCAATTTTGAGATACAGTATCTCAAGAACTAAGTGAGATATCAAATTTTTTTATTAATTACTTTCAATTTGTCTCGTTGAGTTACACAAGAATCCATCATCAAATTGTGGCACCACGGTTATCGTAGAATCCCCCAACACTTAATAAACAATGTCAAAACAATCTACTAGATATGAATTAGCTTAAATCTGGGTGATTCTACGATAACCGTGGCGCTGCAATTTGATGACGGATTCTTATGTAACTCAAAGAGACAAATTGAAAGTAAAGAATAAAATGTTTTGCTATCTTGCTTAATTCTTGAGATATTGTACCTCAACCTTGACGTGGTTAGGTTGAAATGCTGCTTGGAACAGAAGAAAAATTTCGACATAGCAAAATGTAATGATGAATTTGTATATAACTCGACGAGACAAATCGAAAATAAACAATAAATGTTTTTGATATCTCTCTTAGTTATTGAGATATTGTATCTCAAAAGTGAGGTGGTTAGGGAGAGATCCGGCCTGGACCAGAAATTTTTTCCCCACTAAAACCACTATATCTACATGGTAGAAATGCACTATAGCTGTTTTATTTTCTTCCTAGTGGTGTTGTTAGGTTGAAATACGGCCTGGACTAGACAAAACTTCACCAAAAGTGCAAGGAACTATACCTATAACCGATTTTTAACATGTTGTATCTCGAAAACCAAGCGAGATATAAAAAAAATTTCTTTGTATTCGATTTTTTCGTTGAGTTCTACAAGAATTCTTCATCAGATTGTGGCACCATGGTAAATATTAGAACATGATCAAAACCTACAAAACACAATTTAAAGTAAAATCTGATAAGTGTATCTAGAAAGCTATGGTACTGAGCTGCTTATCAAATCCTTAACACATTCATTCTGCTACAAAACAAGAAAGCAAATCCACATTCTATGGTACAGTTAAACCATAAATATCTATTTTGTTATGCATGTGAATAAGAATAGTGTCAAATACTAACTGATTATCGTGTAAATAATAATATTTCAACTGTAAACCTATTAGTAAAATATTGTCTCATTTAGTATTTGCTAAGATCCTAGTTAGTCACAGTTGTTGAATAATATACACTATTGTTAATCATATATCACTTCATTATATTGTTATCAGAGAGGTATAGCACGCAATTGGTCAAAGAAGAAAAGTATAAAAAAACGATATTTTTAACATAACGTAATTTTTATAAAAATACTTACTTTTGGCACAAGAAGGTCGTGGCATAGCATCCCACCGTCCATCGTTGCACAGCACTTTCGGTCCTCCGATCAAATCGTATCCTTCGTCACATTCAATGTGCACAGCCTGAATACTGCTGGAGTTAATTTTTGATACAGATCCATGGGTAAGGTCCCGAAGTCAGGGCATTCGGCACTGATGATCCGTCGAAAAACTGAAAAAGTTGGTTGAAATTAATGAAATCCAAACCAACAAGAAGCAGTTAACTTCGTCAACGTGCTAACACTTACGTTCTGTTTTATTCCTACGGCCTAAATCTAGCAGACAAAACCCTCTTCTTAATGCACAAGCAACAAGCAGAATATGAATAACGAGTTTCCTCATTTTGGTGACCAAACTCTTATTAGGAACTTGAATGATTGAGTTTAATGGTTTTATCGATTCGTAGAGAACTAATATTCAATTAAAATGGCGAAAAATGTTACTTGTTAGATAAACAAATAAATCAAATAATGTACAACCGAAACACAAACAAACGCAATCCATTTTAATTAGAAACCTAATGTTTGGCAACTTCCGCTACCACTTGGGTTGTAGCCCGGGTTCTGGCAGTCAACTGTTTACAGCTGTTTTGATCGATCAGCTGACAAAAAACAAGCTAACCACTATCTGTGTGTTTCCAGAGAATCGTGTTACTGCTTGAACTGCTATTGCGCCTAATAGTACTAATAAAAATTCACTTCAATGGTGCGAAACTAAGGAAACACAGTTTTAGTTATAGGGAAACAAGGATATCGAAAAAGCACTCATTTTGAACTAGTATTTTACTCTTGCAGGATGGGAGTATTCTGGAATATAAGCATAGCTATTCCTTACGATCTTTGAAACATATCTTCCTCCTATTATGTTTGGTGTTTTCACCAACTATTTGTACCGCGATCGTGACAGTTCGGTAGTTGTGCGCCCGGTTTTGATTTAATGATCGTGAAAATTCATTGTTGAAATGGAGAAAAGTTTTTGAAAAATGTAACTGTCGCATAAATAATATTGTGTGAAAAAATTGTCCTTGTTTTTGTGCTGTCGATGGAAATGTAGCGTGAAGATGAGCTGCTCGCCTTCTGCCCGCACTATTATCTGCAATGAAGTATTTGACGAAAACAGTCTTCCTTCAGAAGAAGGTAATATAGTAACAATAGTGGTTTCATAGAAGTTAAGTATAGATGGAAGAATCGAATGTGATAACTTGTCTTGGCTCACCAGCTTTGCGTGATTTGAGTTTATTTCACCACTAATATTACAAACTGATGTTCATAGTATTATCAACAAATGTATTTATTTTCCACTGTTCTAACTTCAACCCTAAAAAAGTATCCATGCCGTCGTAACAGTTTGTGATGAAATACTACATGTCCTCAGCTTTGAGTTTGAGTGTCAGATGAGAAACTAATTGTGCCGTTCAAACTGTGTCAACTGCTGATGGGTTTATATCCTATGTTTTAAATTTCTTTAATTTATCTGTATCTGACGATGCGTTTTTTCGCAAATGTTTAACGCCATTACAATACTTGTCTGTCATATATTTTTAGTTCGTCTGGGTAATTAATTCTCAGTTTGCATTTATTACGTTTTTTACACTGGCGCTTTTCGGAATTGATTTGGAGTTTGAGTTACTTCAACCACTACTCAAACTTTCTGAAAGCCTGTTCAAATAAATTTCAATGCAACGTTCCTAGTAATGAGGTGTTGATTAGAAGACCATGCTTATAATTAGCACTTGAATTCAGAGTGAAGGGAGTGGATTAGTTTTCATGTATCTGAAATGTAGTCGGAGAGGAATATTTTTATGGAGGGAGGGTATGAACAATAGATAAAAAAAATTAAAGAAAACTTGCGCATAACGCGCAAGTAGGTTTGTAGGGAAATTACCTCTTGGACATAACTTCTTCGCTATCAATACAATAAAATAAGCTGGTGGCGAATAGAGTTAACCCGCGTTACACAAGATAAACTTATCAGACTATTTTGTCCCTGATATTAGAGACTTGCCATTGCAATGTAAAGAATTTCAGTTTTTATTAACGGTAGAAAATATCATCGTTAAATGGTGCCTAGTTTTAATATAATCAAATAAATTTTGTGTAGGACCCAAGAAAACTAATCTGTTGCTTGTTGTGTGACATTATTGTACTCTTAAATGTCAGTGATGACTTTCTTCCCCCCTTCTCCCATGTATGACCATACGTGTTGACTCTCCCAGACTGTCAAGGCGATTCTAGGACTAAAAAAATCTGAGAATCAGATGACGCTCGCATCAGAAATTAGGAAAACAGTTTTTCATTGATTTTTCATCAACATTCTAGCCCCTACAACTTTGTACTTTTCGTAGATTATTTAGGGATTCCTGCCCTCAATATTGACGGCATTTCGTCTATTCTTGATAGGTGGATGA